>OY728152.1:77253771-78453771 GCA_963277665.1 Viscum album | reverse complement strand
CATATTTGTGGAAATCTGAGAAAAGGATCACAAAGTCCCTTTATGGTATGATTTATTATGGGGAGGGGGGTTTAATGTTTCATAATAATTTATATTGGGTTCTCCATTCTTATCTAACACCTGTATGTGATGGATGAGTTGCCAACAGAGTATGTTTTCGGAGCCATAAATACCCGACAGTTCTCATATCCATTAAAATACATTGACCTACTTTGAAAAGTTAGGATCTCATTGGGTTACATAGAAAATAATACTTAATAACTCACATTGGTTGAGAGGATGGGAAGTCAGACTTATCTCACCGTTTTTGGGGAAACTATTACCTATTCTAGCACTCTCTTACAGATTTAAGATAAGTTCAAGAATACTTTCTTCATTACCAAGTATTATGTGTATCACCTAGAATTAACAACCAATTGTATGAAATTTTTTGGAATAATATTATTTTATTCGAGGTTGTACATTGATGGGAATATTTGTATGTATACAAGGTTCACTATCAATGGTACAATTTTTTTAACAAAGAAAAGATTATTTTGTTGATAATTGGGATGATGATGTTCTTGAGACACATGGTGAGGTTCTATGGAGTTTACTATCATTCTAGGATATGAAAGTTGTTTTGATGTTGCGATCAGACTAATAAGATGGGATTTATATATATCGTTGTGAGAGGAATCGGAACCCACATAGTTTGGTGACACTTAATAGGAAACATCACCTTTTATGGTGGTATAATGAGGACCCAACCATAATGTTAAACATTATATGGAATGTACAACCAGGAGAAAGGTTCCTGACCAAGGATGGCGTGGGATGTACACTAAGGAGGCATAAGGGATCAGGTAGGGATGTGGTATCCCATGTGGGGGAATGATCTTGGTGGGTTTATGACCCAATATGGATGGTGATTAAAGGGACACATAAAGAATTTGGCCCTCTAGGTTGGATACGACCCTACCAAGAATGTGGCCTAGAGAACATTAAGGTTAATTTTGGCATTGGGTTTGGATATCATGGAGGCTTCGTACGTAACCCATTAGGTTAAAAATAAAATCCCATGTAGTTAGAAATTGGTTGGGGATTTAACCTTTCAGGAGGCCCATTTTAATGAAGGTTGTGGCTTATAAATATGTAGGAGGCCCATTTTATGGATTGAGATTATAAATATTTCATGATAGACACTAACCTCTAAGACCACGTAATTCATGCTCGGTGTGAGAAAAAAAGGAAGAATTATATCTAAAGATCACACAATCCACTTTTGTCTTATAGTGGAAAGATAATGGAGTGAAAAGGGATAGGGAGAGGGTTTTTTGTATGATCATATTCAATTATATTTTGGTAATTAGGATAGTGAAATCTCCTGATCAATCCAACTATGACCTTGGCTAGAGAATAAGAAGAAGAGTGTTGTCTCGTATAAGAAAGTATAGTGGATTAAACTTGGAGGGATGTGTTGTGAATGTTTTATGGATTTCGCATGATTATTAGATTAGGAATATTAAGCTTATAACATAAGGAATCTTGTGGTTGTCACTTGAGGAATCTTATGTTTTTGAGATAGTTCATACTATATTTTATAGTAAAGTAGTTATGGAAATGAAAAAAGAATTTAACATTGTGTTGTAGGGATACAAAAATCTCCGTTTAATTTCATATTTTAGGGATGATGAGGAGGAAGATTACTAGAAACATCTAGTGTGGGAATTATGCAAGAGTGACCCTCTCTAGTTCAACCTAGAATAGGAGTCATTTGATGGTGTTATATGAGTTTCTTGAGGATTTTTTGACTCAAGGTACTCAGGGAATCGAAGATGGGAATATCAACTCATAGCAAGATGAAGGTACAAAGAGGAGTAGGTCAACTCAAGGAATTTTAGGGACTATAGAGGAGTATCTCATGTCATGGAATTATATGGGTTGTACATTTGGGATATATGGTTGAAACTAAAAATTTCATCGACTTGGCATGAAATTTTCATGGTGATACTCTCCATATTTCAGGGGGTCAATGATGGTAGTAAAGGGACTAATTAGGAGGGTGGGGAACATAGCCAGATAATGATCTTGAGTGGTAGTGTGGGGGGTTTATCCACCATGGTATTGAGTAGTGGGTACGAACGGTTTTTTAAATGGGGGAATTGGGAGGGATGTATAGAATTTACCACAATAAAATTTTTTTGAAGGAATCTTCCATGAAAAAACATATGAGAAGGTAGCTGTGAAGGAATATTTGCGAAGGGGTATTCCAAGGATCATCCATGAAGGGGTTTCTATAAGGATCATCCACGAAGGGGATCCACCAAGGACCTTCCATAATGGGGTATTCCATGAATATATTTATTTTTTATGTGGGGACTAGAAAATAACTCCTCTTTCCATAAATGACTATGGGATCCATGAAGGGTCATCCACATATGGTTCTCAGGATGGATTACATGAAGGGACACCCATATATGGCTCATGGGATTGCTTCTGTAAAGGGATCAATTTTCATTCAAATTTTTTTTTCTCCCATTCCTTCTCCCGATTTTTCATCCATACATTCTCAGCACCCCATCAATTCTTTTTTATAAATATCCATGGTGGGTATCTTGTTTATAGGGAATGGAAAATTCCATATGGATCCATAAATAACTTTTTTATTTGTAGATGATAGGAAAAACCATTAGTACCCAAAAAATATTTTAATTTTCTAGATTCATTGCGGAGAAGTGGGATTCCTTGAGGAGTGGAAAGATTCCATGTAGTATAGCGGTTCATATAGAGAAATTGTCTATGCTAAAGTGATATTCCTTCACTAATTTTCATCATTTTAATTGTTTTCTTCAAACACTTCTTCTGGTTTACTTATATAATTTTCTAAAATTAATAGAATCCCTTTCTCATTCATGAAAAAATTTCAAGACCCAACATCAATTATCTTATTTATAAGGTATATATAAATATACTTTGACATGTAACATCATGAATTTATTTATTCCCATGATATTTGTTTTTTCATTTAATGTTATTCTTTTATGTGGATTATGATTCAAGGTTTCAAGTTTGGTATAGTTTTTATGTTATAATATCAAATTTTATTGGGATTACATATGGATATGATTATAATGATGAAATACTATGCTATATCTCTCAAGAAAATCGTTTATTTTATTCTCCTCAAGTTATGTCATGATAATATTGTTTCCCTTAATTTTACACTCCCTATGTACTCATGATTTCTAAAAGAATTATTTTAAGAAAAATCATCTTTTTTGGTTAAAAACATTTTTCCTTACAAAAATATGTTTTCTAAATTTTTTTTAAAAATATTTTTAACATTTTTTTTAAAATTATTTATTATCGAAGTTTTTACCCATGTTTTACTATATATATATTTTTTAAAATTAATCTTAATGTCCTTTTCAAAAAAAAATTCATATTGTATTTAATCGAAGATATAAAAGGAATATTTGTTTTAATATTTATGACATGAATGAAATTTACCACTAGAATGAAAAAAATCTACTTTGGAGATTTCATTATAATTTTACTAGTTTTTTTCTAGAGAAAATTATTTTCAAAATTATTTATTTTTTAAAATTTTATTTTTAATGAAATTTTATCATCCTTAAGATACTTTCCATGTGATTTATCTTTCAAAATAATTTTCAATCCAAGATGACATCCATTGAGGTAAATTTTGATTTACTAGGGATACGAACCAAGGATACCATTATTATTCTTTCTCTAAATATTTTATGATAAAAATATTTTCAGGAATCCCATTTCTATTCCATGGGTTATACCATGAAATTTGTTTATGAAACCCATTTTTTTCTATGGGTTTTGGTTTTTTGAGATAAACAAATGATAATGAAGCCCATTTTCTCCGAATGGGTTTTGTTATGATGAAAAGTTTTATGAAACCATTTTCTTTTCATGGGTTCTAATAAAATTAATTTTCTATGATATTATGGAATATAAATATATGGATTATGTGAATTGTGGGAAATATACATCCCTCCAATGTATTGGGTAATTATAAATGTTCTACAATCTTAGAGGTTATATAATTTGTTATCCCAAGCCTAAAAAATAAGGTATATGGGTGGTTATCCCAAGCCCCAAAAGGGTACTTGGGTGGTTAGGCCAAGCCAAACTTGTTATGAATATATTTTTTTGGAATCCATGACATAATATGTTATTTTCTTATGTGTATGCCACAATCCATGTCTTATGCCGATTTTAGTCTCTCATGGATCATATTATTTGATTAACATGTGATTAATATCTTATGAAATGGTAATATTTATTAAATGACTCGAGATTATGATCTATTCTATGCAGGTTATGGTTTTCATATGTTATTATAATGTTCTCAAAACCTTTATTTTATGTTATTCTATGTATCTCCATTTTTTACCTTTACTAAGAAATTAAGCTCACCCATTCTTATGTTACCTTTTACGAGGATATGAATAATTTTTTTACGTTTTTAATGATTGTGAAGAGTAATAAAGGTAAATATATTTTTAGAGGATGTTTAAAATATTTCACCAAATTTATTTATTTTATAACTAGTCTGTATTAGCACAAAAATATTATGGTCCTCATGTATGTGTTGTTGTAATTTAATAAATATTCACATTAAAAGATGTCATATCCATGTATGAAATACCCAGGTATCTATATATGTTAGTAGAGTAAAGGTTTATTTATCCATTTCAAACTAGGATGTTAAAACATTAGCGATGTCCCTAGGTATATTTCTAAGGATTTATCAAGGAATTTCTCTAATAATAAATATAAGGATGATTCAAAGAGTAGGAAAAGTTCTAGGAATTTTGGTAAGGATGGAGAAATTTCATTATAAGTAATTACATTCATGTTTGGAAAATAAAAGTTGATGTCGCACGAGAATAGAGGTGACTTTGTGTAATGAATCTAAAAAAGGTGCATTAAGATAGACTTGATCATCACTTGGTGCATGACAACATACCTTTCTATACTCCTAGATTTACACCTCTCTGAATAAGATTTGTAAATTCAATTTTTTTTACAAACCATCAATATGGATTAAAATATATTGTGACTATAAATGAAATATGATAAAACTAAGGACTACTAGATTAAAAATAAGGTTTCAATATTTAAACATCTTATAAGTGATTTTTATGATTATTTGGTATACCATTATGAATAGTGTTGATCACACTATGCTTTTTGGTTTTAGTTAACATTGAGAAATAGAAAGATCTCGGTTAGCATTGATTGTGATAGATAATTTTCTAATGATATGAAATGGGATGATGAATGAAGTTAATGATATTTTTATTATTCTTAGTTTGTTATCATGGAACATGACTTATAATTTTCACCCTAACATGTCTCAGACTCGGTAAAGAAGAGGAAGATAATGTTTTATGAGACTTTGGGTAATGGAGACCATGGAGGAATGAAGATTCAATTTCTTATATGTCGAGTATGTGGGAATAAGAACTCAATATATTATCTCAAAAGAATGAGAATATTTTTTTATGTGGAGAAGAAGGGAATAGAATAAGAAATTTTTGAGGGAAAATGAAAAGTTTAGTTAATGTATCAGATATGAATATTGGGGTCCCTATGGTATTATCAATGGATGAATGTTTTAAATGTGGAATGTATATGACTTATTCAAATATATTTATTAAAGGTAAATATCATGAAGAGAATTATCAAGGATGTTCAAGTAATGTTTATATTGTTGATGGTGAAGAGAATAAAAATGACATACGAAATGAAAGAAGAATTAAAGAACAGGTTGATGAATCCTAGTTAATTATTTGAGTAGGAAGTGGAATTATTAAAGTATTAAGGTATTATAATTCAAGTATTACATTATATAAATCATCAAATATATAAGGGTTATTAGATATAAGTTTTTTAATGAAATATTTTAAAAGATATATGAAATGGTACTAATGGAATAAAAAAGAAATTTAATGGAAATGTGATATTTTGAATAAGGTAATATAACCCTTAATATGTTATGGATTCTTATATAATTATGCTGGTATACGATATATTGGATATGAATAAGAAAATTTGATAGTATTGACTACCTTAATTGATTTTTGAAAAAGTGGTTTATCATATCATTGGGGGAGTTTACATTATTTTTTAATTTATGTAATATCATAAAAAATCTATTTTTTATATAAAGAATAAGGAATAATGTATGTTTTAAATAATTATTTGTGGTAATTCAGGTTATTACCATTTTTTAAGAGAATACATGATGAATGTATTCACATGATTGGTATGTGACAATCAAGATCTAATTTATGATATATGGGGGAACAATTTGATATTTATTTTGAGAAATTTAGTGACCTTATTTATAAATTTTGAATTTTATAAGGGTTGTAAGGTTATATATTTATAGAATGGTTAAATTTTAACTATCATATCAATGAACCTACACTCCCAGATCTAGTATTGAAATCATAAAATTTACATTTATAACTTTTATGCTAATAATTGTGACCTAATTTTTTTTTCAATCTATACCTTATATCATCAAAAGTAACAATTTGATCCCTTATATCCTCAAGGAAATTTTGGGATTTTAATTTTATGTAATTAGTAAAAACTCTAACATAATCAATACACATGACCTTAAATTATCATTTCTCCCACTTATCCCACTTTTTATTTTTCACATTAAGTAATTATCATCATCCATATGAAATACCTTCTTGTAAAAATTATTTCAAAACCATTTTTTATAACCTAGGGAAAATGTAACATAATAAGGGGGACCTCAAATGATCATTAATAGAAAATTTAATAATTAACAAATGAATTTCATAATAAGAGAATAAGGGTAAGATGACATAATCAATGTCCATGATTATAACATAATAATATTCAAACCCTTTAATACCTAGATTATCAAACATTAATATATATAATAAGGCCAAAAAATGAAAAAAATCATAATAATAAATAATAATGTTATATTTTATATCAATATTGATTAAATGAATCATCATAAATTCATATAAAGTATAGATAAAACATATTGTGACCAAGAAACATCATCTCATAGAACCTTTAGAGAACCCTTAAAAAACCCTTACAATTGGAATAACCATACAGTCGATATAAAATATAAATATATGGATATCATAACCATTAACAAATGTATTAGAGTGCTATCTGGGTGCACTCATCATATAAGACATAACGGTCTCACCCGATGCTATTTGGGCGCACCCATAATTTAGAATATCCAAGAAAAAAATAATGAATAAAGTAAATAGATAATTAATATATTAAAAACTCACTAAATAAAATTTATTATTTTTAGAATATTATTAATATGTGGAAAGGGAGAAGGTTACATAATAATCTCTTTAAGACATGGATAACTCGTGGAAATGAATATAGTTCTATAAAAATATCTTTGAAGAAATATTAGTCCATCAAGAGAAAGGAAGATTGGGATATAATTAAAAAATATCCCCATTGGATCATAAGTAACGACAGTGGTTTTTTATTTTTATTAGTGGAAACAACATTAAAATATCATTAAATTTTTTTTGAGGAAAATACACTTTTCATTTTGAAAATCACTTTTTAGTACATAAGACATTTTGAGAATCATTTTTTTTGAAAATTATATTGAAATATTACAAAGATATATTTTTGAAATTAGTTAAAATATTGATTGAGGAAAATATCCTTTCATATTTTAAAAAAAACTTTTTAAAACGTTTTTGAAAACATTCTTAGAAAATTTGGGTTTGGAAGAAAATAGTTTTCCAACCACAGAGAGAGATGAAGTAATATTTTTTATAAAAACACATTATAAAAAATTATAAGTAACAAAGAGTTAAAAAATAGTAAAATTACTTGAAAATTTCATAAACAACCAGTTTATAATATAATTAATGTGAATTTTAATATTTCAACATTGGTGACTAAATCATCCACAATCCCGATAAATGATGAGATTCTAACAAAATACACTTAAAACTTTAGTAAAATTGAATCATAATGCCCATGATGGTATAAAATTAAATGAAACATATAAAATGAGGAAAATAAGTAGATTCATGAAATAAAATTTTCAATTGTAATTATATACATCTCATGATAGAAAATTGGTGTATAACATAAGAAACATGTCAAAGAAGGAAAATTGTGATAAAAAATAGTTTCCCCTTTGGTAACAATGAAACCGTAAACCCCAAGAAAGTGAGATCATAAAACATATATGTAAATCCCCATAAACATAATTATATTAATCATAAAATAAATTAATTATTATTATATACACCACATGATAAAAATCACTTGTGAATATGGAATATATCTCATAGAAATAAAAGAGAGATGATAAAAACCCTTACCATGAGTCTGATTCATCACGTTTTTTTATATTCCTAAATAATAAACATATGTTAATGATTTATTTTTTGAGATTATTTTTAATGTTTATTATTAATTTATTTTTCTTATAAATAAGTTATATAAAATTATTTAATAAATTATGTTTATGTCAGATGTTTTGACCATATTCGATTTTTGTGTCAAAAATGACTTTGGTAGGTTGACTATGGAAAAATTACATTATTTAAAAATATAAATTATATTTTTCATGACATATATATTTATATATATCATATTTATACAACCATTATACTTTTAAAACCAATCATTAAATATGGTTATGAAAAATTAACTAATGTTACTATCATAGAGATGGTAGGTCATACATATGCATGAGTAACATTTACATTTTTCAACGACCATTATAGAAATAAGATAAGTAATATTTAATCTTTCAATAATGATCATTGTATCATAAATACTATTATATTTAATTATATATACCTATATATATATATATCATTACTTTTATGTAAAAAGAATCACATTGCTTTGATGAGGCAGTAGTCTACAGATCCACGAATGACTCTAGACTCTCCTTTTTATCAAGGAGGATGATAACATTATGAAGAACATCTTGTGAATGTTAAAATGATAATGAGAAATGACTAAAACCAAAGGACTTTCCCAAATTAACATACACATGTAAACCCATACATGTTACGAAGGTTTTGTAGCTACCCTGAACAAACCAAAGGAGCTGGACACCCCTACACAAGACACCTACACCATGGAACTATATAGACAACTTCCTTAAATCGGGGAACACTATTTTCCTATAAATATGTCCCCAATTCCCATCATTTTATAAACTAAAAAAAATCAAAATAACACTCAAATATCTAATTTTGCAGCACCATCACCTAGGTCCCCAAAAATTTCCAAGGCACCTGTCTAAAACTTAAGAGAAGAGGGAATTAAGAAGGAAAAGCAAGATAAAAGTTAATTTAGTGTCCCAAACACAAGAAAAATTCATGAGGACTATTCTCCCATAGATAGAATCCATATGTGTGAGGCCCTTCTTCCAAATAAGGTACTTACACGAGACCCTTCTAGGGACACCATAGGAGACCCATGGTACCTTAGTTAAAGACTCACCCATGTGTTTTCCCTTGGTGGAATATTTCTTGGGGCATATATATTTTTCATAGGCTTATAAAACTTTCTGAAAAATATGCTCAGTTCCTCCCAGACCCTACACGACACACATGTGCTATACACCTGCGCCAAGTACTCAAGATCAAGGACTGCATGAGTCACCCTTAAAACACTTTTCCAAGACACCTATGGAAGGTCCCCCCATTCCATGGCTCCATTATCCAAAAAGGAATAAGTTGAAATCTCCACTGAGCAATTTGGACTTTCAAATCCATGGGGAATGGCACACCAACATTTCTTCCATTAGAATTTTTATTTCTCCACTCATTGGATTCTAAAACTAGTCCTACCAAAAGGTTTGGATCCTCAAGAAACATATGGATTTTCATATATACAATCCTGAGGAAACTTACCCTAGGTATAGTGTTAGGGAGTTCCCAATCTCAAAAATGATGGTTAAGACAATATCCTACCATTCTTGTATTTCAGACCCAAAGCCTCCAGTTCCAAGAACGGAGGATGAAGATTAGGCATGCATTTCCTCTTGACATGGAATTAAATCTTCCTTCATTGCTAAAAAACCAATTTTATGGAATCCCTCTTGTAGCAATCCCTTACAGGTTCTTGTAGGAGGTTTCACTCTCACTACTCTATGCCTACTAGCCACTAGGTCAGAAAGGGGATGTGAGCCCAAGCCCTCTCCCCTCTCTCCTATTTCCTTCCCCACTTAGTCTCTATAACCTCGACCCATTCTAGGGTAATATAAAGAGAGGTATGTTTTGTATCCCTGAACTCTTCTACCATAGCCTGGACCTCTTCCATCAGTCGGGGGTTTAGAGGAGGTGGGAACACTCAACACCCCATCCCCCTCTCTTTAGCCTTTATTTCTAAGTCCACGAGGGGACAAAATTATAGTTTGTGGTTTGTTAGATATTCCATTTCTCCTTGTTTCTCACTTAGTGAATGAATCACGTAGACTTAGAGGTTAACAACGATCATGGATTCCACATGATCCTTGTGACAAATTTAACTACCAGAACAATGATTCCTATTATGATCAGGATACTTGGTATGCAAATGTAGTGACTGATATCAATGGGTATCCCCCTTAGTAGAAATACCCAATTATATTTCCCTAAATATGGGCATCCTCCATATGAGTAAGCCTAATGAAAACCTCCAAATTTACATGATTTAAACACCCATATTGGTCCCTTTAATTGGGAATCTACTTTCAAAGCAATCCCCAATTATACCATCAAATAGCATGTGATTTATTTTTCCGAAATAATACCTAACTTAATCCTCTCAAAGTATTGCACTGCCCTATGATACAAACATATTGAGGACCTTCGTAGACATCAAACTCATAATTGAACAACGTGGGATTTGATTCCCATTCAAAAGAGACAGAAAGGAAGCATCTATGAGGTCCAAATACAACACCCAAAATCAACCCTATTATCTCTAGGCCACATTCCCGGTAGGGTTTAATTCAAAATGGGAATCCATATTCCTCCCAGGTTCCTTGGCCTAATTTGGAATAATTCCTCCATCGAAAATTTAAATTTCCTTTCCACACTACGTTAAGATGTTTGGTTGGGTCCTTATCACTTGACCTTAAATGGTATTATGTGCCCCCTTAATTGGAACTGAACTATGTGGGGTTTGATTCCTTTAACCAGGATACATGGGAGCCCATTTATGTTTTTGACACAACATCAAAAAAACTCAAATTTCCCTATATAATGATAAAATCTAGAGTGAATCAAATCTCAGTGGATGATGATACACTACAGAGTGCCCCAATATGTGGGTATAAAACCAACTTCATCATAATAGTGTACAAAGAATATATAATTTTTATATAATGGGATACTATTGATGTATAACATCATATTCATATATATATATATATCCAATGATGAAGAACCTCATATACATACATATGATTCTAATTTATATACATGCTAATAACTTATTGTTAATTATTTGGGGAACCACATAATACTTCTGAATTAATAATGGTTTCTAGAATATGTCTTAAATCTATAAGAGAGTCATGGAGTAAGAAATAATTCCCCCTAAAGGATGTCATGATCCCTACCTCCCATCCTATTAAATAATGTGTGTTCTTAAGTATCATTGGCCAAATATCCTTTTGAGTGCCTTTCTTTCTAAATAAGGTACTCAAGGATACAAAAACATTGGGGGTTTCTGGTTCCATGAAAAAACCTGTTGGGAACTATTCAAAAATAGTGATTCCTAACATGAGCATGATTTTGAGAGGAAAAAATAAAAGGGTGAAACTGATATGAATCCTTAACCAAGATGAATACATCACCCATATTTTAGGTCCCATTAGATTTATAAAATAAGGAAATATATGGAAATAAATCACACATGTGTTTATCCAAAAAGTTGTTACCTTAAAGGGTTTTATTGTTCATGGATATCATATATTATAGGAAATTTTTAGAACTCCCCTTAATGAAATGGTATCATTACAACTTTCATCAATGAATATCCTAATAATTTCTCTGGTTGGGGCCTCATCCAAGTGAAGGATACCATAAAAAACCCAACATGTTAAAATCTAAGTCTCTAATATGCATGTTAAGGATTACAGTCAGAATGATACCATCCTGACCTTGGAGGCCACCCGACAGGCTCTCCAGCTCACCAAGCCCCACTGATCAACTAACCAATGATGACTAATGGTCCTAATTCAGACGAAACTGACCTATATATTCAACTGTTTCAAGAGATTATCCAAAGAACATGATAATAATCACCTCCTATATCTCAAGGAGGTGGAACCAGAGGCCACATATGGCCTCACCTCGAAGAAACATGGGGCCTTCCCAGGGGATCCTTCCAACAATTGCTTACACTAACACAATGTGGTAGTATCCCCTCAACCAAATGAGGGTGTTTTCCTCAGCTGTCCGGCCTAGGACCATTGAACCCATCCATACAAGAAGGCCCATCGAGGATGAAAATCGGCAAAAAAGGTATCATGTTCACACCTCTTCCCCTCCGGAGAATCCCACTAACCTGATTTGGGGGAAAATGTTGAGCAGACACATACACTGATTTGGCTTCATTCAACAATCCAATAGACTCTCCTAATGTCATTAAAAGTATCCCTCCACAAAAATAAGGTGGCAAATTGCAAGAAGAAACATACACCATTCTTCACCCATCACTCCTTCCAATAACATTGGTTGGAAACACCCAATGAAATTAGTCAGAAAGTCCTGATGAAAAGTAGGGGTAAATTAAACTCTCTTCTCCGACACATGAGTAGTATCTATATTCACTGATTGGAAAGGGAGGATATGAGTAGGCGTAAAAACCTACTCTAGATATGGAATGGGAATATATCCACATTCTAATTTCTGAAGTCACCACTCATATCATGAAAATGGTGAAAGGGAAGACCCAAAATACCTACCCATATCCTATATACTTTCCAGGATATCATAATGGTAATAACAGTAGTGGCAAAGGGAAGAATACATAACTCTATCCCCAAAAATGGGGTGTTTCATCAGCATGTCTCCCTAGAGTAGATTCATACCTCCTCTACCATCCAGTAGGGTCATGGTGAAAACCCCCCATATTAAACCTACAACCATATCGAGAACACACACCAATTTCAACTAGAGGCAATTTGCCTATCCTAGTATTCACTCCAATGTAGGAACACAATCTTTCATATGAAACCAATTCTCCCATCAAGTGGCCACAACCACTCATAAGAATGAATCCAAGAATACCCCTCATTAAAAACTGTAATATATTCAAGAGTCGATCTATGGAATTTCATTGCTAAATGCTAGATTTATTGAAGCCCTTAGACACTTATTTGTGGAATCTCAAGATCCTACCCTCCCTTTACCAAATTATTTGAGTAGTAGAAGTAATTATGGGGGTCCTCTTCAGACACTTCATTATGAAGGCTTTCATTTTTTGTACAATCCAATCAATCTAGTGAGCCCATCTCATGATGAGAGACATGGTATCACTCTACATGGAAATAAGATCAAGTAGAAAGAGGCTCTCCCCTTATTATAATCCACCATGGTGGTCCTCCCCATGATGGCGTTCTCTATCAAAGTTATCTGTATAGTAGTGTTTCTAATTATAAAGATAATTATCTAATTGTCAGTGCAGTAATGAGAAAACACTCTTATCATGAGTCACTTGAAAACTGAAGGCCAGTAATTTAGGATGCCTTTTCACTAGCAGGTGAAATATTTTCTCAACAAAGTGACCACCCAAGGTGATAGTCAAACTCCGAACCACTCTTTGGTCACATTAATTCCAACATAGTAGAGGAAATCCCATCCAATCCCACGACTTGTGGTAAAAAAATCAGTAAGTGTTCTCTCTAGTTGTACTATGTAGAAGAACCTCTGGAAAAAGACAAATAATACATGCTAAAAATAAGGAAACAACTCACTAAAATGGTATACTAATAATGTTTTAGTCTTTGGAAACCCATCAATACAAAATTCTAGAGGTGTTACGAGAATATAGTATGCATGGAATCCACTTCGAAATATATAAAACTCTTCATTATATACAATAAAATGTACTAACTTACGACAAGTATCATTGCCACGTCAAGGTAATATAAGTGTTACAACAAAAAATTGACATGACATCTCTCTTAGCTTCACAACATCCAAAAATTGAGAAAAAGTAAGGATCCATTAAACATGCATTCTGTAATTCATTAATGAGGTTGTGAGAGATGATCATAGACACCCTATCTAGTGTTCATGTCATTAGATGGGGTTCTCATGGAGTATTTAATTTCACTGCGTTACCTAACCAGAAAGTCTATTGAAGGTTGTAGCATGTAATGTTATATATTTGGTCCTATTTAAAAAAAAAATATCCCTAACCAAAGATATGATCAACAATAAGAGTCCACAATCGATTCTCTCTAATATCAGACTAGAAGAGAGAAATATATTGAGATACTTTTGCATCAATAATCTGTGAATATATAGAAAGCCACTTATTTAGAGGATATCAACCATTAGATAAAGAAAAATTCTGAAATAGTGCAATGATATTTGGAAGTGGTTGATCTAAGTACATACCAAAAGATGCACCCAACCCATTCTTATAGAAAATACATAAAATAATAAGAGTAACCACAATTATACCATCCACTATAGTTTGGTAGAAACCCTAGCCCAAAGAGTTGGGAAATTCTTTTACCCCACCCTCAGGGCCATCAAATCATACCCGTTGGGTTGTGAAAGCAGAACTGTGATAGCCCTATCCCTAAGGAATGAGAGATTTTTCACCTCAACAATTCACCCTTAATTGAAATCAATCATCTCATGATTAGGGAAAATTTCTCAAAGTGGATCCTCTCCATTCATGTCATCTTGTGATTCAGTTCCTTCACAAGGAATGTAAACAAATTATTTATCTAGAGATTCCCTTTTGGTTACTGTTCGCCAAGAATCTCCCAGAAAATCATAAAATGAGAGGATAAGGCCTCATGGATGGAATATAGGAAGACAATATCAAAGAGGAACCGATAGAATTTCCACAATTTATTTCTATTCAGTGAATGTCCTCAATGCCACCCCTTCTGATTCTATAGAACATGGGGACAATTCAGAGGAAGAGTCAAGGGATGAAGCTTTGGTTCTAGACGTGGTCCACACCAATATAGTTGAATGAGGTTTGAAAACCAAAAACTAGAGTTTTTCCATAAATTTGGTCTCTCCCTCGAACAATCCACCTTTACCTCCTTGAAAGAGGAATTTAGGTAAGGGTAAAATTGTACGTCACCTATCTTCTAGAGAAAGGAAGTCCCTTTATCTAGAGGAATGGTTCATTTGATGGGTGGAGGAGATGAAAGAGTTAAAGATAATCAATGAAGAATTAATCTATGGAATCAATCCTACTAGACTGGTTCAGAATGCACATCCTCAACCTTCACTTATAGTTGGTGCACCTCAAGAAAGAGTGTTTTTCATGGTAACTAAAGTTGATGTGGAATATATGAACAATGTGGGATACCAAGATCCAATATATTTGGATCCCATGAAATTATATTGATAATTACCTATGTTGGGTGAAAAACTAGAGAAAGGACAGGAACATCCTTATAGGTTGCCCCCAATTGGTAATCCGTGACATGTACAAGTAGTACCACCACTATTAGAACTACCAAACACTGAACTCATTCAAGATCCATCCATCACACCTATTTAGGCCCTCACTCAACTAGAAATTCCTCTAATTCTTATGAACACTATTGAGTCACTAATGGATTGATTATAAGCCATGGAGGAACTACATGCACTAATACAACCTAAAAAGAAGCCAAACCCTGAATGGGTAGATCTGAATCCTCCACCTCCAAACTTTTGAAATACAACATTTACAATCATCAATGGATTAGGAGATCTCGAGCATCATTTGACACATTTTCTCTCTCTATATGATCCCATGATCAGTACCCCTTAACAATAATAATTAGTGAAACTTAGGTGGTTTTTGTAATTGATGTAAGGAAAATGTTTTGTGTGGTACACAAGTGTCCAGTCTCAGTCAATCAATAGATGAGAAGAAATCCATCAAAAGTTCCTCTTATAGTTCAACTCAATTCTAAAAAATAATATATTCATTGATCTCACAAACCAAAAGAAACATGAGAATGAAATATTCATTAATTTCATTACATGGTATAAAGGGTTAAACTACTCCTTAAACCTGTCACTCCCATAAGAAGAGTTGTCACCCATATATGTAGTGAATCATTTCAATGAGTTGAACATGCCATTTATATCTGTGAAATACATATGATGTAACACCCGAGATTTTTATGAGAAATATTTTGTTTTTATGTTATATAAATCATCAAAGGAATCTTTCACTACACACAACACTAGCTTGGATTGCTTTACACGCAATCACGACCTTCCTCGATAGTTTGCATTGTACGCAATACTGAGTTTCACTAAACAATGATATGCTATTAAAATATTATTAAAACTAGCCGTTATGAATAGTAATACCCTCTTATTGAAATTTTATAAATTTTATCTTTCAAAATGGACTTCATTTTTGGATTTGTAATATCGTAATTATCCTAGGGTGAAATTTTGGTATTTTTTATGAAAACGTTCAATTTTTGATGAAAATTGAAAACACTGGGTTACTATTTAAAACCCGACTTTTTATCAATTATTTTATTTAAATTTATTTTAGGTAAAAATTGATACACAATACCTATATAAGTTCAATGTAATTCATTTGAGTCATTTTATAATAATTTTAGATATGTAAGAAATTTATTGAACTTTTCACCGTCTTTTACCCACCTCCTAGGAGAATTTGAAAATTTACATAAAACATAATTTTACCACTTCTGTGAGTGGAATTTTGAAAATCAGAGACACACGGTTAATATTAAGGAGTAAAATTTGGTTCAATAAGATAAAAATAATTTTTTCTGAATAGTAACTTTTTACTTATTTTTACCACGGTTAAAAGTAAATAAGGTAAACAAGGGTAAAAATGATATTATTATTACCCTAAAACATTTCCTAATTCTATTGGATAAGTATAATTAGAACAAAAACAACCTCTGGAATAAAATATGACCATTTTGGTCCACTTGTATTAGATTAGGACATTTATTATTATTTTATTTAAAGAAGAGTTAAAATAGTTAAAATCAAAGTTTAATAAATAAACATTTTTAATATAGGGTTATACATAAGAAAATTTAGACTATAAATATTTATTGGAAAGGTAAAAATATTTCCTAAATAATTTTTTTTTATTTGAAATTTTTAGACATTAAATAATTTAATTTATATTTCGAACAATGATGATGCAGTAATTACCTTATTAAGGAAATATTAACATAATTGATGTTATAAATACCACAATAAATGTAATTTTAGACTTTTTATGAATTAAAATAAATTTATAGGTTATTGTGACATGTTAGTATTGCTTAAATTACCTTTTTTCGAACTAATAATTCTGTTATGACTTTCAAAAAATCAATTACCAAATAGTGTCAAATTTGACATAAAATAGTTCTTAAAACAAATATTATATTATTAATTTTTATTTTATTCCTAAAAATCAAACGATCATCCAAATGACTTAGATAATATTATATATATTAATAATGAAAAACTTGGGGTTCTTTTGGCTTGTTATAGTAATTTTATTAGCCTTATAGTGTAAGAAAACAAGAAGACATGGTAAAAGTAAAATTATTTAACTTAAATTTAAATCTAAATGATAAGGATAAAATAGAAACCTAAACTTTTCTAAATTCTATTTGATGGGATTATTTCTACCCATACCCACCTTAGATTCTTAATAAATCAATTTGGATCTAATAAAAACCGAATATGACTTTATAATAAAATAATATTTTTAGTTTTTCCAAAGGTGCCCCTCACCTCGCTTATAAAAGGGCACCTCATCCCTCTCCTCCTCACACCACTTTGAGCCTTCAAG
This sequence comes from Viscum album, assembly GCA_963277665.1. Classification (NCBI taxonomy): domain Eukaryota; kingdom Viridiplantae; phylum Streptophyta; class Magnoliopsida; order Santalales; family Viscaceae; genus Viscum; species Viscum album. Next base: position 78,435,726 of record OY728152.1, on the reverse strand, counting down.
CTCGTCCAAACCCTACCAAATTCTCTTCTACACTTTCCTAGAAACATCCTAGAGGTCATGGTCTTCTTCAAAGACCATATCTAGTGCCCTAAGAGGAGGTTAAGAAGAGGCGCTTCAAAGAAGAGGTAATATCCATTACCGATTCATTCAACATTATTTCTTCTTATACTTCTTCTTCTTTAGTTATTTCATTATGAAGTAATAATATCAGTATCACTCACATACTGATATGTTATTATAAATATGTCACAACCCTATTTCACCTTTTATCCATCCTATGGAAAATGAAATCACCGCGCGTGCGTACGTACAGAATACCGTCTCCATGCCGTGGTGTAATTTGTTTTCCACCACCACCTTACCTGGATTGGTATAATGGTATAAATAATAACTATATATGATTATTTTAAAGTTATATTGATTTTTAAATAGTATAAATACACTTAAATACAATTCCACGATCATGGGAACGATATCATTGCTCGTGCGTACGTACGGCCGACCGTCTCCATGATGCGATGCGACTCGTTCTATATGATCTTCATTGAATAATGATTATATAAATGAATTCAATGAATAAATATGATATATATTACACTAATACCATTCTATAAATGAGGTATCTATACCCTAAAAATAAGAATAAGAATTTCTTCCACAAAACACGCATAAGAACAAAAACCAATAAACACCCAAATAACAAGTAGCAATGAAATATTACTAATTGGAAGCTAGGAACATGACCATATATGATATCGTAACAATGAGTAAGATTCTATAATAAGTCAATAAAATTATTTAAATCATTATACAGGAGGTTCGAACACATACGAAGCAAATCATACCAAATGTAAGGGAAAATATCACAATCTCATTTTGTTTATACTAGATTATTTATACTTCTGAATTTACTGGGGTGTATTTATCATCCACATCCATGTTTCCTCAATATGTAATATTATTTCCATCAACCTAAAATATTTTAAATCCAATTTTACCCATTTTTGAGTTTTTAGTAAAAGATTTGAAATGATTTTTTTTCATTATTAGTACGATGTACTTTTGGACTTTTTCGGTCAAAGTTCGAGAAGAATGTTTTTTAACTTATATGGCCTGAATAGATTTTTAAAACATTATTTCCATGAATATTCCTTCATAAGTTTTCAAGTTTATTTTTAATCAAATTCTTTTCATTTAAAATTTTATGACATGTTAAGAAAGGAAAAATGATTTTGAAGTAGAAATGATATTTTCCTCAAGAATGAAGTTCATGTATTTTATCAAAATTATTTTCCATCTAAGATAATATAGGGATCTGTTTCTATCCCTATTTTTACATTGATTTGATTATGTTATGATGGAATTATTTTTATGATGTCCTTTTTATCTTATATGATTTATGTTATGTTGGCATGATGTTTGAGAATCCCATTTTTATTACATGGGTTATGCTATGATGTATGATTTATGATCTTGTGGCAAACATAATAATGGTATCATTATGAAATGGGTGGGACCAATATCTCCCTCCAATTAATTGGGTAAAGATTTATATCTCATGAGATAGACTACGATGGAACGACAAGTTAATCCAGTTCAGTGAAACAGGACTGAAACGAGGAGTGAACTCAGTTCCGAAATGGACATTTTCCTCTAAGATAGTCTTGGAAATGAGTCTTGACTAATAAGAAATGATTCTATATGATTATGTGTGTATGAAACAAAGTTTCATGTTTTATGTTATGATTATTTGGATTACATTTCACTATTATGATTGATCCCATATCATGATATTATGATCTCTTTTGTAGGATAAGATTTTCAAAATGTTACATTCTTAAGAATATGATATGATTGATATTTCTTTTTTTACCCTTACGGAGCATTTTAGCTCACCCTTTTTTATGTTTTCTTTTCCCTAGGTCTGGAATAAGGGTATTAAGTAGAATATTCCAAAAGGGACTCTAGATGTGATGAAATAAATGCGAGACAACATAGATGATTTATGAACCAGTTGTTTATGTTTCCCAGTTTCTAAAGACACAATACCTATATGGTCGTTTCATGGTTTTGTTATATGTTTTAATAAATATGCATCAATTCTGATGTAATAACAATGTATGTAAAGTATGGGCAGTTATAGTTGGTATTAGAGGAAATTTATAGTCAACCTTTGGAAACTAGGATGTGAAAGCATTAGTAAGAACCCAAAGGATATATCTAATCATAGAACACAATATTAGTGTTTTAGAAATGGCCATGAATAACCTACGATAAGACCTTAAATGTAAAATTTTATTCTTGATTATGTGGTTTTCCTATTATAATTAGTATTGTTCACACTATTCTTCTTGGTTTTAGTCAATGGCTGGAACCCGAAGGAACCGTGTTAATTTTGAATGCGACAGGCAATGAAATGATTATCCCCCTAAGCAACCAAACGTTGTGGGAGCTAGAATGAAAAATCTTGTAGCCATGCTCACACAACGTTCTCAAGATATGAATCATGTAGGACTTCCAAACGAGCAAAGGTAGGAGCAACATTCTGTTGAATCCTTCATGAGGTAGCGTCCACCCTCATTTAGTGTGTCTACTAATCCATTAGTTTCTGAACAATGGATCTATACTACCGAAACGATATTTTCAGTTCTTCAATGTTCTGAACATGATAAAGTCATCTTAGCAGTATATCGTTTGGAAGGTGAAGCTGATCAATGGTGGAATCTTATCAAGAATATGAGGCCAAGAGATGAAATTGAGTCCATGGAATGGGACGAGTTCAAGAACTTATTTTTCAATAAGTACATCCCTTGTATTATTCGAACAAAGATGGATAAGGAGTTTCTTGAACTGAAGAAAAAGGATGATGAATCTATTGTTACCTACAAAGAAAATTTTACAAGACTTGCAAAGTACTCTTTTGTGATTATTATCCAAACTGAGAGTAAGATCGATCGATTCTTTAGTGTCTTAAAACCAAGTCTTTGAAGGGAGTTAGCCATAAGGGTCATCAATAGCTACGAGGAAATTGTTCGATGTTCTCTCAAGGTTGAGATGGAGATTGGAGTAACCCATCAATCATATGGGTTTGATAAGAAGAGGAAAATTTAATTCAAAGGAAAATCTAAAGACCACACTGAAAAGAAGATGAGTTTTCCCTTATGATCAAAGTGTGGAAGGAAACATGGAGGGAGTTGTCTTAAAGGGACAAGTAAATGTTTCAAATGTTGAAAAGAAGGTAATCATGCATTTGAATTCCGCAATGATGGGAAGAATATGGCTAGTGATGCGAACAAAGAAAAGGCTACATAGAGTGCACCTCATACACTTCAATGTTACAAGTGCACAGAAATGGGGAATTATGCTAATCAATGCCCTAATCCAATGGTTGTTGATGATGATCGATGTCAACAAACCTTTATGGATAAAGACAAAGGAAAGTCACATACAATTTCTATCAGCAATGTGGAGTATGATACCGAAGTGGTGAAAGGTACACTTTCCATCCACTCTAAATTAGAAAATGTTTTATTTGATTCTGGATCCACCCAATCTGTTAAATCTAAAGAATTTTATAAGGGTATCACCGTATTACCTCAACAATTAGATATTGAGTTAGTTGTGACAACCCCTAATGGCACAACAGTCGCATCAAAAGTCTATAATTATTCTCCGATTGAAGTTTGTGGGGAAGTGCTTCCTGCAAATCTTGTGATCCTTCCTATAGTGGAATTTGATGTGATTCTTGGCATGGATTGGCTTTCTTTACATGGAGATCATATCAATTACCAAAGAAGGGAAGTCACATTTCATATTCATGATCAATCTATGATCGTCTATCGATGCAAGTATGAACATAACCTTCCAGTAGAAATTTCATCCATCCTTTGGGTCTGGATTCCACTAAATGAAGTTTATTTATCTCAAATGGTTGGCGATAAACTCATGATTAAGAATATGACCATTGTACGGGAGTTTGACAATGTCTTTCCAGAGGAATTTCCAGGTCTTCCACCAAATCGTGAAGTTGGGTTTTCAATAGAACTCATACTGGGTGCTATGCCCATTTCAAAGACACCTTATAGAATGGCCCCAATTGAGTTGCAGGAATTGATGAAGAAACTCCAAGAGAATCTTGATAAGGGATTCATACACCCTAGTGCGTCACCTTGGGGAGCTCCTATTCTATTTTTTAAGAAGAAAGATAGATCAATGAGACAATGCATTGATTATCAAGAACATAACAAGATCACTATCAAGAACAAATATCCTCTCCCACACATTGATGAATTATTTGACCAACTACGCGGAGCTCAATACTTTTCCAAGATTGATCTTTGTTCAGGGTATCATCAATTAAGGTTCCAAAGGGAGGATATACTAAATATGGCTTTCTGTACAAGGTATAGACACTATGAATTTATAGTGATTTCATTTGGTCTTACTAATGCCCCAATTATCTTCATGGATCAGATGAATAGAGTCTTTAGAGACTATCTTGATCAGTTTGTGGTAGTCTTTATAGATGATATTATTGTCTATTCAAAGAGCATGGAAGAACATGAAGATCACTTGAGAATTGTATTGAAGACCCTGAGAAAAGAGAATATTTATGACAAATTCACCAACAATGAATTTTGGCTTCAAAAAGCTTCATTTTTGGGTCACATAATCTCAAAAGATGGGATATCTTGTAGATCCAGCAAAAACAGAAGTTATCAAAAGATGGTCGAGACCAACAATAGTAACTGAGATCCGATGTTTTCTTGGTTGGGCTGGATATTATCCACGTTTTGTGAAAGATTTTTCACGATTATCTAACCCACTCACGAAATTGACTCGGAAAAGGAATTAAGTTTGTTTGGACAGAGGAATGTGAAGAGAATTTCGAGGAGTTAAAAATAAGGTTATCTTGTGGACCAGTGCTCACACTGCCTTATAGTGGAGAAAGGTTTTTGATCTATAGTGATGCATCCAAGATGTAATTAGGGTGTTTTCTCATGAAAAACGATATGGTGATTTCTTATTCCTCACGACAGTTGAAAATCCATGAGCAAAATTACCCAACTCATGATTTGGAGTTAACTGTTGTAATATTTGCATTAAATATTTGGAGGCATTATCTTTATGGAGAAAGGTGTGATATTTATACTGATCATAGAAGTTTAAAGTATATTTTCACACAAAAGGAGATAAATATGCGCCAAAGAAGATGGTTGGAGCTGATTAAGGATTACGACTTCTTAATTCATTACCACCATGGGAAAGAAAACAAGGTGACAGATGCATTAAGTCAACAAGACCATGCTATCTTATCCATGATGAGGATCACAAAAGATCCAATATTTACGGATTTAAAAAGGATGGATCATGGAATTATAATGTAAGGGGAAAAATATTATCTTTCTCAAATGAATGTTCAACCATCTATACATGTGAAGATTAAAGAGGCACAAAAAGAATATGTAGAGTTGCAAAAGATGGTGAGAAATGTTCCTGAATTAAACCTTGATTGTGATGGGATAATAATGTTTAGAAATCGGGTTTATGTTCCTCCCATCCCAGAATTAAAGAAGGAGCTGCTGGATGAGGCTCATAGTTCTTTATTCTCTATTCGTCCTGGAAGCACAAAGATATATAGGGACCTGATAGTGTACTTCTGGTGGGATGGCATGAAAAGAGATATTGCTGAATATGTCTCCAGATTCTTGGTTGGTTAGCAAGTTAAAGCCGAGAGACCGAATTCTAAGGGGATGTTACAACCATTACCCTTACCTGAATGGAAATGGGAAAACATCACTATAGACTTCATCACCGGACTTCCTAAAACATCCAAAGGCAATAATGCTATCTGGGTCATAGTTGATCATCTTATAAAGTCGTCACACTTCATTGCTATTAGAGAAGATTTCTCTCTGGATCAGCTTGCCAGGATATATGTAAAGGAAGTGGTAAGATTTCATGGAGTACCACTTTCCATTATATCGGATCGGGATCCGAGGATTACCTCAAAGTTTTGGAAAAGTCTCTAGTATACTTTGGATATAGAGTTGAGTTTCAGCATTGCTTATCATCCTCAAACAGACAGTCAGTCTGAGAGGACAATTCAAACTCTAGATGATATGTTGAGAGCTTGCTCTATGGATTCCAAAGGAGTTTGGGATCAACACCTACATTTTTTGGAAATTTCTTATAATATTAGCTTTCACTCCAGTATTCAGATGGCTCCTTAAGAAGCTCTCTATGGAAAGAAATGAAAAAATCCAACTTGTTGGGATGAAGTTTTGGAAAGAAAGCTATTAGGAACTGATCTTGTTGATGAGATGGCAGAAAAGGTCTGATCTATTCAACAACACATAAGAGCAGCTCAAAGTCGACAAAAACGTTATGCCAATAACTGAAGAAAAGACCTAGAGTTTGAATTGGGAGATGAAGTGTTCTTACAAATATCTCCTTGGAAGAGAGTAATGAGATTTGGAAAGAATGGAAAGTTGATACCTAGGTATATCAGTCCTTTCAAAATACTCGATCGTGTTGGGAAGGTAGTTTACCGATTGGGGATTCCACCGAATCTCTCTTATGTTCATGATGTGTTCCATGTATCTCTCCTGAGAATGTACATACCCGGTCCTTCACATGTACTCAGCTTAGACGTAGTACCACTGGAGCAAGATCTTTCTTATGAAGAACAACCGATAGAGATTCTGGATTGTAGCGAAATGTTCTACAGAACAAGACCACTCGCTTTGTGAAAATTTTATGGAGGAACCACCAATTAGAAGAAGCTACATGGTTGCTTTAGGATATGATGAGGGAGAGGTATCCTCATCTGTTTGTTACAAAGTGATGAATTTCGAGGGAGAAATTCATTTTAAGGGGGGTAGAATGTAACACCCAATATTTTTATGAGAAATATTTTGTTTTTATGTTATATAAATCATCAAAGGAATCTTTCACTACACACAACACTAACTTGGCTTACTTTACACACAATCGTGACTTTCCTCGATAGCTTGCGTTGTAAGCAATAACGAGTTTCACTAAACAATGATATGCTATTAAAATATTATTGAAACTTGCCGTTATGAATAGTAATACCCACCTTTTGAAATTATATAAATTTTATCATTCAAAATGGACTTCATTTTTGGATTTGGAATATCGTAATGAGCCTTGGGTGAAATTTTGGTATTTTTCTGAAAACATTCGATTTTTTATAAATAGTGAAAACACTGGGTTACTATTTAAAAACCAAATTTTTATCATTTATTCTATTTAAATTTATTTTAGGTCAAAATTGATACATAATACTTATATAAGTTCAATTTAATTCATTGGAGTCATTTTATAATAATTTTAGATATGTAGGAAATTTTATTGAACTTTTCACCGTCTTTTACCCATCTCCCAGGAGAATTTGAAAATTAAATAAAACATACTTTTACCACTTCTGTGAGTGGAATTTCGAAAATCCAAGAGACATGGTTAATATCAAAGAGTAAAATGTGGTTCAATAAGATAAAAATAATTTTTTCTGAATAGTAACTTTTTACTTTTTTTTACCAAGGTTAAAAGTAAATAGGGTAATTAAGGGTAAAAATGATATTATTATTACCCTAACACAAGTCATAATTCTATTGGATAAGTTTAATTAGACAAAAAACAACCTTAGGAATAAAATATTACCATTTAGGTCCACTTGTATTAGATTAGGACATTTATTATTATTTTATTTAAAGAAGAGTTAAAATAGTTAAAATCAATGTTTAATAACTAAAACATTTTAAATATAGGGTAATAAATAAGATAATTTCGACTATAGATATTAATTGGAAATGTAAAAATCTTTCCTACATAATGGTATTTTATTTGTAATTTTTAGACATTATATAAGTTAATTTATTTTTTACACAGTGATGATGCAATAATTACCTTATTAAGAAAATATTAACATAATTGATGTTATAAATACTCAAATAAATGTTATTTTAGATTTTTTTATGAATTAAAATAATTTTATAGGTTAATATGACATGTTATAATTGATTTTATTATCTTTTTTCTAAATAATAATGCGGTTATGACTTTAAAAAAAAATCAATTACCAAATAGTGTCAATATTGACATAAAATAGTTTTTTAAAAAATATTATATTATTAATTGTTATTTTATTCATAAAAATATAAGGATATGCCAAATTACTTATATAATGTTATATATATTAATAATGAACATCTTGGGGTTCTTTTTTCTTGTTATAGTTAGTTTATTAACCTTATAGTGTAAGAAAACAAGAAGACACGGTAAAAGTAAAATTATGTAACTTAATGTTAAATCTAAATGATAAGGTTAAAATAGAAACCTAAACTTGTATAAATTGTATTTTATAGGGTGATTTAGACCAATACCCAGCTTAGATTCGAAATAAATCAATTTTGAGCTATTAAAAACCGAATATGACTTTATAATAAAATAATATTTTTAGTTTTTCCAAAGATGCCCCTCTCCTCCCTTATAAAATGAACCTCATACCTCTCCTCCTCACACCACTTTGAGCCTTCAATCTCAGAAAACCCCTACCAAATTATCTTATACACTTCCCTAGAAACATCCTTGAGGTCCTGGTATTCTTCAAATACCAACTCTAGTGCCCTAAGAGGAGGTTAAGAAGAGGCGCTTTAAAGAAGAGGTAATATCCATTATCGATTCTTTCAACATTATTTCTTTTTCTACTTATTCTTCTTTAGTTGTTTCAGTATGAAGTAATAACATCAGTATCACTCATATATTGATATGTTATTATAAATATGAAACAACCCTATTTCACCTTCTATCCATCCTACGGAAAATGAAATCACCGCGCGTGCGTACGTACATAATACCGTCTCCACGCCGAGGTGTAATCTATTTTCCACCACCACCGTACCTGGATGGGTATAATGTTGTAAATAATAACTATATATAATTATTTTAAAGTGATATTGATTCTGAAATAGTATACATACACTTAAATACAATTCCACGATCCTGGGAAGGATATCATCGCTCGTGCGTACGTATGGCCTACCGTCTCAACGATGTGATGCGACTCGTTCTACATAATCTTCATTGCATAATGATTATATAAATGAATTGAATAGATAAATATGATATATATTAAACCAATACCATTCTCCAAATGAGGTATCTATAACCTAAAAATAATAATAACAATTTATTCGACAAAACACGCATAAGAACAAAAAGCAATAAACACCCAAATAACAAGTAGCAATGAAACATTACTAATAAGAAGCTATGAATATGACCATATATGATATCATAACAATTAATAAGATTCTGGAATAAGTTAATAACATTATTTAAATCATTATACCGGAGTTTCGGACATGTACGAAGCAAATCAGACCTAAGGTAAGGGAAAATATCACAATCTCATTTTGTTTATACGAGATTGTTTATACTTCGGAATTTACTGGGGTGTATTTATCATCCACATACATGTTTCCTCAATATTTAATATTATTTACATCCACCTAAAATTGTTTAAATCCATTTTTACCTGTTGGTGAGTTTTTAGTAAAATATATGAAAGGAATCTTTTGTCGTTTTTAGTACGAGGTACTTTTTGACTTTTCCGGCCAAAGTATGAGAAGAATGTTTTTTAACATATAAGGCCTGAATATAATTTTAGAACATTATTTCCATGAATCTTCATTCACAAGTTTCAGGTTTATTTTCAATCAACTTCTTTTCATTTAAAATTGTATGACATGTTAATAAAGGAAAAATTATTTTGAAGTAGAAGGGATATTTTCCTCAAGAATGAAGTTCGAGTATTTTATCAAAATTATTTTCCATCTAAGATAATATAGTGTTCTGTTTCTATCCCAATTTTTACAATTATTTGATTATTTTATGATGGAATTATTTTTATGAAGTCCTTTTTATCTTATATGATTTATGTTCTGATGACATGATGTTTAAGAATCCCATTTTTATTACATGGGTTATGCTATGATGTATGATTTACGATCTTCTGGAACACATAAGAATTGTATAATTATGAGATTGGTGGGAACTATATCTCCCTGCAAAGCATTGGGTAAAGATTTATATCTCATGAGATAGACATGGCTGGAACGGCAGGTTAATCTAGTTTAGTGAAACAGGACTGAAACGAGGAGTGAACTCGGTTCAGAAATGGAGTTTGTCCTCTAAGATAGTCTTGGAAATGAGTCTTGACTAATAAGAAATGATTATCTATGATTATGTGTTTATTCCACAAAGTTTCATGTTTTAAGTTATGATAATTTGGATTACATTTCACTATTATGATTGATACTATGTCATGATATTATGATCTCTTTTGCAGGATAAGATTTTCAAAATGTTATGTTCTTAAGAATATGATATGATTGATATTTATTTTGATTACCCTTACTGTGCATTTGAGCTCACCCTTTTGTATGTTTTCTTTTCCCCAGGTCTGGAAGAAGGGTATTAGGTAGAATATTCCAAAAAGGACTCTAGATACGATGAAATAAATGGGAGACAATGTAGATGATTTATGAACCAGTTTCTTATGTTTCCCAGTTTCTAAAGACATTATACCTATATGGTCCTTTCATGGTTTTGTTATATGTTGTAATAAGTATGCTTTAATTATGAAGTAATAAAAATTTATGTAAAGTATGGGTCGTTATATAGGAGGGTTTTAGGACCATGACATAATTTCTCAAAAAGAGGAAATCTCTATCACAAAGACCAAATCCAAGCCTCGAGTGATTCCATCAACTCAGTGAAATAGAACAAGAAAAGTAGAGGCTGCTAAAGTAACACTTAATAAACACCACGTACCCCTCCAATATCAAATCCCACAACATTTCATACAGTTAAACCTCCCAAACATTATAAAAAAAATTCTTGCCTCATTAGGAGGATCAAAGAGATCATAGGTGGAAACAACTTGAGAAGATGAAAAATAAGGTCTATTAATTTTGAAACAACCAAGTCCTTGGATACTTAATCTCTTTATTTGAAAACAACATGGGCAAGTTTCTAAATCCCAAGAAGCTCAAAAAATAAGGTAATTATGATTTACCAAAATATTCCCCCTTCTATAAAATTATGAGAAACCACATCAAGGATTGATGTGTTTTGAAAATACCTCTTGAAAAAGATGGTGGATTATTGGATTTTGAAGCTAAACAATTTACATGATCAGGTTGCATGTGTTTCTAGCACCTATACAGGGGAAAAACTAAATGGAGAAAGGTTAAGAGAAAGTGTGCACAAATATTGGTGACTCGATGGCCTAGAAAATGATCAACTAGACTCATGCTATTCTTCAAACACAAATAAAATAGATAGTTGTTCCCCTAACCACTTCCACCACAACACAATCAGCTTTATCAAAGGCTCATCCATCTGAATGTTAGCCCATTAAAAAGTGACATGTAAAAAAGGGTAAGAAGAAAACATAAGAAGATGAGTTTGTGTCAAGTCCATTTTTTTACTTGACTATAGAAGACGTCATGCCAATAGTTTCAAAAGTGTGGATATCGCCCTGCCAAATGGTACAACCAGAGACAACTCATCATGAATAATATTCATTAGATAATGATTTGATCATCTGTTCTATTAAAATTATTCATTTAATGCATCCCTTCACACATTATGATTCTAATTATGAACCATAATTACCCACAATTGATTAGGTAACTGGGGGATGAGGTTGTTAGATTCGAGGATACAAGGGAATATGCTGTCGCGCTAAGAGCCATTACCTCATTCACACCCATTCTCGAACCACCAATGCTGCAGAAACTCATAGAAGAGCTATTCAGTGAGATTAGTTGGAAGAAGGGAATTTACCCTTTCATGAATGAATCCACCCTTAAATAACATTCTTGGAAGACCGATTAATGTATTTGTCATCACATGATCCACCCAGGCATGTGATAATACCCAGCTGATCTAACCCGCCAAGAGTGGAAGCACTATCAACTCTTACTCTGAGGGATGATCCATTTACATATGGAACATTAGATCATAATGAACATGGAAAATATAATCCCCATGTAGGGAATCATATAACTTAATATCAAAAATATGTTTTCCTAATGTAACTAGACTAGGTTTCAGCTATGTTATCAATCCTTGATTCCCAGATTCTATCAAAATATCTCCAGGAAGCCCTCATTGAGGCCTTGTCAAGCCCACATAATTTTGAAGTTAACATTGTTTCTGTCAAAGTATGTCATGTATAGAATGGTCCTAGAGAATTTCAAATGACCATCTATTTCCCATTCCCAGATGAAGATTCTCTCTTGTAAGGACACATCAGACCCTTGTATATATCTGAAAGAATAAATGAAATTGATGTACGATGATCCTTTATTATCAATGGATTGGTAGTCAACCTCATTCTTTCCTAGAAACTTTTCCAACTAGGTCTTAATGAATCCTAATTTTCTCTGTCCACTCTGATGTTACATGGTTACTCCCTTGAAAAATCCACCTTTACACCCTCTATAGGGAAAAATGGGAGGGGTCAAATTTTACCTCACCTCCCTTCTAGTGAAAATAAGTCTCTTTCACTGAAGTAACAGTTCATTTAGTAGTATGAGGAGATGGGATAATTAATGAGGCTCAATAAAAAAGTACTACAAGGTTGCATTCCTACTATATGGGTTCAATAATAATAACCTCAACTCATACCTAAATTTGGCATAGCTCAACAAAGAGAGTTTTCCATGGTAAATAAAGAAGTTAATAATACATCTTCTCAATGCGGGATACCAACCACCAATGTATTTGGATCCCATGGTAGAAGATGAAGAATTACCTCCTTCGATGCACAAATATATGAATGTCAGGTACATCCTTATTTTCCAACCCCTATTGGTTACAATAATAAGTACCTATAGTACTACCACCAATGGACCTACCGACCACTACACCTATTCAGGATGAAACCATTGCACCTATTCAGGCCTTGGCTTAGCGAGAAATTACTAGAATGCTTATGAAAAAAATTGATTCACTAATGTATCAATCAGAATCCATGGTGGAATTATGTTTTTCAGTATAGTATGAAAATAATCCATACCTTGAAAGGGTATATCCAACTCCCCCCCCAAAATTTGGGAATCCCACATTTCAAATCAACAATGAATCTACATATCTAGAGCCTAATTTGATGCATTTTTTCTCTCACTATGAACACATGATTGATGTCGATAAACAACAGGAAGTGGTAAGATTTCATGGAGTACCACATTCCATAATATCTGATCGGGATCCGAGGATTGCCTTAATGTTTTGGCAAAGTCTCTAGTATACTTTGGATACAGAGTTGAGTTTTAGCATTGCTTATCATCCTCAGACAGGCAGTCTGTCTGAGAGGACTATTCAAACTCTAGATGATATGTTGAGAGATTGCTATATGGATTCAAAAGGAGGTTGGGATCAACACCTACCTTTGGTGGACTTTTCTTATAATAATAGCTTTCACTCTAGTATTCAGATGGCTTTTTATGAAGCTCTCTATGGAAAGAAATGAAAAAATCCAACTTGCTGGGATGAAGTTTTGGAAAGAATGCTATTACGACCTGATCTTGTTGATGAGATAGAAGAAAAGGTCCGATCTGTTCAACAACACATAAGAGCAGCTCAAAGTCGACAAAAAAGTTATGCCAATAACCGAAGAAAATACCTAGAGTTTGAATTGGGAAATGAAGTGTTCTTACGAATATCTTCTTGGAAGAGAGTAATGAGATTTGGAAAGAATGGAAAGTTGAGCCCTATGTATATTGGTCCTTTTGAAATAATCGATCGTGTTGGTAAGGTAGTTTACCGATTGGCGCTTCCATCGAATATCTGTCAAGTTCATGATGTGTTCCATGTATCTCTCCTGAGAAAGTACATACCCGATCCTTCACATGTACTCAGCTCAGAAGTAGTAACGCTGGAGCAAGATCCTTCTTATGAAGAACAACCGATAGAGATTCTAGATCGTAGCGAAAAAGTTCTACGGAACAAGACCACTCGCTTGGTGAAAGTTTTATGGAGTAACCACCAATTAGAAGAAGATACATGGGTGCTTGAGGATATGATGAGGGAGAGGTATCCTCATCTGTTTGTTACCAAGTGACAAATTTCTAGGGAGAAATTCATTTTAAGGGGGGTAGAATGTAACACCCGAGATTTTTATGAGAAATATTTTGTTTTTATGTTATATAAATCATCAAAGAAATCTTTCACTACACACAACACTAGCTTGGCCCTCTTTACACGCAATCACGACCTTCCTCGATAGCTTTCATTGTAAGCAATACCGATTTTCACTAAACAATGATATGCCGTTAAAATATTATTGAAACTTGCCGTTATGAATAATAATACCCACTTTTTGAAATTATATAAATTTTATCATTCAAAATGGACTTCATTTTTGGATTTGGAATATTGTAATTTGCCTAGGGTGAAATTTTGGTATTTTTCTGAAAACTTTCAATTTTTTATTAATAGTGAAAACACTGGGTTACTATTTAAAAACCGACATTTTATCATTTATTCTATTTAAAGTTTTTTAGGTCAAAATTGATACATAATACCTATATAAGTTCAATGTAATTCATTGTAGTCATTTTATAATAATTTTAGATATGTAGAGAATTTTATATAACTTTTCACCATCTTTTACCCATCTCCTAGGAGAATTTGAAAATTTACATAAAACATAATTTTACCACTCTTGTGAGTGGAATTTAGAAAATCCAAGATACATGGTTAATATCAAAGAGTAAAATGTGGTTCAATAAGATAAAAATAATTTTTTCTGAATAGTAACTTTTTACTTTTTTTACCATGGTTAAAAGTAAATAGGGTAATTAAGGGTAAAAATGATATTATTATTACCCTAACACAAGTCCTAATTCTATTGGATAAGTTTAATTAGACCAAAAACAACCTTAGGAATGAAATATTACCATTTAGGTCCACTTGGATTAGATTAGGACATTTATTATTATTTTATTTAAAGAAGAGTTAAAATAGTTAAAATCAATGTTTAATAACTAAAATATTTTTAATATAGGGTAATAAATAAGATAATTTCAACAATAAATATTCATTATAAAGGTAACATATTTCCTATATAATGGTATTTTATTTGTAATTTTTATACATTATATAAGTTAATTTATTTTTTACACAATGATGATGTAGTAATTACCTTATTAAGGAAATATTAACATAATTGATGTTATAAATACCCAAATAAATGTAATTTTAGACTTTTTATGAATTAAAATAATTTTATAGGTTAATATGACAAGTTATTATTAATTTAATTAACGTTTTTCTAAATAATAATGAATTTATGACTTTCAAAAAAATCAATTTCCAAATAGTGTCAATATTGACATAAAATAGTTTTCTAAAAAAGTATTATATTATTAATTTTTATTTTATTTATAAAAATCTAAGGATAGGCAAAATGACTTAGATAATGTTATATATATTAATAATGAACATCTTGGGGTTCTTTTGACTTGTTATAGTAAGTTTATTAACCTTATAGTGTAATAAAACAAGAAGACACAGTAAAAGTAAAATTATTTAACTTAAAGATAAATCTAAATGATAAGGTTAAAATAGAAACCTAAACATGTCTAAATTATATTTTATGGGAGTATTTAGACCCATACCCACCTTAGATTCGAATAAAATCAATTTGTAGCTATTAAAAACCGAATATGACTTTATAATAAAATAATATTTTTAGTTTTTCCAAAGCTGCCCCTCTCCTCCCTTAAAAAAGGCACCTCATCCCTCTCCTCCTCACACCACTTTGAGCCTTCAATCTCGGAAACCCCCTGACAAATTTTCTTATAAACTTCCCTAGAAACATCCTTGAGGTCCTGGTATTCTTCAAAGACCAACTCTAGTGCCCTAAGAGGATGTTAAGTAGAGGCGCTTCAAAGAAGAGGTAATATCCATTACCGATTCTTTCAACATTATTTCTTTTTCTACTTATTAATATTTAGTTGTTTCAGTATGATGTAATAACATCAGTATCACTCATATAATTATATGTTATTATAAATATTAAACAACCCTATTTCACCTTCTATCCATCCTACGAAAAATGAAATCACCGCGCGTGCGTACGTACGGAATACCGTTTCCACGCCGTGGTGTAATCTATTTTCCACCGCCACCTTACCTAGATGGGTATAATGGTGTAAAGAATAACTATATATGATTATTGTAAACTGATATTGATTCTGAAATAGTATACATACACTTAAATACAATTCCACGATCATGGGAATGATATCATCGCTCGTGCGTACGTATGGCCTACCGTCTCCACGATGTGATGCGACTCGTTCTACATAATATTCATTGAATAATGATTATATAAATGAATTGAATGAATAAATTTGATATATATTAAACTAATACCATTCTTTAAATGAGGTATCTATAACCTAAAAAGAAGAAGAATAATTTATTTGACAAAACACGCATAAGAACAAAAAACAATAAACACCCGAAGAACAATTTACAATGAAATATTACTAATAAGAAGCTAATAATATGACCATATATGATATCATAACAATTAGTATGATTATGGAATAAGTTAATAACATTATTTAAATCATTATACAGGATTTTCGGACATGTACGAAGAAAATTAGACCTAAGGTAAGGGAAAATATCACAATCTCATTTTGTTTATACGAGATTGTTTATTTTTATGAATTTACTAGGGTGTATTTATCATCCACATACATGTTTACTCAATATGTAATATTATTTACATCCACCTACAATTGTTTTAATCCAATTTTACCTGTTGGTGAGATTTTAGTAAAATATATGAAAGGAATCTTTTGTCGTTTTTAGTACGAGGTACTTTTTGACTTTTCCGGCCAAAGTACGAGAAGAATGTTTTTTTAACATATAAGGCCCGAATAGAATTTTAGAAAATTATTTCCATGAAGCTTCCTTCACATGTTTCCAGGTTTATTTTCAATCAAATTCTTTTCGTTTAAAATTTTATGACATGTTAAGAAAGGAAAAATGATTTTGAAGTAGAAGGGATATTTTCCTCAAGAATGAAGTTCGAGTATTTTATCAAAATTATTTTCCATCTAAGATAATATAGTGTTCTGTTTCTATCCCTATTTTTACAATTATTTGATTATGTTATGATGGAATTATTTTTATGATTTCCTTTTTATCTTATATGATTTATGTTATGATAGAATGATGTTTAAGAATCCCATTTTTATTACATGGGTTATGCTATGATGTATTATTTACGATCTTGTGGCACACATAAGAATGGTATAATTATGAGATGGGTGGGAACTATATCTCCCTCCAATGCATTGGGTAAATATTTATATCTCATGATATAGACATGGCTGGAATGGCAGGTTAATCCAGTTCAGTGAAACATGACTGAAACGAGGAGTGAACTCGGTTTAGAAATAGACTTTGTCCTCTAAGATAGTCTTGGAAATGAGTCTTGACTAATAAGAAATGATTATCAATGATTATGTGTGTATACCACAATGTTTCATGTTTTAAGTTATGATAATTTGGATTACATTTCAATATTATGATTGATACCATGTCATGATATTATGATCTCTTTTGCAGGATAAGATTTTTAAAATGTTATGTTCTTAAGAATATGATATGATTGATATTTCTTTTGTTTACCCTTACTGTGCATTTGAGCTCACCCTTTTGTATGTTTCCTTTTCCCAAGGCCTAGAAGAAGGGTATTAAGTAGAATATTCCAAAATGGACTCTAGAAATGATGAAATAAATGGGAGACAACGTAGATGATTTATGAACCAGTTGCTTATGTTTCCCAATTTCTAAAGACACTATACCTATACGTTCCTTTCATGGTTTTGTTATATGTTGTAATAAGTATGCTTCAATTATGAAGTAGTAAAAATTTATGTAATGAATGTGTTTTTGTATAGGAGGGTTTTTGGACCATGACTTAATTTCTCAAAAAGAGGAAATCTCTATCACAAAGACCAAATCCAAGCCTCGAGTGATTCCATCAACTCAGTGAAAGAGAGCAAGAAAAGTAGAGGCTTCTATAGTAACACTTAATCAACACCACGTACCCCTCCGATATCAAAGCCCACAATATATCATACAGTTAAACCTCCCAAACATTAGAAAAAATTCCCACCACATTAGGAGGATCAAAGAGATCATAGGTGGAAACAGCTTGAGAAGAAGAAAAATATGGTCTATTAATTTTGAAACGACCAAGTCCTTGGATACTTAATCTCTTTATTAGAAAACAACTTGGTTGAGTTTCTAAATCCCAAGAAGCTCAACAATGAAGGCAATTATGATCTACCAAAATATTCCACCTTCTATAAAATTTTGAGAAACTACATCAAGGATTGATGTGTTTTGAAATACCTCTTGGAAAAGATGGTGGATTATTTGATTTTGAAGCTAAACAATTTACATGATTAGGTTGCATGTATTTCTAGCACCAATACTGGGGAGAAAAATAAATGGAGAAAGGTTAAGAGAAAGTGTGCACAAATATTGGTGACTCGATGGCCTAGAAAATGATCAACTAGACTCATGATATTCTTCAAACACAAATAAAATAGACAGTTGTTCCCCTAACCACTTCCACTAAATCACAATCATCTTTATCAAAAGCTCATCCATCTGAATGTTAGTCCATTAAAAAGTGACATGTATAAAAGGGTAAGAAGGAAACATAAGAAGACGAGTTTTTGTCAATTCCATTGTTTTACTTGACCATAGAAGACGTCATGCCAATAGTTTCAAAAGTGTGGATATCGCCCAGCCAAATGGTTCAACAAGAGACAACTCATCATGAATAATCTTCATTAGATAATTATTTGATCATATGTTCTATTAAAATTATTCATTTAATGCATCCCTTCACACATTATGATTCTAATTATGAACCATAATTACCCACAATTGATTAGGGAACTGGGGGATGAGGCTGTTAGATTCGAGGATACAAGGGAATATGTTGTCGCGCCAGGAGCCATTACCTCATTCACACCCTTGCTCGAACCACCAATGCTGCAGAAACTCATAGAAGAGCTATTGAGTGAGATTAGTTGGAAGAAGGGAATTTACCCATGAATGAATGGATCCACCTTTAAATAACATTCTTGGAAGACCGATTAATGTATATGTCATCACATGATCCACCCAGGCATGTGACAATACCAAGCTGATCTAACCCACCAAGAGTGGAAGCACTATCAACTCTTACTCTGAGGGATGATCCATTTACATTTGGAACATTAGATCCTAATTCACATGGAAAATATAATCCCCATGCAGGGAATCATATAACTTAATATCAAAAATATGTTTTCCTAATGTATCTAGACTAGGTTTCAGCTATGTTATCAATCTTTGATTCCCAGATTCTATCAAAATATCTCTAGGAAGCACTCATTGAGGCCTTGTCAAGCCCACCGAATTTTGAAGTTAACATTGTTTCTGTCAAAGTATGTCATGTATAGAATGGTCCTAGAGAATTTTATATGACCATCTATTTTCCATACACAGATGAAGATTATCCCTTGTAAGGACACATCAGACCCTTGTATATATCTGAAATAATAAATGAAATTGATGCATGATGATCCTTTATTATCAATGGATTGGGAGTCAACCTCATTCTTTCCTAGAAACATTTCCAACTAGGTCTTAATGAATCCTACTTGTCTATGTCCACTCTGATGTTACATGGTTACTCACTTGAAAAATCCACCTTTACACCCTCTATAGGGAAAAATGGGAGGGGTCAAATTTTACCTCACCTCCCTTCTAGTGAAAATAAGTCTCTTTCACTGAAGTAACAATTCTTTTAGTAGTATGAGGAGATGAGAAAATTAATGAGAATCAATAAAAAAGTACTACAAGGTTTCAATCCTACTATATGGGTTCGATAATAAGAACCTCAACTTATACCTAAATTTGGCAAAGCTCAACAAAGAGAGTTTTCCATGGTAAATGAAGGAGATATAATACATCTGCTCAATGCGGGATACCAACCACCAATGTATTTGTATCCCATGGTAGAAGATTAATAATTACCTCCTTCGATGCACAAATATATGAATGTCAGGTACATCCTTATTTTCCAACCCCTATTGGTTACAATGATAAGTACCTATTGTACTACCACCAATGGACCTACCAACCACTACACCTATCCAGGATGAAACCATTTCACCTATTCAGGCCTTGTCTTAGCATGAAATTACTAGAATGCTTATGAAAAAAATTGATTCACTAATGTATCAATTAGAATACATGGTGGAATTATGTTTGTCAGTACAGTCTGAAAATAATCCGTACCTTGAAAGGGTATATCCAACTCCTCCCCCCAAAATTTGTGAATCCCACATTTCAAATCATCAATGAATCTACATATCTAGAGCCTAATTTGATGCATTTTTTTCTCTCACTATGAACACATGATGGGTGTGGCTAAACAATAAGAAGTGGTAAGATTTCATGGAGTACCACGTTCCATTATATCTAATCGGGATCCGAGGATTACCTCAAAGTTTTGGAAAAGTCTCTAGTATAGTTTGGATATAGAGTTGAGTTTCAGTATTGGTTATCATCCTCAGACAGACAGTCAGTCTGAGAGGACAATTCAAACTCTAGATGATATGTTGAGAGCTTCCTCTATGGATTCCAAAGGAGGTTGCGATCAACACCTACCTTTGGTGGACATTTCTTATAATAATAGCTTTCACTCTAGTATTCATATGGATCCTTATGAAGCTCTCTATGGAAAGAAATGCAACTTGCTGGGATGAAGTTTTTGGAATTAAATCTATTAGGACCTGATCTTGTTGATGAGATGGCAGAAAAGGTCCGATCTGTTCAACAACACATAAGAGAAACTCAAATTCGACAAAAAAGTTATGCCAATAACCGAAGAAAAGACCTATAGTTTGAATTGGGTGATGAAGTGTTCTTACGAATATCTCCATGGAAGAGAGTAATGAGATTTGGAAAGAATGGAATGTTTAGCCCTAGGTATATCGGTCCTTTCGAAATACTTGATCGTGTTGGGAAGGTAGTTTACCGATTGGGGCTTCCACCAAATCTCTCTCATGTTCATGATGTGTTCCATGTATCTCTCCTGAGAAAGTACATACCCGATCCTTCACATGTACTCAGCTCAGAAGTAGTACCGCTGGAGCAAGATCTTTCTTATGAAGAACAACCGATAGAGATTCTGGATCGTAGCGAAAAAGTTCTACGGAACAAGACCACGCGCTTGGTGAAAGTTTTATGGAGGAACCACTAATTAGAAGAAGCTACATGGGTGCTTGAGGATATGATGAGGGAGATGTATCCTCATCTGTTTGTTACAAAGTGACGAATTTCGAGGGAGAAATTCATTTTAAGGTGGGTAGAATGTAACACCTGAGATTTTTGTGAGAAATATTTTGTTTTTATGTTATATAAATCATCAAAGTAATCTTTCACTAAACACAACACTAACTTGTCTTGTTTTACACGCAATCACGACCTTCCTCGATAGCTTGCATTGTAAGCAATACCGAGTTTCACTAAACAATGATATGCTTTTAAAATATTATTGAAACTTGCCGTTATGAATAGTAATACCCACTTTTTGAAATTATATAAATTTTATCATTCAAAATGGACTTCATTTTTTGATTTGGAATATCGTAATTAGCCTTGGGTGAAATTTTGGTATTTTTCTGAAAACATTCAATTTTTTATGAATAGTGAAAACACTGGGTTACTATTTAAAAACCGAATTTTTATCATTTATTCTATTTAAATTTATTTTAGGTCAAAATTGATACATAATACCTATATAAGTTCAATGTAATTAATTGGAGGGATTTTATAATAATTTTAGATATGTAGACAATTTTATTGAACTTTTCACCATCTTTTACCCATCTCCTAGGAGAATTTGAAAATTTAAAAAAAAAATAATTTTACCACTTCTGTGAGTGGAATTTCGGAAATCCAAGAGACATGGTTAATATCAAAGATTAAAATGTGGTTCAATAAGATAAAAATAATTTTTTCTGAATAGTAACTTTTTACTTTTTTTTACCACGGTTAAAAGTAAATAGGGTAATTAAGGGTACAAATGATATTATTATTACCCTAACACAAGTCATAATTCTATTGGATAAGTTTAATTTGACCCAAAATAACCTTAGGAATAAAATATTACCATTTAGGTCCACTTGGAATAGATTAGGACATTTATTATTATTTTATTTAAAGAAGAGTTAAAATAGTTAAAATCAAAGTTTAATAACTAAATTTTTTTTAATATAGGGTAATAAATAAGATAATTTAGACTATAAATATTCATTAGAAAGATAAAAATATTTTCTACATAATGGTATTTTATTTGTAATTTTTAGACATTATATAAGTTAATTTATTTTTTACACAATGATGATGCTGTAATTATCTTATTAAGGAAACATTAACATAATTGATGTTATAAATACCCAAATAAATGTAATTTTAGACTTTTTGAGGAATTAAAATAATTTTATTGGTTAATATGACATGTTAGTATTGATTTAATTAACTTTTTAATAAATAATAATTCGTTTATGACTTTCAAAAAAATAAATTACCAAATAGTGTCAATATTGACATAAAATAGTTTTTAAAAAAAATATTATATTATTAATTGTTATTTTATTCATAAAAATCTAAGGTTAGGCCAAATTACTTAGATAATGTTATATATATTAATAATGAACATGTTCGGGTTCGTTTGGCTTGTTATAGTCAGTTTATTAACCTTATAGTGTAAGAAAACAAGAAGACACAGTAAAAGTAAAATTATTTATCTTAAAGTTAAATCTAAATGATAAGGTTAAAATAGAAACATAAACTTGCCTAAATTATATTTTATGGGAGGATTTAGACCCATACCCACCTTATATTCTAAATAAATCAATTTGGAGCTATTAAAAACTGAATATGACTTTATAATAAAATAATATTTTTAGTTTTTCCAAAGCTGCCCCTCTCCACCCTTATAAAAGGCACCTCATCCCTCTCCTCCTCACACCACTTTGAGCCTTAAATCTTGGAAAACCCCTGCCCAATTATCTTATAAACTTACCTAGAAACATCCTTGAGGTTCTATTATTCTTCAAATACCAACTCTAGTGCCCTAAGATGAGGTTAAGAAGAGGCGCTTCAAAGAAGAGGTAATATCCATTACTGATTCTTTCAACATTATTTCTTTTTCTACTTATTCTTCTTTAGTTATTTCAGTATGATGTAATAAAATCAGTATCACTCATATACTGATATGTTATTATAAATATGAAACAACCCTATTTCACATTATATCCATCCTACGGAAAATGAAATCACCGCGCGTGCGTACGTACGGAATACCGTCTCCAGGCCGTGGTGTAATCTATTTTCCACCACCACCTTACCTGGATGGGAATAATGGTGTAAATAATAACTATATATGATTATTATAAATTTATATTGATTCTGAAATAGTATACATACACTTCAATACAATTCCACGATCATGGGAACGATATCATCGCTCGTGCGTACGTATGGCCTACCGTCTCCACGATGTGATGCGAAACGTTCTACATAATCTTCATTTCATAATGATTATATAAATGAATTGAATGAATAAATATGATATATATTAAACTAATACCCTTCTCTAAATGAGGTATCTATAACCTAAAAATAAGAATAAGAATTTATTCAACAAAACACGCATAAGAACAAAAAGTAATAAACACCCAAATAACAAGTAACAATGAAATATTACTAATAAGAAGCTAAGAATATGACCATATATGATATCATAACAATTAGTAAGATAATGGAATAAGTTAATAACATTATTTAAATCATTATACAGGAGGTTAGGACATGTACGAAGAAAATCAGACCCAAGGTAAGGGAAAATATCACAATCTCATTTTGTTTATACGAGATTGTTTATACATCTGAATTTACTGGGGTGTATTTATCATCCACATAAATGTTTCCTCAATATGTAATATTATTTACTTCCACCTACAATTTTTTAAATCCAATTTTACCTTTTGGTGAGTTTTTAGTAAAATATATGAAAGGAATCTTTTGTCGTTTTTAGTACAAGGTACTTTTTGACTTTTCTGGCCAAAGTACGAGAAGAATGTTTTTTTAAAATATAAGGTCTGAATAGAATTTTAGAACATTATTTACATGAAGCTTCCTTCACAAGTTTCCAGGTTTATTTTCAATCAACTTCTTTTCATTTAAAATTTTATGACATGTTAAGAAATGAAAAATTATTTTGAAGTAGAAGGGATATTTTCCTCTAGAATGAAGTTAGAGTATTTTATCAAAATTATTTTCCATATAAGATAATATAGTGTTCTGTTTCTATTACTATTTTTACAATGATTTTATTATGTTATGATGTAATTATTTTTATGAAGTCCTTTTTATCTTATATGATTTATGTTATGATGGCATGATGTTTAAGAATTCCATTTTATTACATGGGTTATGCTATGATGTATGATTTACGATCTTGTGGCACACATAAGAATGGTATAATTATGAGATGGGTGGGAACTATATCTCCCTCAAATGCATTGGGTAAAGATTTATATCTCATGAGATAGACATGGATAGAACGGCAGGTTAATCCAGTTCAGTGAAACATGACTGAAATGAGGAGTGAACTCGGTTCAGAAATGGACTTTGTCCTCTAAGATAGTCTTGGCAATGAGTCTTGACTAATAAGAAATGATTATCTATGATTATGTGTGTATACCAAAGAGTTTCATGTTTTATGTTATGATAATTTTTGTTACATTTCACTATTATGATTGATAACATGTCATGATATTATGATCTCTTTTGCAGGATAAGATTTTCAAAATGTTATGTTCTTAAGAATATGATATGATTGATATTTCTTTTGTTTACCCTTACTGTACATTTGAGCTCACCCTTTTGTAAGTTTTCTTTTCCACAGGTCTGGAAGAAGGGTATTAAGTAGAATATTCCAAAATGGACTCTAGATATGATGAAATAAATGGGAGACAACGTGGATGATTTATGAACCAGTTTCTTATGTTTCCCAATTTCTAAAGACACTATACCTATACGGTCCTTTCATGGTTTTGTTATATGTTGTAATAAGTATGCTTCAATTATGAAGTAATAAAAATGTATGTAAAGTATGGGTCGTTATATAGGAGAGTTTCAGGACCATGACTTAATTTCTCAAAAAGAGGAAATCTCTATCACAAAGACCAAATCCAAGCCTCGAGTGATTCCATCAACTCAGTGAAAGAGAACAAGAAAAGTAGAGGATGCTAAAGTAACACTTAATCAACACCACATACCCCACCGATATCAAAGCCCACAACATATCATACAGTTAAAACTCCCAAAAATTAGAAAAAAATTCCCGCCTAATTAGAAGGATCAAAGAGATCATAGGTGGAAACAGATTGAGAAGATGAAAAATAAGTCCTATTAATTTTGAAACAACCAAGTCCTTGGATACTTATTCTCTTTATTACAAAACAACATGGTCATTTTTCTAAATCCCAAGAAGCTCAACAAAGAAGGAAATTATGATCTACCAAAATATTCCCCCTTCAATAAAATTATGAGAAACCATATCAAGGATTGATGTGTTTTGAAATACCTCTTGAAAAAGATGGTGGATTCTAGGATTTTGAAGCTAAACAATTTACATGATTAGGTTGCATGTGTTTCTAGCACCTATACATGGGTGAAAAATAAATGGAGAAAGGTTAAGAGAAAGTGTGCACAAATATTTGTGACTCGATGGCCTAGAAAATGATCAACTAGACTCATGTTATTCTTCAAACACAAATAAAAAGACAGTTGTTCCCCTAACCACTTCCACCACATCACAATCAGCTTTATCAAAAGCTCAACCATCTGAATATTAGTCCATTAAAAGGTGACATGTAAAAAAGGGTAAGAAGAAAACATAACAAGAGGAGTTTGTGTAATGTCCATTGTTTTACTTGACCATAGAAGACGTCATGCCAATAGTATCAAAAGTGTGGATATCGCCCTGCCAAATGGTTCAATAAGAGACAACTCATCATGAATAATCTTCATTAGATAATGATTTGATCATATGTTCTATTAAAATTATTCATTTAATACATCCCTTCACACATTATGATTCTAATTATGAACCATAATTACCCACAATTGATTAGGGAACTGGGAGATGAGGCTGTTAGATTTGAGGATACAAGGGAATATGCTGTAGTGCCATGAGGCATTACCTCATTCACACCCTTGCTCGAACCACCAATGCTGCAGAAACTCATAGAAGAGCTATTCAGTGAGATTATTTGGAAGAAGGGAATTTACCCATGCATGAATGGATCCACCTTTAAATAAAATTCTTGTAAGACTGATTAATGTATATGTCATCACATGATCCACCCAGGCATGTGAGAATACCCAGCTGATCTAACCTGCCAAGAGTGGAAGCACTATCAACTCTTACTCTGAGGGATGATTCATTTACATCTAGAACATTAGATCCTAATGCACATGGAAAATATAATCCCCATGTAGGGAATCATATAACTTAATATCAAAAATATGTTTTCCTAATGTAACTAGACTAGGTTTCTACTATTTTATCAATCCTTTATTCCCAGATTCTATCAAAATATCTCCGAGAAGCACTCATTGAGGCCTTGTCAAGCCCACATAATTTTGAAGTTAACATTGTTTCTATCAAAGTATGTCATGTATAGAATGGTCCTATAGAATTTCATATTACCATCTATTTCCCATACCAAGATGAAGATTCTCTCTTGTAAGGACACATCAGACCCTTGTATATATCTGAAAGAATAAATGAAATTGATGTACGATGATCCTTTATTATCAATGGATTGGGAGTCAACCTCATTCTTTCCTAGAAACATTTCCAAATAGGTCTTAATGAATCCTACTTGTCTCTGTCCACTCTGATGTTACATGGTTACTCCCTTGAAAAATCCACCTTTACACTCTCTGTAGGGAAAAATGGGAGGGGTCAAATTTTACCTCACCTCCCTTCTAGTGAAAATAAGTCTCTTTCACTAAAGTAACAGTTCTTTTAGTAGTATGAGGAGATGGGATAATTAATGATACTCACTAAAAAAGTACTACAAGGTTGAATTCCTACTATATAGGTTCGATAATAAGAACCTCAACTTATACCTAAATTTTTCATAGCTCAACAAAGAGAGTTTTCCATGGTAAATGAAGAAGATATAATACATCTTCTCAATGTGGGATACCAACCACCAATGTATTTGGATCCCATGGTAGAAGATTAAGAATTAACTCCTTCGATGTACAAATATATGAATCTCAGGTACATCCTTATTTTCCAACCCCTATTGGTTACAATGATAAGTACCTATAGTACTACCACCAATGGACCTACCAACCACTACACCTATTCAAGATGAAACCATTGAACCTATTCAGGACTTGGATTAGCGAGATATTACTAGAATGCTTATGAAAAAAATTGATTCACTAATGTATCAATTAGAATCCATGGTGGAATTATGTTTGTCAGTACAGTCTGAAAATAATCTATACCTTGAAACAGTATATCCAACTCCTCCCCCCCAAAATTTGGGAATCACACATTTCAAATCATCAATGAATCTACATATCTAGAGCCTAATTTGTTGTATTTTTTCTCTCACTATGAACACATGATGGGTTTGGCTAAACAACAGGAAGTGGTAAGATTTCATGGAGTACCACTTTCCATTATATCTGATCAGGATCCGAGGATTACCTCAACGTTTTGGAAAAGTCTCTAGTATACTTTGGATTCAGAGTTGAGTTTCAACATTTCTTATCATCCTCAGACAGACAGTCTGTCTGAGAGGACAATTCAAACTCTAGATGATATGTTGAGAGCTTGCTCTATGGATTCCAAAGGAGGTTGGGATCAACACCTACCTTTGGTGGACTTTTCTTATAATAATAGCTTTCACTCCAGTATTTAGATGTCTCCTTATGAAGCTCTCTATGGAAAGAAATGAAAAAATCCAACTTGCTGGGATGAAGTTTTGGAAAGAAAGCTATTAGGACCTGATCTTGTTGATGAGATGGCAGAAAAGGTCTGATCTATTCAACAACACATAATAGCAGCTCAAAGTCGACAAAAACGTTATTCCAATAACCAAAGAAAAGACATAGAGTTTGAATTGGGAGATGAAGTGTTCTTACGAATATCTCCTTGGAAGAGAGTAATGAGATTTGGAAAGAATGGAATGTTTAGCCCTAGGTATATCGGTCCTTTCGAAATACTCGATCGTGTTGGGAA
Organism: Viscum album; assembly: GCA_963277665.1. Lineage (NCBI taxonomy): Eukaryota > Viridiplantae > Streptophyta > Magnoliopsida > Santalales > Viscaceae > Viscum > Viscum album. The sequence goes on along the minus strand of OY728152.1, from coordinate 78,407,261 downwards.
GGTATTTTACCGATTGGCCCTTACACCGAATCTCTCTCAAGTTCATGATGTGTTCCATGTATCTCTCCCAATAATGTTCATACCCGATCCTTCACATGTACACAACTCAGAAGTAGTACCGCTAGAGCAAGATCATTCTTATGAAGAACAACCGATAGAGATTCTGGATCGTAGCGAAAAAGTTCTATGGAACAAGACCACTCGCTTGGTGAATGTTTTATGGAGGAACCACCAATTAGAAGAATCTACATGGGTGCTTGAGGATATGATGAGGGAGATGTATCCTCATCTGTTTGTTACAAAGTGACGAATTTCGAGGGAGAAATTCATTTTATGGGGGGTAGAATGTAACACCCAAGATTTTTATGAGAAATATTTTGTTTTTATGTTATATAAATTATCAAAGGAATCTTTCATGACACACAACACTAACTTGGCTTACTTTACACGCAATCATGACCTTCCTCGATAGCTTGCATTGTAAGCAATACCGAGTTTCACTAAACAATGATATGCTTTTAAAATATTATTGAAACTTTCCGTTATGAATAGAAATACCCACTTTTTGAAATTATATAAATTTTATCATTCAAAATGGAATTCATTTTTGGATTTGGAATATCGTAATTCTCCTAGGGTGAAATTTTGGTATTTTCTGAAAACTTACAATTTTTTATGAATAGTGAAAACACTGGGTTACTATTTAAAAACTGACTTTTTATCATTTATTCTATTTTAATTTATTTTAGGTCAAAATTGATACATAATACCTATATAAGTTCAATGTAATTCATTGGAGTCATTTTATAACAATTTTAGATATGTAGAAAATTTTATTGAACTTTTCACCATCTTTTACCCATCTCCTAGGAGAATTTAAAAATTTACATAAAACATAATTTTACCACTTTTGTGAGTGGAATTTCGAAAATCCAAGAGACATGGTTAATATCAAAGAGTAAAATGTGGTTCAATAAGATAAAAATAATTTTTTCTGAATAGTAACTTTTTACTTTTTTTTACCACGGTTAAAAGTAAATAGGGTAATTAAGGGTAAAAATGATATTATTATTACCGCGCGTGCGTACGTACGGAATACCGTCTCCACGCCGTGGTGTAATCTATTTTCCACCACCACCTTACCTGGATGGGTATAATGGTGTAAAGAATAACTATATATGATTATTTTAAAGTGAAATTTATTCTTAAATAGTATACTTACACTTCAATACAATTCCACGATCCTGGGAACGATATCATCGCTCGTGCGTACGTATGGCCTACCGTCTCCACGATGTGATGCGACACGTTCTACATAATCTTCATTGCATAATGATTATATAAATGAATTGAATGAATAAATATGATATATATTAAACTAATACCATTATCTAAATGAGGTATCTATAACCTAAAAACAAGAATAAGAATTTATTTGATAAAACACGCATAAGAACAAAAAGCAATAAACACCCAAATAACAAGTAACAATGAAATATTACTAATAAGAAGATAAGAATATGACCATATATGATATCATAGAAATTAGTAAGATTCTGGAATAAGTTAATAACATTATTTAAATCATTATACAGGAGGTTCAGACATGTATGAAGCAAATCAAAACTAAGGTAAGGGAAAGTACCACAATCTCATTTTGTTTATACGAGATTGTTTATACTTCTGTATTTACTGGAGTGTATTTATCATCAACATCCATGTTTCCCCAGTATGTAATATTATTTACATCCACCTACAATTGTTTAAATCCAATTTTACCTGTTGGTGAGTTTTTAGAAAAAGATATGAAAGGAATCTTTTGTCATTTTTTGTACAAGGTACTTTTTGACTTTTCTGGCCAAAGTACGAGAAGAATGTTTTTTTTAACATATAAGCCCTGAATAGAATTTTAGAACATTATTTATATGAAGCTTCCTTCACAAGTATCAAGGTTTATTTTCAATAAACTTCTTTTCGTTTAAAATTGTATGACATGTTAAGAAAGGAAAAATGATTTTGAAGTAGAAGGGATATTTTCCTCAAGAATGAAGTTTGAGTATTTTATCAAAATTATTTTACATATAAGATAATATAGTGTTCTGTTTCTATCCCTATTTTTACAATGATTTTATTATGTTATGATGGAATTATTTTTATGAAGTCCTTTTTATCTTATATTATTTATGTTATGATGGCATGATGTTTAAGAATCCAATTTTTATTACATGGGTTATGCTATGATGTATGATTTACGATCTTGTGGCACACATAAGAATGGTATAATTATGAGAAGTGTGGGAACTATATCTCCCTCCAATGCATTGGGTAAAGGTTTATATCTCATGAGAGAGACATGGCTGCAATGGCAGGTTCATCCAGTTCTGTGAAACAGGACTGAAACGAGGAGTGAACTCGGTTCATAAATGGACATTTTCCTCTAAAATAGTCTTGGCAATGAGTCTTGACTAATAAGAAATGATTATCTATGATTATGTGTGTATACCAAAAAGTTTCATGTTTTAAGTTATGATAATTTGGATTACATTTCACTATTATGATTGATACTATGTCATGATATTATGATCTCTTTTGTAGGATAAGATTTTCAAAATGTTATGTTCTTAAGAATATGATATGATTGATATTTCTTTTGTTTACCCGTACTGTGCATTTGAGCTCACCCTTTTTTATGTTTTCTTTTCCCCAGGTCTAGAAGAAGGGTATTAAGTAGAATATTCCAAAATGGACTCTAGATAGGATGAAATAAATTGGAGACAACATAGATGATTTATGAACCAGTTGCTTATGTTTCACAGTTCTAAAGACACTATACCTATACCGTCCTTTAATGGTTTTGTTATATGTTGTAATAAGTATGCTTCAATTACGAAGTAATAACAATGTATGTAAAGTATGGCTCATTATATAGGATGGTTTCAGGACCATGACTTAATTTCTAAAAAAGAGGAAATCTCTATCACAAAGACCAAATCTAAGCCTCGATGATTCCATCAACTCAGTGAAAGAGAAAAAGAAAAGTAGAGGATGCTATAGTAACACTTAATCAACACCACGTAACCCTCCGATATCAAATCCCACAACATATCATACAATTAAACCTCCCAAACATTAGAAAAAAAATTCCCGCCTCATTAGGAGGATCAAAGAGATCATAGGTGGAAACAGCTTGAGAAGATGAAAAATAAGGTCTATTAATTTTGAAACGACCAAGTCCTTGGATACATAATCTCTTTATTAGAAAATAACTTGGTCAAGTTTCTAAATCCCAAGAAGCTCAACAAAGAAGGCAATTATGATCTACCAAAATATTCCCCCTTCTATAAAATTATGAGAAACCACATCAAGGATTGATGTGTTTTGAAATACCTCTTGAAAAAGATGGTGGATTCTTGGATTTTGAAGCTATACAATTTACATGATCAGGTTGCATGTGTTTCTAGCACCTATACTGTGGAGAAAAATAAATGTAGAAAGGTTAAGAGAAAGTGTGCACAAATATTTCTGACTCGATGGCCTAGAAAATGATCAACTAGACTCATGCTATTCTTCAAACACAAATAAAATAGACAGTTCTTCCCCTAACCACTTCCACCACATCACAATCAGCTTTATCAAAAGCTCATCCATCTGAATGTTAGTCCATTAAAAAGTGACATGTAAAAAAGGGTAAGAAGCAAACATAAGAAGACGAGTTTGTGTCAAGTACATTGTTTTTCTTGACCACAGAAGACGTCATGCCAATAGTTTCAAAAGTGTGGATATCGCCCTGCCAAATGGTACAACAAGAGACAACTCACCATGAATAATCTTCATTAGATAATGATTTGATGATCTATTCTATTAAAATTATTCATTTAATGCATCCCTTCACACATTATGATTTTAATTATGAACCATAATTATCCAAAATTGATTAGGGAACTGGGGGATGGGGCTGTTAGATTTGAGGATACATCAGAATATGCTGTCGTGCCAGGAGCCATTACCTCATTCACACCCTTGCTCGAACCACCAATGCTGTAGAAACTCATAGAAGAGCTATTCAGTTAGATTAGTTGGAATAAGGGAATTTACCCATGCATGAATGGATCCACCCTTAAATAACATTATTGGAAGACCGATTAATGTATATGTCATCACATGATCCACCCAGGCATGTGAGAATACCCAGCTGATCTAACCCGCCAAGATTGGAAGCACTATCAACTCTTACTCTGAGGAATGATCCATTTACATCTGGAACATTAGATCCTAATGAACATGGAAAATATAATCCCCATGTAGGGAATCATATAACTTAATATCAAAAATATGTTTTCCTAATGTAACTAGACTAGGTTTAAGCTATGTTATCAATCCTTGATTCCCAGATTCTATCAAAATATCTCTGGGAAGTACTCATTGAGGCCTTGTCAAGCCCACAGAATTTTGAAGTTAACTTTGTTTCTGTCAAAGTATGTCATGTATTGAATGGTCCTAGAGAATCTCATATGACCATCTATTTCCCATACCCAGATGAAGATTCTCTCTTGTAAGGACACATCAGACCCTTGTATATATCTGAATGAATAAATGAAATTGATGTACGATGATCCTTTATTATCAATGGATTTGGAGTCAACCTCATTCTTTCCTAGAAACTTTTCCAACTAGGTATTAATGAATCCTACTTGTCTCTGTCCACTATGATGTTACATGGTTACTCCCTTGAAAAATCCACCTTTACACCCTCTATAGGGAAAAATGGGAGGGGTCAAATTTTACCTCACCTCCCTTCTAGTGAAAATAAGTCTATTTCACTGAAGTAACGGTTCTTTTATTAGTATGAGGAGATGGGATAATTAATGAGACTCATTAAAAAAGTACTACAAGGTTGCATTCCTACTATATGGGTTCGATAATAAGAACCTCAACTTATACCTAAATTTGGCATAGCTCCACAAAGAGAGTTTTCTGTGGTAAATGAAGAAGATATAATATATCTGCTCAATGCGGGATAACAACCACCAATATATTTGGATCCCATGGTAGAAGATAAAGAATTACCTCCTTCGATGCTCAAATATATGAATGTCAGGTACATCCTTATTTTCCAACCACTATTGGTTACAATGATAAGTACCTATAGTACTACCACCAATGGACCTACCAACCACTACACCTATTCAGGATGAAACCATTGCACCTATTCAGGCCTTGGCTTAGCGAGAAATTACTAGAATGCTTACCAAAAAAATTGATTCACTAATGTATCAATTAGAATCCATGGTGGAATTATGTTTTACAGTACAGTCTGAAAATAATCCATACCTTGAAAGGGTATATCCAACTCCTCCCCCCCAAAATTTGGGAATCCCACATTTCAAATCATCAATGAATCTACATATCCAGAGCCTAATTTGATGAATTTTTTCTCTCACTATGATCACATGATGGGTGTGGCTAAAGAACAGGATGTAGTGAAACATATGTGCTTTACGCAATTGCTGTAAGGACCAACCTTCGCGTGGTACCCAAATTTATAGGCTCGATCAATCATTATATGGGAATACCTCCATCATAAGTTTCTCTTCTATTTAATCTAAACTCAATAGAATAATATAGTCATTGATATCAAAAATTGAAAACAATAGGAGAATGAAAGAGTCTCAGATTTTATTTCTCAATGTAAAGGATTGAAATACTTCTTAAACCAAAAACTCCCTCAAGAAGTGTTATTTACCATCTTTGTAGAGGATCTTTGTGATGATTTATTCACTCCATTGATCCTTTTGAAATACATAGGTGGGTTTAGAGACCTTTCATAAATTTCTCAACATTTAGAAAACTCCATCGCAGAGTCAAAATCCATGTCCCGAGTAATTCCATCAACTTAGGGAAGGTGAATAGAAAAAGAAGAGGCTGCAATAGTTACACTTACGAAGGCCCCTTTACCCGATCCTGCCTCAATGCCAACATAGTATCGTTCAACTCAAACTCATGAAAATAAATAGAAATGCCCACCACATCAGGATGATTATAAATATGAGAGGTGGAAACAGTTTGAGGGGATGAAAAACAAGGTCTACTTTTTCAAAATGACAATGTCCTCATATACTTCATGTCAGCATTGTAAAAGTACTTGGTCAAGTTTCCATACCCCAGGAAACCTAGAAAAGAAGGTGATGAAGATCTCCCAAACTATTTTCAATTCCATAAAATTATAGTTCAATACATTAAATATTGTTTTATTTTCAAAGACCTCCTATAAAAGATAGTGGATTCTAGAAAATTGAATCTGAAAAATTCACATGATCTGGTTGCGTGTGTTTCCATAACCAATCCAAAGGAAGAAAGTGAATGAAAAGAGTTTTAGAACAAGATAGGAAATATTTTTGTGATTATATAGTCAAGAAAATGATCACCTGAACTCATTCTATACTTCAAGCATTGATAAAACAGAATGTTATTCCCTTAAACACTTCCACTATAGAAAAAATAGATTTATCAAAAGCTTAATCATCCGAAGGCCAGTCCTCCAAAAAGAGATATGGTAAAAAGGGTTATAAGAAGATAACTGAAGATGAGTTTACATAAATGGAATATTTTTTCCTTTAACTTACTATAATTCGTTCCAATAGTCCAAAAATCATGGGAACCACCCCAACAAATGGTACCAAAATATTCAAATCATCATGAAGAATTTTTATCATATGATGAGTTTATATTAGGTTACATTAATGTTATTCAATTTGTGGATCTGTTCCCACATTATGATTCTAATTGTGAACCTGAATTCCCCACACATTATTGGGAAACTATAGGATGAGTCTGTTAGAGTTGGGGGTATAGAGGAAGACACAGTCGCACCAGGAGTCATTACCTCAACCACACCCCTGCTCCAACCATCTACGCTACTAAACTTGTGGAAGAGATCATCATTGAGCTCAAAAGTAACAATGGAATTCCCCCATCCATTACAAGATCCACACTAACACAATAATTTTTGAAGAATGATTAGTGGATATTTCATCGCCTAATCCACACATGCGTGTGGGATGACCCAGCCGAGCTAACCTGCCATGAGTGGAAGCATTGTCCACTCCTACTCTATGGGAAAATACATCTATATTAGAAGCATAATCTCCCAAATAAAATGAAAAATAGAATCCCAGTATTAGAAAAAATATACATTTGGATCAGAAATATGATTTATTAAAGAAACTATCCTAGGTACCATCTATGTTATCAATCCTAGATGTCGTTTTCCTATCAAAAGTTCTTTAAGAACTACTCATTGAGGCCTTATAAAGCCTTTAGGAGTTTCAAGTTGAGGTTACTACTATCTAATTTTATCAGTAAGAGACTGATCATGTAGAATGTCATGAAATCATCTATTTCATATACCAAGATGAAGATGTTGTCATTAAATGAGACATCAGAATATTATATATATCAGGCAAAATAAATGACCTTGTTGTTTAATGATCCATTATTAATAATGTCTCAAGAGTCATCCTCATTTTGGTCCTGAAACTTCTCCAAGCTGGTTTCAATGAATCCTACATATCTTTCTCCACACTGAGGTTATAATGATTTGTCAAGAATGAGAATGAACCAATTGGTGAGACCAAACTCTGACCTCTGTTCAGGGATCTCATGCCAGACTCAGAATTTATAGTTGTACGACAAGATACAATATTCAATGTTCTTTAGGGAAGACCATCTCATCAACATCATGTGGAAATTCCTTCATCATGCCACTACTATATAAAATATTGTGTCAGTGGTGAATTTGGGAAATTTCATAGTGACAAGGCCCCATTAAAATCCTACGAGTCATAATACATTAACACATGGTTCTACCATAAGAAAGAAAAATATTCCAGGGTGGATGATGTTACTCAAATTGATTCCCTGAATTGTCTTGAGATGATCCTAGAAAATCCATTCAAGAATCTCAATGTATAATATGTACTTCCATTAACAAAATTGAAAGGGTCAACCCACATTCTAAGATTAGTTTATTGTCTTCCATAATTTCATTTATAACAACCAAACTCGACATTGTAGGAGAAGTCATCAACCCTTAGAGGAATAATTTAATCCTGGATTTAAATGTCTTCATTACATCCACTGAGATTCAATAAATCTTTATTTCATCATCTAGGCTAAAAGAATTTATCACACTAATGTAAAATTATAGAGATTCACATTCTTAATCCATTGTCTTCCCATTCGAACTCTAAAAGTACACTCACCATTGATTGATCTAGAAATGATTTCTTTATATTTTAGATGTCCAAAAGGAGATACATCCTTTAATTAATTTTTTTTCTTCCACACCTACCTCCCAGGTGGAGGTAAAATAAGTAAAGAATTAGGATGTGGAATAAGATGAACATATCATGGATGCACCTCCAGCCCTTGAAAAATCCATCTCCACCAATATACATGATCTTAAAGAGATAAATCTGGGCACAAAGGATGATCTGTAACACACTCTGATTAGTGTGGCCATGAATTATGAATAACATGAGGTACATAGTTAGATTATTAAGCAGCATTAGGATTTATTTTCGTAGAACCCCATAGAGATTCTAGATCTTGATCTTGAGGTGGCCACCCATCACTTGGTCTTTCCAAAAGATCATCGGGGATTCAAACAAGCAGCTAGAAGGAAACACCTGATTCATGCCTCTAAAATTGAGGCCTAAGTGGATAAAATTATAATGTCCAAATTCATATGAGAAGTGAAGTATCCAAAATGGTTATCCAATATTTTACTAGTGAATGAAAATAATGGGAAAATCAGTTTTTTCATTGATTTAATCGATCTCTACCGAAATTTTCCCATATATGACTTCTCGATTCCAATAATGGAACTCCTGATTGATGGAACAACTGGTTATCAAGACCACTCCTTCATAGATGGATACTCTAGGTAAAACCAAATAAATATGGCCTTAGAAGATGAGGAATATATATCCATCATTGTATCCTAGGGTGTATTTTTATATCAGGTGATTACCTATTGATTGAAGAATGCTAATGACACATACCAACGTTCCATGCACCACATCTCCAAACCCTTATAGGTTAAGTTTGTTGAATGTCGCATTAGTAATATAGTGGTTACATATCATCAACATTTTGAGCACTTGGATATCATGGAAACCATATTCAACAAGATTAAAAAACATAACTTGATGATGAATCCCTTGAAATGTTCATTCGGGGAAACCTCAGTGAAATTTCGTAGCATCTTTTTAAGCCATCACGACATCAATATTGATCCTAAGAAAAAAGAATCTATCCATGGAATGTTTCCTCCTAAAAACATAAAAGAGTTGAGAGGAAATCAAGGACACTTGGCCTATATATTACCCTTTAAAACTGACCTCACAAGCATCTTTTTAGCCTTCTACAATTAGTTAAGAAGGGGGTCACATATCAATGAAACAATTAATTTCATGAAGAATTTGACAACCTCATGAAATATATCATGAGGCCACCACTGTTAATGCCACATGCTTAAGGAATGATGGTAATTATGTACATATAATCCCAAGATAGATCATTAGGAACCTTTCTTATATAGAAGAATGGTGTTTGGATTGAAAAAACCTTTTTATATCATTCAAACCATGATCAATGAGAAGAATCATTATTTAGTCATTGAGAAATGTTGTCTTCCATTAATCGTTGTGGTTCAGATGCTATGGAACCATCTACAGAAACATGATGTCTACTTTGTTTCTTGAAATAACCTACTCAAAATTATCCACAATAATCATATAAAAACATGAAATATGCCATGGGGTAGTTATTTTGTAGCAATTCAACAAATAGTTTATGCCTCAGAAAGTAGTGAAAGGCCAAGTGTTGGCAGATTTACTCACCGAGCATCCACATGAAAGAGAAATGTCATTAAGTAGTGAATTAACTCATGAAGAGATACTTTTTATTGATGGTAGCCCCAAAACAATGAAAATTTACTTTGATGATGCATCCATGAGTCCAATGGGGAAAATAATGGAAGACCCTAAACTCAACAATGTTGGGTTATAGATTGTGTTTATCTCCCCAGAGAAGGAATTGTTTCCATACTCCTTCCTATTATTAGAAGACTGTACCAAAAATGGGTTGGAATATCAGGATCTCATTGCAAGACTGGAATTATCACTACAAATATTAATAAACCACCTAGAAAAAAAATGTGACTTAGAGTTGGAAATCATACAGATAAATAGGGATTATGCCATCAGAAAAGAGGAGGTAATACACCTATGTGGTTATGTCTGAGTGTTAACTATAGAATTACCCTTAAAGCCAATGTTTACTCACATACAACAGTCATAGAATTCCCGGAATGATACATTGGAAAATGCATCCCCAACCCTAGAAGATCCAAAATAGGATCAAACAATCATCAACATTACCCATCGTTGCATACACTCACATTTTATTCATTCTAGAACAGAAGAGATTAATGAAGTAAACCACATCCTTGATCCATATGGTCCTAGAACAAGATGGATGTTGCACATCAAGGGATATCTTCAAGATAGAGTTCCCACCTGGATATAGCTTGGTGGGAGAAAATCTAGTGTCAAGTAGTCAACTTCACTCTTTTTGATAGCCCGAATCACCAAAAAGTCATCTACAAGAGAGGATTTGATGGAATCCTTCTCTGATTTATTAATGAATAATATATTGATGTTATCATAGAATAAATACATATAGGATCTTGTGAAGCACCCCCATCAGGATATAGGGTTTTTGATCAAATCCGATGTCTTGGATACCTCTTATATTAAAGGATGTATGATTTCATATAATTTACCAAGAAATGTCATTCCTTCCTGGTGCATGAAAACATCATCCACCAACCCTATTGTTGATACACATATCCAAATACTCAAGTCCATTTTCAATACAGGGAATGTATTTAGTGGGTCCATACCCCTTGGAGGTTACTGTGAAGTTCGATTATATCATTACTACTATTGATTTTGTCTTCAAGTGGGTTGAGGAAATAACTCTCAAAGAAGTTGGGGGAAAACAATATTGACCATGTAAAATTAAACATCATTACCATATTTAGTGTCCCTCATACCATACTAATAGAAAATGGCACCAATTTCTATTCAGCTACGATAGAGCATCTATAACAAGAGTACAATATAAAATCCAACCATTAATCCTGGTATCATGCATTGGATAATGGATAGATATGGGATTTTAGAAATATCCTATCTAATGTACTTCAGAAGATGGTTGATAAAGACAAGAAATATGGGACTAGAAATTTTTTTAATGTATTATGGGCTTACTGGACTATAACTCATACTTCCACATAGATGACCCCATACTCATTGATATTCAGAACAAAAGTTTTCATTCCCATTGAGGTTCACTTGCTGTAACTCCAAGTTTCCATCGGTGATCAACAATCCACAGATGATCAATCACAAAAATGACTGGATGAGTTGTGGAAACTGGATGAATATAGATCGTATAACTTGAATCACTTTGAGGTCAATTAGAATTTATAGCATGAGATTTCAACAATAAATTTTAACTCTATTTATTCATCCAAGGAGTATTGGTATTAGTCCTTTGGACTCCAATGATTCTAGGAAATAAGCATCCAAATCTTAAGATAAAGTGGGAGGAACCTTACCCCATACACAAGGTTTACTCTAATAGTTCTTATTACTTGATCTCAATGGATAAATATCTCATTACAAATCCATATAATATAGGGTTCCTAAAAAATATTTCATTTAATCACACAAAATTCATCATAGCTACCAGATATTGAACTAAATAGAAAAATATAAATCCATTATTGAAGACATTAATCTAAGTAATGGTTATTTATCTTATGACCTTAAATGGAATGATGTAATGACCACATTGTGTTACATTAAACATCATGGTTTCTTCATCTTTATCACATGAAAATAAATTGAACGATATAAGGTCCTCGACATATGACTTGAAACTATGAGATACCCATTTTCGTCAAAACATGACATTAAACTACATGGTTAGCATCCCTTAAATTCAATGTTAATAAACATATGTTGCTTCATGAGTTGAGATATCCATTATGATTCATTAAAAATGGTCCCCTTTCATAGGTATAATCCCCAACATTTTCACGTCCTTACCTGAAGATGTTAAATTTCATATCCAACGTCATCATCGTTTGATAGTAAACTACATGATCAGTATAAGAACTACGTGTGTCTTGATTCTCATTTATAATGGGATAGGTAGTGACAACCAGATCTCCATTCTTGGATCCAACTCCGAAAAAATGAATATAAACCTATTTTCCTGTGTGTGAACTAGATCTACATAGCCATCAATGTAGAAAATATTTCCAATCCCCTTTCACTAAATAAAAACATAGTGGGTGTGTGGAACCATATTTAAGAACTATGTGTGTCTTGATTCTCATTCCAATGAGATATGCAGTGACAACTTAATCTCCAATCTTGGGTCCAGCTGTGACCACAACAGAAGGGAAATCCCATTCACTCCCTATGTGTATGGCTCTAACTTTCACACCAAATGTTTTCTAGTACTATATATGTATTGATTCTCATCTCAATGAGATACATAGTGACACCTGGATCCTATCTTCTGTCCCAACCACCTCATAGATGAAATTCCTCTATCATTCACTTTTGTTACCCTAGTGATGTAAAAGAAACCTTTACCACTCCATGTTTATCACATCGGGAACAACTCACATGGGAATTGGAGTTTGTTAAAGGAGTTATTCTCAAAAATAAGGTGTAATAATTCCCACTGGGGCTATCTTGGTCCTAGTTGTAAGACCCTAAAAGGAACACCAGATGTCGTCATCACATGATAATAATCTACATGTTCTGTTTGAGAACTACTCGTGGCTTGATTCTTTCCCTAGAAAGATATGTAGTGGAACCTGTGTGATACACATTCTCCCAACCGCGATATTCCTTTTCATGTCAGAATCAACCATGTCATTTCCGCATGATGATAAACCATGTTTTTATTCAATAACTACATATGGCTTGATTCTAACCTTTATGATATACATAGTGATATCCATATGTTCAATCCTAGGACTATCCATAACAAAACCAAGGGAAATGCCTTTACTCTGACATATATGATTCAAATATAAATGAGGATATCCAACATGATTTCTTAACCTATGCATGAACCTCTATCCAAACCCCCATGCCTTCCACATATGAATTCAATCATAATGGGGGGAATTCATTATTAGAACTACATGTGACTTGATTCTTATCCTATTAGAATACGTAATGACACCTAGGCCTTAATCCTAGTCCCATACATGAGGTAAAAGAAAAAAATTCTCCCTCTCCTACATCCGAACAAAGGTGCATATCGATGATTTTATTTTGGGTCTCCTCAATAGGGGGCCCACCATGGAAACAAAGATGGGCCCATTATACAAATGAGTCAGATATACACAGGGGACACCCAACTCATGGAAAATATAGGTGAAATACCTTCCTTTATTCACATACATATCTATTACACACTTCATACTGCTAACGTTGAATAATTTTAAATCATCATAATCTTTCCTCATCTTTTGGTAGTAGAATGTATGACACCTGATAGCTCTTTTTTCTGACTCGGTTGTAATATAACCATGTTTTCTTTGAATAAAAAACCCATAAAATTTGTTGGTCAGACAAAGGAATCCACTGTTTGACTATGCAGTACATACCCTAGTAAGCCTTGCATAAAACATCCCACAAAATAAGTTTGTCAAATAGCGATAAATATTCTATTGTGGGATTCCTCTTATGTAATTTTACAATTTGATGACAGTATATTGGAACCCATGATTCCAATTCAACGATTATCCCTTGTATATTTTTCCCATTCCATATCTCTCAATCTGAAACCCTCTAAGATCATTTTTTATAATTTCACCCTTGACATGTTCTATGAATATTGGAATAACCTTGGTCCATTTGACAACATATCATTCGTCATTTCCATAATATTATGGTCTTGATCATATAAATTAAAACTGAAGGCCCCATACATCTTGTTCTTGGGTTAGACATGTGTAAAGTTGGTAATTCTTTGGAAATCAGGAATTGAAATATCCCTTTCATATTTAGTTACTTTTCCTTATAAACTAAGCTCTGTTCATGGTAATATCCAAATGTCCATTAGATTTTATTGGATTTTAGCAGTTGAATTTTGGAATTCAAGGGGAATTATTTTCTAGACAATAATGTAATAAGATCTGTTTGGATTCTCAAGAATTGCTCACAAATTTTAGAGCCTCTTTGCTAAGGGATGCCACTATTGACTATGCAGTACATGCCCTAATGGGATTTTCATAAAACATCCCAGAAAACATGGTTTTCAACTATAGGTTAGTATATCCTCAAGAAATACTTCCAATAACATCATAATCCACATTTCCATACCAATATTCAGATCTAGAGTTCCTAAAATCATAGCTTACATCTTTATCATCTCACACATGAATATTGTATCATATTTCTAGAAAAATTCCAAGGAATGAGGGAATCATCAACTGCTCGGTCAAAGTGAAAGGCCTTGAATTATATCCCCCTAATATCCTTGTAGTATGAATATAGACTACATATAATAATTTCCTTTCCGTAATATTTTAAACTACATGGTCAATGTCTTAGTCACAAGACATTAAACTACATGATGCTTTAACCTTGTCAGAAAAGGTCCTTCCCCTGGATATTAGTTACATAACAAAATTTACCCTCCTCCACTGAATCCAAATTCATGTAGGTGAAGTTTACCATTCAAGTCCACCACTAATACATATATTCTATTCATTCCTAGACATCTCCCTTTGGCCAAACCACCCACTATTTTTTATGAGACATGCAATTCTTAAACATCAAGCATTTGTAAAATAATGTCAAAATTCTTGCGGACTCCACTTGAATATGCAGTATATTCCCCAGTTGGCCTCACATAAAGTGAACCTAATAACAAGGATGTTAGACAAAAGATTTAATTAATGACTATATAATATTCACCCTATTTGAACTTGCATAACACTTCCCAAAAAATGGGGTTTTCAATTAGTGTTAGGTTCATTCCTAGAAGATATGTCCTCTATTTCTTAATATCGTGTTTTTAATTCAAAAAAAAACAATTCATGTCTCATGATCCCCCATTGGATATATAATGAATTTTGGAACATTCTTGTCCCATAAGTCCTATTTGGGTCATTATTTTAAAATCTATGGTCAATGTTGTTCGACCTTAAACACTAGCCTTATAAGGATAAAAACCCAAAAATGGAAGGCTTAACAAAAATTCAGGTTTGGATCTCAATGTCTCCTTCATATTGAGCTTAGTAAAAAATTTGGGTGATGACCTAAAAATATTGAAATCTTATAGGGTTGTTCATGTGACCCAACAAACAGTTTAATTATGCTCACTAGGACCCTTTTCATAGCTAAAAAATAGAAAATTTTACCCAACCTTATCATTTTGGTTACAAATAGATAGAAAAAAGTTGTTTTGTTTCCCAAATCAGTTTCAATGTTATGCTAAAATCATAGAAAGGGATGAAGGAGGAAGACACATGTAATTTGGAACAAAAAGAAACATTTTCATTTATGTTTTGAAACATGGAGGAACTTAAAAATGTCAAATACTCTATTATAAGTTCTATATTTTTTTCTTAAAAGATGATTTTAGAATTTTAATTGAACCTCTCGGATCTAGAACAACTTCACAAAGATTTTATATTTTCATAGAAATGGCCTGATAAAATTTATGATGTTTTTCTTGCTATGCCTTAACTACTTCTCTCCACTATGCTAAAGCATTATTCAGGGATCTATGAAGTTGAACTACATGTTCCCTTACATCTTTTAGTTATTCATCAAGAAACATTATTTGGACTGAACTTGCATCGTGGTAATCCTAGAACTCCTCCCCCTTTTAAGAGTGACTGAATTTATCTTCAATCACAACGGCTCTGAGTTCTTCAAACTAGTCTTCCTGTTGCATCTCAAACTGTTATACCCTTCATTCATCCTAAATTTTCTAGATGATACCATTCAGCATATTTTGGAACCCTCAATAGTCCAACCCATCATATCCCAACATGGAAATCTTGAATGGATGTTAATGAAGTAGTGATGGAATATATTCAATAGGAATCTAACCGAATTTTTTTCTAGATACCTCACTAGAAGAAAAGATGCGTTGGTAGAAAATATTATTGTATCTCTAGGTCAGAATCAGAACCACTTTCGGAAGAATATACATAATCTAGGATCAGATAACTTAATGAGCCACCTTGTTTCAATCCCTCTGAAGTAAATCCAACCTCACATACCAATGTTGGTGGAGATGGTATAGAATCCCACCTATCAAGACCATTTTCCTATGTTGACAACAGTAAAGATAAAATGACACTTTTTTGTTAACATCCAAATAAAAAAAGTAATTGGTGAAGTAAAAAAACATAAATAGTTGATGAAACTGACCTAATATTGGATCAACTGGGGGAACCAATACTTCTGCAGCACCCCCATCTTCAACTCATGGTGTTGGGACCTCATGATGAGAATCATCTTCTTGAGTTTTCTTATCAACTAAAATCAAAGACCCCCTAGAATCTCCCACTTTAGGATTCTCAACAATTTCTAATTCAATATAAAAGTTTGGGATGATTTGAATGACCTATTATTGAAGTGAATTGGAAGTTTTTTTGACAGAAAAAGCTATATATTGTGGTTCTTGATGAGAAAAAACAGGTAAAAGTAAATCAACATTTTTTGAAAAATGTAATGATAATAAAACTTAAATCCATCCAGTTCCTTATGGAAAAATTTAACCTCATTAGTGGAACCTAGAATATCATTGTATGAATTATGTACATACATAATGTCATGATAAATGAATTTAATACTTGTAGAATCTTCACATGTAAGGGTATCAAAGGAAAATTTCTTAGAACCTAAATCAGATTCTCCAAAGATACCCTTAGTTTACTGATCATCAAGCACAATATTTCCATCCCCCATAGAGTCAAGGTCAGTTTCAACACCTTCATTAGACTGCCTAGGATCCCTATCACCCCCTTATGAGGTGGTAGTAGGGCCAATGTTGATCATATAACGACCCTTTGGTGAAGGGAAAATATCTAAAATATAATGAGGTGAGTAATGTTAGAAGAATTACATAAAATTTAAAGGAGTGCATCAAAAATTAACTTAACCCACCACCCCCTATGTGGATGTTGGGGTAGATATAGCCAAAAACCATGATTCTTTGTTTGTCAGGATGATGGATTCATCAGCTATAATTTGTACCTCTGTTAGAGTATCCTCCTCGGTGTTTGAAGGACTAGTACTAGATCATTTAAGAGAGGAAAAAGATTTATGTTTAGAAAAGGATAATATTGGTCAGAAAGGTGTGTCAAGAGGGATTTAATATCAAATTAAATCACAAAGACTTACTATTATTGATTCATTGGACCAAAATTACTGATATCTCTCAATTCCCCTCCTGAGATATCAAAGATCCTATACCACAATTATTGGTCGGAGAGACATGGGGTAATGGTTGAGGAGTTCCCGCCACCATCACCACCATCATGGTCTCCTAACATGGGGTCGTTATAGGGACCCAAGGGATTTGTCTACAACATCAATTTGGGTACCCATGGTCCTATGATTTGGTGTCCCAATCTCCTCTGTTTCTTCTCTTTCTCCTCCTTCTACTTTTATGAGCTACAAAATAAAATCACCCAAAGATTAGTGATGGTGGATGGAAGAGATAGAAAGTAAAATATAAAAAGAGAAATATATTAGAAGGATGAATTTAAATGTGCCATTCCTGAAAAGGATGAACATTTACCCTTCAAAAAAAACTTGGTCCAGCATGTGAAATACTTTCATTGAGTCTGGGACTTGATCATTGGCTGCATATATGAAGGCCTCAAACTGCTGTAAATATGTTGTTAACTAATTCAAATTTTTATCATGATGGAAATAATAGGGTTCTCTAATATTTTTGAAATTAAATATACACAGGATGGAATAGAGAAACTCTCATGTATCATTGATATCACGATTCATGTTCTCTTAGAATTGGATCATTATGGGTCACATGTAGTTTGGATCCAATACGATTGGCCGTAAAGAAGACTCAACACCCTTAGATTGGAAAGAATCTTTAAGGAATATTTATCTTTAATAATAATGAGGGGATGGGAAAAATTCATCCTCCTAATGATGATGACTAGACCACATTGGCACTGGTGGGTTTTTCTCCTCAAACCTATCTTGCTTCGTAGTCTTCATCGAAGAATGCTTCAAAGGCTCCAAAAATTCTGTATCATCTTTGGCTCAAGTATTTTTACCATGCTTACCATGACCAATAGTTGTGGTGGCCTCCACCATATGAATTCCTTTTTCCAACACCCCTTGAGGGTTTGAAGAAATCTACACCATGGAATATCCATACTCTAGACCGATTGATTCCTCTAATAGAGGTAGCATGATCAACATTTTGGATACCTCTACATCCATCTGTATCCATAAATATTGTGATACAATCAAGTGGTTCTCATGCCTAACATGCGTAGGGGGAAAGGTGCTTGATTGTTGATGATATTTAATATGGAGTGAAAATTGATAATAAGAATAATAATCATAGATGATCTCACTATTAAAGCAGGATACCAATATGCTTTCCCTGAATTCTATAATGTATGACCCCATATCATAATTATTCTCTTTACCATCATTGATAAATGTTTCTGTCAGTGAGTTATCATAAATAATAAAATTAATGTATCTAGATACATTCAGTGTAGTCCGTACTTCATCATGCTTTAGGTTAAAAGGAATAATCCTAGAGACTTTTTGAATAAACAAGTTGTATCCGCATTCATGGATTTTAACTGAACTCAGAACTAAATATGTGCAAAAATGTGCTGCAATACATTCCCACAACACCTGAAATAGACCTTCAATTCGAAACAAGACCATAACATTGTATATATGAAACAAAAAATGATATATTATTGCAAAAACATGGTTATTCAACCTGATAAGCTTCCCATATGCTAATTTTTCCATGAGGAAAAAAATCCATGGTGTCAAGCCGCCACCAGACTCATAGACTGAGAGAAGATAAATTCTTAGACACGTAGAAAGGTAGAAAAGTAGGAAAATATTCACAACGATAATGGGATTAACCTTATAAACCCACTAATTATACTCACCCTTATCCAATGTGTTCCAAAACGTGCTTGATGCACCCTGATTCTCTACAGTGGAGAAAATGGTAGGGAACCCACAAGTAGGACACTCTCCTACCAGTTTTATGAACATCATCATAAAAATTAATTCATGGATGTCACCCATGGGGTAAGTATCATGGCATTTCTACAATTTCTTCAAAAAATTGAATAGATCATTAGCCAATGGTGTCATACTATAAGCATAATCCCACATTATATTTGTTGGGATGAACTCATAATAAATTTCCCCAAGAGTGAGGAACTCATAAATTTGGTATACATCCAATAAGATAATGCCAACTTCACCATGTGTCAAGTGAAAGGATTTTTTTAAGACTCCACCGGCTTATTAATTTAGGGATGATTTTAGGGTTTTTATAAAAATATGACTTCCACACCCAAACAAACTCATAAATATGAACATCTTGTACCTCCTTTTTAAATTTTGTATATATTTGATAAACCCAAAATGCCCCCACCCACTCAGGACTAACTCCTCCACCAGAGTGGATGTATCAGTCTTTATTCCATCCTCAAGTTTGATTATCTTTGAAGTAAGGAAGGTAGGGTAAAAATAATGTGGCCTCTAATATTTGATATACGTCTTCATATCTAGTGTGTAACCACTGTGATGTAGAATATAGCAGATATGAACTATTCCTTTGTTGATAAGAACACCCTTTGAGGAGAAGTTAGAAATAGGGTAGTTTTTTGTGATTTATGTAACAAGAAATCAAGAAGTATTTATTAAACACTGGAATATGAGATTCCCATAGAATTCCATGACCATACAGAGGAAAGTAGTCTCTTCATGGGTACTCGTGTTGATATGGTATCATGTACTTTTATAGATCTATAAGTGGTGATTAAACAACATAATAATAATTAGGCTTGATAGCATTTCACATTTGAAAAGAATACAAAATGATTTTATTAGTTACAATCATTAAATATTCAATTGAAGAACTATAGGAAGGAATTTTGTTCTCTCAAAAAGTTAATATATTGGCTTAAGAAAGTTCAAATTTTAACATAGAAAATTCAAGAAAAAGGAAAAGGGAAGAACCCACATATATCCCTCGACAAAGGGATCCCACATAGGTACCCATATAAGGGTTTCCACATAGGTCCCTTGATATGGGTTCCAAAATAGCCCCTTGAGAAATTCCTTCATGAAAGTTCCTTGATGTGATGCCTTAGCTAGGCTCCTAACCAAGGTTACTCCATGCAACCCCACCCTTTAGGTGGATGTACCTTGAGAGAAACATCAGAAAACCTTCTTGAAAGAAAAGTGAAAGTTAGCTGGGTAGATAAACTATGAATATACACCTTCATGGAGAGCCTGTGAATTTCCCCATTTTGTTTTGCCTCAAGACTAGATCCTCCTCTGTTGATTAGATCCAATTAAGAGGGGGGATATTTTAGAAACTCATTTTTATAAAAAAGGATGAAAATATAATGAATAACATATTGAGCATGTTAAAATTATAAAGAGACTTGAGGAAAACCAAAGGAATTTCCCAAATCAACCTACATGCATAGACCATTGCACATTAGAAAGGATTACCAACTTACCTGTGCAGACCAAATGATCCTGACACCGCTATGTTGGACAGATGTGGCATGTACCTACAATACAGACCTATGCGGATAGTCTCCTTCAACCAAGGAACCCCATTTTCCAAAAGATAGGACCCCATAACTCCTCATTTGAAAAATTTAAAAATCAGACAAACCCACAGAACTCTAACTACATATCACCTTCACCCAGGTCCCCGAAAATTTCTGAGGTAGCTCTTTGAAACTCAAGAATAAAGGTAATTAATATGGATAAGTAAGATCAAAAACTTGTCAGGGTCATACACATATGACACCTATATGCAGATCGTTATCCCATAAAGATAAACCACATGTGTGAGACACTTCAACCTAATCATAGACCTGCGCGGGACCCTTATAGGGACACCCTAGGAGACCCAAGGTGAATAGAAAAAATCCTCAGCCATGTGTTTTCTCCAGTGGTCCATTTCTTGGGGCATATACAGTTCCTGTAGGCTTATACCCCCCTACACAAAATATTTTTAGTTTCTCCCAGGCTTTGCACGACACACCTGCATAGTAAACCTGTACTAATTAACTGCACCCAAGGCCTGCATGAGTCAACATTCATGACCAATTCAAATTTACCAATAGTATGAAACCTCCTTACATGGACCCCCAATCTAAAAATGACCAATATTAAACCTCCATCAAGACCTAAATACTTTAAAATCCATAGGAAAAGGCACACCAGCTAGTCTCCCATTAAGATTTGTATTTTTATTGTTAGAGGATTTCTAAAGTTTTCCTATAAGACAATTATGATACTTGAGGAATGTTTGGATTTTTATATCTATGTTCATGAGGATCCTTACCCTAGGGAAAATGTTGGGGAGTTTTTAGTCTCAAAAATAAGGGTCAGAAAAATGTCTTCCCATTATCATCTTTGGAACCTAGGGCATCTAGTTCCAAGTAGAGGGTTTGAGGATTACGCATGAGTTTCCTTTTAATATGGAGTGAAATCCTCCTTCCTTTATATGTAACAGATTTTAGGGAATCCTCCCTATAGTAAGCCCCTATAATTTCTTACAGGATGTCTCACTCTCACTATTATCGACCTCTTTACCACTAGGCTAGAGAGGGAAATGGGAACCCGAGACCTCTCCCCTCTCTCCCAATTCATTCCCTCCTCAGTCTCCATACCTTGGACCCATTACCAGGTAATTTCAAGAGAGGGAAGTTTTTTAGACAAAACCTATTCCACCATAACCCTGAAATCATCCATTAGTAGTATGGTGGGTTTATAGGAGGTGGGCACACTCAACACTTCTTCCCTCTCCCATTGGGATTTGTCACCTTCTCCACCAGTTGAAAAAAGAGGAGCGTGTGGTTTGATGGATCTTCCAACTCCCCTTGTTTCTAACACCAAGAATGAGACACATGGGCATAGAGGTTAACAATTTTCATGAAATATATAATATCCATATAATAGGATGAACTATGAGATCTTTGTTTCCAATTATGATCAGGATACATAGAATCCCCACGTTGGGCCTGAGGTCAATTGGAACCCTCATCAAGAGTAATCCCAAATCCTATTTTCCTTAATCCGAGAATCCTCATTATGAGTAAGCCCTGACACAAGCCTCCAAATTCCGATGAGTTAAACATCCTTCATAGTACCTTTAATTGGGAATCCTCTTTATGATTTAGCCCCAATGATGTCATCAAATATTCTGAGCTTCCTTTAGAGAATTATTCCCCAACTTAATCCTATCAATTCCCTACAGTCCCCTATGAGAAAAACATAGAGAGGTCCTTCATATTCACATGTCGTCATAACCAAACTATTTGGGATTTTATTCCCCTAAAAAAGGATAAATAGGAAACCCCCATGAGGTACAAACCCAACAACCCAAATCAACACTATTATCTTACGACAAATTCATCAAAGTGTTTAATTCAACCTAAAAATCCATATTCCTCCTAGGTTCTATGGGTTTCATGGGCATAAGTCCTGAACTCGAATTTTTCATATCCTTTACATATGAGGATAAACTCTATGAATGAGTCCTTATCACCTGAACAAAATAGGTATTATGTTCCCCATTAATCAACACTGAACTATGTGGTTAATTATTCCTCTCACAAGGATATATAGGAATCCAATTTACCGGTTTGATCCCAACATCAAAAAACCCCAATCTCCATAGATGATGAAAAACTCTAGAGTGAATCCCAAATCCCCGGATGATGATACACTCCAGAGCTACCCATTACATGGCTACAAAAATTGAATCATCATAATAATGAATAGATAATATCTAATTTATACATAAGGGGATACAATTGATGGAACCCTCAGATACGTACTGATATCTCCATTGTTGAAGAACCTCATATACATATAGATGATTCTAATTTACATACTCGATAATAATTGATTTTTAATACTAGGGTGACCCATATAATTCTTCAGAATTAATAAAGGATTTGCAAATATTTCTGAAATCTATATGAGGGTCCTAGAGTAGGCAATAATTCCCCCCAAAAGGGTTAGATGAGCCCAACCTACCGTCCTATAAACCAATGTGAGTTCTTAAGATTCATTAGCCAAACCTAATAACATGTTACTAACTTTTTAAATTAGGTCCTCAATGATAATGAACTCTGGGTTGTTTTTGGTTCCCTGAAAAAACCCATTAGGAATCCTGTATAAATAGTGATTCCTAATATTAACTTGATTCTGATAGAGAAAAAATGACGTTTGATCTTTTTTAGTGTTTGAAAAGGTAGTAAAGAAAATTATTACATTTCTAGAAATATAATTATAAATATAACATCATAATTATTTCATTTATACCATATATATTCATTATTTTAACCCTTAATACCTCTCTTGTAACACATTAGTGAAAAATGCTTCACAATGCTTAATAATGGGGTAGTTCGCCATACACAAGAGTAATGTCATCATATCCCCTATGATATCCAATGTTAAAAGGGTAGATATGATATAACGATTAAATAGGTATATGTATGTTATAAATAATATATATAAAAATTGTATCTGTTATTATTTCCAACCTTGAGAGTTGGTAATAGAAAAATGAACGACATCGGTTCGTAAGGCGGTAGTCTACCATAGATAGGAATAATGATTTCACAATAAATTTGATAGAGGTGTCTATAATTATAGGATTTACCCTTTAAAAAAAATATATGTATATTTTTGATACTAATGTTATTTTATAGCCATGGTATGATAAAAAATTAAGGTAGTGGGGAAGAAATAAAAAAAATACTTTTTGATGAATGTTACCTCTTCTCCAGGTAACTCCTTTTTGTTTAAACCAAAGGCCTTCATTAGTTTGATTTATTCCTATAGTGATTCTTCAATGATGATATTATTGATTTTGTTAAGTGATTATGGTATATTTTGGATGATCTAAATGGGTTAATAGGTGTGAAGAAGTGAGGGTAGAGAGTGCCCTTTTATAGTTGAGCAGGAGTGAAAATTATTTAAATACACAAAAGCATTCATTATTGGGAGATAAAAATTACATATAGTGGATCCAAAATAGATAATTAATGGTTTTTAGGGATTACATGGTATATAAAAACATCCACCACTTAATTAAACATGTTTTTATGCATTTTTTTCTATAAATCCTAAATTTACTTAATTTTTTCATTTTGGCTTTTCATTATGGTAACCTGTTTTCTAACCAATGTAATTTATGCATAAAGAATAAATCAAATTTAGACTTATTAGATAATATATAACCACTAATTTTAATTGTTAAATCAAATTTATCAAATAAATTTTTTTCTGTTTTTTGAAAATTTGATTTCGCACAAACACAAGTAATGTTCTAAAACCCCATTTTAACCATAACTATGCTAATAATGTTTTTGTTAATTAGAGGATTAATATGTTCACTATAAAAGATAAATTTTTACATTAATTGAATATATTTTATATTAATTAATAATTTAAAATTACTTGACATAAGATGTATTTTTTTGGTAATTTTAAATCATTTAATAAAATAACATAAAATAAAATTAATGTCAAATTTGAAATTATTAATTTAATTAAAATTTAAAAAATCATTACAATGATGTAAATTTAATAAATTATGTTAAAACATGTATATACTTGTATATTCAAAAAAATATAACTTTAAAATTCACTCAATTCACTCCACTTTGAATATTTTTAGAATCATTTATTTTAGTTAATTATTAACTAAATAATTACTATGTTTATATATCTTAATAATTTTGAGTAATTTTTTCATATCTTAAAATTAAATATAAATTATCATGATATTAAAACTTATTTATCTTTTTAAAGGATATATGTTACCGAACATGTGTTATTTTTTTCTATCATAAGTCTTTATTGAAATTAAAAGGGAAAAAGGTTCCCTTTTTTCATCTTTACATAACTTATTTTATGGGTAAATTTCATTGAATGGATTTAAAAAAACATATTAAAATATATACTATGGTTAGATATATGTATATAAATTGGGTTTTGGGAAAGTTTCTAAGTCATTTTACAGTTAATATTAAAGTTTAATCCATCAGTAAACCCATTTTTACCTTATTTATTGTAATTAATTTTAACTGTTTTCACTAATCACTTTGGAAAAAAATAATTTTCAATTTTTAATAATTATAAATTTTTATGATTCAAAATATTACATGAATTTTTCAAAATTTAATTCATAGAATTAGAAGACTTTAATTTTTTATTAATCCCTCAGAAACAGAGATAATGAGTTTTTAAAAAGAGTATTTGTTTTGAAAGTATGATTCAAAATTAACATAATGAATAATAATAATAATTGTAAGAATATAAATTAATATTTAATGATATATAATATATAAATTTAATTTAAAATTTTGAAAATAGGTATTATTTAAATTAATTAAAAAGGAGAAATATTATGCATTTCAAATAGTTTATAAAATAATCTATTTAAAGAAAACATATAATAAAAAAAATTAATACTGACTAAAAGGTAGTTATGCGTATTAAATAAAAGTAAATAATTATTATTTTACATAAACCATATTCAAAACATATTGGGATTTTTTTAATTATTTAATTTATTTAAAAGAAATGACATTTCAAGAAAATCAGCATTTTTTTCTGGTTCCCTTAAAAATCAATATTTTCTGAAAAATCCCAAGATTTCGACCAAAATAAATTTTGATAGTATGTTTCCAAAAATGAAGTTCATTTTTTCATTTTTTTTTTGAAAAGTTGAAAGAAATTATTATAATATTTTTTTCATGAAAATTAATAAATATTATTTCTGAAGAAAAAACGTTTTTGAATAATAAAATCAGTTTACTAAAATTTTATTGATTATTTACTAAAAATTTATTAATAATTTTTACCAAGTGAGTTGAATATATATATATATATATATATATATATATATTTTTTTTTCCTAACATAGTTAATACTATTCATACTCACCAATTTAATAGTTAGGTTATAAAGGTAATATATATCATGGGCTGTCTAAGTTTAGTGTTGCGCGTTGAATACACTATCCAACATAAAAATAGTAGGTTTGGGTGTTACACAAGCTAAATTGTGTATTGTTTGATAAAAAGATAAACATAGTGTTTCAGGTCCTTCATGCGACCAAATATAATTTTATTCTTTTAAAATCAAAGTGGGTAACATCCCCCATAAATATGTTACTCCTCACAATTAGAACATTTTCTCTGAAATAAAATATTGAAAATTAAAAAATTATTTTTGAAATAAACCGACTTTGTAAAAAGTGTTAACAAAACATCCACATAATAATATTGAAATTTAAGTACAATGGTCATATAGAACAACACGTAATTGGGTTTCCCAATTTGAGATGGCTGGTGGGAATAGAGGAAAATCATAAATAATTATAATGAGTGATTGATATCATTTATCACAAATAGGTTAATCATAAATAGAATGTAATGGGACTCAAAATTCACATAAAAGTCTCCAAAACATTCCTAACTGATTTTAAAACCCAATTATTTGAAGGATTTTATCATATATTCTTTTATAATAAACTAACTATTATTCTGCAAATAAAATCCCATATGTTTCCAAAAATAAACACAATATTAACCTGTAAAAAATTTGTATCAACATATTTGTCATGTAATACAGTAGTATACACAAAAACTTTATCTTTATTCGATCATGGGTTCAAGCACCACCGCTTGGCCAATTGTGATATATTGTCACCCAGTGTTTGGGGTTTCCCCTTTTTTCATTAATCCTAAAAAATAAATCCTCCCTAAAAGCATTTGATGATGTTATTAGGGGTTAAAAATACCACAACATAATAAACCAACTCCATAAATTTCCTTAATAACCTCAAAAATTTTACCACTAAAACCCCTAAAATTTTCTGTCTTAGACTTTGAAATATGATCATAGTTAATTTTACAGACACATGATTACATCCATAACACTTAAGATAAATTCACATGAAAACATCCAAATATTCAATGTTTTCTAAATAGACCTCTGATACCATCTATAACACACTTGAACCCGCACTCCAAGATCTGATATTGAAATCATAAACATTACATTTCCAGATTTGATACTAAGAATTGTGACACAAATTTTATCCATACAAACCATACGACAATAAATGGAACAGTTGTATCACTTATATCATTGAGTACCTTTTAGGTTTACATTTTTAGAGAATTAGGACTAAATCCAATATGAATAATACATATTAATTTAACTGGGAATTTCTCATACTCAACCTAGGATTTATTTTTCAAATTTAGTAATCATCATTTTTCATATGATATCCATTCTAGAAAGAACTATTTAAACCTGAATATTTATAACCTAGGGAAAATTAAATAGAAGAAGGGTTCACTCTAATTCTTATTAAGTGAAAAATTAAGAATTAACAAATGAATTCCATGAGAAGAGAATAATGGTATGATGACATAATAAAATTTCTCGAGTACAATATAACAATACCCATACACTCAAATACCTAGATCATAAAACATGAAAACATGGAATAAAGAATTAATTTTTTTTTTCAAGAATCAATATTCTTGATCCTTGGGATATAAATCTTGATCAAATTAAGCATCATAAATATATAGAAATAATATATAAAACATATTGGTATCTTGAAACATATTCTCATAGAACCCTTATAATATAATTAAAACCCCATGATAATTATAATAAAAAATGTCATGCTTCCATGAAAATTTTTCAGGGAATATAATTATTACGCAATGTATTTTAGTGCTATCTGGGCGCACCCATCATATAAGCTATAATGGGCTCACTCAATGCTATCTGGGCACACCCATAATTTATAACGTCCCAGAATCGAATAACTAATAAAATAACATAGAGAATTCATTTCACAATAAATCCATGAAACAACCATTATTCTTTTCAAAACATGATTAACTCATGGAAATGAAAATGGTTACATATCAATATCCTTGAAACATGGATAACTCGTAGAAAATAAATGGGTTCCATAACAATCCCTTTGAAATAATAATTATTCATCCAGAGAAAGAATAAGGATTATATAATTTGAAAATATCGAAAATAAAGCATACATAACAATAAGGGTTGTTGAATTTTATGAATCTAATACCATTATATGATAATTTAATTTTTTTGAGTAATACAACCCTTTCATTTTGAAAATCACTTTTAAAAACATAAAAAATTTTAAAAATAATTTTCCTTTAATATGACCTTGAAAATTTATAATAGAATATTTTAAAAATAATATGAAACAATTATTTAGTAGAATATACTATAGTATTTGAAAAAAACCATTTTAAAACATTTTTGAAAACATTTCTAGAAAACAGAGTTTTGGAAAAAAATAAATTTTTGGTTGAAGATAGAAATGAAGTCATTTTTTTAAAAAAACTCAAAAACAATATAAGTCTAAAAAAGTGATTAAATGATAAAATTAATTTATAATATCATGAATAACAAGAATATAATATATTTGATGAGAATTATCATA
This sequence comes from Viscum album, assembly GCA_963277665.1. Classification (NCBI taxonomy): domain Eukaryota; kingdom Viridiplantae; phylum Streptophyta; class Magnoliopsida; order Santalales; family Viscaceae; genus Viscum; species Viscum album. The sequence continues at coordinate 78,378,356 of OY728152.1, read as the reverse complement.
TTTTAACCCTGGATACTTAATCATACACAATCTCGAAAAATGATCAGATTTTAACAAAAGGCTCTTACCACTTTTATAACATTAAAAAATAGTACCCAAGAAAGAATAACACTAAATGTAAGATAATATTAAATTAAAATAAAGATATAATTAATATAAAATTTCATAAGGTAATAATATAATCCTCAAGAAAGAAGATATGTGTATAAACTATGAAATGTTTCAAAGAAGGAAAATAGTGAAAAAAATTAATTATCGATTTGGTAACTTTGAAACTGCCAAAAACATGAAAGTGGGAGCATAATTTAAATTTTTAGATCCCCATAAATCTATATATATTAATAATAAAACACATTAATAGGAGCTATATACAACACAAAACAAAAATATGTTGTGAATATGGAATATATCTCACACAAATAAAAGCGAGACAAGAAAAACCCATACCTTGAGTCTGATTCATAATGCAGGCTATTTATCTTCCTTAATAATAAAATAAAGGTAACTATTTAATTTATTTATAACCATTTAAAATTTTTTTCTAAATTTTATTTCATTAATAAACAATTTATATATAATTATTTAATCAATTATTTTTATGTCAGCTGTTATTACAATATTCAATTTCTGTTTCAAAAATGAATTTTGTAGGTTGAATATGGTAATATTTTCATTGTTTAAAAATTATAATAATAATATTAATGAAATAATTATCATATTTATATAAAAATTATACTTTTAAAAACAATCATGAAAAATGGTTATGAAAAATGTATTAACATTACGATCATGGAGAGAGTAGGCTATACACACGCATGAGTAATGTTTCCACTTTTTAATGATCACTATGGAAGGAAGATAAGTAATATTTTAATATTAAAAAATCAAAATAATATCATAAAAAACGTTATATATAATTATGTATTTAAATATTTTTATGTAAAATGAATCACATCACTTAGAGGAGGTGGCACTACACATGTCCATGAATGACATTATCAGTTTTTATGTGTATTGAAAGATAACAAATAAAATGAAATATTATATTAAAATAAATATGATTATATAATAAATAATATAATTATTTCATTTATATCATATATATTTATTATATTTACCCTTATTAACTTCTATATAATTATTTAGTGAAAACCCTTTACATCACTTCATGAGGTGGTAGTCTGCAGAACACACGAGCATAAATATTGTATCCCCTATGGTATAGAATGTTTAAAGGGTATATATGATGTAATGACTAAATAGGTATAATTATTTAATAATTATCATATAGAATATTTTCATCCATAATTATTACCAAACATAATAGTTTGGGATGGAAAAATGAATGACCTCAATTTGTGGTGCTTTAATCTACAGTACAAAGAATGATGATTCCATAACCTATTTGATGTAAGTGCATTTTATTTAGATAATAACCATAACATAAAAAATGTATTCATATTTATACTAATATGTTTATTATATAATTTTGTTATAATAATAAATTAAGGGGTGGATATGGGAAAAAACAAAAATGATAGTTGATGAACGTTACTTCTTCTTTGGGAAACTTTTTTTGGTTTGAACCAATGCCCTACCTTGGTTTTTTTATTAAAAAAGTGAGGATTATAGGATGAGATTAGGTAAAATGGGAAGTCATTTTGTAAGGAGTTTTATTGTCCAAATTTCTTGATATGTGTGAATTATTGAGGAGAGTCAGTGGCCTTTTATAGTTGAGGAGGAGTGTGATTCTTGTAAATTCTCAAAATTATTCACTACTGGGAGGTAAAAATTACCTTACGTTTCCCCAAAATTGATATTTAAAGGTGGAGAGGTATGAAAGGATCTATTAAAACCTCCTTAACCCAAATAAACTCATGTTTAAAATGTTTTTACCTAACTCATATGTTTCTTTATTTTTTTTATAATTGGTATTCATTAAGGTTACTTTATTTCTAACGTAATTAATTTATCCATTAAGACTACATTAAGGAGATAATTATTAGATAATTTATACCAAATAATTATGAGTATTAAATAAATTTTTTAAATAAAAGAATAAATTTTTTTGAAAATTAGTTTTAACACAGGCAGAAATAATATGCAAAAACAATTTTTAACCATAACTATGAAAACTTAATTTTTATTAATTAGGAGGTCAATATGTTAATTATAAATGATAAATTGGTAAATTAATGGGACATATATTTTATTTATTACCATTTACAAATAAAATTCAAAAATATTTATTTTTTATTAATTTTATATTATTTAATAAAATATCATAAAATAATATTATTATATAATTTGACATTATTTATTTAATATAATTTTAAAAAAACACAATGAAGTAAATTAAATATATTATATTAATTTTTTTTTATAATGATATAATAATATAAAATAATAATTTTAAAAAAATTAACTCAATTAGCTTTACTTTCAATATTTTTAGAATCATTAATTTTAGTTAATTATTGACTAAATAATTACTATATTTTAATTTCTTAAGAAATTATTGTACTTATTTCATCTGTAAAAATTAAAGAAAATTTATCATGATATAAAAACTCAATTATATTTCAAAATGACATATATAACAGAACTTTTTCTATTTATCCCTATCATAAGGCTTTATAGAAATTAGAAGGTAAAAATGGTTTGTTTTTTTTATTTTTCTTTACTAAACTTATTATATGTGTCACATTCATGTAATATTATCCCCATGACATATAAAATATATCATAATGCCACATGGGTCTATATATATCCATTAATTTGTTATGGATAAGCGTATATGCCATTTTCCTCCTTAAGATTAATGTTTAATCCCTTGGTAATCCCGTTTTTACATTAATCATTGTAATTAAATTTAACAATTTTTACTTATAAATTTCTTAAAAAGTAAGTTTTACCTTATTATAAATTATAAATTATTCTTATTTTAAATATCTAATCTATTTTTTCAAATTCAAGTCACTCAAGTGGTCAATTTTAATTTAATATTAATCTCAAAAAACATAGTGAGACATCGAGTTTTTTAGAAGGGTATTTTTTTTTAAAAAGATAATTCTATATTAACCAAATGAATAATAAAATTAATTATTTGAAAATAAATTAATATTTACTGATATATAATATGAATATTTCAATTTAAACTATTCCCATTTTGAATTATTTAAATTAATTAAGAAAGAAAATCATTAGGCATTTTAAAACAATTTTTTAAAAAACCATTATTTAAACCGATGAGAAAACTTATACTAAAAACCAATATAAATTTAATACAAAAGTAATTAAGTGGAAAAAATATAACTAAATAATAAATAGGCTACATGGGAAATTTTCAATAATTATTTGGTCTTTTTAAATTAATTAATTTATTAAATATAAAATACTATTATAAAAATTAGTATTCTTTACCATTCACCGAAAAATAAATATATTCTAAAAAATAAAAAAATTTCACGAAAAGTAAATTTTGATTTTAAAATTTTAAAAATGAAGTTAGTTTTATTAAATAAATTTTCTAAAAGTTATAAAAAAATTATAATATTTTTTTATTAATGAAGTAAAAGACATTTTTGAAAAAAACTAATTTTTAAAGAATAAAATCACATTAATAAAAATGGATTGATTATTTACTAAACATTTATCAATAATTTATATTGGGTAATACATTTATATATAAATATATTTATATATTTCATAATGTATTTAATACTATTTACACCCTCCAATTTAACTGTATGGTTATAACTGTAATATATATCTTGGGTCATTTAAGTTTGATGTTGCGTGTTGAATATGAAATCAAACTTCAAAATCACAGGGCTGTATGTAATGCTTTATAAAACAAGTGTAGTGTATAATACTAGAAAAAATCATTGTTTTATGTCCTTTATTATGGGGATTATAATTTTATTCTTTTAAAATATCATGGTGGTATAGTGTGTCCGTGATGCTATGGAATATAATTTTCTTATTTTAAAATACCATGGTGTTACATAAACATTGGATGAGTTTTATTGATAAATGTATTATATCACTATATGATTATTTATCAATATTGGATAATGAGTGATATTGTTTTTAAACTAGAGATAAATATAATGAATGAACATTCTATTATGGATCATGTGACTTGTTAGTGCTTCAGACATAAAAAAATTCATCTCATTGAGTAGTAGATAAAATTAAAATTGGTCAAGGAACAACCAAAGTATTAAATTGTGACTATGAAACAAAAATATAACAAGTAGGGAAATTTTCATATGGTCATAGTATGGATGAAAAAGGAATTCCCCAACACTTGGAAAAGGGCCTTGAAATAATGTTTTTCCCTATTATCATCATTTTTGAGGATATCAGTGACCTATTTTACGTATCATTGGTTTATGTATTTGTGATTGTTAACCTTTTTTCGATCAACCAATTTATTGGGATCTATGTTCTTTATCACTATCCATCAGTATTTAGGTGTTAGTTTTCTCTTCTATGTCTATGTTTCCACTCTCCACCTATGTTCTCATATTTGGAAACCTACTTTGTGTTATTCCAGGTGACTTTCTCACACCCCTTTCTCTTTTCACTTCTGCAAACAAGGGATATCACCATTAACCTTTCCCAATAGTTTGATATAACTTTTGGGATATGAAATTATACCAAAGGATATCCCAATAGTTTTCAAAAAATAGTTGGGTTGACCATGCGTGTGATAATGGATTTTTAAAACCACTACCATAAGCCTTTCCTAGATTTTCTAAACTGAGTGCTCCCTCTCACGCTCACGTTATGCCACCCCAATTCTTGTAGTGCCGCTATCCTCCTCCAATCTCAAGCCTTACCAGTGATTCTACCCTCCTCCCAACCTGAGCCATAGATAATAATTATTCACTCAAGATCTAATCTTGGGGCCGCAGTAGCATGAACCCATCCCCTCATTCTATCAAGATCTAATCCCTAGCCCCTACAAAAGTCATGATTGACTGTATTCCTAAAAAGTAAGGAGATAATTTTCTTGATTTCCTTTCAGTATTATTTAATATTAAGACATTGGGTTCCAAATCATTGAGGTATTCAATGAATAATACATTTTATTTTAATTTTGTTTCTAAAACATCACACATACTCTTATTTATATGGGAATTTAATCTATTCTTATATTTTTGTTTGATATAAGGTTTCTTATATCTAGTTTAAGTATGTTTGGGTTAGTTCATACTCGTATGGATTTTTTCTATTAAATTTTATATTGGTTCATTATTTTATTTACAAATTCATTTTCATTCTAGTTAGTATAGTCCAATCTCTATATTTTGTTTTGACGTCATTATCAATATTTTTATTGTTGTTAAAATTCATTGAGATCCAAAAAAACCATTTATGTTATGTTTATATTTTCTAATTTTGTTATTAACATTGGAATTATCCTGAGTAGTTAATTTTATAGGTGGAAATATATCCGAATATGCATCATCATATTTATGTGATTGATGAAATCCTATAAATAGATAATATTTATTTAAAAACAATGAAAGTCACCACAAATAAATTTATCATACAGTATGTATTATAATTTTTTTTATCTATGTTACAAATTCACAACTTGTTCATGTTATATCTGAGTTTTAAACTATATAAATATTATATAGTGCATATAATAGTGTCTACATACTGTAGTTTAATATTGATGAGAATTACCTATAATTATGTATTTATAAATAAGTAAATTAGATGTCTACTAATACCAGTAACTCTTTGATATGATCATATAATATATTACAGTGTAAAAATTAATGTTACATTCTAGAAATGGTAATGAATAATAGAATATTTAAATAATATAAGATTGTAAATTAATTTTCCATAGTCCTTCTATTGGAAGGAGATGTAATAATGGGTTCATTTTCAGAAATTTTATTTCTTGAAGTTCAACCATATACATAAAATTAATTGAAGTAAAGAGAGAAACATATTTTCTCAAGTAAATAATAAAACACATACCAATCAGTTGAAAAGGTATGTAGAAGTAATTAAATAAAGAGAAAAACATGTACATATCAATTAATAAAGAATAAAAAATGATAAATACATATTTTTTGAAGGAAATTTCTATTGATGATGAACATTATGAGAATAGTTGAACTATAAAAATATGAGATCAATATGAAGAAACCATAAATAAATTTTCTTAAAAATAGTATAATCACATCCATCATTCAAATAAAAATACACCATAGTCATCATGGGAATGCCTAGGATTCCAAGAGGAAATCTATGAAATCATAAATTTGATATACATTTAATCAAAATCTAATGCAATTCAACTACCCATACACCCTTTTTTATCCTATCTTTCAGGAACATGGTGTGAAATCCATGAAGAATAATGTGATCCACACTTGGAAAAAATGTGTATAGTGGCATCATGACTAGTGCAATAAATTTAGATAGATTTTTAAACTCGATAACCATAGTTTCCCATGACACTAAATATAAGTGATTTATAAACATATCATTATATATAAATATATGTATATATATGTATATATATATGGAATCCATCAAAACATTTCCTTACCTATGATCACCATTCACAGAAGTGTCCCATTTTCAATAATAATATAAATGTAATAATCATGTCCCCTAAGAGTGATGATTTCATCCACTCTACAAAATATCAATATCCATTATTCTTTATATAAAAACATAGAGGATCCCACTTGATGGGTGTAATTGTATAAGTAAATTACATTTTATCAAGTTGTAACTATGACTTTAAAACATCTTTAAAGAAACCATGTTATAAAACTATCTTTTTAAAACCAAACAATGATAAAATATTTCAATCACAACCAAGTTCATAAATCTTATAAATAAAATAAAAGATTCTAAAATAATAAATCATTCCCAATATGTTTTTGGAAAATATAATCTCACCCATCATTTTCAAATCCTCCATAAAAAAATTAGTTACTCCTTTTAAATAGGTTTAGAATCAATTACAACCCTTTGATTCTCAAATTTATGTGAAAGATAAACTTATTAATTTCTATACACAATTGGATTTCATAATAAAAAAGACTAAAAAATAAACAAGGAAATAATGAAATACCCCTTTAATCTTGGTTATATTTTTTAGAAAACTATATTATTTTGTTAGAGAATCAATATATACACATAATATAACCTTGAAATCATATTAATCATGGGATGAAAAAAATTAAGCATTCATAGATTGAATTTTAATGTTCTATTCATAGGAATACCTATATTAAATCATTGAACTCAAAATTCATAATGTAAATCCACTACTTAAGGGGGAGTCACAATGGTACCTATATTAAGTTCCTTTATTTCTCATCAATTTATTCACTCATTTACATATCAATTAAATAACATCCCTAAGTATTTATATTCTATAAGAAACACTTTCCAAATTAAATAATTGGCCCTCAATGGATTTTCATATTGTTACTCATTAATATAATAGAATTTAATATCATCATTTAATATTTATAGTATTTTCATATATATATATATATTATTATTTTATCTTTTATATTATGATTCTCATATAAAATATTGTGTTAGTTAGGGTTTCATATAAGTTAAACAGATCCCATTTTCTTAAATATATTTTTGATTAAACTAAAATATTATTTAATTTCTATTATGAAAATACATATAAAAATATTTTTATAGAATGGTTAGAAGTTGGACATATGAAACTGATAAGATCTCAAGTCATTTCAATATAAGTTGAAGAGTTTTTTAGATTTTACATTTGATAATGCTTCAGATAATGATCAGATATATTTACCATGTTCAAATTTTATTAGAATACCTTGGTTAAAGTGTGAAGAAGTTAACTACCATTTAACCAAATATTATTGTCGAATAAGATAATATGTGTGGTTTCAAAATAGAAGGAAATGAAATCACTAAATGCTCATGATCCAAATGAGAGGGCTAGATTAAGAATTTGTTAGATGACTGATTTCCATTTATTCATCATAATGAGAAGGAATGAATGACGACCCCATAAGACTTCTATATGAGAACACAAGATGCATCTAATGAAAATTATTATTTTGAAAGGATGAATAAATTGAATGATGTTGTCATGAATCCAGTATATTGGAAATGTGGTAAAATTAAGAATTTAGAAATTTAAATCTAATTTTTTAATGGGAAAACAATATATGGGATTTCTTCTACTATTATAAATTAAATTCTTACCTATATAATGACATTATACTATATGATGAATATATTCCCTCAAACACAATATGGAATGGATGTTTGTTGAGGAACATGGATTTTCAAAAAAAGAAAATTTGTACCGGCTTGAAATATTTCAGCTTATTCTTGGAGGTAACTACTAACCAAAATGTTCTTATAAAATATAAGAAATCTTTATAGAAGACAAAAGTTGATGAAACACCATCCCATCTTCTAGAAAAAGTATTATTTCACATTACATTAATCCCCAAAATCCAGAATATTTTCCTGTTGTATGAAACTTCAATAAAATATTTTATGGAATGTTACCGAGAGAAATAAGAATAATGGTGAGTTGGTTCACCCTATATATGTATTTTCATGGAAATAATTTAATTCTTGATATCCAGATTTCAAAACTAACTTTCATAATGTGAGGCTGGGACATTTATGTGATGGTTTTAATTAATTTGGGAAGATTATTACTTATCACCATACAAAACCAATTTTCATACACATTTATAACCTTCCTCTATTCATGTGTATGAAAAAACCATTCACTTTCATGATTATACTCATATACATACCTTATGATCCGGAAAATGATATATATGTATAAATTCAAACTTTAATAAAATATTTTAAACATCTTTGGAATGTGGGTGTGCTCATATACGATACATGCTTGAAATAAATACTTTGAATTCATTATATTCGTATGTGGATGATCAATAATTTTTCTAGTTATGAAATGATGTATGGATGGATAAAAGAGGGGAAACTATCATGTCCTATTTCTATGAATAATTAATGATCTATAATATTGAAATATCACCATAGATTCAGTTTTATGTTACATCGAAAATTCTTTATAGTGGACCTTCCATATATGAATAATCATTGATGATTTGACAATACCATGGTGAGGATCAATCCACAATAGTGTATCTATGGAATTGATGTTTTTAATGTATTACATGATTTTAATTTTTAATTTGGGAAGGGTTTGATGAAATATAAAAAGCGGAATATTTTTCCACTGAAATATGTTACAATTGGAAGAAGAATTGTATCTTCTTTGAGTTTCTTTATTAGTCAACCAATTTGTTAAATAATTTCCTAGAGGTAATACATATTGATGAGAATATATGTAAAATTTTTCTTTCAATTTTTCTAATTGTAAATGGAAATAAAAAAGATGATTTATGATCTCGGTGTGACTTTATGGGTTGGGGAATCAAACTAAAACTACATCCTGTGCATATCAGTGAAAATAAATTGAAATTTTGATATGATTATTATCTGATGAAACCTTCAGATTTTATGTTTCTAGAAGTACTATAGAATATTAAGGTTCTAGAAGGATATTCAAGAAACATACCAATAATGACCAATAGACTAGAGTTGAAGCTTCATTTATGACTCATGACTATAACATCATTCTTTATTAGTATATTCCAATAGAAATCTATCATCTTTTATCCCATAATATAAGGGTTCCATTTAATCGGTTGTTCAATTTAATTATAGATCATTATGTTAATAAGTTATTGAAGTATTTATTACAAAAAAATTTGGTAGAGGCCCCAATAATTTTGTGTGAGATAGGTAAAATATTTCCTCCATCATTTTTCACAAGCATGATGCATCTAATTGTCCATATTCCAACCAAAATAATTCTTAGAGGACCTGTTTCTTTTTATTAGATGTATCCAACAGAAAGAAACATGTTCACATTGAAATATTATGTTCAGAATAGAATTCATCCTGATGTTTCTAATGTCAAAGGTTACTTAGCTCAAAAATGTATAGATTTACGTTCAATTTATTTTTCTTATACGAACATGAGACGAAATAGAACAATTAGTAATAAAGAGTATGAAAAAATTGAACTCAATTTTACATCACTTCCCTAAACATGGAGAATTCATGGATCATATAAATTAATGACATTAATCAGTGAAGAGGGGGAGATGACACATCGTTTAATTATGTTTAATTGCGATATTTTTGATAACTAAATAAAATAACTAAATTGAACATGTATATCTTATTTTATATCATGTAATTTTAAATATTTTTTAAAATATTTCTATTTTTTTTGCAGGGAACAAAAACTAACGATAAATATAAATAATAACTATTTATCAATGTAAAGGAGGGATACATTTCATAGTAAGAGTTTTATTCTTGGTTTAAATTTAATGTTGAAATATTTCTATAATAAATTAATAAAATAAATATTTAATTATGTTTAGTATTCATTTATATTTTAGGTATTGAGTTTTCCTACTTTCTCTATCATTGATGAAATGAATGCTTTGTCTTTTGGTCCTAATTCCATGGTGCATGAATGAAAATAATTTGCGATCAATGTTTATAGATTTATTGTTATGGAAAGAGAAAAGAACACGAGAACATAACATGATGGTGTTATAGTAACTACAACAACGGACTATTATAACAATGCATCCAATAGTAGAACCTGATTTGAAAATGTATCTTATTATGTAGTTTTTGAGAAAATAATAATATTGGATTATTACTCTCAGGTTTGAGTCACTATGATGAAATTCCAGTGGTTTGATTCGATGATGAGGCATGGAAGATTTAATGATGATTTTGGATTTGGAGTTGTTGAAATGACTCACACTCTTGCTACCAATGAACCGTATGTATTGGCATTAATGGAGAAAAAATTATTTTATGTCAAAGATCATATTCGACCTGAATTGGGTGCCATTATAGAAGTAATATGATGAAATATTTTTGATAATGGAGATGATGGAATTGACACTATACCTACTTTCATTAGCCCCAATCCATTTATTAATTATGATGAGTCTTATACTTATATTGACATAGTTTATTGTGAACCTAATGTTATAGGAGAAATATATAGAATCACCCATATGTGTTCTCAATTATTTTGGTTTATATCGACTTGGGTTGTTGAGGTTGGGGCTATAATAATTGATTTAAAATTGATAACGAATATTTTGTATAAAACTAGAGCATCATGTGAATTTTCAATATTTACTGGTTGAAGTTTTCTTCGTGTTTTATTTTATAATATTGAATTGAACTGTATTCAAACCTAAAGAACCCAAAAAGTGAAACAATTAAATTTTATAAAAAATTAGACGTATTGAATTAGACATATAAAACTAATTGATATGAAAATAAAAAATAATGAAAATAATGAAATAAAAAAAATGGCCTAAACCAAAATACGAACCAACTGACGTATGATAAAGATAATTAAGAAATAAATGAGTTGTTTGAAAAAATAATCAAAATGACCTAAGAAAAATAAAAATGAAAAAATGAACTAATCAATTTATTATAATAAACCAAATGAACTATCCAAAATTGAATTGTATTAAATTAAAAAAAAGAATAAAACTATATCATACCCATACTCGAAATGATATTTTGATTGTATAGTTTTTCTATGAGATGCGTTAAGTTTTAATATTATTCCCAATAGATATAAAATGTTTTTTATATATTTGTGTATCCTGTATTTGGATTGATGAATGGTATTCATTAATTTAGACACACAACATATTCTTTCTTGTTTCAGTTATACATTTGTTATGGATTTATAATTTATTACATATTTTTATTTCTAACATAGGAAATGAAAAACATTTAGGATCTATATAGAAAAATAAGGGCTGAAAAAAATCACTGACTGACTCAGATGGGTGTCCCTCATCTAGTTCCCATTGTAATTATTTTATTTCAAAAATATATATCAATAACATGTAATTTTATTTTATTATTATTTTTAAAATTTTAATCAGCATCCCCCAAAAAGGTATTAATAATTCACCGACCAGCCTAGTGGTTCCAGTGCTGAGGAAATATATTTCAGGGGTGGGGGTGGTACTATAGCTAGGTGCTCCAGTCGGTGTACCTGATCACACCCCTTCCATCTCACTAACATACCATCTACTTCACCTTTTGATCCCATAGTGTCATTATAGACACTAGAGATATTCAAGCTTCCCATGTCTGGACCTCCATTTTTATCTGAGACTCATCTCCTCATTTCTCGTATCTGATGATGATTCATACTCTTCATCCTTATTATGAATTTTCACATCCATCTATGCCATCTTATTTTAATTATAATTCATTATCCCCTACTACATTTCTTCTTATTCGACTCGTTATATAACATATTTATAGCCTATTGAGCATAAAATAAGACCCACTCCATCTGTATAAGTTGATGTTCCTTTAATTCATGGGGATCCATGGATTCTCATTAATAATAATTCCTTAGGTATATTTATAAAAACCTAGTAATTTTTTTAACATTATTTATTTTTATTTTAAGATTTATTCATATAATATATTTTATCGTATTTAACAGTTACAACTTCCAATATGCATCATGGGTGTACATGCATGTCTGTGGTGTGGAACCTCCTTACACAACTGATGGTGGAGTAAAATAAAGACAATTTTTTTTTGGAAAAATAGAATGGGAATATAGGAGTTTTTTTGGCGACGCTATCCAAATACACAGATGTCATTCCCCGTCCGCTCACTCTCCTAGTGATACCTACCAAATAATGTAAAGGATTACACTTGGGAACAAATATGGGTAAACAAATTTTTTAGATTTAATGGTATATTATTATAGTACTTATATGAATTTATATATTGTTGGAATCTTAATTTTAATTTTTCCGATGGTGAGGCTATGAGGCTATCATAGATTAATGGAATTATGAGAGCATTGGAGAGGCTATAATAATGCATTTTATAGTGGATGGTGTGCTAGTGTTGGAATGTATTTAGAGACCAAAAATATCATAGATGACTTTCTTGTAGAATCTTATTGAGAAATGATTACCAATTGGATTAGTAATTTGTTCAAGGTATTAATCAAATTTGAGTTTTTTAAACGAAAACTACAATAAATTTAATTAATACTTAGTTTTTTATTATTGATATTTTTAGGAATCATCAGGAAAAAATAAAAAAAGGATTATAATACATACCTCTATACTTTGGGTCATACTACAACACCAGACCATGGGATGAAATAGGTATTAAACTCATTTAATTAGATACAAATAATTTTTTATATCTCATGAAAATATAGGTGTCAATTAGATTAAAAATTCCCCTACCAAAAAAGTAGTTAAAGAAATTAATTTTCTCCGTCAAATAGAATTGACTCATAAATTTTATGATTTGTCCCTTCATGAAAGGGTTATAATTCTTATACATTGTATTTTATAGTTTACCTTTTTCCTAGTCCTTAGAGAATTTACTTCCTAATTTTTTAATTCCATAAAAAATGAAGCTAATAAATAGGATGATAAATATGGAATTGTTGATGACCTGAACAAACCCAAACCAAATAGAATCAAATAGAAATAACATAAACCAAACTAACCATTACTAAAGAGAGTAAAAATACAAACTTAATTTTACCTAACCTAAATTGAATGTAATTGGTCTAAAATGAAATTAAATAAAGAAAAATTAATAAAAGAAAACTGGCTTGATATTACTTGACATAAATTAATCCAATTCATCCTGGGAAAAACCGAATATCACTAAAAATACATTATCCACACCAAACATCTTCAAAAAAAACCAAAATAAACTAATTCCAACAAAATTAAACTATCTCTGCCATATTCAAGTTGAACCAAGCTAAATTAAATTAAATTAAAGAAACATAATCAAATGCATATTTTTTTATCTAAACTAATTCAAATTGAATAAAAATAAATTAAATAAATGATAATTGAGTAGAATTTATCCATTTAAAACACTAAAAAAAATCTTACTAACCTCTAATCACCCAACTCAACCCAAAAAACATTATTCTAAATTAAACTAAACTAAAAAGAATCGAATAAAAAATAAATAAACTAAAGATATTTAAACCAAATTTATTTGATATTAATTGAAAAAAATACAAGCGAATAACACCTAGAGGAATGAATCCAAATCAACTAGACTGGAATAATATTGAATTTAGTCAAACTGAATCATATAGTACTAAACTAAACTAAACTAGACCTAGAATTTCAAAACATAAGTGAACCAAAAAAATAATTCTACATCAATTAAATTATATGTAAACCAAATAAAATTTAACACAATGGATTATATTTATGTTTAACATACTAAAACCAACCTTAACTTAATAGAAACAAATATTATCCAAAAAATCTAAAGAAAATTATATAGAATTGAAACAAATTTTAAAAAAATAAATTAAAAATATGGATTTTATAGAATCAAATTGAAACAAATAAACTCTAAAAAATAATGAAGAATTTAATTGAACTAAATAAAACTAACTTGGCCTAAATAGGCTCAACCAGATCTAAAAAAAATCAAACTATCTTAAACCAAAAAAAATTGACCAAAAATAAATTTAAAAAGCTTAATAAACCCAAATTGGATTTGACCAACATTAATTGAACCAAAATGGTCTATACTAATGTAAATTTAGATTAAGATGATAGGATTTAACCATACTAATCCAAAGGAAATGAAACAAGATCTAACTAACTTGAAAACAAATAACCTAAATAAAAATAAATTTAATTGATAAAAACAAAATAGAACTAAAATATAATGAAATAAATCAAATAAAATGGAATAAATCTAAAAAAAATCTAACTAAAAAAATGTCTTAAAAAATAAATAATGAAGTGAACTGGATGAACCACCCACAACCAAGAAAAACAAAAATGGACAAAACCAAATTAAAAAAAATCAAACTGGACTAAATCATACTTAGTAAAAATGATTGAATATGTACTGAATAAAACATATTATGATAGAAATCTTCTAGAATAATCTAAAATGAATCCTATAAAAACTAATTTATATAAATAATAGAAAAACCCAAGAAAAATAATTCTTTTTATCATGACTGGAGTGTTGATAACCCATTAATGAATATTCCTTTATGTTATAGTAAGACCTATTCATCTTATCATTAATTATGGGTATAAAAACCACCTTATTATTGATTATTATGATTACCTATTCACTTATTTATATATTCGATCTATTGATAACACATTCATTGATACTCAGTTATAATTCATATACTATATGTTTTTCTTTTCAACTTCATTTATAATTAATATCCATTCAATTTTATTTATGAAATTAATTATTAGTGAACTATTTTAAATTATGGTTTCATGCATTCAATGTCATTGTAGAGGGTTTTTTTTAAGATTGAAGTACATGTGAGTTGAGTAAATAGGTTTTGATTGAGCAGAAAGAAAAAATATGGAAGTGCGGTTAAAGAACCGAAACGACCAAAGATTGTATATTTTACTTTGATTATTTCAAATTTTAATATCTGTTATCTAAATTTATTGTCTATTTATTTTTTTAGAGTATAATTTTGTATCCCTTCATTCCTAGTAAGCTGAAAAATGAAATAAAAAGTATCACTTACATCACATTTTGGGTGATGAGCACCATAGAAGAGTACACCGTTGACTGTGGAAGAGTATTATCTGAACAAGGTATTGTCCAAATCTAGGTTCCATTTTTTGTTGAACCAATAGGGAGAAAAAAAATTCATGGGTATCATAGGATGAGGATAAGGAATAAAATTCCAAAAGGTCCATATAGTTGAAAAAATAGAATAAAAGGGAAAACGATGAATTTATAAAACCGATGGATGTTTTATGTACATCAACTAAACCAGAGACTACCATGAACTATGAGTCATATATTTCAAAAATGAATACATTATAGAGTTCACTCAGAATTAGTACTAGTGGTGGTCAGAATGATAATGTTCCTAGTAACGACAATGGCGATGATGGCGGCGAGGAAGAGGGTGAGGGTGATGATGAAAAAGAGGCCAAGGATTTAAATGAGGATGATAGTGACGATAGAGATGGTGATAAGGGACAAATTGAACCTTTTCATTTTGACTGATATTTTTCATAATTTATTCTTAATGATTTGTTTTGATTGAATATATGTGATGTTATGAATATTGTAGGTTCTGTTTGTTTCATTGCATGTTCTATTTTATTGAAGGGTTTTCTTGGCTACAAGTTCTGTTTTTTAGGTTCTATTTTCTATGGGCAGGGTGGGGATGATACGTGTTATAGAAATGGGTGGGGGGGGGGGGGGTTTATACCAATAGTTTTATAAATTTCGGTATAGGCTTTATAAAACGGTTCATAGTGAATATTTGGATATGAATTTCTGACCACCCTATAACAACTCTTCACTAAGAACCATGGGTATAGGCCTTTCTCAATGACATTATAGCTAACGTGTTGGAGAACCATTGGTATAGGATATAAAAAATAGTTCTTCGTACTATACCAATGGTTTTGAACCATTTTTATAGAATTGTATTTTAATAGTGTTTTTGAGAGGATTTTTTAGAATCCCTTTTTTCGATGTGGGTTTCTATGAAGGAATTTTCAAGTGATAAAACATTAATGATGAAGAAAAATTTTGTGGGTGAAATTAATTTTAAGGGTATAGAAATTTTACACCCTAGTATTTTGGGAAATATTTTTTTTCAAATGAATTTAATTTTTTCTATATCTAGGATTATACACCACACCGAGTTTATCTAGTCTTACATGAATCACCGGGTTTAAATAAAACATGACATAATATTAAAATATTAGTATTTAGTATGATAATTATCACACAAATATGGGAATGGGGAGTATTAGAAGGATAAACTAAAATATGTAAATATGGTTTACATGTGTATATATAATGAATTATTTGGAGTGTAATTAATTATAAATGAAAATAAAATCATTTGGAAAATAAAAGAAATATTTTTCTAAAGAACTATTTTTATGATAAAAAATGTGTTTTACATATTTAAAATAACCAAATAAGCTAGTGATAATGATTTTCATTAAATTTTTATATTATAAAAAATTTAATCATTCATGTTATGTGTTTTAGTCAAAATATACGAATAAATCAAATTTTATGCTTAAAAATTGTATCTTTCTAAAAAGTAGTTTTGTCACCTTTTACACACTTATAACAAAATTATTTTTGCCCCTTTTATAAAATTAATTTTATAAAGTGATTTTTTTTTGAAATCATCATTTGAATATTATATTAGGGTTCTTTTTTAGTTTTTTAGAAAAGTCTCATTTTTTATGAATAACATAAAATACTGAATTTGAATTGAAAGATTCCTTTTGTTTAAGTTACATATAGATTTAAAGTTCATTCTAATTTTTTTAAATTAAAATATGTTTATATATATATATATATATCAATCCAATTTAGATCATTATAATCAATTTAATATTTAAATTGGATATAAAAGCTTTGCAAACTTTTGAACATTTTCTCTTTGAAAACCCATTTTCTCACCGCGTCTGTTGGATTAATTTTAAATTATATATTACCACTAATATTAGTTAAATTTTGTGAATTTGATTCCATATTTTGAATCATAATAATATATATTATCTATAAAGGGAAACATAATTTTTTACAAAAATGAGTAGTAAAAATAAAAAAAAATATTTTCTGTGTTTGAGGTAGAAATGATTTTAATTATGGTTAAACTAAAAATATAAGTGTTAAAATAAAAAAAATTATAAAATATATTTAATGGAAATATTTCTACCCCATAATTTATATGTATCTAGAGTAATCCATTTTTTAGCCTTTTGGAATGATTGAAATGTGGGTACACCTTTTTCTTTTAAAAACATTACAATTGTTCCACTCACCTCACAAAGAAAAAAACACCCCATCTCCTCTCCTATTAAAACCATAAAATCATTTTGGTTCAAGAAATTTCTAATAATCTCTCCTACCAAATTATAGACTCTAATACTATAAACCTTAGTTTGGGAATAAATAATCCTAGGAAGTATTTTGTTTCAAAATAATCAAGCTACTCGAAGAAGATGTAACAATATTCAATGAGAATTTTTATTATATTCATCCCACTACCTTATAAAACTATTATTATAACAAAATCAAATAATAAACTTAACATATTAAATATAATGAAATTTTTTAATGTTACTTTCAAGACCCACATGTTAGAAACAAGGATTCTCTTTTTTGGAAATGAAGTGTGGTTTGTGTTTGTTATCAATCCTTATTGGGTCAATCAAAGGGTTTACAGGGAATGTTTTTTTTACAATTGAGGATGAAAGAAATATTGATGGTGAAAAATTTTCCCATCGTTTTCCAAATTTGTTGGCCTCAAAATCAAGAGTTTGTTTTGGGAAAATGATATTTTTCGACATAGAATTGAATGATATAAAAAATGGTGAAGGAAATCAGAAAGGAAATAGAACCACATACCAGATTTTGGGAAAAGTTCCAGATCATGAATTTTTTTATACAGAATAGAGAATTGTGAACCATGAAGTGAGAAAGATATATGGACTGTCTATAGGAAATGATTCATAGAGTGAAGGAGGTTCACTAGAAGACTTGACGTTCACCGGAAGGCTCATATTATGCGGAAGGCGTGATAGTTCTTGGGATGGTGTGTCATTCGTGAAAATGAGGTGGAGTTTTGAGAAGCCATGAAGGTTGTATATTGAAGAAAAAAGATAGTGATTAGTTCTATTGCATAGGGAGAATGATGATATATAGACTATGTAGAGGATATGGGTTTTGAAAGATGCACGGTACATGGTAAAGGAGGTTCGGTAAAAAAGATTTGGTAAATATCAGTTTAGAAGATTTTTTGGATCTAGTTTGACTATATAACGGAGCTAATACCATCTTTAGTATGAATCTATAAGATTAAAAATTTGAGAGGAATTTGGTGAAATCCAAAATTAGCTCACGGGAAGATGAACCTGTAGTAATTTTAATTAAAAATCTAATTGGAACTCAGTCAAGTGAAAAAAATTTCACAAAAGATAGTACGCGGAGGAAAGCGGCTAGTTTGTTGAAGCTAGAGTGTGGAGGAGAAGTAGTTTTTGGAAGATGTAGTCTGATAAAGAAGTGGTACACGAACATGGGTCTATAGGGGTAGGAATTATTCAACATATAGTTCTCTTACAGTACATGGATCAAGGCATGAAGGCGGTACATGAGATCATGAGAGAGGAAAGTACACAAATATGGTTTGTGAAGGTAATACACGGAAGCAGTTTACGAAGGTTGTACGCAGAGGCGGAACATGGAAGTGGTTCACGGAGCACTCTAGTATATTCATGAATAATCCCAATATGCAGAGGAATATTTCAAGAAAGAATAGTACATAAAAAATTACATTACTTATGTAGGGAAAATTAGACTTCATAATAGAGTCACTCTACAGTTAAGGATGCATGATTTATTGCCAACCCATTGAAGAAAATTTCAAGTTGATAAAATGGGTTCTTATTCTTCCTGATATTGTGAGAAAATGAGAGTTAATATATGTGATCTGAGGGACGTAGTGTGCTATCCAGAAAACTTTGTAAAGTCAGTGCGCCTAGCACAGAGTGACCATGTTAAACTTTTGTACTCCCCAACCAGTGAAGACTAGTGTAATTTGGTATGACCGACAACCTCTCGGTGTATGGTCCATGGATATATGTATTAGTGTAAAACCATGTAAAATTGATCTGTCTTCTCTTTTCATGTGATTTTTTTCTAAACTTTTTCGTCAGACATTTTTAACAGGTTCGTACCAACTTGGGAACAAGATCAATTAGTTAAGAAGAAAAAGTTGAAACCCTGATTCACCCCTCCCCTATCACGGTTTTCCAGCGTCCTTCATGTGGTATATAAGGGTAAAATTTTTTGGTGTTAAATCTTCCCACCATTTCGATAATGAAGAATATAGTAAATATCATGGGAGTCCTCCTATTTGATGGAAGAACTATTCAGATCTAGAATAATAGAATGTGATCTCATCTGAGATCCCTTATAATATAATTATTATATTCTACTACACAAGGAATACAAGTCATTGATCTAACTGGGATGTCTATAAAAATACAGAGATGAAAATTATTGATGCAGATGCCAAAGAACAAAATGCCTTCACTATAGCTCTTTCGGATTAGATATATTTAAATGTGATGAGTTATATTCCAGAAAGTTTATGTGGTTAAAATAGAGAATATGTATTAGGGTAGAAACAAAGTGAATGATGTAAAACTCTATGTTTTTCACAACAGGTTAGATGATGTGAAGATGCATCTGGATGAAATTGATGTTTCAAATTTTAATCAAATTACTAATTTTGTTGGAGCAATTTGAGGACTTGGTGAAGAAAAAAAAGATATTGATATTGTAAAGAAAATATTGAGAAGACTTCCACCACTTTACAATTCAAAGGTGTCATCCCTTGAGTAAAGGGATCTCTCTAAACATTATTTCAATGATCTTCTGAGTAGTTTTCTGGCTTATGAATTGAGAGTCAAACCAGAAGATGCAATGACTCATATAAGAAAGGAAATGGAATTCAAATCCATGGATAAACTATAAATTTTAAGAGATAGTTTTCATGAAGATAATGAGTAAAATGAAATCCTTTCTCCCATTGCTATGAAATTGAAGAAGGGGACATGAAAAGTGGATGGAAAGTTACCTCTAGATTGTTTTCATTGTTGAAGAGTTGGGAACATTGCCTCTAAATTCTAAACAACATTCGACGGTGAAGAAATAGATATTGAAGACCTTTAGAAGCCTTAGAATTTGTTTTTAAAAATGTGAGACTTCAAATGTAAAATGAAATTAAAATTAAAGCATTTTCCTGTAAAGATGAAGATGATTACAATGAATTATTTCAGGAAGAAGAAGAAAAATTTACATCTAGAAACCATGATTCGATGAAGGCTTCAATTGAAAAAACAAAATCATCAAAAGGTAAAGATGGAGATAATTAGATAACCAATAATACTGATCCCAAGTTTCAACTTAAGGATGCTTTTGGTAAACTTGAGAATCGTTGTAAGATATGTCATAAGTGGAATGAAATTGTGGAAGTTTAATCAGAATATGTTGATCATATTAAAGATCAAATTGAGCCGTTGGAAGAATTTTTGAAAGTACAATCATCAATCCTTGAAAGAATAGAAATTGTAGTGGAACTAAAACTCATAATTGAAGAAAAGGGAAAGGTCATCAAGGACCACACCACCATGTTGGAATAGAAGTTCAATAAATTTGAAGGTCTAGATGAAAAAGTTGTTACTCTGAGGAGTAAACTCAAAATTCAATCAATCTTAGTTTTGGAAAATTCTAAAATGCTGAGTTTCTAGAGAAAGGAAATCATGGTTTTAATGGATTTAAAAAGATTTTTATGGAATAAATACCAATTTTCTTATGTAATAGTGGAATTAGTTGTGATGCCAAATCATTGAATGCTATAAAGAAAATGATACAAAATAAAGGCAAGATAAATGTTGGATAGGTTTAAAATTAACCTGAAGTGCTGAAGGAGAAACCTTAAATTCAATCTGAAAGGATAATTGAAAACAATTCTTAGGCATCCTGAGATGGTAGGTAATTAGACTACCCTCCTATGGAAATTTTAATGAGAAGGAATATTAGTGGAAAGACATTCCCACTTATGAAATATCAATTTTATGGCTATCTGGGCCATACCATGTCAAACTGGAAAGAGGTACGAAGATACCTGAATAGGGAAGTGCTAGGAAATACAAAAAGGATAGTGAATTCATATCCAAGTTCTTATAGAATAATTTATTTCAATGTATATTTTTTTTCAGTGTTCTGACATTGACTATAAATCTATTGATTGTAGGAAGAGGAATTGGGGCAACAATTCCTATGAAACGTAGAGACATGTCAATAATCATCAACCAAACATTGATATTATTTAAATAGGCTTTCTCCTCAGGAAGAAGAGTACGAGTATAAAGAACCTATGAAAATGGAAAATATTTTTGAATGTATATCTTTATCCTTCACTCAAACAAATATTTCACAAAAGGAAAAGAAGAAAATTGAAAAATATAACCTTGCTGAAGTTTTTATCAATGCTACTAAGAATAGTAGCACATGGATTATTGATGGTGGATGCTCATCCCATATGATGGGAAATTTAGACCTATTATTTAATGTCAATAAAAACGTTGATTGAATAGTTATATTCAATAATTATTGTTATTTGAAGATGAAATGCAGCAGATGTAATGAACTAGCCAATGGGAAGATGAAGAAGACTGAAGTTATTAATGTTGATGGGTTACTTCATAATCACTTATGTTTGAGTCAAAATTGTGACATAGGACTCATAGTGACATTTAATCAATAGTGGTTCACTATAAAAGAAAGAACATGTGATTCTCTCATGAAAGGTTGTAGAACAGATGACAACATATATCAAGTTCATAGTAAAGAAAAGATTTTCTACATGACTATTGAAGAAGAAAACAACATGTGGAATCAGAGGTTGGGTAACATCAATTAAAAAGTCATGAAAATGATATCTGAACTAAATATATTCATGGGTATCTTTAATTATATGTGTGAATAAGAAAATACTTGTGTTGATTTCATTCCAAGGAAGTTGGTCTGCAGTTCATATCAACAGAAGAAGAAAAGGACATAACATCTTCTTGATGTCAATCATATATATGTATGTATTCTGATCAATGTTTCATGAACTCATGGAGAATACTTCAATATTTTCATTCATGATTAAAGTATAATGGCGTGTGTGATGGTAATATGCAGGAAACAACTTGTTCTTAATTTCATGAAAACTTTTCACTGAATAGCTGTGAATGATACTGGACGGACAATTACTGTTTTGCGGTGTAATAATGGTAATGAATATGCATCCATTGATATTTTAAATTATATAGAGAAACATGGGATACAACATGAGGAATATTATATGATAAATCATTAGAAAAAAGGATTTATTGAGTGCTAGAATTGATAAGAGAACAGTATGTCTATAACTATGTTGATTGAGAGTCGTATGTCTGGCCATTACTGGAAAAAGGTTGTTCAAGCTACAGTTTATATTCCAAACTAAATAGGGTGTTATATGTGGGAAAATGAGACACCCTATTATTTATCTTAAGGAAGGAATCCATCCTTGAAATATTTTCATGTTTTTGGAAGTAAATACGTTATCCAAAACAAAGAAAATCAAGGTAATTATGGTGATTCTTTGGATGAAGGAATATTACACAGATAATCAATGAATAGAAAATATAATATTGTTTTAAGAAACATTTAGATAGATTATATAAATAAGTGACATGATGATCATTGAAGATAAAATGACAAATGGCTGAAGTAATTCATCTACTAAAGTGACAGAAGATGGGGAAGAATATAGACATGTAATAGATCAAAATACAAAAGTAGAATAACGTAAGAAAAACATAAAAGATTCACATTATGATGATGACTCAATAAATGAATCATAATAAGAAACCATGGTTGAAGAAAATTATTTTTATCCTTATAGGAGGAATAAATGAAAAGAAATTGAATGGTAAAAAATCATAGGGGATTGGATAGCTCCAATGGAGACAAGAACAATGAGGAATAATGCACAATCATCATTCCTCTCAATTGTGGAACCATCCTCATTTGATGAAGCTGTAAAGGATGAATATTAGGTTAAGGACATGAATGAAGAATTGGAAAAGGTCAATAAGAACAAAAAATGGGAACTATTTAAGAGATCGAAATCCCAAAATTTTATTGGTAGGAAGTGGTTTTTTTAAAATAAATTTGATGAACATGGAAATGCGATCATAAATTGGGGTGTAAAGTCTATTCACAGATTGAGGGTGTTGATATTGACGAAACATTTTATATGGGAGATAGAATGGATTCAATTATACTATTTCTTACCATGTAAATTAAAAGAGGATAGAAAGTATATTAAATGGTTGTCAAGAAAGCTTTCATAAATGGTTTTGTTGAAGAAGAAGTCTATATTGAACAACTAGTGGGATTTCTTCTTGATAATTGTGAAATCAAGGTTTTAAGATTAAAGAAGGATCTATATGGTCTTAAATAAGCACTATGGTCATAGAACTCTTAGCTAGATTTTTAATTGAAGAAGCTTGAATTTAAAATAGGAGGATTGGATCACAATATTAATGTGAATAATTATCAGAAAGATCAATTCATGGTCCCGGTGTATATATATGATATTATATTTAATGGAAGAAGGTAGGGATCAGTGGATGAATTTTTCAATGACATGAAATTATAATTTGAAATGTATTTGATTAGTGAACTCATATACTTATTCAGGCTGAACGTGATTGAGAGAAAAGACTTAAATTTTATTTATTAGGGAAAGTATAAAAGAAAATAGAATAAGAAATTCAATATACATGATTCCAAACCAATGTCGACTCTGATTGCGGTTGGTACTAAACTAGAAAAGCTTGAGGATGAGACTTCTATGGATCCCACTATGTATAGGAGAATCATCATAATCCTACTATACATAACTAAAACATGACCAGATATTTTCTATCCAACATGATTAGAAACCTTCTATTAATGTAATCTAAAGGAAGAACATGTGGAATCAATGAAAAGAATCATGAGGTACATTCAGGGAACTCACAATAATGGCTTATACTTTGCTTTATAAATAGATAGTGAACTATTGGTGTTTTTTATGCTGATTGGGCTAGAGATGTTGT
Source organism: Viscum album (assembly GCA_963277665.1). NCBI lineage: Eukaryota > Viridiplantae > Streptophyta > Magnoliopsida > Santalales > Viscaceae > Viscum > Viscum album. The sequence goes on along the minus strand of OY728152.1, from coordinate 78,353,505 downwards.
TGAAAGAAAGTCCATAAGTTGTGGAGATTTATCCATTGGAAGGAAATGTGTGGGTTGGTTCAGTAAGAAACAGGAAAGCACTTCTCTCAGTACTGCTGAATCTATGTATATTTCTACTACAAAGGCCTGTAGTAAACTGTTATGGATGAAGAAACAATAGAATGATATTGGTGGTGAGGTGAAAAAACCAATGGAGATTCACTATGACAACAAGAGTGAAATTGATATTACTAAGAATCTTATTCATAATTCTCATATAAAACACATTGAAATTAGACATCACTTCACCAATGAGAATGTTGAATAAGGAATGATTAAAATGGATAATGTGCGAACTGATGATAAAGTGGCTAATATACTGACCATGACATTGTTAGCACATCTGTTCGAGAATCACTGGTTGAACTTCAGTGTTCAGACACCTCATCAAGCATGAGGAGGTTTTGAATGTCCCCTCTCCAGAGTTATTTTAACTATTTTAATCAATTTTTGAAAGTGTTGCATTTTTATGGGGGAGATAAATTCCAGGGGAGCGTGCTTTGAGCTCTATATGTCAAAATTTTATTCTTTGGTTTTATTTCATATGGGGGATAATGTAGAAATTCAATATTCAATAATCATACAATGGGGGAGAATGATGAGAAATAAAACACAGGAATTCAATTCATGCTCCTCTTGTTTTCAACACTGATAATTTCTCACGTAGAATTAGCGTGTTAGATGATTTTCTTATCGTGTTTCTAGTTTTTATTATTGAAAATGTTTCATTGAATTTATCTACAAATTACCAAAAAAACCAAAGGGGGAGATTTTTAGAACCAAGGCTGTTTATTGCTGGAAATGGAGTGCAGTTTGTTTTTGTTGTCCATCCTCATTGGGTTGATAAAGAAGTATTCAAGGAAGATGGTCTAATGAATGAGGTTGAAATTTGTATTGAAGGTGACGTAGTTTTCAAGTGTTTTCCAAATTTTTGGGCCTCAAAATTGGGAGTTTGTTTTTGGAAAAGGATATTTTAATTCATAGAAGTGAATGAGTTGCGGAATGGAAAAGGAAATCCGCAAATATAGGGAATGATGTATCATGGTACATGAACCACTTACCATGTTTCGGGAACAGTTCACAGATCATAAATATCTGCGTGAAGAATAGAGAACCGTGATCCACGAAGCATGAATGGTATGAAAACCACATAAGAGGAATGATTCACAGAGAAAAGGAGGTTCATGGTAAGGCACACATTATGTGAAAGGTGTGACAATTCGTGGTATGATGTGGTTTTCATGAAAACGAGGAAGAGTTTTGAGAATCCAAAACGGGTGTCCTTTGTGGACATGAGACTGTGATTTGTGAAGTCACATTGTGAGAATGAAGTTTGTAGACTACAGGGAGGATATTGTTCATAGGAGATGCATGGTATGCGGTGAAGGAGGATCAGTATCGAAGTTTTGGTAAATCTGGGTATGTAGGATTTTTTAGATCCATTTTTCCTATATATGGAGTGATAATATCATAATTATTATGAAACATTAAGATTAAAAAATAGAGTGGAATTTGGAAAAATATTTATGTAGTTCACGGCAATAGAACCCCGTAATAACATTAATTTAAAATCTAAAAGGAAGTCAGTGAAGTACAAAATAGTTCATAGAATATAGTCTGCAAAGAAAGAAGGCAGGTTCATGGAAGCTAGTACATGGAGGAGAATTAGTTCATAGAAGAAGTAGTCTACTTAAGGATGTGGAACGCAAAGCCGAGTCCGTACATGGAGGAAGACCTCATCCAGTTGTGTTCTTGTAGTATGTGGAGAAAGGCAGGAAGGCCATATATGAGAGAAGGAGAGAGGTAATTATGGGATCATGGTTTGTGAAGGAAGTATGTGGTAGTGGATTATAGAGGAGGTACACAAAGGCAGTATGTAGAGAACTCCATTACATGAAGGAAGAAGCCCAGTATGTGGAGGAAAAGTTTGGAAAAAATAGTATGCAGAAAAGTATATTATTTTTATAGGGAAAAATATAATTCAATAGAGAATCTATCTGTAGTTAAGGATAATTGATTTAATGCAAACCCATTGAATCAAACTTCATGTAGATAAACTGAGTTCATATTCTTCTCGATTTAGTGAGAAAGGGAGAGTCAACGGAAGTGATCTGAGGGATGCATTTTACTATCCCTAAAGCCTTATAAAGGAGTTGATACTGAAATAGAGTGAATGTGCTAAACATTTATACTATACAACTAGTGAATATTAGTGGAATTTTTTATGACCGACAACCTATTGGCGTATGCTCCTTGAACATATCCCTTGCCGGTTAATGAAGTAAAATTTTTGTGTCTCCACTTTGCATGGGATTGTTTTTTTCTGCCAATTCTCATCAGACCATTTTAACATATTCCTACCAACAAGAGAACAAGATCCACCTGTTTAGAAGAAAATTTTGACACCCAGATTCACCCCTCCCCTATTAGGGTGTTCTTTTCTCCTTTACTACAAACATCTCCACTTCCATCAAATATTTTTTAAAATCATTGTTCCTTTGTATGACAAACAACTTCCTTGCGAACTTATGTCCTTAATTCTTCCATTATCACATCAAAAGGTTGGTTAAGATGATGGATATAAAGTGTATATTTGATATTTATAGCATAATTATACCTATAGATTCTTTATATCATATATAATTTTTTTACATTCCATTCTATAGGGGATATAATATTGTTGATCGTGTCTATGGTGCACTACTTCCTCACGAAGCTATGTGATTCATTTTTCAATAAAACATTACATGGAAGAGAATAAGGAAAAATATGTGTTTTATACAGGAAATAAATGTGATATTAATGAAATATTTATCATTATTAAAACATAATATATCATTTTATTTCCTACCTTTCCACTCACTGAAAGATGATAACGTCGTTTGTGTACCAGCAGATTATCGCATTCAAGAAGAAATGAAGCTCTCTTTTTATCACAACACCAAATGGATAATATTTATAATTATATTTAACGAAAAATTATGTTATTTATGACATTATTATTAGTATGTAAACATACCTATTTTCTATAATGATTGTTTAAAAAGGTAATGTTACTCATTCGTACATACAAGCTACTATCTCCAGGATCGTAACATACATCATTCATCAAAACCCTATTTCATGACTGATATTAAAATTATAATTTTTGTATATATATGATATTTATTCCTTAATTAAATTATTCAGGTTATGGAACCAGGATTAATGCTAGAGGGCCAAAAATGAATAATCAAGACATATATGAAAAACAAAGTGGTTACTACCCGAAACATGACTTTATCATTGAATTATTAAAAAACGTGTAATAAAATTATATAGGTAAATAATATATGGAATAAAATATATAATTTTTTAATATAGTTCTAGTAAACTTATATTTATTATAAATAAGGTTCTAACTAGTGATAAAGAACGTGATATTTAGGGTAAGGGATTTCTTGTCACTCTTTTATTTTTGGGAGACATATAAAAATTCAAAATTCAGTTATTTTGTGTTATGTATGTACTATGTATTTGACATTTTATATCATGAATATCATTATTTTAATTAAATTAATATTTTAATTTTATATTACTCTATATTGGGTCTTATGATTCAAAATGTTAACAAAGCAGTGAGAGATTTTTGTCACAAATTTCCTTCTTTGAGACATATGTTATGTTAGGAAGCTATCTTCTTTATGATATGTATATAAAACCCCTTTGACATGTAGTATCATGAATTTATATATTCCCATGATATTATATGATTTTTAATTTTATTCTTTCATGGAAATTATAATTAAATGTTACATAAGTGGTATGGTTTTTATGTTACAATCTCATCGTTTATCGAGATTGCTCATGATTATGTTTCTAATGATGAAATATTATCATATATATATCATTAAACATAAGAAATTTCTTATCATATGATTATTTCATGATAATAATCATTTTCCCTTTATACTCCTCTCTTCATGTTCTTCTGGGTTGGAAACTAACGAATCTAAGAAAAATCATCTTTTCTGTCAAAAAACATCTTCCTTAAAAAACCCTAATTTATAAAAATGATTTCAGAAATTTATTTGATATTAAAAAAATTATTTTTTATATACAATTTAACCATATTTTAGTTTTTTTAAAAAAATTTAGAAGGATTATTCAGGTAATTTTTTTAAAAAAAAGATCATTTGGATTTTACCAAAAATATAAAAGGAATCGTTGTTTTGACATGTAGGACACGAAATAAAATTTTCACCATCATGACCATGATTGGATTGAAAGATTCCTTTCCTGGGGATATGAACCAAAGATACCAATCTTATTTTTGATTTGAATGTGTTGTGATAACAAGATGTTTATGAAACCTATTTATCTTCAATGGGTTATAGTATGACCAAATACATATGAAACCACATTTTTTTTCCTTGGGCTATCCATTGATGAGATGATGAAATTATAATGAAACCCATTTGTTTTGAATGAGTTATTATATATAGAAATTTTTTATTGTACCCATTTACTTTCATGGGTTTTGATTTGATGAATATTCAATTATATTGTGGAACATTAATGAATTAATTATATTCTGGGTGGGAATTGTATCCCCCTTCCATGAATTGTGTAATGATAATTTATATTTAATCTATGATGGTACACCTGTGGTTTTCCAAATCCTGTAAAATAGGGTAAATTAGTAGTTATACCAATCCTAACATTTTATGAATATCTTAAGGGGGTATCCTTGATAAAATATTTTCAATGACTATGTGTTTCCATAATATATGCCTTATGTTAATGTTATGATCTAATGGATCATGTTCTTTATTTAATATAAGATTCATGTATTATGAAATACTAATCTTTACTACATGGATCATGATTATGATCTATGATATGCCTTTAATGGTTTTAAAATTTTATTCTGATGTTCTCATACACTTCTATTCACGTTATTCTATGTACCTACATTTTTACCCTTATCGAGTATCTGACCACACCCTTTCCTATATTTACTTTCCCTAGGGTATGAAGAATAGTTTTAGGTGGGGTATGTATGTTGTGTGTACTAAAGGAGATGATATTTGTGGGAGATGTTGAAGATCTTTCACCAAATTAAAATATTTTGTACATTGTATCCAAGGAAAATATACCATTATGGTCCATAGGTGCGTGTTTGTGTAATGTATTGAATATTCATATAAAAAAATGTAATATCCATGAATGAAATTCCTGGGTTTCTATAAAATATTTCTCCAAGTAGGAGAGTGGATCTATAAGAATATATGATTCATGGATCTTCCAAGGGATGGTAGGATTTCCTTACTGTGGTAGATCGGCACAGAGGTATTATCTCGAGGGACACCCATTATATTTTTTATGAATAAATTTCTCCAAATATTCTTTGTAATAATCATTATAGGGAATTTAGGAATCTAGAGTATGGTAGTGTAATTCCCCGACCCGGCTCACCTCTAAGATGGTGGCTGGATTGGTGCATCACATAACCTCAAGCGCTTCTCCTCGAAGGCCAGAGGATGCTGACTAGCAGTGAGGGCCCTTTTTGTGTCCATGGGGGAGACTATGACCTCATAGGTAATAGATAATATCATAGTAGAAGTAAAAAATAACTAATAATAAGTAGCAGAAGAATGTGAAAAAATAAACTGCACCAGAAACATTGTAAATAATCGAACTGAATAATAAAAACCAGGTGTGGAAACTCTCAAAAGTGTGTCATTCCATGATATGAGTCTAAACTAAAAGTATGGAAAATAAAACTCAAACACATAGTCAATTAAAAGAAAAGACACAAGAAACAACTGCATCATGAGCAAGGCCTGATCCTTTACCCCCGTCTCAATCCTAATCTGTAATGAACAGTCAAGCATCGGAAGCAGCACACTTCCCCTTGTCAAAACCTGCGAGCTTGTAATCTACTCGGGTGTCGACGACGCTTGAGTAGAGTGTGAGATAAATTCCCAGTAGGCAGGAACCCACAGTGTCTAAACCATTAAATTTCATTCAAAAATAAAAATGCAGTGTGCCATTGCATAACCATTTGAAATAAATTAATTACAGTGCAATGAAATAAATAAGTAGGACTGGGTCCTAAACGGCACCCATGCCTGGTCAGCTGCTTCAGCCAAAGCTGGTAGTCCGAAATGGTACCCGTCAACAGAAATGCACGAACAATCATATATATAGATATATATGTATATATATATATATAAACCCAGAAAGCAAGGTGAAACCAGGAAAAAGTATACCCCAAGCTTGTGCTTTAACTTGGGGTTCAAGTACAATGTCAACCAGGAACACTTACGCAAATAAGGGGAAATATATCAATTCTCAATAAACTCAATTAGAAATAACATAAAACTTAAGTGAATCATTATTTACTGTTCAATTTGAGTGTTGGAGTCTGAGACCTTCACGAATTTATTACTACCAAACATCCGTCAATTTATCCAATGCCACCGAGCCCATATAATGAAATATTTCAAAAGACTATGTATCGCCTGAGGCATGGCTTTACCCTAAGTTCGTCCAGATCTCGTAAAAGGGGTCGAGTGTCATCCGAGGCTGGCTTAACCACATTGCCAACAGATCCGTTCTGATGGGCCCTTTTGGAACCAGTATCACTCAAAAGTATTAGAATGTTCGGGGAAGTCTTGGTCCGACAAAGCCAATGACACTGCCCCGACACCTAGAGGTAACCTGTCAGGAATGGAGGATCTAAGTGTGGACCGTAATAAGGGACTCACCCCATTTCATCAACCTGAATTTAAATAATGTTTTCACAGCATACGATATGAAATAATAAATATATAAAGTCTCAGCTTGAAAACTAACCAGATACACCCACATCACAAGGAATAAATCTAGCAGTACAACATATCAACTTGCAAGTCAATATACATATCGTATAAATCTCAGCGGATAATTCACATTTAAATAATAAGCATTTCATCATAACAATTTGAAAGTAAATATACATTTCATATCAATATCAGTGGATAATGCACATTAAATAATAAACAGTTCAACACAATAAGTTCCAATGATCCAATAATTTAAGTTCATGTTCAAAGAAACTATTTATAAAATTTAATTACCATAAAAAGGGGCTCTACAGCACATGCAATTAATTAAACAATAAACCCACCTAACGGAATATTACACCGACCATGTCAGCACACCCAAAAGGGGTGTCCGATATTGATGCAAGAATTCAAACGAATTAATCTAAGGTGATTAAGGGCACAACAGTTAGGAAAAACAATTTAGGAAATTAAATTGGGTAAAAATTGCACAGAGCCGGTAGGCACCGACCAACAGCACAATGGTGCATTTTTATAAACCACAAAGAAATGGAGGGAAAGAAAGTAGGAACTCTACCTTGTAGTCGTAGATGACTCTATGATCCGTAGTAGGCGCTGATTTGACCTAAAATGGATGAAAACGAAGGATTTTAGAAAAACCCTAAAATATGGTAAGAATATTCCACAACAAACTGCGTGCATAATACTCAACAAAATCGAACTATTCCACTTTCACAATGTTAGCCTTTCCCTAAGGATTACTATGCACCTAACAACAAAGGAATTAGATGTCGGACGGAGGAGCACCGACCTTCCGAAGTGACTACTGGTTGGTGTGATGATTTAGGGGTGCGATGGGAAGAGTGGGAGAGGGAGACAGGAGAGGAAAAACAGAAAAGAGAGAAAAGAAAGAAAAATAAAAGAAAAGAAAAAAGGGGAAAATAAAAGTTAAGGGAAAAAGGAAATAATAGAAAAAGTTAAAATAAAACAATATAATGGAATGGAAAATAATAAAAATAATTAAAAACAGGAATCCCCCATTTTAATTATTTTCATTTATCCCGTAACCCCCTCTTTATTTTATTTGAGAATTTATTTTTATCATTTATTGATTTCTTTTAAATATTCATTAAATCAATTATTACTCTTTTCCAATACTTAATTAATTATTTAAATCCCGTTCACCGTGCCAAATAGCGACGTGATTTTTTTCATAAAACGTCAAAAATTATTTAAATTAATTAAAAAGATGTCCGGGACCCGCAACGAGGTGTGCAGGTGCATGCCCCGGGAATCATAATTAATTAAACTACAATAAAGTAAAAACATTCTGTACCTGATTATGGCCGGGACGTTACAACCTTCCCTATTTAAGGCAACTCATCCCCGAGTTTCCCTTCTGAGGGTAGTGGAATGTCGCTAGAGAAGAGTTTCAGCCACTGCGCATGTACATCCATCTCTCGCTCCCACATCTCATCCTGAATGTGTCCGTGTTTCCACAATACCAGAACCAGTGGGACTGACTTTCCTCAAAGGACTTTCATGCTATGGTCAATGATACGGATCAGATGATTAAAAAAGGATGCATCAACGTCAATCTCGATGTTGTGAGGGTCAAAATAATGAGACGAATCTAGATGATATTGTCGAAACTGAGATACATGGAAAATTTTGTGCATGGAAAGGTACCTCTAAGGTAGCAGTAACCGATAGGTTACTGGACCAAATCTCTCCACTGTCTCGAATAGCCAGACGTATATTGATGATAACTTCCCCTGCCTCTTTATCCTCCTATGACCCAACCTCGGAGAAACACGCAGAAAGACTCGATGTCCCACCTCGAACTCCAGAGGTCTGCGGTAACGATCTGTATAAGACATTTTCATGGACTGAGATACTGTTATATGCTTCTGAATCAGCTGATCATGCTCAGAAGTCGCCTAAACGAGATAAGGACCCAACAAAATTGCATCACCTACTTCGAGCCAGCATAAAGGTGAGCGACACATTCTACCATAGAGAGCCTCTTACAAAGCCATTTGGATTGTCTCATGGAAGCTGTTATTATAGGTAAACGTGAGAAGTGGTAAATGATTCTCCCAAGAACCTCCATAATCAAGGATATAAGCTCGTAACATATCATCTAACACTCATACAGCTCTCTCAGATTACCCATCGGTCTGGGGGTGATATGTTGTACTCATAAGTACATGTGAGCCCAGTGCCTTTTGTAACCCTTTCCAGAACCTCGAAGTAAAATGGGAATCCCTATCCAAGACAATAGAATGGGGTACACCATGAAGTCGCACAATTTCCTAGATATACAGCCTTCCCAACTCATCAATCGTAAAGGTCTCTCAGATAGGCAAGAAGTGCGCAACCTTGGTCAACCTATCAACAACCACCCATACTACATCGCTGACTCGAGGAGATATTGGCAAGACTGTAATGAAATCCATGGTGATGTAATTCCATTTCCATTTAGGAATATATAGAGGCTGTAGGAGTCCAGCAGGTTGCTGGTGCTCTGCCTTCACCTGTTGGCAGGTGGAGCACCGAGTGATGAAACCTGCTATCTACTTTCTCATACCAGACCGCCAATACTGTCGACACATGTCTCTATAAATCTTGTTCAGCCCAGGATGAACAACCCAAACAAAGGTGTGAGATTCCATCATCAGCTCTTCCAGTATACCTGAAGGTACCCATATACAGAAACAGTAAATGAGGGTTTCACTGCCATCAATAAGCCCACCAGGAGGTGGGTTCTCTCCTATAACACTTTCCCTCAATACAAGACCCTTAGGGTCAATCTACTGTTGCCTGTGGACTTTATCTAGAAGAGGGGATGTCACTGTAAGTGCTTCTAGAACTGGTTGTCCAATCTACTCCTGAACCTCTAGATGCACCTATGAAAACAAGGCTATCATCTTCCACTCACTGCTGGCTACCTGCACGGCCTGAGTTTGTGTCTTACAGCTTAAAGCGTCTGCCACAACATTACCCATACCATGGGTATAAGAAATCTCAAAGTAGAATGACTGCAAGTATTCGACCCACCTTCGCTGCGTTAAGTTCATGTCCCGTTGAGTGGAGATATATTTCATGCTTTTATGATCCATGTAAACAATGAATCACTCACCCAACAAATAGTGTCTCCAACAACATAGAGCATGAACCATAGCTTCCAAATAAAAGTTGTGGGTTAGATAGTTCCACTCATGAGGTCTCAGTTGGCAGGATCCATAAGCCACGACTTGATCACCGTGCATCAAAACTACACCCAGTCCAATTCCTGAAGAATCACAATAAATTGTATAGCTCTTACCAGGTTCAGGTAGAATCAATATTGTGGCTGAGGTTAGTCTTCCTTTCAATTCCTGAAAATAATTTTCACAAGCTTCTGACCAGATGAACTTTACACCTTTCTTAGTCAAGGCCGTAAGAGGCGCTGCTAAGTGGGGGGAATCTTGGATGAATTGCCTGTAATAGCCATAAAGCACCAAGAAATAGCGGGGGTCGAAGATACTCTTGGATAGCTCCCATGAAACCACAACTCTCACCTTTTCTGGGTCAACAGATACCCCTACTTCAGATATAATATGACCCAATAAGTATACCTTATCAATCCATAAGTGGAATTTAATGAGGTTAGCATATAGCTGGTGCTCTCTCAGTGTACTCAACAAGATCTCAAGATGGGTTGCATGGAATTATCTAGAATGAAAATACACTAAGATGTAATCCACGAAGAGTACCACAAAGGAATCAAGATACGGATGAAAAAATCGGTTCATCGGAGCAATGAAGACTGTTGGCGCATTTGTGAGGCCGAATGGAATAACCAGATACTCTTACAAGCCGTACCTGTTTCAGAATGCCATATGTGGTATGTCAGATGGTCACACATGAACCTGGTGATATCCTGACCTCAGATCAATCATGGGGAATACAGTTTCTCCTCAGAGATGGTCAAAGAGATCATCTATACGAGGCAATGGATATCGATTATTTACCGCGAGTTGGTTGAGTCAACGATAATCCATGCATAACCTGAAGGTAATGTCTTCCTTCATGGAAAAAAGGACAGGTGAACCCCATAGTGATGTGATAGGTCTGATGAAACACTTATCCTCAAGGACATAAAGATTCTTTTTGAGTTCCTGACGCTCTGTTGGTGTCATCCTATAAGGAGGAATAGACACTAGTGAAACACCTAGCACGAGCTCGATTGTGAACTCCACATATCTCATAGAATGCAATCCAAAAAAATTATCTGGGAATATGTCCCTAAAAAGATCCACCACTAGAGGGAATTCAACAAGTTTGTTCCCTAATCACCCTTGAAGAGACTTTCCAAATGAGCTATCTCTCTGCCCAATCCAATGTATTTAGGCTTAGCTTGGTCTACCTGTAGATCCCATTCTATTTTGTGAAGATATGTGTCACCCTCAGGGGATGTAAAAGACAGCCTATGGTGATAGAAATCCACTTGGGCACGGTAAAGAGAATGCCATTTCATACTAAGAATTACTTCAATGCCAGACCAATTGAGGATATAGAAATTCCAAGCCAAGAAGTACCCACCTATCTTGATGGGTCACTCTTGGCACTAGCGTATGCCCTCTGTCCGGACCGCAAGCAGGGTGTTGAGAGGCATGATGCCACAATGGTACTCAATTGGAAAACCAATACTTTAAACAACAACAGTAGATATAAAGGAGTAAAGAAGGTGAGAAAAAAAGTAAGGCACAAAAGAGATTAACTACATAGCCTGCCTCTAAACACTAAACAATAGACAACCCACCACAAAGGATGGGTTTCAAGATGGAAGAGACAACTAAAAAGGATTACTAAACAAGTTATATAGTCCAATCCTTAATTAAGTCAGGCTAACGTCTAACAGGATATCGGAACTTTATATTCAACAAACCAACATTTCTAAATTTCACCACTAGGCACAACAACACTCACATGAAAACAAGAAAATGAATGCTAAAAGTAGAGATTTCATGGCTATATTCATGGAATTTAAATCCTACAGTTCCTATCATTATGTATGGGATGTTTTTCTCTCATATCGTTAGGCTTCAATGGTAAACCTATTATTTCAATAATACCATCACAATAACAATGAAATACAAGTGAGTCACCCAAGGTGAAATCATATCAACAATAAGTGGCATAATCAATAACTGCAATCCCAACACAGGAATTTGAGTTTTCCTCTGTACATGGGTTAGCTACATACAAGCATAGATTACATCCCAAATCCCTATATCCTAGTCTCCTATCTAACCCAAATAGTAATACAAAAGGAAAAACCACCTCGGATACCACTTTGTAACGCCACGACCTAGCTCACCTCTAAGACGGTGGTCGGTCCGGTGCATCAAATAACCTCAAGTGTATCTCCCTGAACACCAGAGGCTACTGACTTGTAGTGAGGGCCCTTTTTGTGTTCGTGGGGTAGACTATGCCCTCATAGGTAACAGATAATATCATATTGGAAGTAAAAATAATAATAATAAGTATCAGAATCATGTCAATAAATAAACTATAGAAGAGGCAATGTAAATAATCCAAATGAATAATAAAAAACATGTACAGAAACACAAAAAAGTGTTCCATTCCATGATATGAGTCTAAATTGAAAGTATAGAAAACAAAACTCCAACACACAGTCAACTAATAGAAAAGACACAAGCTGTAATTGCATCGTGGGCATTACCCGGTCCTCTGCCGCAGTCTCCATCGAAAGCAGTAATGAATAGTCAAGCATCAGATGCAGCCCAATTCCTCTTGTCAATTACTGCGAGCATGTAATCTACTCAGGTGTCGACGATACCCGAGCAGGGAGCGAGATAAAATCCCAGTAGGCTGTTACCCATGGTTTCTAAACCTTTCTATTTCGTGCAAAAATAAAAATGCAGTGTTCGATTGCATAAACATTTAAAATAAATTAATTGTAGTGAAATGAAATAAATAAGTCATCCCGGGTCCCAAATGGCACCCATGCCTGGTCACCTACTTCAGCAAAAGCTGGTAGTCTGAAAGGGTACCTGTCATCAGAAACGCACGAACATGCATATATATATATAAACCCAAAAATCAAGGTAAAACTAGGAAAAAGTATACCACAAGATTCTACTTTAACTTGGGGCTAAAGTCCAGTGTCAACCAAGAACACATACACATATCAGGGGAAATATCTCAATTCTCAATACACTCAATTAGCAATAACATAATTCTTAAGTGCATCATTATTTAAGGTTGAAGTTAAGAGTTGGAGTCTGAGCCCATCTCGAAGGTATCGCTATGGAACATCCCTCAATTTATCCAATGCCACAAAGCCCATACAATGCAATATTTTGGACGACCAAGTATTGCCCGAGGCATGACATTACCCTGAGTCCATCCCAATCTCATAAAAAGGGGTCGAGTGTCATCTGAGGCTGGCTTAGCCACATTGCCAACAGAGTCATCCTGATGTTCCCTTTTAGAACCATTATCACTCAAAAGTTTTAGAAAGTCAGGGGAAGTCTCGGTCCTGAAAATCCAACGACACCACCCCCGGAACATAGAGGTAACCCATCCGGAATGGAGTATTCAAGCGTGGCCATTAATATGGGACTCGGCCACTTTCCACACCCTGAATTTAATTAAAGTTTTCATAGCAGCATATATGACATAATAAAAATATAAAGTCACAGCTTGAAAACTAACCAGATACACCCGCATCACAAGTCATAAATCTAACAGTATATCATAACAACATTCAAGTCAATATACATATCATATCAATCTCAGTGGATAATGTACATTTAAATAATAAGAAGTTCAACATAAAAATATAAAAGGAAATATACATGTCATATCAATATAATTGGAGAATGCACATTTAAATAATAAGGAGTTAATCATAAAAAGTGCCAATGATCCAAAAATTCATGTTCATATTCAAAGAAAATATTTATTAAATTTAATTACAATAAAAAGAGGCTTTGCAGTACATGGAATTAAATAAACAATAAACCAAGCTAATAGAAGATTACACTGACCATGTCAGTACACCCACAAATGGGTGTCTGACTTTGTTGAAAAAATTCAAAAAAATTAATGTAATGTGATTAAGGATGAAACAATTAAGAAAAAAAATTAAGGTAGTTAAATTGGGTAAAAATTGCACAGAGTTGGTAGGAACCGACTAACAGCGCAACAGTGTGTTTTTATAAACCACAACGAAACAGAGGGAAAGCGAGTAGAAACCCAACCTTGTATTTATAGATGACTCTAAGCTCTACGATAGGCTTTGATTTGACCTAAAAATGATGAAAATGAAGGATTTTAGAAAACCCCCAAAATTGGTTAAGAATATTGCATGGTAAATCGCGCGCAGAATACATAACAGAATTGAATGATTCCACTGGAGAAATGTTATAATTTCGCTATGGTTTACTACACACTTAATGGCGAAGGAATCAGACATCAGACGGAGGAGCATCGACCTTCTGAAGGGGATGTTGGTTGGTATGACGGGATTGAGGGTTGCGACAGGATGAGTGGGAGAGGGAGAGAGGAGAGGAAAAAAAGAAAAGAGAGAAAAGAAAGAAAAAGAAAAAAAGGGAAAAATAAATGATATGTAAAAAAGAAAATAAAAGAAAAAGATAAAATAAAACAAAATAATGGAAAGGAAAATAATAAAAATAATTAAAAATGGAAATCCCCAATTTTATTTATTTTCATTTCCCCAAAAACCCTTCTTTATTTTATTTCAGAATTTCTTTTTATCCTTTATTGATTTCTTTTAAATATTCTTTATATCTCTTATTACTTATTTAAAATCCTTAATTAATTATTTAAAACCAGAACCCCATTCCAAAGTACGACGTGACGTTTTTTTCATAAAACATCGACAATTATTTAAATTAATTAAAAAGATGTCCGGGACCCCAGCGAGGTGTCCAGGCATGCACCCTAGGTCACTTAATTAATTAGATTGCAATAAAGTAAAAATTTACTATACCTGATTAAGGCTGGGATGTTACATGTATAATTTTCATCATGTAATACTTACCTATGTTCAATGATTTCCATTGATTTTCACCCACTTTTTTTGTGATGAGTTATTGATGGATGGGTATTCTGAGGATGGAATTTGGTATACCATTTCATCTCAGGTGAATGTATTATAACTGAGTACCTTCTCTAAGATGGGTTATCAGGACCTTATCTATAATAAAAATATAATTCATGATAAAGGTACAAGATAGTGTGGTTTATATTATAGGTTACGAAGTAAAAAACTTGTGGTAGGAACCATAATCATGAGACTTCTCATCAGAGTAGCGACAACCAGAGTGTATGCACGAGAAGTTCATTTATATACCATCGGTGTGGAATGTTGGGTCACATGAATCCCTAGTATGATATATTCATAGTAGAGTGGTGTTCCTATGAAAAAATGGTCCTTCACTAGAGATTCTATAGGGCTATCCCACATGTGCCCGGTGAGAGGAGATATGCACTGATTTCTAGTTTTCTTGTAGGATATATGGCTCCACGCATAGTAAGAATCCATATTACTACTGTACATTTATCCCAAAGTAGTTTTCAAGGTTGAGGGATAAAAATGTAGTATGTTTAGTTCTAGAAGATTGTATCTACTTTTAGAGGAGATATTATAGATCATGGTTGTTGATTTGGTCAGTTTCATGTAGTAAAACCTACTCCCGATGAGCTGAGTGTCGGGACATCTGGAGTAAAAGGTATGATATTTGTAGCATAAAATTTAGTATCCTATTTGTTTGACATAGGTTCTTTATATTTATTCATATATTTTACTTTAATTTAATTTCATTGTGTCTTGATTGAATAATTCTATGGGCTGATGTCTCATGACACCCCTTTGGGAATCAGGTGAGAAAGTGCTCATCAATTAAAGGGGTTTCCTTTTGTGATAGAAATATATTTTTTTATATGGATAATTTTTAGAAACAATATTGTATGATTCAAAATAATCATCCTTCAAGAATGGATTGTAAACTTTAGATAACATATTAATTTTTATTAATGATGGGTGTCTTTCACGTCACAAGAGGGGTATAGCTATTTTCACAAGGATGAATATGATATCATGGAAGCTTTAGCTAAACCTAATAATCATGGGTTGGGTGGAGTGTCGGTCCACATTTCCGGTCTCTTTCTAGATGACTAGGGTGTTTGGTATGAAGATTTTCTCCCAATGGTGGACTATTTTCAAGGATGTTTTTCGTGATTAGTTTTATTAGATACATCCTAAGAGAGAGGTAGAGATCACCATAGTGATCTTTCTAGGAGACTAAATGGTATTTATAACTTAATACATGATATCTGCTATAGATCTCGAAGAAAGAAAAAGGATTTTGGGGTAAACAGACTGAAAAATGTTTATATAACCAAGAACATCTCATTGGGGTTCCCCAGTAATTTTTACCAAGAATGATGATGGTAATTTATAGTTATTTATGGATTAACATTGGTTGAGTCAGCTCTTGGTTATGAAATAATACCTAATCACTAATGTATATATATATATATGATATCTTATAGAAGTTATAATTATCCCAATTCATCTAGAATATTTCTTTGAGATTAGGATATCATCAGGTGAGAGTTAGGCCCACATATATACCACATATTGCTTCCTGAAGTAGGTATGGATTATATGAGTATTTTGTATTGCTATTAAGTTTGAACAACATGCATTATGTTTTTATTCCCATAATGAATTGGGGTTTCCACCTATGCCTAGACTCTTTTTGGTCTTCTTTATGTATGATATCTTATTTTACTTTTGGACTATACGTGATCATGCCAAGAACATTGACATCGTAATGAGTACACTAAAAGAGAATATAATATATATCAATATCACAAAATTCCACTTTTTGACTTCCAAGGATCACTTTTTGGGTCACAATATATCATAAATAGGAGAATCTATGGATCTAGAGAATGTGATATTTGTTGTTTCTTGGGAGTGAACCAAGAATATATTTAATGTATAAATATTCTTGAGACTAGCCAGTTTCTACTGAAAATGTATCCAGAAATTTTATCCCTTTTCATGAACTCTTATAGGGATGAGCCCGTAAAGGGCTTTGGGGTGCTAGGTTTCCCCTCGCCACCGCCTTTCTCTCCCTGGTCCCCGGTATGCCTTTCTTACCATCAGAAATCCTCTCAGTGCACTTGTGATGCGGTTTCTCCTAGTGGTGGTGTCGCACATACTCGTTGTCATCCTCAGTGTACAGGATCGTCACTTGCCCTCAATCCCACTCTAGCTTGAGGTTTAGGCTAGGGTTTCTCAAGGCGGCATGTTGCGGACCAGGGTGCGGGTTTTAGATGTAGCGATATGGGGGTGTCGTTGCTTTTTGCGATGTCTTAGAGTGCTTTTGGTAGATCTGGTCTTTGGGTGCGGTTCTGAAGGCGACGGTGGGGCCTGTTTCTTAACTCTTTATGGTTTTTAATCAATGAGGTGATGATTTCGATCAGTTTAGTGGTTATGATTTGGTGGTTTGGTGATGGACTGGGTCCTTCTTCCAGTGACATCATTGTTTCTGATGATTTTCATTTTTAATAATTTAGTGTGTGGTGATGAAGGCGATGATTTTATGGTTTTTGGTTTTGATGGGTTGCTTTCTTGGTGCTTTTGGCAAGGATGAAGGTTTTTGTTTCAATTTTATGTTCTGGATAGATTTTTATATGGTTTAATCTGGTGGTTTTTTTGGTCCTGTTTGAATCCGTGATGTTGTTTATTTTACCTGTGGAGCGGGTGATGATTTTTGTTGATGGCTCTTTGTTCAACCAGTCGGCTCTGGGAGGTTGATGGTGAGGACGCTTCGATTGTTGTCGGGGAGGAAGCGTCTTCTCCCGAGCCATCTCTGGTTGGGCAGTCACCATGAAACGGGGATGACGTTGGATTTATGTGTGTAGATAATGACTATGATGGATCTCCTCAATGATGACATTGGATTCCGATTGGCCGACGGTGACGAGCTGTTGATGTCGATGATGGAGGTGATGTGATGATATTACGACGGTGACAGTGATGGAACCATAAGGCTGGTGATGTGATGATGGTGGCCTGGTGACATGGCTTACCTCGATGTAGGGTTTCTAGGGTGGCTCGCTTTGCCCGCGTTTTAAGTTTTTCAATTTTAAAATTTGAATTTTTAAATTTAAATGTAACTTTTTGTTTGAATCATGTAAGCATGTGATGTTCTAATTAGGTATCTGGTCTTTGTGAGGTTCCCACTCACCCAAAAGTGGTATTTTGAAAATGAAAAAAAAAACGATTAAGGATGAACACTTATAGGATTGAATAAGAATGTTCTAAAGTTATCATGGTTTGAAGGTTGGGAGAAGGCCTTTTTGGTGTTGCAATGAATTTTGACCTCAGTTCTGATCATGATTTTTATTGAGCCTAGTAGAGTCAACATAGTTTTTATTGATACATAATGCATCAGGATAAAAGAAATTTTAATTAAAGGGGATCAAGTCATGGAATAGGGGTATAATTAGTTACAGCCTTTAGTGAATAATTACTCGATGCACAACCTCATGTTACAATCTATTGTTCATGCCTTGCATGACTATAGACATTACCTATTGGGAGAATGGTTCATGGTATAAATGAACTATGAGACCCTCAAATACATATTCTATCAACAAAACATTACACTCCAACAAAGGGGGTGGGTTGAATATCCTTAGTCATTAAAATTTGATATTTATAATATGGAAGGTAATGGTAATGAAGTTGTTAATGGATTAAGTTGAAAAACATAGACTCAAGTGGGCCAGTAATCCTATGGTGAGTGATAGCAGAAGATTATATTTTTTAGTAATGCATATTAAGGTTCTATAATTTCAGGATATACCCATACTCATGACTTTATGAATGGTTCCATTACTTATTGATAAAAAAAGAATAGGTACATTTTTTATCCCAAAGGCATGGTACAAAAGAAATGTGTTTCTGGTGAGGAGACACCACTGGGTTGGGATGTTGATGAGGATGAGATCCTACATAACCATGAGCACGTCTTGGTTTCTAAATACACGTGATAGGAACTGGTGTGAGAATATGAAACCTATAAATGATAATTACATCCTATAATTACTAAAATGTATTGGGACTTATGTCACAAGTATTGGTGGCCAAAGATGAAAAAGGAGATCACATGGTTGGTTACGAGGTGTTCCACCTATCAGTATGTGAAATTGGAAAAAAGTGGCATGGTAGACTTTTAGAACTAGTAATCATGGTCAGATAAAAATTGGATGATTTCTCCTTGAATTTTATGATGTGGCTACCGAATTAACCCCGAGGTAGTAGAGCGTATGGGTGATCATGGATAAGCTGATGAAGGTCTCCCACTTCCTACCTATCTATGATACATTCCCAATGGATGATCTTGAAAGGCTATATGTCTAATAGATTATATTACTTCATGGGATTCCATTTTACATTATATTAGATAGGGATACTATGATTACTTGTTTATTATCTCAAGGGTTGTGTAATACCCGGACCCTAGAATCCTAGAGTTGGGTTATTATTTTATTACATTAGAATGATTGCAAGGAATTTAATATTGAAGGAACATTATTTTTACAAGTATTTTAAAGCTTCATTACATACATGATACAAAATAAAAAGAAATAAAAATCATCCTTAAAAGCGTATTTTATGATTTCTTCTTCATAACATGGGGAATGTTAATATAATAATGGTGATTTGAAATTCTCAATAAGGGTATATAAAGAGGAAGAAATAATGAATCAATGGAAATAAATTAACATGGAAATTTAAAAATTTGATAATAGATGACTTTAAAATAACTATATAAAGAAATATTAAAATGTTAAGGTAAGAAATCAAAAATACATTACATTAAATTAATGAAATGAAAAGGAAATGAATCTATATATATATCGACAAAAAAACTCATGAATAAATAATAACCAAATAATCAAAATAGAAAATTATTATTTATCTTATTTCATGTTTTCTAGGCACATGATACCTTTACCGTCAAGAGAATGTACAATAATTTTGATTTGTACAATTAATTCATCTCATGAGACTACTGATGCATCGAGGGGATTCCATTAACTAGTCTCCAACCCATAGGGTGTACCTTAAATGGTCACCCACCTATTTATTACATGTCCATATAATTACACATATAATGAATAAGCATTATTAATTACTAAAATGTTTCCATATTGAATAGAAGATATGTATTTATAAATAATTCCTTGGTTAATGAAATAATTTTAAATGTGAAAACTGTTTGTAAAATGATATAAGGTTTGGGAAATTATAATATCCATTATGTTTGAATCTGGATATTAAATGTAATTTTCAATGAAAAATTATTAAAATAAAGAGATTTTTTGAATATAAAGTTAACAATCACAAAAGGAAGTGAGTTTTCAAAGGTAACCATTAAGAACATTTTTGAGGAAAATAAGCATTAAACATCCCAAAGTGTCCCATACCACTTGATAAATTTAAATAATTATTAAAATGAAGTAAATGTTTCATACCATGCAAGAAAAAAATTCATTATATAATCTTTTAAAGGGTCAGTAGACACAACACACAAAATTAGTAAGTGGTGTATACGGCGTATGCCTCACCGAAAGAAAAGTAAGACTAGAACCCCTTACCTTAACCTTCAATTCAATGTGTGGTATTTATAATCCTATATAGTTGTTAAATATATGATTCAATATTCTACCCTAACCATAATAATTTTTATAGTATCATATATTGACTTCTTATAATATTTCATTACCTGTTTGTTAACACACGTTCATTACTTCCACTACTTTGGGTGTTAATTACAATGTTTTCTAAAGTATGTTTTGACTTGCAATTTTTTGTTCCTATTAATTATATCATGATTTCATCATATAAAGTATAAAAAATATGATTTAATTATCATATATATTTAGTTAATATATATTTCTAATAATCAATATTTTTTGGAGATTAGAAATGAAATGCACCGTTCCTGGGGATGGTAGGTCGTGTGTACGCACAAACGCTACATTCATTTCATTGTCATATTAAAATAATGAAAAGTAAATGATACCTATTTATATTAAAATTAATGTATAATATATGTTATATATGTTACATATTTTTATTAAAATCATCTTTAATACGTTCTATGTGTAGCGTAAATGAGTCACATCACTTTGAGGAGGCGGTGGTCCACATTTCCACAACCGATGTCATCGTATTTATTCAAAATGAAAAGTATTAGAGTATATTTTATAAAATAATATGTGAAGATTAAATAAATAATAAATATAATATATAACATATATAACATATTTTTAATTATAATGGACCCCATGAGATTTGGTAAAGGAGAAAAATTAACAATCATAATTTCTTGAGGCAGTAGTTCACCATACATAGAATCAATATGTATGTTACCAATTAGATAGAAGTGTGTATAAGTGAAGGTGTAAAACTTATCATAAATCATACTAGTATGTTTAGGATACTGGTTTTGTTATGTAATCTAATAATAATGAGATTTCAGGGCATGGATAATGGAAATGAAACTATAGAGCTTGAGAGAAGACATTACCTCTCAATCAGGTAACTTATTTTGGGTTTTAGAAAAAGGATCCCTTTGATGAATTTATTCCAAATGGGAGAGTTATAGTATTATAGGGGGTACATTGAGTATATATTTGGGTAGATCTTGGTCGATCCAATGTGAACTGAGTGGTGTGAATAAGTGGGAGGAGAGGATTCCTTTTTATAGTGGAGGAGGTGTGACACTGGTAATATTTTGAAAAAAATTTAACACACGTTTTTCACATTTCATGTGGACCCAATAATTAAAACAATATATATAAGATAGTATAGGGTCAAAATATGGCCATAAAATTGCTCTTGTACAAGTATCTAGGTCATTTAGACAATTAATATTCAGGTTTATTCCCATATTAATGTTAATTTTTCATTCAGAAATATAATAATTTTTAATTACATTCACTAATATTTTTGGGGAAAAAGTTGACATTATTTGACATTATAAATTATTTTAATTCCATGTATGCAATTAATTTTCCAAAATTATGGTCACATAAGTGGTAGAAAATAATTTAAATTTAATCCTGCAGATGGGACAACAATGTCGATTTTTAAAGTAAAAACATCTGAAGGTTTTCCATGTTTTTATTGTTAATTTCAAAGTGAAATTGATTACAATGACCTAAATTGGATTAATTTTTAAAAAATTATTTAATTAAACTTTAAAACCAATTTAAAATATATTTTAACCTTATAAATAAATCATATGAAAAATGAATTTCAAAATTAAATTTAGTATTTTCAGTATTCATTAAAAAACCAAACATCAAAAAAAATTACAAAAAGTAACCATAAATAATTTATATATTTAAATTCAAAATATGATGTTTATTTTTACATATTAAATTTATAAAATAGTAAAAAATTATATTCAAAATGTGTTATCTATTAAAAGGCAGTGAAAATGTCTTAATAAAAATATAGTATTTTATATATAAAATTGTGTTGGTTTTTTCTTAAGACCATCAAATCTATTAGATGAATATAAAAAATATTTTATTTAATATATATATATATATCACATTATTATCACTAACTAATTTTAATCAATTTAAATTATTTGTGTAAAACCTCTTTATAAGAAAAAAATAAGAATATTTTCCATTATATTCAATAGGTTTTCATTTTCATTTCTAAATAATTTGTGACTAATGAACTCATTTTATATTTATGTTAACCATAGATTTATTTGAGTTAGTAAAAGAATTTCATAAATAATAATTTAATGGATATATTCTATTATTAATATTTTAATAACATATTAGTATTCATTAAAGCACAATCTTTCGTGTAATGTATGCTTTCAAAGAAAGTCACTTTTTCATGTAACACAAGGTAAATAGGTGTTGAGTGAATTGAAAGATATATCATGGTTTTAATTTATTTAAAATATTCAATATATTGTAATTTATCAATGTATTATATTTCCTTATGAACTTGGTGATGCCTGTGATACATGTTATCAAATATATGGTTGTTACATTATAATTTCAGAGTGTTTCATTATCCCCACATCAATTTAATTACATCCTTGAAATTTTAAATTTATCTTATTAATGATGGGATTGATATTTTAAGATAACTATTTTAAAAAAACCACATCCTAAATTGGGTTAAAACAAATCTTCTTAATAAGACAGAAAGGAAATTATAATGGTAACGTATCTAGGTTACCTATTAGTAGGACATAGGTGGAAAATATAAACATGGATACAGAGGAAAAATATAACCATCATGTTCTGATGGAGAGTGCTAGAGGACATGGTCAAGAGAAAGTTAACAAACAAACAACCTAAATATATCATGATCTGAAGGTCTATTTGATTCATTGTAAACGAAGGTACTAAGACATAAGTTGTGGTTTCAAGATCTTTTTTCCTAGAGTGGAGGAATTATTTCACTATATAAGAATATAAGTAAATAAACTTACTTAATATATTTCTATAAGCATGTTCTTATCCTTGGGTCATACCTTAAACTATTTCTACTTTATCAGACAGAATAAGATTCATTGCATAGTACTATAATATATCAATCTCTAAAACCATATCTAAAATTTATATAAATCTATTTAATAAATGGTTATGATTCCAAAATTATTATGAATCAAAACCTTATAAATAATGTAACATAATTTCTTAAAATTAAATTATCATTAACCTTCATTCTAGATGACATAGCTCTTTAATCACCACCCACCGAATATGTGAACACCTTCATCTTGAATTCTTCAGAAATATAAAAATAAATTGAATTAGCATAATAATTTATTGTTAATATGAATTATTCCTTATTCCTTAAGTAAGAAAATTGTTATTGGATATATTCCTTAATTTAGATAGTGTTATAGACTCTATAAATGATTGAATATACCACTTCTGAAAAGTCACTAATCAGTTCCAAAGGTAGTGAACACTTATCCAAATCAGTCATTTCTTTTATCATTGTCTCAACATTAGGAACAAATTAAGGGTTGTGTTTCCCTCAATCACATGTCTTCCTAACATCTTAACTTCCTAGTGAATAAAATTTCTCAGTACCATTTAACATATAATTTCAAATCCATAATGAAAAAGTAATATAGTAAAATCCTTATATATTTTATAAAACAGAAGATGGGAACATCATAAAAAAGTACTTTTATAACATATTTTTTAGGTCCAAATAAAAAATAAAATTAATTATACACTTTAGTTGTGTCAATAATATATTCTCGACCTTGATCCATTATCATCTTTGTAGGTATATTCCCTTGGATCTTGGGACAATAGTTTTTAGAGTGCCTATATCTTTATAATTATAACACTGAATAACTTGTTTTTCCTTCTCCAACTTGCATTATTTTGATTGGTGACCCTTTTCTCCAAACTTATAACAAACTCCCAATCCTTTAAATAATTTACCTCAGAGATTATTCCCAAAGTTATTAGAAGTTGGAAAATATTTCTTTTCGTTCATCTTATTTGTATCATTATCTGTTTCTTAGTATTTAGAGGACCTATTATTATCTTGGTTTCCGTTGAATATATAAGATCTTAAGAATTCATTTTTTGTTTTAGTGGAACATAAAAAAATCTCTTTGTAGGATGAAACATTCTTAGAGACTAGTGCCCTTCAAAGATTTGTCTTTAGCCTATAAAATAAGTGTTCAATATTTCACTCCATGTTGCATATGTGATCTGTAGCATACCTAAATAACCTTTTAAAGATAAAATCATAATCCAAATCACTCTATTCTTCATTTTGTTGTAAACTAAGGAACTTTATTTTCATCTTAGTTTGTTAATCATGAGGGAAGTATTTATCAAATAATGTATCCTTAAAATATATCCATTATAAGAGTTATATTTCTTATTCCTCCCCTCTATCCTAGATCAGAGACCACCACAAATCAATATCACCATGGATACAATACAAAACATGTGTAACCTTTTCCATTTTATTGCTTCCCAAGGACAAAAATATATTATCCCAATACGTAATCCATTTCTCATCTTCCATTGGATCAATAATCCCACTAAATTAGTGGGGTCCTATATCACATAAAGTGATCTAACATAAGAGATTATCTCTACAGAATAAGTTTCTCCATTCCAGAAAGTTTATTTCTTCATAACTAAAATAATATGTCCTAATATATCCACAATATTCTCAGTTCTAATACCAGCTACATTGAATTTCTCAACCTATAAATCTCTACATTGGCCATGAGTATTGATACAATTCTTCTTTCCTTGAGTCATTTCTAAATAATGGAATATACTATATTATCATATAATGTTATGAAAATTGTATAACACTATATATGGTATATCACATAACATAAATTTATGCATCATGACTCCTAGAATCGTACATTTTGGTTTCTTTGTAGAAATATTTACTTTTAAATCATTTATAATGTCAGGTAAAGAAAAAGTGAACTATCCTTTTTGTATCCCTAGAGATTTTCAAACCCGGTGCGCAGTATGGGATATTTTCATGTAACAGGTCACACAAAGTTAGGCCCGAGACACCTTGTCAGAGTTGCTACCCCTAGGTATATCTATTCCAGAACCACATCCACCTATAGTATCCAGAAAAGCATGTATTTCTAAGAATAACAACATAATAACTACCTTAACAAAATTCTAGGGTGTTATTGTATATGTACGCTCATTTCATATCTTAGTGTTATTCTCATGAATCTATGTTTTCAAAATCTAGTTTCCAAGGCTACTTCTAAACTTCCTTTTAAAGAAAGTGTAATTCCATGACCCTAGAAGCTCAGAACCAATGCCTTATTGAAATAAATTTTAATAATTAATAGGAATAAAATACTGAAGAAATGTTTAGTTTTTCTATCATGGAATTCTATATTTCATACATGATACAAAATAAAAATAAATAAACAACATCCTTCAAGTCTCATTCAATGATTTCATCTTTGTAACCTAAGGAAAGGAAACATAATAAGGGTGATATAAAATTATTATTAAGGACAAGTAAAGAGGAATAAATAATGAATCCACATATATAAATTATCATGTAAAGTAAAAAATATGATAACAAAATCCATTTAAATAAATAGTTAAGATAATATTAATATATAAATGTAAGAAACTATAAAAAAATTCCATTAAATCAATGAACAATAAAGGAAATGCATCTATATATATGTTAACACAAAATAACATGGGTAAATAATAACTAAATTATCAAAAAAAGGAAATTCTAAATTGTCATATATCATGTTTCCTAGGCACATGATGCCTTTACATTCAAGAGACAGTTTGACTATTCTTATTTGGACAACTAATTCATCTCATGAGACTACTAATGCTTCGAGGTGCTCGCATTAACTGTTCCCAACCCATAAGAATTTACATAAATGGTTCCCAACCCATGTATTTCATGTAAAACTAATTCTACATATATTTAATGAACATTATACCTTATCTAAATGTATCCATATTGAATAAAAAATATATATATTTATCAATAATTCTATAGTTAATCAAATAACTATCAAAGTGAAGACAGTATGTAAACTGATATAAAATTTAGGAAATAATAAAATCCATTGTGTAATAATAAGAATATTAAAGGTAATTTTCAATGAAAAATGATTACAATAATGTGACTGTCTCATAATAAAGTTAAAAATCACAAAAGTAAGTGAGATTTAAAATATAATCATTAAGAACATTTTTTAGGAGAAAAATATTTAAAGATCACAATGTGTCCCATACCACTCGAAAATATTAAATCTTAATTACCATGAAAAAAATATTTTTGTAACATGATGAAAAAGTATACATGATATAATGTATAAAAGGGGAAGTAGATACACTACACAGAGGAAGAAAGTGGTGTACATGGTGTATTCTAGACAAAAAGAAAAGTAAGACAAAAATCCCTTACCCTAACCTTAATTTTTGTGTGTGGTCATTATAATCCTATATAGTGGTTTAAAATAAGTTAATAACTCCAAATATAACCATTACCAGGTTTATAATATCATATATTAACTTATTATAATATTTAATTACCTATTTGTTAATACTTTTTCATTATTTTCGCTACTTTGGGCATTAATTTCCTAGTTTTCTCAAGTTTGTTTGGACTTGTAATTTTCTGTTCCTATTAATTAGATCATGATGTCATCAAAAAAATAATGTAAACCATGAATTAAATATAATATATATTAATTACATATGTATTTATAATAATCTATAATCTTTGGAGATAAGAAATGAAATAAACCGTTCATAGAGACGATATGTCCTATGTATACATGAGTGCTAAATTCATTTCATTATCATATAAAATGAATGAAAAGTAAATGATACACATATATATTAAAATTAAAGTATCAAATCTATGTTATATATGGTATATATGTTTATTAAAATCATCCTTCATACATTCCACGTATAGTGTCAATGAGTCACATCTATTGGAGGAGGCAGTCGTCCACACTTCCATAAACGATGTTATCATATTTATACTAAATGGAATATATAATGGTATGTGTTATAAAAGAACAACATAAGAGTAAAGACATAATAAATATCATATATAACATATATAAAATTAATTTACATCTTAATGGTTAACATGAGAGGGGGTAAAAGAAAAATGAACAATCATCATTTCGCGAGGCAGTAGTTCGCAATACATAGAAATAGTGTGTTCGTTACCCATTAGATGGAATTGTGTGTAATTGTAGTTATAAAAAAAATATAAATAATTATTTTATATTTAAGGTATATTTTTTTAATAATATTATAAGAAAATTTGAGTGTGGGGATAAGGAAAATGAAACTATAGAGCTTTAGAGATGATGTTACCTCTTAATCGAGTAACATCTTTTAGATTGTACCAAAATACTTCCTTTGATGGATTTATGACCAATGAGAAAATTATAGGATTAAGGGAGGTGTTTCTAGGATATATTTTTGTCAATATTGTTCAATACATAGTGGATTGAGAGGTGTGAATAAATGGGAGGATAAGAGGACTTTTTATAGTGGAGGGGGATGGGCATTCTTGTAATATATGGACAATGGAATTATATACATGTTATTGACATTGAAAGTGGAAACAATATTTGAAAAAATATATAAAATATAGGATAGGGTGGAAATATCACAACAAAAAGGCTTTTGGGCAAGTTTCTAGTTCATTTTATAATTTAAGATTAAGGTTTAGTCCCATATTACGTTTAATTTTTCCTTAATAATTTTAGTTAATTTTAATTACTTTCAGTACTATTTTGGGTAAAAAAAAATAATTTTACCATTTTATAAATTATAAATTATGATGATTAAAAATATGGAATCTATTTTTCCAAATTCAAATAACATAAGTGATAGAAATTATTGAAAATTTAATCCTCCAGACATGATGATAATA
This sequence comes from Viscum album, assembly GCA_963277665.1. NCBI lineage: Eukaryota > Viridiplantae > Streptophyta > Magnoliopsida > Santalales > Viscaceae > Viscum > Viscum album. The sequence goes on along the minus strand of OY728152.1, from coordinate 78,325,095 downwards.
CTGGTTTTTAAACCAAAAAATAAGAACGATTGCTTTTTTTTCTATAGTCAATTTCATATTTAAATTGATTATAATAACCTAAATTGAATTTATTGATAAAAATATTATCTAATTAATCATTAAAAAAATTATTATACAATTTAACCATTTTATTAAATCAAATATCAAAGAAGATTTGAACTAAAATTCAGTATTTTTCACTATTCATTAACAAATGAAAGTCCATAGAAAAATAAAAAAAAAATTCCAAAAGATAATTTTGTATGTTTAGATGAAAAATATGAATTTTATTTTTACATATTAAATTTTTAAAAGGGTAAAATTATATTTAAAATGGATACTTTATCAAAAGGTTTTGAAAAATCCTTAATAAAAATATAGTATTTTATGCATAAATTTGGGTTTGTCTTTTTCTTATGCCCATAAAATATATTGGATGAATATAAAAATATTTGATTAAATATATAATATATATATCAAAACATTTTACTTACCAATTTTAATTAAATTTTTTATTAGGGTAAAATAGCTTTGTGGGCATAAAAATAATAATATTTTGCTTTATGTTCCATCGGTTTTCATATACATTTATAATAAATTTGTATGTAATGAATTCATTTTATATTTTTGTTAGAAATATATTTTATTGATTTAGTTCACCATTTTCATAAAATCTAAATTAATGGTTAGTTTATATTAATAATATATCATTATTTGGTAATACTCGGTCTTTCAGGTAATGTAATCTTTCGAAGAAAGTCACTCTTGCATGTAACAAAAGATAAATCGGGGTTGCGTGCATTGAAAAATATATCATGGATTTAATTTATTTAAAATATTAAATATATTTTAATTTATTGGGGTATTATATTCCCTAATTCTCTTGGTGATGCCTATGATACACACTATCAAATATAAGGCTCTTACTTTTGAATTTTAGGGTGTTACTAGTTATATAAATCTCTTAGTTCATAGGTACTTATGAGTTTGACATACCACTCTCAAACTGATTGAGAGTCTGAGGACACTATATGGGTATAGAAGAATGTGCTTCATGAATTCATACAAGACTTTATAGTCTCAAGGAGAAATCACATTCCTAATACTATGTTTTTTATAATAATTTCCAAGTGACTATTGATGTGGATCTTTTTGAGTAACTCTATGGTAGTCTATTCTGTTTACCTCAATGCTGGTTAGAGGTTGGATAGGTAGAACTACATTGACCATGTCTTATTTAAGAAACATTAGAAAAGCTACAAATGATCATGAAATATATGCTTATAACACAGTTTAGGTAGAAGTCATATGTTAATTATCATTTCCAACCTCTGGAGTTTGATGTTTGGGATTGGGTTTTCCAATGAGTCTCACCTAGATTGGATCATTGATTGATTCATAAGCATAGAAATCTATCACATAGATATGTTAGTCCATTCAAGATCCTGATGTGGATTAAGAAGTCAACATATCAGATTGATATTCCTCTACGGAATAAGGATATGTAGGATGCATTCCATATATCTCGTGTCCATAATTATTACCCTAACCCATATCATGCTTGGAATATCAAGGAAATCAAACTGGAGGCTAATGATTCTTTTGAGGAGTATCCAATTTATATTGATAATCATAACAAAGAGGATCTATGAAGAATAATCATTCCAATGGTTTAGGTTATTTGGTATCCCTACTGTATATAGGTGGAGACATGGGAACATGAGTTTCGTATATGTGCTCAGTGTCCTGTATTATCTTGGATGAAGCTCGATGACCCTCAGAAGTACTAGTCATGGACCGATTATCATAAAGAGATTAGGTGGTGAGAACATAATTGTTCAGTATGCCATGTACCCTTTTAATTATATCAAAAACTATTTTTTTAACTAAAGTATGTTCCCAAGGGTGTAGGGGAGGTTTTGAGACCATTCAATAAGTTTTGAGGCTTAGAGATCCAGTTTTTGAGGAAACCAGATGAGCTTTACTGTTCATACACATTTTGGCTAACCATGTACAAAAGAAACACAACTTAAAAAATGGAGGATCATGAGTTATAAAACTGTGTATAGGGGGCTAGTAAACCATGTAAGTCCTATAATTTATAATAGGTTCACATCACATGATTTTCAAATTCTTTTTCTAACTGGGTGAAGAATTGTGTGAGGTGTGGTGCTCCAAGATAGTAGGGATATAAGGTTCATCCATAGTTTGTTAAATCCTACAATCAAAATAGCACCCTTGTTATTTTTTTAGAATTTAACATTTCCCCCTCTTAACCCTTAAAAATAATTTTCACTCTTCCTCCACTCATTTTCACATAGCAGTAGCACTATGGCCTCTCCCTCTACATCTCCTCTTGTTTGGTGGATCTATTACATCAATCATTGTTTTTTTTCACCGTTGGTTACATTGGAACACACTTGGTAAGGATAATACCTCATCACCTTAGTTCCTTTATATTTCTATATAAGTATATTACATCATATTTAGAATAAATACCATATTTTCAAGGATTTGGTCTTGATTTCTATTATATCTCATTATAACCCATATAAGAGTTTGATACCATATTGGGAGTCTTCCATAGGGCCTAGGTAGCTATTCTATATGTATTTACCTAAAAAAGAAACATATATAACATATACCATTGTTATGAATTCCATAATTTCTGTTTTTTCTGTTAATATCCAATTTTTTTATTATCAACCCAAACCATGACCTAGACATGCTATGGGACCCTTAGGCTTTATTGGACATTGAAAACCTCAACCTGAACCACCCTATAGGGTGTAGTTGATTAAATTACCTTGAAAACCAAAATTTATATAAAAAATAAACACCCCTTAGAGTGTGTCAGGTTTGGGCCTTAGGAAAAAGATTTTTCTAATTTAACCAAACCACCCCTTAGGGTATGTTTGGCATGTAACTTACATGTGAAACATACAGACTAGATTACTTAAATTATAAAATTTAGTTATTACATTATATGGTATTGTGTTTACTTAACTTTTATAATTAAATAACTAAATATCATGCATACATGTCCTTGTAATTAATTACATCTTACACTTTGGTTTTTTTTCTACAGACCATTTTCACGCCTTTAAATGCGTGGCATGCCTCGAGAAAGACCATGATTCCAAACATAGAATTCCAAGAGTGAACTGATAGGAAAAAACCTGATTAATTGACATGAATACCATGTGTTACAACCATATTCAGTTTGGTCTTTTTTATACATTGGTGAATTCCCTCGATGAAGTGTCCAATGGATTGATCAATCACACTAATGGAGGGGTGAATAAGGTGTAACTTGTTTTACTGGATTTTTTTTCAAACATTAAACCCAATAAAACCTATATAACTTATTATAATTAGTGTATCATAAATGAAATGTACAAAGTAATGGAATTACATCGTAAAATATTTTTACAAGGTTTAGTACTAAGACCTACTCCTTGATGGAACCAGTGATACCCCTGGTTAGAGATTATTTACTATATATAGGTAGTTACAAACAAGAATAGTTCCATTCCCACTAATATTGAGTCCCACAAGGTTCCAATATAGAGTCCCACTAGAGATTAAAAGTTACAACTTACACTAGAAACTTCTGAGTCCCACATGAAGATCTTTATACCTTATCCTAAGGTGTTACAAGCATCCCACTAGACTGCTCAAGAGTCTCACTAGAAAATATTTCAACATTAAAGTATCATAAAATACTGTGACAATATTGAGTCACACAAAATATCATTCGTAGATATAAATATCTCTTTTGTATTTGGACTGTTTATACATAGCCTTGAGATGATGTTTTTATAAAAAAAGAGATCACCCTATCTTCACATGTAAAATCTTCAAGAACATCAATAATTGATAAAAACAACATGATCATGCTCACTATTCAATAATATTCATTTAATCTAAAATTACTTCATTACAATAACAATTTAAGAATATTCCATTTAAATTACACCCGACATCAGTCTCAAAACACTCAAAACAATTAATTTAAAAAATATTTCATTTACATCTATGAAAACTTTTTGTATAAACAAAAATTCATGGATGTATCACTACTCTTTCATGTGTAAACAATGCATGGTCATCTTACTTTCTGAAAAAAAGAAAATGCACAAGATTCTCAGTATTCCATGAAAATTTTGTACAATATGCATGCAAATGATGAATAAAAAATGAACATATACACTACATCAATTTTTTATTCACTCTATATATTTATTATCATTTCAGATGCACACTCTATTTATAAAAACACTCTTTTTTCTGCATTCCTATATGCATTTTCATTACATAAAAGATTCTCACCATCCTTTGCACAAGTATATTGCACAATTTTCACTAAAACGTTTCTTAACTCACTCAACAGTGTTCATGTATATTGTTTTATGCAAGAATATCAATCTAAATCAATTAATAGAGTGAATTAAATCCACTAAAGTATTTATTCTTCATGTAATAGTATAGACAAGTTTTCTTTTCCATTCAAAATATCATAACTTATTGTGAATTTATACACTGGTTTGTGGAAACTAAAACATCCTCTTGAAAATGCAATAGACTTAGAAGACTCATTATGAATGCATGGACACCTTACGTGAAAATAGAGAACTTTCATATATCTATTTTGGTTTATATATCTCAAAGATATCTCTAAAATATGCATTAATAACATATTGAAAATGAGTACACATTGGTATATATATATACAACACCTCACCAACATAGCTCATGCGCACCGCCTTAATATATCACATCACCTGACATAGTTCATGTTTCACCAAAATTATAATCTCCATCATGGATATAGAAACCCATTATTTTCATAACTAGAAATTGAATCAATTTTTAGAATATTTACAACAATATACAAACACACACATAAAAACCATATTATTTAAATGCCTTTGGAGTCATGAAAACATAAAAACTAGTCCATATGTGAACTACATCATCTCCCAAAACATTCTCCATAACTAGAACCCTTTTTGGAAACAGAATATAGAATACATATTTTTACAGCCTAGGGAAATAAAAAATAATAATGGGTGAGCTCAATTTCCTAGTAAGGGTAAACAAGAGAGATATGTAAGCATAACATGAATAATAGGGTATGAGAACATGAATAAAACATTTGAAAACCACACCCTATATCTAAATGATCATAATCATGATTCATGGAATAAATATTTGAATTTCATATGACGGGAATCATAAGGGAATCAAAGAATATGATCCATGAGATAATTTCATTGGCATAGAACATGAATTTTTGTCATACACATAAGCATATAAAATCATTTCCATATAGGTCAAGGATCACTACCCTGGCCATAATAGTAGAAAAAGTCCTTTACAATACTATGTTTACTCCTTGTTCTATCCCTGTATTATTGTATCAATTCCACTCCTCATTGCATCCCTATATTAATATATCAGTTTCACTACTTATTCTATCCATGTATATCTCTTGAGATATATAAATCTTTACCAAATGTATTTGAAAGAGATATAGGTCCCACCCATCACATAATAAAATCATACATATGTGTGAAATAAGATCCTAAACAATCATCACATCATAACCCATGAAATCAACTGAGTATCATATATATTTTATCATAACATATCCTATGGAAAATAGATTTGTTTTATAAAAATTTAATCATAGGAAAACTCTGGAAAAGAAGTGAGTATCACAAGAATACATACTGTGGAAGAGAAACATGTTTCATAAACGTAATTATATAAAAAACCCATTTAGAGAAAGATTATGAATGGTACCTTTGGATAATTTACCCATTAAGGCATGAGTAAAACTAATAAAGGACATGTTATATATAAATTAATTTTTTAATACCACTTAAAACATTTATTAAGTAAAATTTCCTTTCCTCTTTAAAAAAGTCTTTTTAAAACATAAAACATTTTTCAAAACACATTTATTTTAATTTTTTTAAAAATAATGAATTTAAATAATATTAGAAATAAAATTTTATTTATAAATAAAGTTTTAATGTTAAAAAGGAATCATTAAAGAAATTATGGTCATGATGGAAGGTAAATCCTCACATGCTATACATGTGAATTGAACATTCCTCGATAACTAAAAAGGGTTTATAAATGTTTCTTGATTAGAAAATTATAAGAAGAATCCTTTGAAAACATTTTAAAAAATGGTAAAAAATTAATTTAGTAAATTATTTTTAAAAGATTAAAATACTAAAGAATTTTTTTAGAGAACATGGTTTTTAATGAAAATAGATTTCTGACCGAAGAGAAATAAAGTAATAATTTTTTAAAATAATTTATTAATTTATATTAAGTACTATAGTGAAGAAGAAATGGTACCATTAATTGAAGATTTCATGAATTTTGATATGAGGATAAAATTCATGATAATTATTGAGAGATGGATCATAAAATTTCATCAATATAATGATAATCATAAAAATAATATCGATAAATGATGAGATTTTATCAATAAACTCTTAACACTTTGGTAACATTACATCCCAATAACCAATAAGAAATAACCTAAAATAAAACATCAAATACAATGAGGAATACAAAATTAATTCTACTACATGTCAAAGGGGGTTTATATACACCTTGTGAAATAATACAAGTTCATAACATAATGAATGTCTCAAAGAAGAAAAATTTATACAAAAAATACATTTACTGGATAGGATACATTTTAACTATAAAACCAATGAAATAGAGATCCTAAAATGGATATTTAAATCCCAATAATTCACATAAGAAAAACCATAAAATAATACAGGGTATGTATACTCACCAAACTCATGAAATAGGTTGTGAACTTGGCTTGTGTCTCACAGAAAATTAGAGTGATACAAAAATTCGTTACCTTAAACATTGACATCCATTATACTCATTAAATCTTATTGTATACCAAATATAGGTTTATTATACATCTATTAAAGACCCATATTAATTTTTACAATAGATTATATTATTTTATTATGACCTTTTATTACAAATTTATTAATAATTCCATGTTAATTTTAAATTTGGGGAAATAACTGCTTTGTTTTTCATATTGGTTTTGATTTTATTTATATTTTTGGTCCAATTAATTTAATAATATCTATATGATAAATATAATATAAATATAAAACATATTCAGTATATATTTATTTATAATAATCCATAAAATATATAAATGAGAAATAAAATACCTCATTTATGGAGATGTTAGGTCGTACAGACGTGTGAACAATGTTTCCATTTTCCAATCAAATTGAAAGAATGAAAATTATATGATATATTTTCATTATAGAATAATTTTTATTTCATATATATCAGATAATTTTATTAAAACCATCCTTAATACATTCCATGTAAAATATAGACAAATCATATCACTTCGTTAGGCGGTTGTCCATCGTACATAAGAACGACTTTATCATATTTCAAAAAAAATGAAAAAATTATTGTATGTGTGATATAAAAATTATTTAATAATAATAAATTTATAATAATCGTAAATATAATATATAAAAATTATTTCAATAATTTTTCCCACACATGATAGGTGGTAATTGAAAAGCAAACAACGGTCTGCGAGAAAGCAATCCACCATACACATGAATGATGATTTCATAACCAATATGATAGAAGATTGTGTAGTGTTCATTCAAAAAATTAATATAAAAAAATATAAGTATAATTAAGATAAATTTTTTACATAATAATGATATTAAAATAATTAATTGGGTTTGAGGATGAAATAAAACCAAAATGGTCGTTGATGAACGTTACCTCTTTTTCAAGTATCTCCTTTTGGTTTTCAACAATGGAATCCACTGGTTTGATTTTTTTTACCAAGTTAAGGATTTTAAATTTATAATATAGAATATAAGAAGTTATTTGGTTATTTATTGTCCAATTCAATTTATTTTTAATTATTTAATAGAGGGGAATGTGGGTGACATTTTATAATGGTGGTGAGTGGAAAATATATATATTTTTGAAAGGGAGAATTCCACCGATGTTTTCCCATTAAAAGTGTCTCAACTAATGGAAACATATAGATATTATAAGGGATAAGGATGATATATGGATAACATATGGGTGTTGGATACGTTTTAAGGTTATTTACCCCTGAAGATTAAAGTGTTGTCCCATGGTAAACTTGTTTTTCTCTTAATTACTATGATTAATTTTAGTTGTTTTCACTAACCACATTGGAAAAAAATTTAGATAGAATTATTATAAAATATAAATTATTCTAATTACAATTATGTAATCAATTTTAAAAAATTTAATTCAAATTTTTTTTTAGAATTATTTTTAAATTTAATCCCGTAGATGGGATGAGACAAAAGGATTTCAAATTGAAAATGTTCAAATGCTTGAAATATTTTTATATCCAATTTCAATGTGAAATGATTCAAAAAACCTAAAATATATTAATTGATGTATAAATGAACTAATTAAAATTTAAAACCATTTTAAAATAAAATTTTAATATATAAATAAATTGGAAAAAAAGTTGTTTTTAATTAAAATTCATCAATTTTCACTGTTCATCCTAAAATTAAATATTGTAGAAAAATACAAACATTTCGCTTAAATATAATTACGATATTATAAAAAAAATTAATTTTATATAGTGAAATTAAATTAATAAAATTTTAAATAATTAATTTTATTATCTTTCAAAGAAGGACATAAAAATATGTTCTTTTGAGAAAATATTATTTTCAAAACATATAAATTCATTACAAAAAATTATATATTTCATTATCAAAATTTTTTATATATATTAAAATATTATAAAAACTAATTTATTATTAGTTATTAGTATTAATATTATCATGTTTAACGGATAGGATATAATTTTCCTGCTTAAATAATTATAAAAATAAAATGTTGTTTCTTAGAGACATGGTATTGCATGAGACATAAGTCAAACCTAGTGTTGAATACAACCCAATATTAACATGGTGATGTGTAAAAGGAAATTACAAAATGACTTTTTTTTCGAAAACATATTTATAAAAACTTTGGGAGTTACAATATACCACCGTTTAAAATTAATTTTTTCCTCAAAATTCATCACTCTGATGCAAATAAATTAGGATACTTCATCTTCTGAATATCCTCATGTTCGCACATAGCATCTTTAAACAGGTTGTTTCACCACAAAACCATGACTAGGTGTGTGGTCTTGTTTCATAGAACATTCTTTTTTCAATCTATAGTCTCTATTGGTAGTTCCTCATAAGAATGATCTTACTCCAGAGGTATTCCCTTTGAGTTCATTACTTGTGAAGGTTCATGTATTTACTTCCTTACGAGAGATACGTGGAACACATCATGTACTGGAGAGAGGTTTTTTGGAATATCCATGTCATAGGTTACCATCATGATATGATCAGTACATTTAAAGAGACATATATACCTAGGGATTAATTTACATTTCCTCCTAAATATCATAACCTTCTTCTATCGGGAAATTTTTAGAAACACCTTAGCACCATCTTAAAATTCTAGATTACACAAGTGGTTATCAACATAATTTCCTACCCACAATGAGATACCTTTATGTGGTTTTGAATGTATCTAACTTTATATACCATTTCATCACTTATCTTAGGTTCCAATAGATTTATTGCCCTAATTTTATTCCTCCATGTTGGAAATTTTAAATTTCTTTCCATAGAGGGATTCATAATGATCCATCTGAATGATTTAATGAATGATATTTTTTTAATAAAACTCAACTTAAGGAATGTGTTAATCCCAAACACCATTAAAATTTAATGAATATTATCTCAACATATCCTCTAGGTGTTGAATTTTTCTTTCATACTGACAATCTATTTAAGGATGATATTAATTACTGATTCCTAAATCCGTTCCAAGAGATTACATATGATTTTTTCAAAGCACTGAGGTATAACATGGTTCTTGATCAGATATAATGGAATATGGTATTCAGTTCAACCATTCCACTTCCTTATCATATATTCAGGTAATATGATATAGAGAGAATTATTATCTAATAGAGATAAAGTCTTCATACATAGTAAGGTGATCGACTATAAGCATATTGAATTATGACAATTATACATTTTAAGGTGTCCAGTGAAAAAAATATAGAGTGATGTTATCCTATTTCCATTCTTGTATGGGTAAAAGATGATGAAACCCATATAATTTCATATTTCAAACATAACATTCTATTATACCAAGCACTGAGATACAATTTCTATAATATCTCTGTTCACTCCATCACAGCAGTAGTATTATTTTAAATTTATATATGTTTTTATACTTTGTGAATGAATAAATAATGAAGAACTATGTTATTATTAAACAACTCCTTCAGGATTTATTGTATATATAGAACACAAACATATTCCTTGAAATAGATCATTCATTCCTGATTAAGATCTACTGATATACCATCAATTATGATTATATGACCAAAAACGAAATATTTTGCAACCACAATTGAAAAATTGAATTTTTTTTAAATAGTTTCTCTTTCCATAGAGTCTTTAGTACAATTCTAAAGTGATCTTCATGCTCTTCCTTTCCCATTTAATATTTAATAATATCATCTATAAGGAATACCATAAAATTATGAAGGTAATATTTAAAGACTCTATTCACTAAATCAACGAATATATCATAGTCATTAGTAAGACCAAATTACATAAATATATATTCATCATGTCGATATGTTGTATAAATTTTTTTCTTGGGAATAACCTCCATATTAACCCCCAATTGTTGATATCCAAAATGAAGGTCAATCATAGAAAATTATTGAGCACCACGAAACAAATCAAACAAATCCTCAATACTGGAAGTGGGTACTTTTTCTTGATCATGATATTGTTCAACTCTAGATAATCAATTTTGAGTTGCACCAATCAATATTTATTTTTTTGAAAAAGAACATGTGCTCTAAAAGGTGAAACACTTGGCCAAATAAATCCCTTTTTATGGTTTTATTGGAGTTTCTTCTTTATTTCTTACCATTCAATCAGGGATATTCTATAGGGAGTATTTAAAATTAGTGTAGAACCTGGTATGAGTTATATTGAGAACTCAATATCATGTTTTAGTATTATAATAAGACTTTATTTTTTGTGACTTAAAAAATTCCTGAATAATTGGAATATCATCAACATTGAGTTTCTTCACAACCATACGAGATAAAAAATACTTTTTAATATGAATTAAGACCCATACATTGGATTCAATCTCCATGAGATGATCATAATTATTTCCTCATTTAATGAAAATCATAAGATCATTATGAATATCCAACATAAATTCCATTCCTCAATAATTTATGTAGGAATTATGCAGAGAAATAAAATACATGACTAAGATGATATCAATTTAAACCAAAGGAAGAATGGAAACTCTTTCAGGAATCACATTTACAACAACATCAATCAGATAGGAATCACAAACTTGAGATGTGATCACCATACCATTATTTGTCTTTATTAATAATTAGAAATCTAAACATTTGGGTGGAATATTGATACACTTATCCAATTATTTAGATATGAAATAATGGGAAGATCTAGATTCAAATAATACATTAGTAGTTATATAGTGGATATTATGTGTACTTTTCAGTAGATTATTATCAAACTCCTCATTAGAAACTATAATGTAATGATATTTACCCCTATACTTATCTTACGATTTTGATAATTTTGATCATCAAAATTAACCCTGAGCTTTTGAAATTAGTCAACATAATTAACATTCTATAAACACATAAATATCTAATATTTAGGAGGTGAATTTTTTTGTATCTTTATATCCATTATTATTTTTACCCAACTTATTCCCATCACATTGGAAATCCATTTCCATATAACCGTCCCTTCCACATTTAGAATAGTTATTAGTCTCTTAGAGAAAATTTCCTCCATGATTATTCCCACACACTGAGCATAAATAAAATATCATATTCTTCTATCCATGGTTTTTATATTTTCCATTGAACTCCATCTTTCTTTTCTTGTCAAAAAAATGAGATTGATAAGCAACTCCAAACTCCATATCCACCTATAAAGAACAACATAAAATCTCTTAAAATAAATTGATGTATCTTATGGAGAATAACCTTTAGAGACTTGGTTTTAAGCCACCGTAAAATTGATTAGCCTTAATTTCAGGTTGGATGATGATACCAAAAGCATACCTCAAATGTTTTTTAAAAGTATCCTTACTGTTTCCATGGGATTCATCATCCATTTTCATTAACGGAAGGAAAAAATTTTCCACATTCATATGGAGAACGAAAAGATACATTTTTGAAAATTAAGTTATTGAATTCTTCCGATTCTATAGATTAAATTTTATTTCTTTTTGTTTTATTGTTGATAAGAGTCCACCATTGATTTTATTCAACTCCAAAACAATAGATATTCAAAATTACTTTTTCATGTTTAAAGCACTAAATAATAGAAAATAACATTTTAGTGGTATTGATCCATATTTCAACAACTACTGTATTATAAGACCCACTGAAAGATGATGGATGTTTCCTCATTAAGGACAAAAAATATTATTTTTCTATACTATTTTCATTTATAAGTCCATCTTGATTCATAGCTTGTGAATTTTTTGTACGAACAACAATGATATTATGCATTCTAGCTCCCATAATATTTTTATTTTTAGGTGGACAATCATTCATTGTATATCAAATAGAACATTAACATAGTTATTTTTGGTTCCATCCATTGAATAAAACTATAAATCCTTGCATAAGAAACAATAATCATAGTGGGGAACCACATAATCATGAATATCACTTATAGAATTTACAAATTATGACAACTTATTTAATTTATGACACTTTAGTTTTATCCTAGGTCTTTTATAGTCACATTAAATTTTAATCATTCATGATGGTTTTTAAAGAGTTTTTAAATTTCCACATCATATTTCCCAAGAGTTTGAAACTAGGTGTAAAACCAGGCTAGTTGTCATGCACCTATTCCAGATCGATTCTAGATCAATATAGTATTTTTGGGTTTCTTCACCAATGTACATATGTGCCAGATCCACATCCAAATGTAGTATCAAGATAGGGAATTTTTTAGGAAACTAATCACTATATTATTTACCAAAATTCCAAGACATTTTTCTATACTATGACTCATTCTTACGATTATCCTTAGACTTTTCCTTAGGGATCTCAATAAGGTTTTCCCAGCCTAGATTCTAAAGGATTACTAACCCTTTTATCTGAAAGTGACTATACAGACCCAAGAATATATTACATAGAAATTACATCATTTTTTGTGATATTTATTATGTTACAGAAATACACATCCAAATACCATATTAGTTGGTGCTTTTGTAATCATAAAAACATAAACACAGGTATATAAGTGAACTACATAATCTCCCACTATTTTATACATCACTATCAACCTTATTAGAAATATCATACAAAATAAACATCTTCATGACCTGGGGAAAGAAAATATAATAAATGATGAGCTTTGATGCTCAGTAAGGGGGATATATATAAGTTTATCATGAACATAATGGTATAATAATATTATCATAAATTTTGAAAACTATATAATACATATCAAAGATCATAATCATGTACAATGGAATAAAGATTGGAATTTCATAAGAGTAAAATCATAATGGAATCAAAGAAGATGCTCTATTAGAGCATAACATTGGCATAACACATAAATTTGTTGAATATACATAAGAATAGAAAATCATTTCCATATTTTTCATAGATCACTGCCAACACCATCATAACAGACAATGTCCTTTACTGTTCTTCATTCACTCTTTGTTCTAACCCTATATTATTATACAATGTTAACACCTCATTCTAGACTTGTATTACTATACTTATTTCACTCCCCAGTCCATTGATTTCTATTTCATGGGATATATAAATCATTACCTAATGCATTAGAGGGAGATATAGGTCCCACTTGTAACATAATGAAATCATAAATATGTGTTCCACAAGATCATAAAAATTAATAATATCATAACCCATGAAATGAAATAGGAATCATAAAAATTTCATCATATCTTAACCTATGGAAAAGCGACATGTTTCATAATTACGTAATTATATAATAACTCATCAAGAGAAGCATGTTTCATAAGCATAAAACTAACAGAATAAAAATATATTTAATGAAAATCATGCCTTCAAAACATAATCCATTCATAAAAATAATATGAATGGTACCCGTAGATCATATCTCTAGTAATGCATTATTCACACAAAAAAATTTCATATTAAATGGAAAATAATTTCTAATTATCATCTAAAACATTTATTAAGGAATATATATTTTCTTCTTTGAAAAAATAATTTTAAAAAATAATTTGTTTTTAAAATCAATTTTCATGGAAAACCACTTTAAAAACATTGGATTTACAGAATATTAGGAAAAATATTTCCACCAAAAAAACAAATAAAAAATAAAAAATAATATTCAAAAAAATTAATGTCATGGAAGAGGGTAAATCCATACATATAGTTCATTTTAAAAAAATATTCCTTTTGTACATATAAAATATTAGAAAAGTTCCATGATTAGAAAATGAAAAGAAGATTTTTTTAAAAACGTTTTTTTAAAGGAAAAATGGGTAAAACTATCTTCAATAAATATTTTTGGAATGGTTATAAAACTATTGATAATATTTTTAGAAAATATGGTTTTTGAATAAAATAGATTGAATGTTGAAGATAAATAACGTTATATATTCTTGAAAACATTTTTTATTTATCATAAGTACCAAAGATTAGAAAAATGGTAACATTAATTAAATATATCATTAATAAAATGAAGATAAGAATATTAAAGATAATTCTTGAGATATGTGTCATAATGTTTCATTAATGTAATAATAATCATAAAAAAATCCTGATAAATGATGAGATTGTAGCAATAATCTCTTACCATTTAGGTAATATTAAATCATAAAACCCATGAAATAATAACATAAAATAAAAAATAAAAAATCCTAAAAATGAAAAAATTTATGATATTACATGTTAAAGGGGATGTATATACACCTCATTAATTAATAAAATTTTATAACATAACATACATCTCAAAGACGGATAATTGTGAAAAAAATACCCTTACCGCTTTGGTAACGTTTCAATTGTAAAACCCATGAAAGATAGATCCTAAAATGGATATGTAAATCCCAATAATTATACGAATTATTATTATAAAATATATCCATGGGTAGTATGTACACCATATAAATTAAATAGGGGGTGAACATGGATTGTGTCTCTTAGAAAATAAAAATGAGACAAAAATACCCTACCTTAATTCATGACATTTGTTGTACTCATTTAATCCTCCTATATAAAAATATAAGTTTAATATATAAATATTAAATAAATATTTTCATTTATATCATACCATATAAGATTTTAGTATGACCTTTTATTACCTTTTTATCAATAATTCAATGTTTAATTTAGGCTTTGAATGATAACCACTTTGTTTTTTGTATATGTTATATCTGTTATATTTGTTGTCCTATTACTTTAATCATGATTTAATCATCTATATAATTATATAAATGATATAAATATCATATGTATTCTATATATATGTATTTATTGTAATCTATACATTTTTTAATGGGAAATTAAATACTCAATTCATGGAGATGGTAGGCCATATGTACGAATGGACGTAGTTTCTAGTTTCTAATATGATTGAATAAAAGAAAAGTATATGAGATATTATAATTAATGAATAATTAATATCTAATATATATATATATATCATATTACATTAAAAAATTATTTAATACATTCCATTTTAATATTTAATTAATAAGATAACTTTTCTATGTGGTAGTCCTCCGTACACACAACCGTTGTTATCATATTCCCACAAAATGGAAAGAATGAGTGAACGTGTTATATAAAAATTCCAGAATCATTATAAACTCATAAAACTGTTAAATATATTATTTAAATATTATTTCTCTCATTATTTCCAACCATTATAATTGTTAATGAAAAAACAAACTAAAACATTTCTTGAGGTGGTAGTCCGCCATACACACAAATGTTTATTTCATAACCCTTTTGGGCGGAGTGTGTGTGGTTGTATGTAATTATAGGATCCAAGTAATTTATAAAATAATATTTTTCTATATCTATTAATATTTATGAATATTATATTAATTTTATATTAAAGGGACACTATTGTTGATAGCGTACTCTACACAAAATAATGGGTTTCTCTGAAATCTTATCTTGCACACAACTTTGAGTTATAACAAAAAATAATACAATAATATTATAATTATTTTAAATGGTAGTTGATGCCTATGATTTATATTGTAAGAGAAGAAAATAACTAAATAAAATATTATTACACATTTTTGTTAATTGTTTTTACATAAATCCAATAAATTTTAGAGGATCAAAATAATAATGAATCCAATTTTAAGCATGAAATACACTAATATTTCAAAAGGCCATTTTACCATCTTTTGATGGAGAACCATTTTTAATTATATTTTTTCACATTTATATGTTATATTTGAGAAAATAAACTTCTTATATATAATTGGGACATCAAAATTTATTTGGTTATTTTTTTTGGTAATTTTCTGATAAACTATATTTTTAATGAATAGTGAAAAATACATCATTTTAATTCAAAACTTCCTTTTCATCTAATTTATTTATATAGATAGATTTTCATTTTAATTGGGTTTAAAGAGTAATTAGAATATTATTTTATCATTTAATATAATTTTGGTAATTTTAAGTAATTTCACATTTTAATTAGACATAAACACATATCAATATTTTTGTAGTTTTTACTTCTTAAAAACACATATTTTGGTTTTGACAATGATAATTAACGTTAAATTAATTTCTGAAAATTATGTATTTTGAATTTGGAAAAATGTATTCAGTATTTGGAGTCATAAGGTCCCAATTGTGTAAATATGTTATTTTTATTTATGGACATTATGAAGAGTAAGTTTAGTAATTATTTTATTCACTATGGTTAATGGGTAAATATGGAAAATTAGAGTAAACAATATTATAATAATAATATTAAAAAACCATAACATGTGTACTAATGCTATTAGATGAGATATTTTTGACCATGGACATCCATGAATATATTTTGGGACCCCATGGATCCACTTGGGTGTGAAAATGAAATGTTATAAGAATTAATTTAATGTAAATGGAAATATAACATAAACATGTATCTTTTACTAAAAAAATTAATTTAGGGTTATATAACTGATACCTTTTACTATAAAAAATAATTAATAATATAAAAATATTACTGAAATCATTTTATTTTATAAATAATATATTGATATTAAATAAATAAATTTATTTATGACACAATGATGAAGTAATGATTACCTTATTTATGAAAGATTCAAATAAATGGTATTATAAATAATGAAATAAATGTAATTTTTTTTATTTTTATGCCATACACGAATTTTATGGATTATATTAATGTTTTATATTTTATTTAATCCATTTGGTTTGAAGGAATGAAGTTTATATGACTTTAAAAAAAATAAATTACGAAATAGTGTCAAAATTGACATAAATGGGGTTTTAAACCAATAATTTTTTACTAAAAGATACAATAGTCCTAAAAATATAATATTCGAAAAAATGACAAATATAATGATAAAATTTCATTACTCATCCTCTTATGGTTCTATTGGTATTTTATTATTACAAAATTAACCATATATTGTGAAAATACAAGAAGACATTGTAAAAATTAATGTTTTTAACTAAGGGGTAAACCAAATAGATAAGAAAAAAATTTAAAACGTGACTAAAAATTATTGTATTATGGTTATTTGAACCAAAATCATATTATATTCTAATTAAATGAGTTTTTACCATTTTTAATTGATAGTGAATTTATAATAAATTAACATTTCAAGACTTTCCTAAAGTTCCCTCCACCCTCATATAAAAGGACGCCACCTCTACCCACTTAATCCCACATCTCAAGCCCATTGTATCATCCAAAATCTTCTCACATAGTCTCTCAACATCTCTTTATTCCTATTATAATCCTTATCTTGTGAGGAAAGATATATATGAAAGTATTGTGGCTCAAATTCAAAGAGGTTACCTGATTTACAGGTAACGTCTTATCTCAAGTTCCATTCCTTTATTTTCTTTATCTACTCATTATGATCTTATTATATTTCAATTAAATTTCAACACCACTATCCTATATATTCTAGGATGTTTTTATGAAAGGTATTCTAAAAAAACTAACACCCACCTCCATCTAATGGATACAACCCTACGGTTTCTGTGTACGATGAACTACTGTGTCACAAAACGATGACTGTTCAATTTTCCCCTTCCACCTCAAATGGTGGCCATTATGATGGAAATGTATTTATATATTACATAATTTATTTTTATATTATCTCTATTTACTATTTTTTTATTATTTACATCTTACCTTTATACTTTCCATAATTTTTAAATATGATAATTCTATTTGATTAATTGTGGACTACGGCACCCTCATTGTGATATGACTCATTTATGCCATATATGGAACATATTAAGGATGTAATTAATGAAGATATGTAACATATATAATATTTATGTTATAATGGAATTATAATATACCTATGTATCATTTAGATTTCTTTCTTTTAATATGAAAAATAAATGAAAGTAGTGTTCATGCGTACTTATGGCCTACCAACTCCAGGAATGATAAATTTAATTTATTATCTCAAAATGTTATGGAATATTATAAAATACATATATACTAGATATATGTGATATTTAAATCATTAATATTGTTATTGAGATGATGGAAGTTTGACCTCATGGGCAATTTACACCAAACAAGATCATTTTCGACTCAAGTACTGAATATCGACAAAACGACCGATATGAACTTAAATAATTATGTATTTTTATAACATGATGATAAGTAATATAAAATAAAAAAATAACTTGAAAAATTTTCTAAATAAAATAGATATAAACTTAAGTTTATTGTTCAGAAATAAAAAGAACGAATGAGATAATTCAAACTCAAATTAAAGGACTTCATATTAATTTTTTTTCATTGAGGATTATTTTGTATAATAAATGACCTTATTTTATATGGTGTATAATTATACCAATTTTAATTTAATTTAATTCAATGGATTTAAAAAGGAATATTTTTTTATGAAGCATTTTACTAAATAAAAAAGGGAACGTTTATTTTTATCATACACAATGACAATGACCTTTCTAATATCACGAGCATTATTTGAGATTTGGATTCCATAAAAAGCCATAATATATTTAAAAAAACTAATTACCATATAAAATTTTATGTATTTTGGTATTTAAAATTATTTTTATAATGGATTGATTATTTCATTATCTGGAACTGATATCTTGTGATTATAATGTGGAAATGTTATCATTCCTTTATACTTATTTTATGTGTTATGATATGGTATAGTTATTAGGAATTGATTATTTATATGGGTGGTTCCATGATAAACTGATGGTTCCTGAGCCCGTGATAGCTCTCCAATTCATTGGGTAACATGATAGAGTAAAACAAGAAGGTTTCTCATAATAGATTTAGGTTATACACTATAATGGGTTTTCCAAACGTAACCTTGAAGGTTACTCCCTATGTTTCTGTGAAAGATACAATGTAAGTATGTTATGGATGCCACAATTTACCTTTATTATTCGGGATTTATTTGATATATTCATAAATCTTATGATTTCATGAGGTATGTTAACGAGATTATGTATTATGAGTTAAAAGTATGATTTTATTGAAATGTTTGTATTCATGGACTAATGTTTTATTTCCTTATTTCAAATCCCTTACTGAGATTCTAATGCCCATAATAAGTTTTTGAAATTTTTTTCACATGGTATAAATAATGGTAAGGTAATGAAAGAATTAAGTAAGATTTATATCAAGAAAACAAATTCTTGTTTTATTTAAGGAGTTTAATTATTGTGAAATTTTTTTGACAGAGTTGAAGGGTCTACATTGTAATATTTGAGATGTAATGCAATAGTTATGACCTAATTCTCTAAAAATATAAACCTAAAAAGATATTAAATGTGAAATAGATTAAATTCTTGATCAAAAATCAAGATTATTTAATGTTTATAGTTGGGACCTTATAGTTTGAATCAAAGGTTGGTTTAGGTAACATTAGGAGTTCAGATATTGTTAAATGAATATACATAAATTATTTTTTCATTATGGTAAGATTGAAATGATATATCATTTAAATATTACCATTTTTCTTCGGCTATGATATTTATGTGTTCATAATTGTTTTCCATATAGGAAACAAGGATGTTGTGATGGGATAACATCAATATGAAAACAACCTACCAAATCAGCAACCAAAACTGGTCGGAATCAGCATTATATAGTTTGTTGCAGTGATGGAACAATTGAATTAGTCAATAAATGGTTGTGGTATCCATGCACAAGATCTTCTAGTTCATCCAAAAAAGAACATGTTAGTAGTGGATCATCTCATGAGGCAATAACACCCATCATCTGTAATATCATCTGACCATGTGCTAGCTGAAGGGTGGATTAAAGCACAAGAAAATATTTTTGATGTCATGGGGGTGTTTAGAACATGAAAAGGTTAGTCTTTCAATTTACTATTTTGAAGGTGAATCTTATAAGTGGTGGTCTATGGTTAAAAATATAATGGATAGTGTGGATATGGATTTTCATGATTGGGATTAATTCAAAGGTATGTTTCTTAAGAAATATTTTCCTAAGGCGGTTTGACATATGATAGAAAAAAATTCCTTGAATTGAGGAAGGAGGATGACTCAGTGGCTACTCGTGAAGAAAAATTCACTCTACTGACAAGGTGTGCTGTAAATTTCATACAAGATCTTGATAGTAAAATAAATCATTTTTACACAAGATTTAATCCAATGTATCGATGGGAATTATCTTCTCAAGAGTTCAAAAGTTATGAAAAACTTGTTTGATGTGTGGAGAAGGTGGAAATAGAGTTTGCTGATGATCATGTGTTCTTTGAAAAAACAACAGAATAAGTGATCAAGGTAGCAGATGAAATGTAAGAACTCTTCAAAAAAGTCATATGGTATGAATCTTAAGTTTACAATTTGTGAAAATAGTGGTAAAAAGAACATTAGAGAATGTATTTTGAATTATGGTAAGTTCTTCCGATGTGGTAAAATAGGACATAAGGCTTGTAATTTCACTAAAAAAGATCAGGGAAGTGGTAAGATAAAATCTGATTTATAGTTAGTTATAATTAAATGGGTTATTATGCCAATGAGTGTCCAAGAAGAAATCAAATGATGGAAAGTATCTCGAATAAAAGTAGAAAGGGGTGGTGAAATCCGTTGAAAATACTCCAATATATTTTGGTCCCACAAATGAAGTAGTATTATGTAAATTTTTTGTTTATTCAGATTATGACAATTTGTTGTTTGATTCCGAGTCTACACATTCATTCATTTATAAGAATGTTTCTAGTAAATTTGCAATTCCATCCAATGATATGAATCCTGAAATTTTGGTAAAAACACCTAATGTAAAGGTTGATAAAAAAATAAATTATAAGAACCTTATTATCCTTATGTGTAGAAATAATCTACCTGAAAACATTATCTTTATCCTCTAGCAGAGTTTGATGTTATTTTGGGTATGGTTTGGCTTTCAGTTTATCATGATAATATTGACTACATAGCTAATTAGGTTTGTTTTAAAAAATAATTTCATTTTTTGTACAATAATGATCCCTTACTTTTGATAACATATCTAGAAGCTGAGAAACAAGTAAAAGATGGAAATGAATGTTACCTTGCACATATTGTTGAAAATAGAGGAACTATTCAGATTAAAGATGTGGTAGTGGTAAATGAGTATGTTGATATTTTTCCTGATGAGTTTCCTAGTATAATACCTATTTCGTAAGTTGAATTTTCTGTTGACATGGTTCATGATGCTTAACTTATTTCAAAATCCCCATAATGAGTATCTCAAATTTAACTTTTACAGCTAAAGAAGCAATTATAGGAGTTGTTAGATAAAAATTGCATTCGACCTAGCACATTACCATGGGGATCTCCTTTCTTGTTTGTTAAAAAGAAAGATGGTTCAATGATACTTTTCATTGATTATGGATACTTTAATAACATCACTATTAAGAACAAGTATCATTTTCCCCATATCAATGATTTGTTTGATCAACTCTAGGGGGCTCGATATTTTTCAAAGATTGACATCAAGTCGGTGTACCACCAGTTGAATGTAAAGAAATCGACATTTTGAAGACCGGCTTTTGTACTAGATATCTTCCTTATGAATTATTTTTTATTCCTTTTGGGTTAACCAATGCACCTAACTTATTCATTGATCTTATGAATAGAATTTTATGTGAGTTCTTAGATAAGTTTGTGGTTGTGTTTGTTGATGATATTTTGGTATATTGTAAAAGTAAATAGAAGCAAGAATGTTATTTAAGGGTTTTCTTTCAAACCATAAAAAAATAATCTGTATGGTAAATTCAGAAAGATTTAGTTTTGGTTACAAAAAATTTCATTCCCCAATCTCTTTGTTTCTAAAGATGGAATAACTGTTTATCTAGTTGAAAAAAACGTAGTTGATGAATTTCCAGGACCCACAAATATAATCGAGATTCAATGTTTTTTTTATTTTTTTAGTTTATTATCAGATGTTTTTTGAAAATTATTCATGGATATCTATCCCACTGACTAAGTTAACTAAAAAAGGTGTTATGTTCATCTGGACAAAAGAATGTGATGAATGTTTTCAGGAATTGAAAAGAAGATTGGTGAATGATCTAGTTTTAGAACTAAATTCTAGAAATAGTGAATTTTTTTTCTATATTTATTTTTCATGGAATGCAATTGGATGTGTCCTAATATATAATGATCTGGTAATTGCTTATGCCTTATGTCAGTTAAAAACTCATGAGTTAAATTACCCTACCCATGATTTGGAACTAGCTGCTGTTGTTTTTTTCTTTAAAAAATTTGCAGCCATCATCTATATGGTGTGAAGTGTGAAACATATACTAATCACAAACCTTTGAAGTATATATTCACTAAAAAAATATTTAAACATGGGACATGGGAGATGGATGGAATTAATCAAGGATTTTGATTGCATGATTCATTACTATCCAGGAAAGGAAAATAATGTGGATGACTCTTTGAGTCAAAATAGTAATGCTTTATTTACCATGCTTTGTTGGGAATGAGATCCTTCATATTTTTATGTGATGAATTTGGGTAGGAAGTTTTTGGGGTAGGTAATTCATATGTTTTTTTGGTGGAAGTGAAATAATCTCTATTAGACAAAATTAAGAAAGCACTGAATGATGATAGTGATTTGAAGAAAAAGGATGAATTGGTTCAGTAGGGTAAGTAACCGAAACTTAACATTGATAAATACCGTGTTTAGAGGTTTAGAAGGAGATTATGTGTGCCTTGTGATTCATATTTTAAGTAAGTGTTGTAATGTAAAGCTCATAGTTCTGCGTTTTCTATTCGTCCTGGAAATACTAAAATGTACAGAGACCTTTAAGAGTATTTCTAGTGGGAAGAAATGATAAGAGATATTTTTGAATTTACTGTGAAGTGTTTTACTTGTAAATTGGTTAATGAAGAATAAAAATTACCAAAATGGATGCTTTATCCTTTTCTAGTGCTAGAGTGTAAATAGGAAAATGTTTCCATGGATTTTGTAGTGGGATTACAAAATAATTATAAAGTTAAAAATGTAATCTGGGTTGTTATTGATCGATTGACTAAATATGATCATTTTCATCCTATTCAAGATACTTTGTCTCTTGATCAACATTATTGATTATTTATTAAAGAGATAGTCAGGTTACATGGAGGACCTCTCTTTATTCTATTTGATCGTGATCCAGATTTCACTTCAAACTTTTGGAAAGGAATTCAGAAGCCATTGGGAATTAAATTAAAATTATGTATAGATTTTCATCCTCAATCAGATTGGTAGTCAGAAAAAACAATTTATACCTTGGAGGATATGACACATGATTTTTAAATGGATTACCAAGGAATTTGGGATCAACATAAGTCAATAGTAAGTATTTATTATAATAACAATTTTTATTATAGTATATAGATGGAACCCTTTGGATAATTATATGCAAAGAGGTGTCAAACTTTAGCTTTTTAGGATGAATTAGGTGAAAGGATGTTGATGGAACTAGAATTGGTAAAAGAGATTGGAGATAAATAATACTTTATTCAGAAGCACATGATAAAAACATAGAGTAAACAGAAAAGTTATGCATATAACCGGAGGAAGGATCTTTCTTTCAAGGTAGGTGATCAAGTATTTTTCAAAGTTTCTCAATGGAAAAGTGTTATGAATTTTGGTATGAAGGGAAAGATGGGTCTGAGGTTCATATGAAATCCTAGAGAAAGTTGGATTAGTTTCCTAGAGACTGGATTTACCTCCAATTTATCCTAGGTACACAATTTTTTTCATGTTTCAATGTTGAGAAAGTATATTCTGAATCAATCTCATGTCTTTAGTCTAGAGGTAGTTCAGTAGGAAGAGAATATTTCTTATGAGGAATAACCAGTCCAGATTATTAACTAAAGAGAGAAATTGTTGCAGAATAAGTTAATTTATCAGGTAAAGGATTTAGGGAAAAACCTTATGGTTAAAGAGGAAACATTGGAAGATGAAAATTTTATTAGCGATAAATACCCCCACTTATTGGATATGTAAATAAATTTTGAGGCACGTAATTTCAAAAAGGGGGAGAGATGTAGGATCCCAGGTATTTATAAAATAACCCTTTTTTATATCTATTAATATTTATGAATACGATATTAATTTTATGTTAATGGGATGATTTTTATGATAGCATACCCGATACAAAACAATAGTTTTTCTGAAATCTTATGTTTCACACAAATTTGAGTTATATTGGAAAATAATACAATATTGTTATTATTATTTTAAATGGTAGTTAAGGCCTAGCCATTATATGGTAAGAAATGAATATAACTAAATACAATATGATTAAACATGTTTTTTAAATGTTTTTACATTTATCTAATAAATTTTAGAGGCTTAAAATAAGAATGAATCCTATTTTAAGCATGTAATACTCTAATATTTTTAATAGGTCATTTTACCACCATTTGATGAAGAAACATTTTTAAATCAAGTTTTTTCACTTTTATATATTCTATTCGAAAAAATAAACAGACTCTATAGAATATCGGAATCAAAATTTACTTTGGTTATATTTTTGGTAATTTTGTGATAATGTTTATTTTTAATGAATATGGAAAATAGTACTTTTTAATTCCAAACTGCCTTTTTGTCTATTCATTTATATAGATATATATTTATTTTTATTGGATTTAATGTTTAATTGGATTATTATTTTTATCATTTAATACAATGTTGTTCTTGGGAAATAATTTCACATTTTAATTTGACATAAACACATGTTAATCTTTTAGTAGTTTTATTTCTTAAAAACACACTTTTTAGTTTTGACAATGGGAATTAATTTTAAATTAATTTTTGAAAATTCTATGTTTTGATTTTTAAAAAATGGATTTCATATTTTGAATCCAAAGTCATAAATTGTGTAAATAGGTACCTTTTATTTTTGGACATTATGAATAGTTACCTCAATAATTATTTTACTTACCATGGTTAAAGGGTAAATATGGTAAATAAGAGTAAACAATAATATTATAATAATATTAAACTACCCTAATGGGTGTCCTAATCCTATTATAAGAGATATTTCTGATCATGGGAATGCTTGTATTGATTTTGGGACCCCATGGTGCCAATTGGGAGTGATAATGACATGTTATAAGAATTAATTTATTATAAAGAGAAATATAACATTACATTTTTCTTTTACTAAAACAATTTTAATATAATGTTATATAACATATATCATTGACTATAGATATTCATTATAAATATAAAAATATTTCCCACATCATGGTTTTTTATTTATATTTTTTATAAATTAAATAAATAAATTTATTTATGACACAATGATGATGCAATGATAACCTTATTTATGAATGATTCAAATAAATGATATTATAAATATTAAAATAAATGTAATTTAATTATTTTGATACTCCCCACAAATTTTCTGGACGATATTGACATGTTTTTATTTGATTTAATTCCTTTTTTATAAGGAATAAAGTTGTTATGACTTTAAAAATAATCAATTACTAAATAGTTTCAAAATTGATATAAATGAGTTCTTAAAACAAATACCATTTTATTAAATGATATATTAGTCTTAAAAATATAATATTGTTCCAACTGAATTATATTATGTAAAAAATTTCATTAATGATTCAATTAGGGTTATATTGGATTTTTAATGTTACCAATGTAACCATATATTGTGAAAATACAAGAAGACATGGTAAGAGGTAATATTTTTTACTAAGGGTTAAACAAAAAAGATAAGGATAGAATAATATTAAAAGCTTGTCTAAAAATTATTGGATGATTGATATTCGAATCTAAGGCATCTTATATTCTAATTAAATGTGTTTTGTACCACATTTATTGGAAATTGAATTTATAATAGATTAATATTTCAGGACTTTCCTAAAGTACCCCTCCTCCCTCTTATAAAAGGACACTAACTCTACCAACATACTCACACCATTCAAGCCCCATGTCTCATCAAAACCCTGCTAAAATAATCTCCCAAAATCCCTCTCTTCTTCCTAAAATCCATACATTAGTAATAAAGAAAATTTTAGAATTCCTTTTTGCTCAAATCAAAAGAAATTGCCCGATTTAGAGGTAACGTCTTCTCTAAAGTTCCTTTCCTTTATTTTCATTCTCAACTCCCTATGATCTTCTTATTATTTGATTACATAAAAAAACAGTATCCAAAATATAATAGTTTTCTATTATAGAATGGATTCTGGCTATACTTACACACACCTCCATCTAAAGGATAGGTTGATTATGATTCTATGTACGATGAACTACTACCTCACAAAACAATGATAATTCAATTTTCCCCTACCACCTCTCATGGTGTCCATTATGATGAAACTGTATTTATATTTGATATATATTACATTTTATTTCGTCTATTTTTTTATTTGTTTATTTACATCAAACGTTTATTCTTTTCATAATTTTTAAATAATGTAATTTCACTTGAGAAGTGCGGACTACCGCCCCCTCAAAGTGACATGACTCATTCATTCCACACATGTAAGGTATAAATGAAGAAATTAATGATATTATATAACACATATAGCATAGATATTATAATAGAATTATAATATAACTATCTATCATTTAATTTTCATTCCATTAATATGTAAAATAAATGAAAGTAGCATTCATGCGTATGTAAGGCCTACCGTCTCCATGAAAGATGCATTTTATTTATTATCTTCAATTGTAATGGAATATTATAAAATAAATATATAATGAATATATGTGATAGTTAAATCATTAATATAATTATATAGATGATGTAATTTTGATCACATGGACAATTTATATCAAACATGTTCATTATCGACTCAAGTACCGAATATCGACAAAATGACCAATATGAACATATATAATTATTCCATCTTTATAACATGATGATAAGTAATATAAAATTAGTAATAAACATGAAAAATATTTTGAAGCAAGTATAAATTAACCTAAGTTAATTAATAAGGATTATAAAGAATGAACGAGACAAGTTAAACACAAGGTAAGGGATTCTCCTCAATCTCCTTTCATTGAGGCATATATAGGTTTATACACAGCCTTATTTTATATGGTGTATAATTATACCCTTTTTCTTTTAATTTAATTTTATTATTTTCAAAAGGATTCTTTTTTTATGAAACATTTTACAAAATAAAAAAAGTAACATTTCTTTTTAACACACATGAAAACAATGACCTTTCTGCCACCACAATCATTATTTGATATTTGGCTTCCTTATCAAGATGTAATGTTTTAAAAGGAAAATAAAAACCATATACCTTTTTACATATTTTTTTGTTATCTTTCCTATATGAATGTTTTATGTATTACGATTATTATGTAGTTCTTGGTCATTGTTTATGTATACAGGTTGTTACGTGTTAAACCCAGGGAAAGTGAGTTTGTGATAGGTCTCCAATGTATTGGGTAACATGAAAGAGGTAAACATTAAAGTTTCTTATAAAAGATTTTGGGAAAATACTATGATGTGTATTCCAAACAGAACCATGAAGGTTACTCCCAATATATCAATGAATGCTATAATGTAATTATGTTATGGATTCCACAAGTTACCTTTATGATTTATGATTTCTATGAGTTATTTATAAATCTTATGAATTCACGAGGTATGTTAAAGATCATATGTTTTATAAGTAGAAAAGTATGTTTTAATTGATTTGTATGTATTCATGGACTAATGTTTTTTCCCTTATTTCCTATCCCTTACTATGATTTTTATGATCATCACATGTTTTTGAAATTTCTTTCACAGGTTATTAGGAAGGGTAAGGGAAAGGAATAATCCAAGAATATTTATATCAATAAAATAATTCTGGTTTTATTTAAGTATTTTTATTGTTGTGAAAAAAATTTATTGAGTAGAAGTGTCTAATTTTGTAATATTTGAGATGTAATTTAACAGTTATGGCATAATTCTCTAAAACTCTAAACCTAAAAATATCCCCAATGTGAAGGAAAGTAAATTACTAATCAAAAATCAAGATTATGTAATGTTTATGACTTGGTTTATACCCCATGATTACATAGTATGTTATCTCTTAAAAGTAATTTAATAACTTGCGCTACACGCAACAACGAGTTCGAGCACAACACGACTTACCAAAATAGCTGTTCAAAAAGCAGTTATGAATAGTATTAACTGAATTTCAAATTTTATATATATTAGATATAATTTTAACATTCATATTTTTTTGTTTCTTAGAAATAATATAATGAAAAATTCTTTTTTTCAGATAAAAGAAGTATTCTTCAAAAATTGAAATTTTACCGTGTATTTATTGGAGAATAATTTTAAAAAAAAAATATTTGACACATTTATATATTAAATATAATGATATTAAATTCTACTTTAGAATCATGACATAAAAATTTAGTTTGGATAAATTTTTGGAACTTTTTTTAACTTTCATATTTTGATGAATACTGAAAAATACTAAATTTTAATTGAAAACAAATTTTTTAATCGATATAATTTATAGAGATAAATTATAAATTTGAATGGTTTAGATGTATAATTAGATTATATTTTTATCATTTAATAAAATTAAATTCATTATATGTAATTTCACATTTAAATTTGACATAAACACATGTCAATCTTTTGATAGCTTTTACTTTTTAAAATCCCACTTTTTAGTTTTGACAACGGGAATAAATTTTAAATTAATAAATAAAACTTCTATGTTCTGAATTTGGTAAAATAAACTTAGTTTTTGAATTCAGAATATAAAAATTATCTTAGGGTGAATTTTTTGAATTTTTCTGAAAACTTTCAATTTTTGAGGAATAGTGAAAAACACTGCGTTATTGGTTAAAACCAATTTTTTTTTTAAATAATTAATTATTTTATTTAAATTTATTTTAGTTAATTATAGATAAATAATACCTATATAAGTTTAATATAATTCATTGGAGTCATTTTATTATAAGTTTAGATATATAATAATTTTATTGAACATCTTACTGTCTTTTACCCACCTCCTTAGAGCATTTACAAATTTTAAAAAAATCTTAATTTTACAGCTTCTACAAGTTGAATTTAAAAAATTAGAGAGGCACAGTTAATATCAATAAGTAAAATTTGGTTCAATAAGATGAAAATATTTTTTTGGTGAATAGTAACTTTTGACTTTTATTTAACACGATTAAAAATAAATAGGGTAATTGATGGTAAAAATGATATCATAATTACCGTAAAACATGTAATAATTGTATTGAATAAGTATAATTAGAACAAAAACCTCATTAGGAATAAAATATTATCTTCTTTGGTCCAATTGGATTAGATTAGGACATTTATTTTTATTTTATTTAAAGAGGAGTTAAAAGAGTTAAATTCAATGTTTAATAACAAAACAATTTTTAATATAGGGTTACACACAATATAAATTTGACTATAAATATTCATTAGCAATATTAATTTTTTTCATACATATTGGTATTTTATTTATCATTTTTAGTCATTAAATAATTTAATTTATTTATGACACAATGATGATGCAGTAATTACCTTATTAATGAATGAATCAAATAAATGGTATTATAAATATTAAAATAAATATAATTTCAAAGTTTTTATGACATCCATGAATTTTATAGGTGAATATGTCATGTTAGGGTTGATTCAATGTATCTTGTTCGAAGTAATCAAGTTGCAATGACTTTCAAAAAAACCAAATATCAAACAGTGTCAAGATTGACATAAATTTATTTTTAAATAAAATACTATATTATTGGATGATATAATATTCCTAAAAATCTAAGGTTCAGAGAGGGGGCTTAAATAAAATTATATATGTCATAAATGAACCACCTGAGGTTATCTTGGAATTTTAGAGTAATTTTATTAACCATAAAGTGTATCAATACAAGAAGACACGAAAAAAGTTAAACTATTTAACTAATAGTTAAATATAAAGGATAAGGTTAAAATGGTAACCTAAACTTGTCTAAAACCTATGGGATGAGAGTATTTAGACCCATAACCACCTTAGCCTCGAAATAAATTATTTTGGTTCCATTAGAAACCGAAAATTATTTTATTATAAAATATTATTTCAAACTTTTCCTAAAGTGACCCTCACCTCTCTTATAAAAGGTAATTTCCCCTTCTCTCAAAATCACACCTCCAAATCCATTTGGCTCGACCGAAACCTGCTAAAATATCCTCCCAACTTTCATCACATCAACCTAGAGTCCTTACATTGACATAAATCCAACCTAAGGAGCCCTTTTGATCAACTCAAAAGGAAACACCTGAAAAAGAGGTAATAATTTCACCACCCTCATTCAAGTTCTTTTCATCATCCACTTTCTCTTTCATTGTTGTTTCCCTACCAAAATAATAACTTCACCACCTCCTACACACTGTGATGTTATTATAAATATGGTACAACCATATTCGTTATTCTATCCATCCTCTAAATGATAAAGTCACCATACGTGCGTACGTACAGCTAACCGTCTCCACGTCGTGGTGTTGTTAGCCCGAATGGCCCGAAGGCCTTCTCCTTTAATTTATTATGGATAATACCCCTTTTAAGGGTTTAAGGGGAACCCGTACATGACCTGTAGTTCCAATTCAGAAGGCCTGACTGACCTGCAATACTTGACCTAAAGGCCCAGAGGCATACTATGCCCAATATATGACCCGTAGGCCAAACCCACTTGAACTACCCCTCCCCAAATTCTGCGTCATTGATCACCAAGCTCCCCACCTTGCATTTTTGATTGGCTAGAATTGACCCGTACAAAGATACACGGTGCCTAGTCCCGATGACAGCTATCATACCCACATATTCTTCCAATCAGGTTTGCTCTACTTCTGGTGGATGCTACTCTTGTTACTCTGATCATATTCTGGGGCCTGTTTTATGTGAACTGGGATACTCCATTGTCTTTGTGGCCTGAAGGCCATATGTCCTGAAGGCATTTTGATTATCTGAAGGCCCTTGAGACCCATAGGTCCAAACCAGTGGCCCGAAGACCCAAATCGGGTGAATCATTCTGGATGCTACAGTACAAAATAGTAACTGCTACAGTACTACTACAGTGACTTCTACCATGACTTCTATAGTACACAAAAATTCACCTCTACCCGGTTTTGAACCTGGGTCTCCTGGACACCAAGCAGGATCCCTTAACACTCAGGTACGGGCTCGTTGGCCATCATGGTGTTGTTTGTTATTCAAACACTTCATTATTTGGATGAGTATAATAATGAGTATAACTAATGTAAATAAAAAATATAGAATGTTAATTATTCTATATATGTGGTATACCATCAAATTATGTGATATTTCACCATCAATATAATGATATTTTCACTCATGCGTACATAAAGATTGTAGTCTCCACGACGTGATGAGATTCATTAACACATTCACTTTTTAGCGATGATTATAATAATATATATATTTAATAAGTTTGTAATATATGACATAATAATTCTTTTTGATAGAGATATATATATATATTGATGTACTTACATATATCTTATTCACTTATTTCTGTTCAATACGATATGAAAACAGAAACAACGTTTTTGCGTACGTACAACCTACTGTCTCCATAAACGGTGCCTTCCATTTCAAATATCTATCTATTATAAATATTTATATTCTAAAAAAATATGATATATAAATAATGATTTATATTCTTTAATTATTTAAATCATGATATAAATGATATAATCAATAATAACAAGTTAAAACACATACGACAAATAAAGCGATTATTACCCAAAATGTTAATTTAACATGGAAATCATTTTTAAATGGGTTTTATAAAGTCATAAATGAATGTTGTATGATATAATAAATATGAATATTGTTCTTTTATAATTTAGTAACATAATATGGTCATTATATAGGAGGTTAAACATACCCTCCACCAAAGGAAAGTGCATGTTAAGGGTAAATACCACAATATTTTTATTAACCGAGGTTGTTTTTACGTAAGTATCTACTGGGACATATTTATTATCCATGTCCATGATTCATAAAAGAGTTTTCAAATGGATTTTTAAGGGACTTTTTTTTACTAAAACATCATTTTAAATGTTTTAACGATTTATTATTCTAAACCTTTCTCATTAATGTCCATGTTTTCAAAATGGTTTTAAAGATTTATTTATATAGGCATGAATGTTTTAAAATGTTAATTAATTTCAAAAGTTTCAAATTTTTATGGGAAAAATTGATTCAAAAATATATTTTAAATAACTTCCTTTATAAATTATGGGGCTTTTAAATTATTTCATGAAAAAGGGATATTTCTATCAATGTTATTTACTAATCATTTTTAAATATGTCAACATCATTTATGGGATATTATTATCGATGGAGGTTGATTTATTATGATAATAATCTTCCATATTATGTTGAAGGTGTTGTGATAAATTTGATAGTGGATGTGTTATTTTTTTACCATCCATGTTTTATGGTTAAAGTATTGACATTTCTTATACAAGTTTTAATATGAATGTTTGTGTTATGTTTCAACATTTCATATGTGGAATGTATTGGACTTAGTAAGTGATGGCTGGAGCTTGCTAGAGATCCTCAATGCATTGGTAGGTCTCCTAAGAAAATTAGATGTGGAATTGGATGAGTCATTTACCAATTTGATATATAGTTTCGAGTGTGGCCTAAATCATTTTTAGACGTCTTTTCTGAGGCCCTGATAAGATTTTTTAGAATGTATGGCACTATACATTCCCTCATAATGAAAATATTATTGATTGTTCATGTGGTTATCCGACTAGTATAATACCAATTACTATGTTTTATTATGGCATTATTTACTCTCTCATATACCTTCTATAAAGTGTTCATGTTTATTATTTGTAAAGACATGTGTTTTAAATTATTCACTATGCTTAATGTTTATGTTACCTTCCACTATATTTCTTACCCTTAATGAGCTTTTGAGATCACCCCTTTCTTATGTTTTATTTTCCCAGGATTCCAAGAAGTGTATTATGATTTATAATTTGGGTTATGCTATGGGATTAATGGCATTATCAAAGGATAATTTATGTTTTGTTTTATTTTCTAATGTGTAATGTAACATTCATGTATGTAATCTATTTTCCAAGACTGCTAAACTGATCAGTCCTTCCGGACTTGATTCCTTGTAATCATGCCAATGTTATGTAACAATGCACCAACTCTGGGTAACTGGGTTCGGGGCATTACAGTTGGTATTAGTAGAAGTTTAGAAATAACCTTGGAAATCGATTTAGATAATGTCTGATTAGAGAACATTACCCTAAGATAGACTTTGAGGATTAGTATAGAAGAACTTTTTAAAATTTTGGTAATGTAGTGATTTTGTGTATTTCCCAAGAAATAAATCCCTGTCTGGATACGAGCAGGTATAGGTGGCTCTGGAACAGATTTAGCAAGGATTGAAAACTTTTACATGGAGTTTCGGGCTTTGCACAAGGTATCCTAGTACATGAGAATGGGCCTTTATGCACTCTTTGTTACGCCACTCTCAGGGGATATGCTTAGGATAATTCATATTTTCAATAAAATCCATTATGAAGGATTTACTAGTAAATAATTTATAAAATAAAACATTTTATGATTATAGATTATATGTATAATCATCTCAATTTATGTTAGGTACTTTAAAAATTTAGAATTATTCATTGTGATTCATAAACTAACTTAGTGTATGCTATTGTTTAGAAATGGCACCTAATAGATGAAATGAGAATTCCAGGAATACACATGACTGAAAGATTATGAAGGATCATATATTTTAGGGTATTAAGGAAACATTTAAAAGGGAAATAGTCTCCCATGTATTCTTATTATATGAATAAATATTATCTTGTGTTAATAAGTTAAGTAAATAATTCTATGAGTCCTATGGATTTAAAGAGAAGCAAGAGAAGAAAAGGATAAAAGAGAGAAAGCTGGATAAAGGGAAGAGGAAAAAGAATTATTTTCCCATATTTGACAACTGTGGAAAGAATCACCTTGGTAAATTCTTGAAGGAAATGAGTGTTCTCTATAAGTGTGGAGAAAAAGTACACCAAGTACATGATTGCATGTGTAAGAAAAAGGTTTCAAATGTACAATGATTCATCTACATGAAGTTGGGACACTACATGAATCAATATCAAAATCATCAAAGTATACCCCAAATGCTACTATTCGATAATAATCATGTTATGATACTTCTGAAGATGAAGAGGATTGATTGGATTTATTATGTTGTTATTAATGTATTGGGTCATTTGAGTATTGTATTAATGATTTGCATGTTAGAAAAATTATACAGTATATAAGGATTGTACTGCAGTACTATTTCATTAAGGACTTGATATTGTGTGGAACCAAGGAAAGTGACTTAATAGTGGGTTAATGTTTTTTGGAAAATATATAATTGAGAAAAATATAAACCATAATATGGATATGATAATGAGGTAGTGATTTTGGAATAAGGCATGCTTGATTTGGATAAATTATATCTGATAGTCTTGACTAACATAAAACTAATTAATGATTCTTATATTCAATTATTGTAGGAGATGAATACATTTTTGGATATAAGGGGTATATCCAGTATTCTGAAAGGAATAAGAGATCATGAATGTAATCGATAAGGTTTGATGGTAATTTGGGGTGTTACAGTGTTTTAAAATAATACATGGCGAAGGTATTCACTTGTTATTACGTAGCAAAAAGATATTCATTGTGTTTACCTTTCTTATAAATTTTGGACTGTGAGTTTGGAAAGAAGTATTTTGGATCAGTCTAAAGGTTGGATTCAATTATGGTTGAAATTATATAGTATTTTTAAGGATAAATCATTTCTTGAGATTATTTTTGGATTGTCATAAAAAGGGAAACCCATACGTCGAGTGACAACCCGTCACGTTCAGCAAGGCCGCAAGACTTCAACCCGCAACCAAAGAGTGACAAGGGTGCATCGCCTACCACTAGCCTACGTGATGTCCTGGTTTGTATAATGTAGTTTTTTTAAATTTTTTGATAGATAAATTATCAATTCATTTTTTTGTAACCCTATACGATTAGGATAAATAAAATAATTTTGAATTCTATTATATTTTGGAGTGAAAGATGAGTTTTTGGTAGGAATTAGTTGAAGGTTTAAACTCTACTTATCAAGTATATTTTTTCCTTATCCTATGAATAATTTAATTATTAAACATTCAGAAAGGGATCCTAAAACAAAAAATGTGTTATCCTAATACCTTATGTTTTGTTGGACCAAAAATATTTTAAATCATCATAGACTGATGGATTTGAGGCCCTCAATTTCACAATTGTTTGTGATTGATGACCTCAATCACTCCATATAAATATTTACATTTTTCCTCCAATTATGTGTCCCTAATTTCCACCAATGTTCTTTTAATTTGGATAATAATTTGGTGGTGACTTTTTCATTTCCATTTCCCTCTTATAAAGAATAAATTTTATTAACTCAATTTCCAATGTGGGTTTTCAACAAAGGTATTTTTCTATTTTTAACCTTTTATTTTCAAAGAACAATTTCAAATTGAGAGGAGGCAATTTATTGAAGTAGGGGAGAATGTAACACCCAATTATTTCATAGTATGTTATCTCTTTAATGTAATTCAGTAACTTTCACTACACTTAACAACAAGTTCGAGCGCACCAAGACTTACCAAACTAGCCACTCAAAAAGTGGTTATGAATAGTATTAACTGCATTGAAAATTATATATATATCCTATATAATTTTAAAATTCATATTTTGTGTTCCTTAGACATAATATAATTACGAATTCAATTTTTCAGATAAAAGAAGTATTTTTCAAAAAATACTATTTTACCGCCTATTTAATGGAGAATCCTTTTTAAAACAAATATTTGACAATTTTATTTATTAAATTTAATGAAATTATATTCTATTTTATAATAAGGACATTAAAATTTAGTTTGGATAGATGTTTGGTACTTTTTTGATAACTTTCATATTTTGATGAATACTGAGAAATACTACATTTTAATAGAAAAAAACTTTTTTAATCGAAATAATTTATAGTGTTAAATTATACATTTGAATGGTTTGGATGTTTAATTAGTTTATATTTTTATCATTTAATACAATTTAGATCGTCATAAGTAATTTCACATTTAAATATAACATAAACACATGTCAATCTTTTTATTGTTTTTACTTTTTAAAAATCCGCTTTTTGGTTTTTGACAACATGAATTAATTTTAAATTAATAAATGAAACTTCTATGTTAATAATTTGGTAAAATGGAATTCATTTTTGAATTCAGAATATCAAAATTATCTTAGAGTAAATTTCTGTTATTTTTACGAAAACTTTCAAGTTTGGATGAATAGTGAAAAACACTACGTTATTGGTTAAAACCGACTTTTTATTTAAATAATTATTTATTTTATTTAAATATATTTTAGGTTAAAATAGATACATAATACCTATATATGTTAAATGTAATTAATTAGAGTCGTTTTATAATAACTTTAGATATATAAAAATTTTATTGAACTTTTTTACCGTCTTTTACCCACCTCCTAGGAGCATTTACAAATTTGCATAAAACATAATTTTTTGGCTTTTGTGAGTTGAATTTCAAAAATCTTTGAGACATTATTAATATCAGTAAGTAAAATGTGGTTCCATAAGATGAAAATTATTTTTTGTGAATAGTAACTTTTGATTTTTATTTACCACTATTAAAAGTATATAGAGAAATTAAGGGTAAAAATGTTATCATAATTACCCTAACACATGTACTAATTCTATTGTATAAGTATAATTCGACCAAAAACTACCTTAGGAATAACAAATGACCCTCTTTGGTCCACTTGGATTTGATTAGGACATTTATTATAATTTTATTTAAAGAAGAGTTAAAAGAGTTAAATTCAAAATTTAATAACTAAACCATTTTTAATATAGGGTTACACACAATATAAATTCAACTATAAATATTCATTATAAAGATAAAATATTTAATACATCATGGTATTTTATTTATAATTTTTATATATTAAATAAAAAAAATTATTTATGACACAATGATGATGCAACAATTACCTTATTAATGAAAGAATCAAATAAATGGTATTATAAATATTAAAATAAATATAATTTCAAAATTTTTATGACATCCACGAATTTTATAGGTTAATATTATATGGTAGGTTTGATTCAATATATCTTTATCGAAGTAATCATGTTGTGATGACTTTCAAAAAAACCAAAAACCAAATACTATCAAAATTGACATAAATGATTTTTTAAAACAAATACTATATTATTGGCTAATATAATATTCATAAAAATATATGGGTAGGCAAAATGGATTAAATAATATTATATATATCATTAATGATCCACTTTACGTACTACATGATGTTTAGAGTATGTTTATTAACCATATAGTGTAACAATATAAGAAGACATGGTAAAAGTTAAACTATTTAACTAAGAGTTAAATTTAAAATATAAGGTTAAAATGGTAACCTAAACATGTCTAAAACCTACTGTTTGAGAGTATTTAGACTCATAACCTCATTATCCTCGACAGAAATCATTTTTTAGCCATTAGAAACCGAAAATGAGTTTATTATAAAATAATATTTCAAGGTTTTCCTAAAGTGACCCTCACCTCTCTTATAAAAGGGAACTCCACCTTCTCTGAAAATCACCCCTCCAAAGCCATTTGGCTAAGCCAAAACCTACCAAAATATCCTCCCAACATCCCTCACATAATCCTATAAACCTTAATTTGATCAAAAGTAAAACCTAAGGATCCCTTTTGATCAACTTAAAAGAAAACACCCGAAGAAGAGGTAATAATTTCACTACCCTCTTTCAAGTTCTTTTCATCCTACACTTTCTCTTTCTTTTTTGTTTCCATAGCAAAATAATAACTCCAGTAACTCTTATATATTGTTATTTCATTATAAATATGGTACAAAAATAGTTTTTATTCTATCCATCCTCTAAATGAAAAAGGCACCATATGTGCGTACGTACGGCTTACCGTCTCCACGTTATGGTGTAGTTTGTTATTCTAACACTTCATTATTTGGATGGGTATAATAATGAGTATAACTGATGTAAATAATAATATATAACATGTTAATTATTATGTATATATGATATACCATCCAACTACATATGATTTCACAATCAATATAATGATATTGTCTCTTGTGCATATGTACAGATTACGGTCTCCACGATGCGATGAGATTTATTCCCACATTCACCATTCAATGATGATTATAAAAATATATATTATTAATTATTATGTAATATATGACATAATAATTCTACTGGATAGATATATTTATGAATTTATTAACTTACATATATCTTATTCACTTATTTATGTTCAATACGATATGAAAATGGAAACAATGTTTATGCGTAGGTACGACATACCGTCTCTATAAAAGATGCCTTCCATTTCATATATCTATCTATTATAAATATTTATATTATAAATATATATGATATATAAATCATGTTTTATATTCTATAAGTATTTAAATCATGATTCAAATGATATGTTCAAGAACAACAAGTTAAAACATGTACGATAAAGAAAGCAATTATTACCCAAAATGTTAATTTAGCATGGAAATCATTATTAAATGTGCAATATAAAGTCATAAATGAATCATGAATGATATAATGAATATTAATTGGTTCTGGTATAATTTAAATAACATTAAATGGTCATTATACAGGAGGTTAAACATACCCTCGACCAAATGAAAGTGCATGGTAAGGGTTAATCCAACAATCTATTTATTAACTGAGGTTGTTTTTATGAAAGTATCTACTGGGAAATATTTATTATCCATGTCCATGTTTCATAAAGGAGCTTTCAAATGGATTCCTTTAAGGTAATTTTTTTACTAAAACATCCTTTTAAATTTTTTAAAGATTTATTCTTCTAAACCTTTATCATTAATGTCCATGTTTTCAAAATAGTTTTAAGGATTTATTTATATGAACCAGAATGTTTGAAAATTTTAATTCCTTTCAAAAGTATCCAAGTGGTATGGGAAACATTAGTTCAAAACTATTTTTAAATTAATTTCTTTATAAATTATGTGGGTTTTAAATGATTTCATGAAAAAAGAGATATTTCTCTCAAAGATTTTTATTGATCATTTTGAAAATTTTCAACATCCTTTAAAGGATTTTATTCTTGATAGATGTTGATCTATTATGATACAATTCTTCCATATCGTGTTGAAGGTATTGAAATATATTTGACAATGGATGTGTTATTTTTATACCATTCATAGTTTATGGTTAAAGTATTGACATTTTGTATGCTAGTTTTAATATGAATGTTTATGTTATGTTTCAACCATTTCATATGAGGAATGTATTGGACTTAGTATGTGATGGGTGAATCCCACTATATCTCCTCAATGCATCGGTAGGTCCCTGAAAAAATTAGATGTGGAATTGTATGAGGCCTTTCCCAATTTGAAATATGGTTTTGGCCGAGGCCTAAATCATTTCTAGACATTTTGGTCAAGGCCTTGATAAGATGTTTCAGAATGTCCGATATTATACATTCCCTTATAATGAAAATATTATTGATGGTTCATGTAGTTATTTTACTAGTAGAATACCCATGACTATGTTTTATTATGGAATTATTTACTCATCTCATATTCCTTCCATAAAGTGTTTAGGTTTATTATTTGTAAAGGCATGCGTTTTAAATTATTCACTATGCAAAATGTTAATGTTACCTTCCACTGTATTGTTTACCCTTAATGAGCATTTGAGCTCACCCCTTTTTATGCTTTATTTTCCAAGGATTCCATGAAGTGTACTATAATTGATATGCTGAGTTAATCTAGGTGACTAATTGTGTTCTAAATAGATCATTTATGTTTTGTTTTATTTTCTGAGGTGTAATGTAACGTTCATGTATGTAATATTTTTTCCAAGACTGCTAAACTGATAGTTCCTTCGGGACATGATTCCTTGTAATCATGCCAATGTTATGTAATAATGCACCGACTCTGGGTAACTGGGGTCATGGCGTTATAGTTTGTATTTGAGGAAGTTTAGAAATAACCTTGTAAATAGATTTAGATAAACACTGATTAGATAACATCACCCAAAGATAGTATTTGAGTATTAGTATAGAATAACTTCCTAGAATTTTGGTAATGTAGAGATTTTGTGTATTTTACAATAAATACATCCCTGTCTAGATATGAGCCGGTAGAGGCGGCTCTGGAAGAGATGTACCTAGGAGTGAAAACTCCAAAAAGGAGTTTTGGGCTTTACTCAGGGTATCCGGGTACACGACAATGAGCCTTGCATCACTCTTGGTTACGACACTCTTGGGGGATATGCTTAGGATAATTCACATTTTCATTACAAGCCATTATGAAGGATTTAGGAGTAAATACTTCATAAAAGAAAACATTTTATGATTATAGATTATATGCTTAATATTTTCAATTTACATTAGGTATTTTACAAGTTTGGAATTATTCATTACGATTCATAAACTAACCTAGTGTATTCTATTGTTTAGAAATGTCACCTAGTAGAAGAAATGAGAATTCTAGGAATATGTATGATCAAAAGTTTAATAAGGATCATATATTTCATGGTATTAACCCAAAATTTAAAAGGGAAATAGTCTTCCATGTATTCTCATCATATGAATAAATAATATCTTGTGTTAATAAGATAAGTAATGAATTATATGAGTCCTATGTCTTGGAAGAGAAAAAATAGAAGAAATGGTTGAAAGAGAGAAAGATGGATAATGGGAAGAGGGGAAGGAAGTATTTTCCCATATGTGATAACTGTGGAAAAAATCATCTTGGAAAATGCCTGAAGGGAATGGGAGTTTGTTATAAGTGTGGAGAAAAAGGACACCAAGTACGTGATTGCATGGGTAAGAAAAATGTTTCAAATGTACAATGATTCATCTGTATGGAGTTGGGACAATACTCAAATTAATGTCCAAATCATCAGAGTGTACCCCAAATGTTGTTGTTGGATAATAATCATGTTATGACACTACCGAAGATAAAGAGGAATGATTAGATTTCTTATGTTGTTATTGAAGTATTATGTCATTTGAGTATTGTATTAATGATCTACATGTTATAAAAATAATAGAGTATATAAGGATTGTACTTTAGTACTATTTCATTAAGGACTTGAGATTGTGTGGAACCAAGAAAAGTGACTCAATAACAGGTTAATTTTTTTATAAAATATATGGTTGAGAGAAAGATAAACCAAAATATGGTTCTGACACTGAGGTGGTTATTTTGGAATACGACATGCTTGATTTGGATAAATTATATTGGATATTCTTTAATACCATGAAACTAATTAATGATTCGTATATTCCATCACTGTTTGAGTTTAAAACATTTTTGGGTAGAAGGAGTATATCCAGTATTCTATAAGGAATAATGGAGCATGAATGTAATCAATAAGGTTTTATGTTAATTCGTAGTGTTACATTGTTTTAAAAGAATACATGATGAAGGTATTCACATGTTATTATGTGGAAAAAAGGATCTTCAATGTGTTTACCTTTCTTATAAATTTTGGACAGTGCATTTGAAAAGAAGTATTTAGGATAAGCATAAATGTTGGAATCGATTAATTTTGACATTAGATACTATTTTTAAGGATAAATCATTTCTTGAGATTATTTTTTAATTTTCATAAAAAGGACAACCCGGAGGTTGGGCCACAACCCGTCGCGTTCGACAAGTCCACGACACTTAAACCCACAATCGAAGAGCGACAAGGGTGCATTGCCTACCACTGGCCTACATTATGTCCTAGTTTGTACAGTGTAGTTTTTTTAAATGTTCTGACAGATAAATTATAAATTCATTTTTTTGGACCCCTATACGATTAAGATAAATAGAATATTTTTTAAATTCTATTATCTTTTGGAGTGAAAGATGAGTTTTTGGTAGGAATTAGTTGAAGGATGAATCTCTACTTGAAAATTAAATATTTTTTCCACTTTTTCTTTGAATGAATTAGGTCTTAAACTTTAGGGAAAGGATCTTAAATCCAAAAATCTCTTATCCTAATACCTTATGTTTTGTTGAACCGAGAATATTTTAGATCATCATAGATTGATGGAATTGAGGCCCTCAATTTTACACTTGTTTCTGATTGATGACCTCAATCACTCCCTATAAATATTTACGTTTTTCCTCCAATTATATGTCTCTATTTTCCACCAATGTTCTCCTAATCGAGATCATAATTTTGTTGTGACTTTTTCATTTCCCTTTCCCCATTATAAAGACTAAATTTTATTAACCCAATTTATGATGTGGGTTTTCCACAAAGGTATTTTTATATTTTTAACCTTTTATTTTTAAAGAACAATTTCAAATTAAGAAGATATAATTTATTGAAGGAGGGGAGAATTTAAGACCCCAAAATTTCATAGTATGTTATCTCTTCAACATAATTAAATAACTTGCGCTACACACAATAACGAGTTCGAGCAACCTACGAATTACCAAACATGCAATTCAAAAAGCGATAATGAATAGTATTAACTGCATTTCAAATTTTATATATATCCTATATAATTTTATCATTCATATTTTGTGTTTCTTAGACATAATATAAGGAAAAATTCAATTTTTCATATAAAATAAATATTTTTTAAAAAATGCAATTTTGCCGTCTTTTTAATGGAGAATCCTTTTTAAAACAAATATTTGACAAATATATATTAAATTTAATGAAATTAAATTTTTATTTACAATTGGGACATAAAAATTTAGTTTGGATTTTTTTTGGTACTTTTCTGATAATATTCATATTTTAAAGAATACAGAAATATACTAAATTTTAATTGAAAACATCTTTTTCAATCGAAATAATTTA
This sequence comes from Viscum album, assembly GCA_963277665.1. Classification (NCBI taxonomy): domain Eukaryota; kingdom Viridiplantae; phylum Streptophyta; class Magnoliopsida; order Santalales; family Viscaceae; genus Viscum; species Viscum album. Next base: position 78,281,305 of record OY728152.1, on the reverse strand, counting down.
TAGTGTTAAATTATAAATTTGAATGGTTTTGATATATAAATAGATAATATTTTTATCATTTAATACAATTTATGTCATTATGAGTAATTTCACATTAAAATTTGACATAAACCCATGTCAATCATTTGATAGTTTTTTCTTTTTAAAAACCCACTTTTTGGTTTTGACAACAGAATTTAATTTTAAATTAAAAAATGAATCTTCTATGTTATGAATTTGGTAAAATACACTTCATTTTTAAATTCATAATATCAAAATTATCTTAGGGTGAATTTTTGGTATTTTTCTAAAATCTTTCAATTTTTGATGAATAGTGAAAAACACTACGTTATTGGTTAAAACCGACTTTTTATTTAAGTAAGTATTTATTTTATTTAAATTTATTTTAGGTCAAAATAGTTACATAATACTTATATATGTTAAATTTAATTCATTGGAGTTATTTTATAATAAGTTTAGATATATAAAAATTTTATTTAACTTTTTATCGTCTTTTACCCACCTCCTAGGAGCATTTACAAATTTGCATAAATCATATTTTTACCGCCTTCATGAGTTGAATTTAAAAAATCATAGAGAAACGGTTAATATCAGGAAGTTAAATTAGGTTCAATAAGATGAAAATAAATTTTTTTGAATTGTAACTTTTGACTTTTATTTACCACAGTTAAAAGTAAATAGGGTCTTTAAGGGTAAAAATGATATCATAATTACCCTAACAGATGTCATAATTCTATTGGATTTGTATAATTCAACAAAAAACAACCTTAGGAATAAAATATGATTCTCATTGGTCCAAATGAATTAGGTTTGGACATTTATTATTATTTTCTTTAAAGAAGAGTTAAAAGAGTTAAATTCAAAGATTAATAACTAAACCATTTTTAATAAAGGGTTACACACAATATAAATTTTTCTACAATTATTCATGAAAAATATAAAAGGATTTAATATATCATGGTATTTTATTTAATATTTTTAGACATTAAATAATTTAATCTATTTATGACAAAATGATGATGCAGTAAATACCTTATAAATGAAAGAATCAAATAAATGGTAATATAAATATTAAAATAAATATAGTTTCAAAGTTTTTATGAAATCCCCAAATTTTTTAGGTGAATATGACTTATTAGGGTTGATTACATATATCTTTTTCGAAGTAATCAAGTTGTGATGACTTTCACAAAAACCAAATACCAAATAGTGTCAAAATTGACAAATATTAATTTTTGAAACAAATACTATATTAGTGGTTGATATAACATTCCGAAAAATATAAGGTTCAACCAAAGGGCTTAAAAAATATTATATATGTCATTAATTAACCACTGTATTGATTACCATTAATGAGAATTTGGGCTCACCCATTTCTTAAGTTTTATTTTCCCAGGATTCCAAGAAGTGTATTATGATTGATAAGATGAGTTAAACTAGGGGATTAACGACGTTCTCAAAGGATCATTTATGTTGTGTTTAATTTTATAATGTGTAATTTAATATTCATGTATGTAATCTATTCTCCAAGACTGCTAAACTGACCTGTCCTTCAGAACTTGATTCCTTATTATCATGGCAATGTTATGTAATAATGCACCGACTCTGGGTATCTGGGGTCAGGGCGTTACAATGGGGCCTTATAGTAATACACATATCATAAGAAAATTTAAGTTTATTTAAGGTATATATGTTATTATATAATAATGATATAAAAATAATTAAATTGTTTTGAGGTAGAAAAAAAAAATATCCATTGATGAACACTACCTCTTCTTTGGGTATCTCTTTTTAGTTTACACCAAGGGACTCCTTTGGTTGGATTTCTACACAATTAATGGTTTATATGATGAGACTAGAGTATTGGAGAAGTTATTTATGTAGGTTTGGCCTAAACCAATTGGTTTTTAACGTGTGAATATAGTGGAAGAGGGGGTGGGAATTTATAAAGCATTTTGAGTGGAAAACATGTAATGTTTTGAAAGAGAGAATTACAACTTTATTTTTTCCATGAAATGCTAATAAGGTTTTAGAAACATAGTAATAATATTATATATTAGGTATAAATAATGCAAGAAAATTGGTTTTGAAAAAATTAAAATGTCAATTTTCTTCATAAGCTAAAATTTTAGTTCATTGGTAAACTTGTTTTTATCTTAATTATTGTGAATAGTTTGAAATATTTCACTAATCATGTTAGTCAAGAATTAAATTTTAAATTTTTTAAATTTTAAATAATTTTTATCTAAAATATAAAAAAACATTTTTCAAATTCAATTCGATTAAGTTGTAGAAATTGATTTAAAATCTAACCCCACAGATAGGATAAGATAATGGGGTTTATAGGTGAAAATGTTTATAAGTTTCAAATATTTTCAAATCTAATTTCAATGTTAAATTAATTAAAATTTACTAAATCATATTTATTTATGTATAATTGAAATGATTATATTTTTTAAAAATTTTAAAATATAAATTAAATATATAAATAAAACATATGTGTAACGCCCCGACCCCAGTTACCCAGAGTCGGTGCATTAATTACATAACATTGGCATGATCACAAGAAAGATCAAATCTCGAAAGACCGATTGGTTTAGTAGCCTTGGAAACACTTGATATATTCATAAGTTTTACATTACATCATCAAAAAAACTTCTTGTCTTCATATCCCCTCATACTATCCCTGCAGGTCATTCATAAATTACTTCTTCATAATCCTGGGAAAAATAAAACATTGAAAGGGGTGAGATCGGATGCTCAGTAAGGATAACATTATAGCAGAAGCTTTCATAAATAAGCATAAACACTTAAGGAAATTTATAACTAAAACAAAAGCCTTTTAAATTTGAACTTCAGCATAAAATGGCAAAGGTAAAATGAAATAATGCCATTTACTTACTCACATGGATATTCTACTAGTTGAATGATCACATGCAATATCAATAACCACTTTCATAATTATGGAATGCATAATGCCAAACTTTAATTTCTTTGTCAAGGCCTCGTCCCATGACCTTGGGGCTAACTGTAACCGGAACCCAACCCGGAGTGCCTCTAATAACTGGACACCAACCCAGAGTGCCTCTAATAACCGGACACCAACCCGGAGTGCCTCTAATAACCGGAGACCAAACCGGAGGGCTTAATTTTACCAGTCCCTAACCTGGAGGGATTACTTTTACCAGTCCCCAACCTGGAGGGATTACTTTAACCAGTCCCCAACCTGGAACATACTTGTCCAACACAATCATATGAAGTAAAGGTTGAAATATAACATAAACATTCTTATTGGAACTAGCATACGAAATGTCAATACTTTACTCATAAACAATGAATGCTATATAAATGACACATCTACAGTCAAACATATCACAAAACTTCATTACAATATGGAAGTTTTAAATCATAATAAATCAACTTCAAATAATCATAAAATCCATCAAAGGATGTTGACATAGATGAAAATGTTTTTTTAAAAATTATTGAGAGAAATATCCCTTTTTCATGAAAACATTTTAATGTTACACAATTTAGAAAGTAAGGCATTTAAATACATTTTTGAATCAAAGTGTCCCATACCACTTTGAAACTTATTAATGGAATTAACACTTTTAAAACATTCATTTTCATATAAATAAATCCTTACAAACCATTTTGAAAACGTGGACATAAATGAGGATGATTTAGAAGAATAAATATTTAAAACTTTTAAAATGGTGTTTTAGTAAAATTTCCCTTAGAAATAATCCCTTTGAAAACTCTTTTATGAAATATGGACATGGATAGTAAATATGTCCCTGTAGATACTTACGTAAATACAACCTCGGATATTAAAGAGATTGTGAAGTAAACCCTTATCAATTTGGTAACTTATGAAACATAAAACCCATGAAAGAGGTATCATACAATGAAAATGTAAACACACATAAGGTAAAGTGTATTACACAAAGAATACAATTATGGGAAGTACATACACCACACAAAATATAATAGTGGAAATATGGCATGAATCTCACGGAAATAAAGAGTGAGATGAAAACCCCTTACCACGTTAATCAACTGAGTCATATGGAAAAAAGTTAATAACCACCAAATTATTTCCAGAATAAAATGAATATAAAGAGAATCATGATAATATATATCAAATGGCAGTACACAATACACCACTTTCAATAATTTAGTGGCGAACAATGGAAATCTCACGGAATTGAAAGTGAGATAAAAAAATCCCTTACTTTGTACTTTTTCCTTGGTCGATGGTAGGTTTACCTCCTGTATAATGGTGAAATAATTGTTATTGAATAAAACAATAATAATTTACTTTAATATGATATCATATATGATTTTTTAACATTGATTTATTAATAATATCTTAGTATTATCGGCGTTTCGGGTGATAATCGATTCGTTCTTCTTAAATGTTTGGTTACGTAAGACATGTTTGTAATGGATAGATTATATCTTATTCATAATCAGAATGATATTAACATTATTTTTAACCCTAAAATGATAATAATACTTGAATGGATACGATGGAGGATGGATCTCACCGTGTTCGTGGAGACGGTAGTCCGTACGTACGCACGAACGCTACTTCCATTTAATTTTTCATTTTAAAAGAATTGAATCCAAATGATACATAAGTATATTATTATTACAGTATAATATAATATTTTATATATGTTACTTATGTTCATTAACACCATTCTTTATACGTTCCATGTGTGGTATAAACGAGTCATGTCATTTTAAGGGGGCGGTAGTCCGCATTTCCTCAAATGAAATTATCGTATGTATATACAACATGAAACGAATAATGGTATGAAATAAAATGGAATTACAGAAGCTTATATATAAAATATGTATCATTAATATCACACTTAATTACAGTGCCATCATAATGGCCACCATGAGAGGCGGTAAGATGTATTTGAACAATCATCGTTTCGTGAGGCGTTAGTTTTCCATTCACAGAAACATTATGTTCATCATCCATTAGATGGAGGTGTGTGTATGTGTAGTTCGAATCCTTCTTATAAAAACATCCTAGTATATCGAGGATACTTTTGTTGTTACAAAAGAAAGGAAATAAAAAGTGTTTGGGGGTTGGAGAAGCAAAATAAATGAAAATAATTTAAGAGAAATCGATACCTTTAATTTAGGTAACTCACTTTGGTTGGAACCAAAGGACTTCTTGGAATGCTTTATGCCTAAGGGTAAGCTTCAAGGAGGAGGAGAGGGATGTGGGGAGCTTATTTGGGCAGAGTTTGGACGAGCCAAGTGGCTTTAGAGGTGTGAGGAATGAGTAGAAGTGGTCTCCATTTATAAGGGAGAGGAGGGGCTCTTTAGGAAAGAGTGAAAGTATTACTTTATAATATAATTATATTCGGTTTATAATGGTCCAAAAATCATTGAGGTCAAATATAAGATGACACATATTCTAAATAAAATCAACCAATAAGAATTGGACCGGTTTTAGATAATATTTTAATCATTATAATCTTATTTATTTAAATGATTTATTAATGAGGTAAACATTGCATCATTATTGTGTCATTAATAATTTAAATTATTTGATGTCTAAAAATTATATATAAAATATCCTTATATAGGAAATCGTTTTATCTTTTTAATGAATATTTATAATCGAAAATCCAACATGTATAACCCTATGTAAAAAATTGGTCTTCTAAAAGATGTAAGCTTATGCCATTTTTATTTTTATTTTAACTTCATTAATATAATGTGTCCCTACCACATACAAGTGGCTCCAAGGGGTCCCCAAATCGACCCAAGGATGCCCATGGTCGGGTATGTTTCCACCAATAAGGTTAGGACACGTTTTAGGGTAATTTTGTATTATTATTATATTATTTTTTAACCCTTATTTACCGGATTTACCTTTTAACCATGGTAAATAAAATATTTACCGCAGTAATTATTCAAAATGTGTCAAAATAAAAGTTACCTATTTACATAATTTGGACTTCCTGATTCCAAATATGTAATCCATTTTTCCAAATTCAAAACACAGAAGTGTCAGAAATTAATTTAAAATTAATTCCCGTTGTTAAAATAAAAAGCGTGTTTTTAAGAGATAATAACTATCAAAAGATTGACACTTGTTTATGTCTGGTTTAATTGTGAAATTATGTACAATGACAAACATTAAATTAAATGGTAAAAATATATTCTAAATATACTTTAAAACCACTCAAATTCATAATTTATCAATATTAATTATTTTGATTAAAAAAGTTGTTTTTAATTATAATTTAGTAATTTTCACTATTCATCAAAATATAAAAGTTATCCGAAAAGTACCAAAATTTTACCCTAGGCTAATTTAGATATTCCGAACCCAAAAATGAAGTCCATTTTGAAATATAAAATATATATTATTTCAAAATTTAGGAATTATTATCCATAACGGCTAGTTTGATCGGTTGTGGTGTGTGTTAAAACTCGAAGTTGCGTACAACACACGCTACTGTTTTATTCAAAGGAAAGCGTACCGTGTAAGCTTGGGATGTTTCATTTTAAATTTTTTGATGTCCCAATTTAGTCAAAAAGTTTAAAATATTGTATTCAAAAAGGTTTCACTATTAAAAGTTGATAAAAGTGCAATACTGAAAATGAATATGTTCTTGCATTATGACTAAGAAACTCATAATATGGATTCTAAAATAATAAGGATTATATAAAGTTTAAAATGTAGTTAATGCTATTCATGACCTCTTTTAATGGCTTTTTTTTGTAAGTCATGGTGTGATTGAACTCAGTTTTGCGTGTAGTGCATGTTATTGAATTATTTTGAAGAAATAACACACTATGAAATCTTGGGGTGTTACAATATGGAAAGGAAGTTTTCAATTAAAATTCATTATTTTTCACGATTCATAATAAAAAATGAAATATTTAAAAAACACAAGAAAGTAATCCTATGATAATTTTGAAATAAAAAATTGGAAAATTATTTTAATTTATCAAATCAATTTTATTAATGTGAAAAAATTAATTTTCTTATTGTTCAAAAATAGACATAAATAGTCATTCTTTAAAAAAATAGTATCTTCAAAACATATAAAGTATTCATAAAAAATTATACATTCCATTATCTATATATTTTTATTATATAAAAATATTATAAATTATATTTTAAAATTATTAATTAATTTTTATATTACTTTGTTTAATGGATACGTTATAACTATCCATTGTAGGTAATATTAATAGTAAACTATTGGTTGGTAGAAACTTTATTTTTCATGTGACACAAGTTAAACATGTTGTTGTGAAAAAAGATGATTAACATACTATTATGTGTAAGGCAAGAAAAAAGGAAATTTAATTTATTAAAAAAATTCATAAAATGTAATGTTGTTACTACCATAAATATCACATTTTCTTTCTATTGTATCTCCTTGGATGGATCTTGATTTTATACATGGAAATGAAGTTTCATGTTGGTTTGATAAAATTAGAGTCTAAATTTGATCAAAATTTGAAATTAATCTTTTTTTTCATCAACTAGATGCCACAAAATATGTATCCTTGTAAACATAAGTCTCCTAATAAGGCTCGAGGAAGATGAAAACTCATGGCCTCAAACTGACTACACATATCTAATAGATCATATAAACATTGTTCTATACTGAACTTTTCCAAGTAGATCAATAGTGAGAATAGTTTCGAGTCCCACATCATATATTACTTCAAATGAAAACTTAATTTTTTTACAACAGTCTTCCCCATCCCGCCAGAATGGTGTGTCGAGGTCTGATCCCAATTCCTGCATACACTACCACATGACAGCTCTGTCTTCCGCCACCTGGAAACCCCACATGGGGGCACCACTATGGTTCCACATACCTCTCTATGGGAGCACTGTGAACATGAACACACACTACTGACCATGCTGGCTGGTAAGTGTTTGACTTCCCAAATAATTTTTTTGTGCATCTTAAATAACATCCTATTCCAAGATATTAAAATATTCCCCATGAAAAATAATTTTTTTCAAGGACTTATTATTTAAATAATTGTTGTACACAATGTAAGATATTTATTTTCACATTCCATGGGAATTAAACCATGTTCTATTATGGTCACAATTAGGAATCATTAAAATTTCATCTTCTCACCATATTGACGACATTCTGAACTTTAACAAATCATTTGTGTTATCTAACCTCCCCCTTTGTATTTTTTATCAATACCTACTTCATTTCAAAATTCAATAATATCATCTCCCCATAATTGGAAATAAAAATAAATATTTTAGTATGGGATTAAATTATGATCCCTATCATTAAAATATTAAGAACCTAATACACTCTTCTAAAATTTATAGTTTGATTCACTTTAGAGAAGGGTATAATTACATATAACGAAGTAATTATAAAAAATAAAAAAACTCTAAGTCTGTGTGAGTTAAAATCTATTTATAAAACAAGAGTGATAAAATTTAACATCAACAGTGTTAATAAATATCTAGCATATGACACCAACAGTAAAACATTCTATCAAGGGTTATTAGTGTTTTTCAACCAATCTCTTACATTCATCTCAACAGGAGAATTAAAAACATTAAAGTGAAAAATGTACTTTAACTTTTGAAGTTACTTTTTCTTTTATCATCATGTAATCAATAGATACTGTTGGGGTTTGGTTTAGTGGTAATATCCCCATTATCCTATATGAAAAATGGGGGTTCAAAACCCATTGGGAAAAGTGTATTGTAGTAGCACTATAGCGGGACTGTAGTAGAGGCATCACTGTAGCAGTACTATTCACAAAATGAGCCTTGGGAAAAAAATTTGGGCCTACATGCCATGTAATGGGCTATATGCCCACTAGGGCTTCAGGATATATAATGGGTCTCTGTTTTCCACTTTTAAAGAGGAATTTTCTTTACATTAATAATTAAATGTGGCTTCATACCCTACCTTTATAAAAACATTTAATCAATAACTCCATTTTAGAATTGATTTATCATCATGAAAATAATTAAATATAATCAATATAAATAAACTATGACCAGATTCAATCTCAATATTTTTAACAACTATAATTATTAGATGAATACCTCAGTATAACATTTGATATAGATAATATATCTTTTGAGATAGAGATATCTAGTGGTTGTTTTTCTAGGTTCCCCTCAAAAGATGCACTTTTTACATCTTTATCATGATTTTATTTATTCCACAATAAAAGTTAATCATATTCATATATTATTTTAAATATTAATGAAACAACATAGTTACAATATTCCTCCATGATTGATAATATTATATATGTAATATGTTCAAAACATTTATAATATTCTATTCTCCCCCTAAATACATGCTTCACCATAAATTACTTATATAAAAAAGAAAATACAATATTTATTTTGGAATAAGGTGGTTCTTCAATGAAACTTATTTAAAAAAATAGGGTTGAGAGTCTCTTCTCAACCAACTTATATTTTTTGATGAAAATGGATTATTCACATTTTATAGCAATGTAATTTCGGTTTTCTCTAATTTCCCCATTAGTCATTACTCCTACAACTATTTTACCAATATGATCCATAATTTATTAAGAACATGATCAGTATTCACTTCATGTGTAGAATCCTTTTTCCCAAAAATATTATTAGAATAATATGTTTAATATGTTTTTACTCTCTTATTAAATAAATTTTCTTATCCAGGAAACCATGTTACACAATATTTATCTGAATTTTCGGACATATTACAACACCCACACACAACTTCAGCAGTCACAAAATTAACCTTTTTAGGAAAATTTTCATATTATTCATTAGATACATCATCAAGAAAATCGACCATGTTTTTTCTCTTTTGGAAAAATTCATTATTAAATTCCACATTTTCTCCTATGGTATTTATGTTCATGGCCAATTCACAGTGGTCCATTATGTGACCTTTCCTACTACAATAGAAGCATCATTTCATTACCGTGATACTCCTCACAGTATTCTTCATGAACTTTCTAGGAGTTTTTTGTTTAACATCCTTCTTCCGTTGATCACAACCCTAGGATGACCTATCATCTTTTTTTAAAAGGTTGGGGCCAAATCCTCATTTATTATTAAAGGAAAGAAAATAACTATTTAACTGGGTAGCAGGAGACCCATTACATAGCCCGAAGGCCTAGTGGGTATGTAGCCCATTACATGGACCGTCGGCCCATATTTTTGGCCCAAGACCCATTATGTGAATAGTAAAAATACAGTACCCACCTGATATAGTTCCACACAATACCCACCGCCGCTACAGTGTCATGCCACCAATACACAGCCTCGTCACCACTACAGTGCCTGATGTTGCTACAATGTCGTCGTTGCTACTGTACACTAGAGTACTGCTGCAGTAACCTACGCCCAATGGGTTTTGAACACTTTTTTTTATGTAGGAATATAGGGAGCTTAACTCTAAGACAAACCCCAAATACATCTTCTTTTAATACCTGAATCACTTCTTATTTTGGTCTTCAATTCATTTGAAAAGATTATTTGGGTATTATTGGAACATATAATCACTCACCATAAACAATTTCACTTATATTGTAATAATCATAGATATTTTCAATGTAATAATATCTTTTCTTAATTGACTGATTCTCATTCTTTGATTTCTATGTATATTTTGAAGGTATACTCTTTAATTCAGCTTTAATACCCCTAACTACAACATTTTTTTTAACTTTTCATACAATGCAATTTAGGTAAAAAAAATTATTTCATTATGAAAAAAATTCAAATAGCACCAAAAGTATCCATAAAATATTTATTTATTCTTCTATTTGAAATTATGATAGTATTTAAAATTTTGAATCTTTTGGGTAGTAATTTTATTCATTTATGATTTCTTTTGGGAATAAAAATTTCTGCACCTGTTCACATCCATTCTTAATGATATTGTTGATTCCAAAGAAATTTTAATTATACATGTTCTTCTAGAGTTCATATTTTAATCTGAAAAATTCACCCAAATATTATTAGTACACATAGATTTATTATGAAAAATATTTGAGTTCTTCAATTGGAATATAATGGATTTATCTTTTGATAATCTCAATATCTTCTTACCACATGATTGAGTCTTTTCAGAAATAGAAATCTTATCAGAGTAATCAATTGAAGTATTTATTTTCTAAGCATCTTGGGATGTTCTAGATTGTACCTCTTCCATTTTTCTTACTTTTACTTCAAACTAAATTAATTTTAATTTGAAAGGAACCTTCTCATATTAAACTGATTTCATATTTTATTCCTCCCGAGTCTTCTTCTACTAAATCTCAACTCCATACACTCAGTTTTCATTTAGTAACAAATTTTAATGACCCCTAATTATTATTTTTTCTATATCTTCTTTATAATCATCATTGAAATTAAAAGATATGTTATACAGTATTTCTAATGCATGGACAACTTCTATAATGGACATTTCAAGAAAACATTTCTCACAAACATTACTTTAGAATTTTTTAATAGTGCACATATATATTTCATTGTAAATAGAAATTGTTTCATCCATTTATCTAATATGTTATCTGATAGTGTTTCATATGAAAACATTTTTATAAAATGATTCTTATATAGAATTAAAATCTTCTTCAAATTGTAATTTTTCATCCTAAAGATCCTTAAAATCTCTGATCATATATGTGAACACTTCATTCGGAATATTATTTAGATGACCTATAATTTAAAAATTGAATATATTTTCATCAAAACATGAACATGATTTTTTGAAGTATAATAATATAATCCCATTAAAAAATTACTACTATGAGTGCCTTCATCTTTCACATGATGTTCACTCATGTTTGAGTTACTATTAATCTTCTTTTCCAGTATTTTCTTCCTATTTTTTATTGATAGAAAATTCCATATTTCCAACTGCAGGATAGAGATAATATTTTCCATTGGTAGATCCTATGATTTTTCATCAAACTACAATATTCACTTCATATAAATATAATATAAACAGTTGAGTATGTAAAGTGGATATAACCATAGGTTTCATTCCCTATGATACAAATTGAAGTGTCTAGAAGATCGTAAAGTCACACTAAGAGGGGGGGGGGGGTGAATCCGGTGTAATAAGTTTTGGGGAATACCCTTCAAACACTAACCAACTTCAAACCTATGTCACTTATTAGGATGATTGGGTCCTGTATGAAATGAATAATGAAAATTCAATAAAACACACAATATTTTTACAAGGATCATTACTAATAAAAACTCCTTACTGAAAATTGTTATGAACCCTTTTAGGGATTCTTTACTACATATATGTGGTTATAAATGAGGAAATTCCCATTCTACTTAACACTGAGTCCCATAGAGCTCTACAATAGAGTCCCATTAGATATTACATGTCCACCCTAAAGAAAGATCTTTTAAGACCCACATGAGTTTTTTTTTAAAATGAATATCACAGTGTTACCAACATCCCACCAGCCTGCTCTAGATTCCCACTATAGAATTATTATTCTTTTGAGTCCCAATGAAGACTTCAAAAATATGATGTCAGAAAAGATATGATCCACTAAAAGAATGACCTATTCTAGCTTTAGAATTATTCTACACTTCCTTGATATGATGAATTTCTCTACAAAGAAACCAGATCACCTAATCAGCTCATTTACAATCTTCATGATCTTCAACAATTGGTAAACAACTACCTATTCATGATCACCCTTCACTAACCTTCAATATATTTGATATTATATAACTGTACTAACAAGTCATGAATATGTGTTCTAGATGATAGATGGCTACATTCTCAAAACACTAAACACAATTCAAGAAAAGAACATCATGTGTAGATCTATGAAATATTGATGTGTATACCTAAATACCCGGATGTATCCCTCTTTATGAAAGTGTTTAAAATTAAAAGTTATATTACTTTTTTAAATAATGAAAATTCACACGCTTATCAAAATTCCATGAATTTTTTATTTCATAAGTAGGAAAATGATGAATAATTAAATCACATACAAACTACCTAAAAATTATATTACTGTATATATTTACTATAACTTTAGATGAAAATAGTAACATCTTGACCCAAATTACCATCAAACCGGTTGCCAGACTAGTCACCAAATAGCCTCAAGAATGTATCCTCATATGCTAGAGGCTTCTAACACTGTAGTGAGGGTATCAATATGTGATAGTGGGGAGACTATACCCTTTTATAGAAGTTTTCACAATAGTATATCAGTATATAAATAGATTCCAACAGTAGAAGAATTAACAAGATAATGTTGGAGAAGAAGAATTATATGTTTAATTTAATAAAAATGACCAATGCCAGTTTATACAACATATTAATGCATTACATAGTGATGATACTTAATAAGAATCATTAAAAAATTCAACACAATTCACAATATTGTAAAAATATATGAAAAAGAATATAAATCCCCATGTTTGATCTCCTAGAGCATCCTGAGCTTCAACTCTGTCCTTTTCTCCTATCTCAAGGCAGAAGAAACATAGAAGTCAACCTAGGTCTTGAAAATATAGTGTTTACTCAGGCACCAAGGGTTGCGGGGTGTGAGATAAAATCTCAGTAGTTTGTCACCCACCAGTGTTTATCCCAAACTAGGTAGTGAATAATAAATAAATAGTGTGAAATTATAGAGAAGTAATAACAAAATTGAATAAATAATCAACAAATAGTCAGGGTTCCTAAGGGACACCTGACAACAATATCAACATTACCTCATTGCTGGAATAAGAGTCTGATTATTTCAATTATGTGTATATATAGTAACAATGTATTAACTTGTATAAACAATAAATCATATGTAATAATGTAAATAGTTTTACATTTATTCAATTATCCTTTATTTAACAGCATATACCCCCGGGTTCCCATGGACACCCATATCTCCATTCCTTGGACCGTGTCGGGATCAGAACCATTTCCAATATTTAATTTTTCAATAATTATATCACATCATATTTCATTATCCTTATAATTCAATTCATATATGACCAATTTGACATATAATACAATGTCATTTAATTTGTTTAGAATATATTTTCTAGGTACCTGTGAGTATTATGAGCATCAGCCCCGATCTCACAACCCATTTATCAATCATAAATATATATAGGGTGTAGAACATCATGTCTATCAACCCGTGAGTATTTGGACCATCAATCCCAATATCACAACATGTTTATCAATCATATATATATATATATATCATGGCTGTAGAACATCATTTCTTGCACCCCATGAGTATTTGGATCATTACCACTATCTCACAACACATTTATCAATCTTATGTATATATACATATATATATCATGATTGTAGAATTCCATGTCTAGCACCCCATGAGTATTTAGAGAATCAATCCACATCTCACAACAACTTTACCAATCATACATACATATATATATAACCAATATCATGATTTTAACTTACAGAAACATCTTATTGACCCCCAATTTATGTTACATTGGCATGGTCACATATTTGGTTAAAACCACATGGAATTTCCTCTCATGGATATCACATTCCATTTTTAATTTTTCTAAACATTTAAATTGGCATAATGTGTTTTATGATCATAAATCAGAGGTATGGACTATACCATCCTAGATGTATCAAGTTCACTAAATTCATTTCAACTATCATAAGAATTTCATATTACATTAACCAGAGGCATAGTCATACCATTCTAATTTATTCCCAATAATATTAAACCATTTCATCTAAACCATTTAATAAAAAAACTATATAAATATTCACACTCATATAAAGCATTTAATTCCATAGGATTATACTATGTCATTTTGAAACATTATATTTAAATACATCCCGCGAGTTTACCCATTAATTTACCAATTTTCCTTTCAAGGAATATAATTATTATTTCCACTCATTATCCGTCACTTTCATAAAAATGAATTAAAATCTTATAATTAATTTACCCATTCATTAATCCCCATTCAAAACCCATGAGCCAAAAAGTATACCCACTCGTTGTTACAGTTCAAATTCATTCTTATCACATGGGCATACCCACCCATTTATTTTCACCCCCTCTTATTCATTTAAAACTTGGTTTACCAACCCAAAAATCAAATTATAGTTTTTTAGAACCATATAATTCAAGTGTTTGAACAAGAAAAAATGCGGTCTTCCTCCTAGAAAACCAAACCATATTCTATTAATTATGAATGATTCATATAACTAGGTAAGCATCAGAAAAAAACACATCACCAAGCTACAAAAAATAAATATTCTACTAATTACATTTTTATCTTGAAGGATGTGTACCTCTAATGGAGGGGTTTTATTAAAAAAATATGATTTTATACTCAAAAAAATCATTTAACCCAAATATGTAGTTCATTATTGAATTAATGTTCAACTTATCCAAGGAAATAAATAAAAATATACTGCATTTTTAAATTAAAGGAAAGGTTGAGGAACCTACCTCAATGAATGGCCAAGAAAAATATTTCTAACTCAAATTGATAACCACTCACTTTCTCACACTTTCACACACACACACAGACACACACACACATATAAATATTTATACACCCTTAAACCACTGCATGTGTTCCCTATTCCATAATTGAAAACACACCTGGGATATATATATATATATATATATTTATTTATTCATACCTAGGAATATTCATTTGAACCACCATAACAGATTACAACATCCTATAAATAAACACTGTCACCAATAAACACCATAACACTCTCAAATTAGAGGTTAGAAACAATTCACGAGTTTAGACGCTTACCTCAAATTGACAGCAGTGGAGCGAATCTACCTAAACCGCTTCACCTTCAATAGCGGTTGTTAAAACATGGACCAATTGGTCTTGAGATACCCCATTAGAACCCAAAAATTAGTAGAATAATGATAAACCAATTCAAACCCTCACCTAGGTTTTTCGTCTGAAAGGGTAGGGCAATGAGAAGTATGTAAATCACTATAAAATTGACGAAGAAGGGAATATGAACCCTTGTCTACGAGATTCAAGCAGAAATCCACTAATAATCAGATGTATCAAATGTCTAGAGGGGGGCTCTCACACTATCGGGAGTCGACTTGGGGGTTTCTTGTGCCGCATGGAGGTCGAGGACCGGGAGGAGCAGTGTCGGGGGGTCATGACCAAGGAGGGGTGCATGCTGCATGAGGGGGTTTGACCATGGTGGCTCACTATAGGTAGGTAATGTGAGAGGGGGATCTACTTGGGGGGTCATGCACTGGAGCAGGATAGGGGAAGTTGTGAGTCACACCTGGTATGGAGGAAGAGGGAAAGACAACCCTTAGGATTTATAAAAACCAAAAAAACAATAAAAACAATAAAAACAATAATAATAATAACATTATTATTAATATCATTAAATATTTCATTATTATTTCTTATCCTCCACTCAATCTAATTTAACTATTTTTTAACTTTTAATTTAATTAATCTAAATTTCATTAAAATGTCACATTGTAGTGTTATGGCTCTTGAAAAAAATATGTTCTGATTCTCAGTTTTAATAATGGCTCATCCATTAATGTCTAAAAATTAAAAAAAACCTCATAAAAACAACATGGTTGAAAACATGGGATTCTGCATCTGGGTAATGTTGTTGTGTGTTTCAACCAGACCATGGTAAAGTCACCTAAACCCCTTATCATTTAGGGTCAACATATCATACCTTTGATTGATGAATATATGAATTGTGATCAATAGTTACTTTTTCATAATCCAAAACTTTTATCTACTCTAATGATCATCAAGAAGATGAGGAACGGTTGAGAAATTTTGAGATACCCTTTGATTTCTTGGAACCACCTAAAACAATTAAGATTAAATGTTCTACCATTATTTTTAGGGACCCAGTATAATATTTTGGTATATTATGGTCATGGAAAAGAAGAATAATGGTTTATAGTGGATTTCATTTAATGTATTTTTCACCAACCAGTCATATCCAGAGTCCATGGTTTTGGATAATTCTATAGAGTATTTCATACTCTACTAGGATGGCAGGACCATGACTGACTATGGAAATATTTTTACTATGATTATGGAGTTTCAACTAATATTTTATCGAATGATTTGACTAATACTCAATGTTTCAATATGGGAGTCCAATTTTATATTCATTCTTAGGTTTTTCTATTGAATAACTATTTTTATACTGACATGCTGGATCAGGAATTGATAGTTGAGCTTGACTAGACTGGTATGTCTGGGTTTATGGGAGTTCCATTTTTCACAATGGTTCTTCTATGAGTTCTCATAAATAGAAGACAAAGTAAGATGAGTGTTGGAGTGGTTTCCTATAGTAGTGTTCTTCTATACCTCATATAGTGGGTTTTAGATTTTAAGAACCCTATTTTTGGCTACAAAGGACTTTGGAATATTCTTGATGTTATTCCAGAACAGTGCCTTCAGACAGCGTGCGATTCTGAGCCTCGGAGTGGCCGGAATTAAATTTTCAGTGCGTTCACACTCGAAACGCCAAATAAATGGGATAACTCATATATGTCGCTTTAGATCAGAGATCCGAGTTTACGGATGGGTCCATAATGGGGTGTTTACCCTTGGAACGACATAAAACATGTCGGCATGGGAAGTTTGGACCCCTCACTCGCTTTCGGAACGTTAAACGGATAAATTAATTAATTAATTAATTCTTTTAATGTTGAAACACAGGTATCTCTTAAATGGTGGCTCGGATTGGAAATCCAAGGGTGGCAATGAGTTCAGAGCATGTATTTTACCATAAGAGGGGAGTAAGTTTTGCGGCGCGGGCCGTCAGTGAAAAATGGTCCCAGGGGCATTTTCGTAATTTGGTGGCCTCGGGCATTGAGCTTTATAACATTTGAATAGTGCCTCAGATTAAAATTTCGAGACCTCCGTTGTGCTTGGGAGGTGGTGTTTACCCTAGGGGAGGCTTATCCTCAACCTCGTCGAGAGTTTCAGGCACGGGATAAACAGGGGTTAAATTAATTTAATTTCTTCTTTATTTAATCCCTAACCCCACTCCTCTCCTTCCCCATTTCCCTTCCCCATGGCGGACGAGATCAACCAAGGAGGAGCCCTTCTCCTCTCCTCTCCTCTCCAAGGAGTGGCGGCCGGCGGATCACCGAGAAGCATCAGGCTGCGCCCTACAAGGTAGGATCTTGTTTCCATTTTAGATTCCCACACCATGTTCGTCATAAATTTACATTATTGAATTGATGTCGAATCTGCACATAGAGACCATGATTGTGTAGTACTTTTTATGAGCTTTCCATCACTCTTTTCAGTTGGTAAATCAGAGTTCGGGGGAGGTCGGGGTCATCCGGAGAATGTTGCGTGTTTTTGGGTTTTTTCGGCCGGCTTTGAGGGCTTCTGGTGGTCCGAGGGTGGTGGTAGGCGGTGGCGCATGGGCGGCTTCATGAGGGTGTTGCGGCGCACGGGCGGCCTCAGGAAAGTGGCGCAGCGGCTGGCTAGGGTGAGGGGGCGTCTTCAGGAGGAGGCCAGGGCTCAGGCGGAGCGCCTCGGCGCGGCGGCGGGTCACCAGGGAGCGGCGACCGCGGGGTCGTGGTGCACGACCCCCGTGCGGCGACAAAGACCCGTGCGACGCAGGTCTTCATGCGGCTGCCGCGACCGGTTCTCATGGCCGGTCTACGCGCGGACCGAAAGTCCGCGGCCGGTCCAGCCCAAGGGGCCTTGCCCCCTCGGTTTTCTGATGCCCGTATTTTCCGCTACAGGTGTCCGTTTTGAGTGTTGTCTGTGGCAGTGGAACCGTATCGACGTGACAGAGCTTTTGAGATAGTTTCGGGAATTTTTCATTCCCGAAACAAGGGGCCTCAGAGGCGCGACACGTTGTTAAGTGTTTTGACATTTTTCCGGGGGATATTGTTTTGGACGGCGCGGACGCGTCTGACGTCCGTTTTGAATGCCGTCAGTTGGGTTGGATCCCTGGAACCAAGACAGATCTTTCCAGAGTGAGTTTAGGCATTGAGGCCAAAGGTGAGGCGCGGTCCCCATGGCCCGTATTTCGAGTTGCGAGCAGCGATTCACGACTTTTTCATTGGATATATGTTCGGTGCCTGCGAGCAGTCGATGTTGGGTGTTTTTTCGAGGTCATCGCATTGGCGCAGTCTGCCCGCTGTAATTTCGCAGGATGGTGTGGACCCCACGAGTTTCATTTGGACATTGACGGTGATATTCCATCTCTATCAACGGGTGACCGTTTTGGAGAAGTGAATAGTCCATTTCATGTACTTTTTCGAGAGGATCGTAACAGTGTGATCCGTTCGTTGTGTTTCAGGACCGGGATGCGGGTCCCATGAAGCACCGCTCATGTGCGGTGCGCCAGAATGCATCTTTTTCCCCGGATATCTGTTGCGCTCAAGTGACAAGTCTTTTTTACGTGTTTTCCTGAGGGGATCGAAATGGTGCGATTCCCCCGACTATTTTCGGGGTCGAGGCTCGGGACCACGGGATGTCGTTCGGGCGTAAGGCGGTATTGGCGACTTTTATGTCGGATACCCGTTTGGGGAGATTAAGAATTCGATCTCGCATGTTTTTCTACGAGGATTACAATGGTGTAACCTATTCAGGCGAACGGAGCCACATACGTGAACATATTAAATGTGGAAGTATGAAAGGTGCTCTAGTGGTGGTTCGTCCTACCATGTTTGTAGCAGACCCTTGGTGTGTGATCACGCACTCTGGGGAGAGTTCTGTAAATGATTCATAATATGGGGTTGGTCATGCCTGGGCCTTTGAGGTGGAGTTGTTACGTTCACGTCATTGCGTTGACGGTGGGTGCCATGTGCACGTTAGCCTTTGGGCTGGAGACGTGGTATACTCTGGGAGCATTCGGGAGCACTGAGAGGTATATGTGGATGTTGGTACCTAAGAATGTTTGTGCGTTTGGTTGGGGTTGACTTGGGGCCACTCGTCGTGTGGGCCCCATGTGCGTGTTGTGCTTTGCTTTATGTACTTTTGACCTCTTGCGACGTAGAGGGTCCCTCTGTGCTCGTTTGTCTGACCAGCAGGGTGGAGTTTCCCCTAGCCTGGTGCTCTTTTGTTTGACTAGCAGGGTTGAGTGGTCTCCCCCTGGTTATGTTCTCGATGGTTCGGCTGACAGAGATGGTTCGTTTCATATGTTTCTTTAGCTGTGAGGGGTTTCAGTACCATGCCCTTTCATCGGACTACGACACCATTTGCGACTATGTGTGCTGGTACTGCGTGGGTGTTTTCCCACTTTCTGGGATGAGTTGTCTCAGTATTCTTTGACAATGACTCAGTGGATTGGAGTGTGATCGCCTTTAGAGGCCTGGGGAGTTTCTCCCATTGCTTTGTGTTCCCTGGTGGAGTTCCTATGGATTCGATGTGACCAACACTTTATGTGGGCACCGATCCTCTACCCAAGAGGTTGATATCAGTAGGGCTGAGGTTGTTTCCTGCAGGGCTGAGGTTGTTTCCAGCAGGGCTGAGGTTGTTTCGAGCAGGCCTCGCCAGTGGGTTACCATCCAGCAGGGATGGCCAGTACATCAGTGTTCACCAAGCAGTATCATCCAGCAGGGATGGCCAGAGCATTTCCGGGCTTACCTCCAGCTAGGCAGGGTTGTGGTCCCTAATGCCAGGATTACCTCCAGCGAGGCTGGGCAGTGGTCCCTGATTCCAGGCTTACCTCCAGGTGGGCGGTAAAGTGGTCCCCTATGCCGGTCTTACCTCTAGGTGGGCTGGGCAGTAGTCCCCGATAACGGGTTACCTCCAGCTGGGCTGGGCAGTGGTCCCATCACCGACTTTAGCCGGGTCTCCCTCTAGTGGATTACCCTGTTACAGGACTGGACAGTGTGGCACCCGTCGACTTTCCGGGTCTCCCTCTAGTGGGAACCCGTCAACTTCTAGGGACCCTCCAGTGGGGCTGGGTAAGGGGTCACCTGTCGACTTTGAGTAGACCTCTCGACTGCGAGGCAGTGACGTGGTGTGGTTTGATGTTCCCCCAAAACTCCCAAGTATGAGGGGCACTTTTCCCCCATCGAGACGCGTCCTTGTGATGCGACCTAGAACCGTGCGTGTGAGTCAGTGTCGCCCAAAGCAGATAGTGTTGAGGTGTGGTGATTGAGCCCTTGAATTTTAGTTCGGGGCAGACGTGCGGGATTGCTGGGCATCGATTTTGTTACTTCTAGGACTGTTGGCTACTCGTTTTCATGGGCTGAGCTACGGGATGGAGATCCCCTTACGACCTTGTTCAGGCTTCTTAATGAGCATATGAATATGTATATACCTTGTTCTGGTACCCACTTCTTGGGTTTGGTTACTCTCCTTCCAGGTGAGGTGAAGACGCGTGGGGTATGCCACGTGCTTTCCATGTCTAGCTTCTCATGGTTGGACGAGTCTATTCTCCTGCTATAGGTAGCGAAGACTTGACAAGAAGTTCATCTTCTCACCATTTCCATCTCCTTGTGTCTGGACGAGTCTACCTCCTTTCTCTTGTTGGGTTGAGCAGGACTCTCTACTCTACTCTTTACTGCAATCTCAGTTGTACTATTCTACTCCCTGTTCGATCTACTGCTCACCCTTATGTACCTCCTTTTTTGCTTCCTCAAGCCTTCAGGGTATCCTACTGTGTATTTTTATACTCACCCTTGCTTGGGATTTGCCAGCACTTGGTGTGCCTTTGCAGACGACGGACAAGTGGAGCATGACTTTAGAGGAGCTTAGGAGCTTGGGAGCTTGGACCGCGTGCGGTGATCGGAGTTGGGTTCCAGGTGGGGGACCCTTCTAGCTGTTTTTTTTGTTTATCTGTTGCCGGGTTGTGGCACTTTTCATGTTGGGTGCATTTTTCCCTTCTTCCTTTTTAGTTTACCTTCATCTTGCTTGTACTGTTTAGAGGTCGATGCACTTTTTCGGGTTATATATATAGCATTTGACCTTTGATTTTCTTTTTACTCTGCACATTTGCATTGAGTGTGCTGCGTGTGTGTGTACAGGTACTTAGGAAAAGGCCTCCCTGAGTTATTCTGCCTTCGGCGCTAGCCGCTAGCCCCTGGCCTATCGAGGTGGGCTTGGGGTAGTTGCGCCTCGATCCCATGTAGGGTTGGGTCATGAAAAAGTGGTATCAGAGGTGGTTCGTTCCTTGGGACGCTGTTCGGACGTCCCTAAAATAAAAGGAATTGGTTGGGATTTAGGGAAACAGTGTTAACATGCCTCGAGAGTGGCTCTCAGGCTAGGGAGTCCAGTGATGGTGCGGCGGCCGACGTATCCATTCACAAGGACCTTGATTACCCGCTTGTCGACTCGGCATGCTGAGGCACCTACTGAAGGGAAAATTTTGTTTGTGCATCACATAAGATTAAGTTTTTGACTGTCCTTCTTGAGTCAGCTCCCCATCATTGTTGTTATTGGTATATACATATATTCTCATCTGACCTCGGCACTCCTTGATAATATTCAGGATGTCTCCGTGAAGACAGCCATCCAGGATACCATCTTTGGTTCATGATGACGACCCTGTGAGCTACGAGTCCACAGTCCAGGACCCATCATGTGAGCCCCTTTCTCATGGTGGGCCGGTAGCAGCACCCCCACCTGTTGAGCAGCCTACATTTTCAGCAGAGTAGGCTGAGCTTGAGCGCAGGTTGAGCGCGCTCCATGAGTTCCAGCGGCAGAGAAATCCGAGGTTCAGTGGTGAGCTAGACCCCCAGGCAGTAGAGGTTTGTCTAGAGACAGTGGTTCACCTTTTCAGGATTGTGTAGAAGTTGGAAGATCAGAGAGTGGCTTTGGCAGCCAACCTTTTTCGTGGAGCAGCTTGGTGTTGGTGGATTCTGGTGACTCAGTTTCTTGACGAGTCATCTCTTTCATGGGGCGAATTCCAGTTGTTGTTCCATGAGGAGTTTTTCCCCTCCTGCTTGCACTCTGTTCGGATTCAGTTGCTCCTGCAGTTTCAGTATGGAGGGGTGACGGTGGCCGAGTACACGGATAGTTCCGTAGACCGTGCATGCTTTTACATGTACTTGGTCCATGATGACATCCTCCGAGCATCGAAGTTTGAGCATGGTCTCCGCCGAGAGATTCATGCTTTCATAGTACCCATAGGAATTTCTACATATGTCGGGGTTATAGAGTAGGCGCTGGTGACAGAGGGCTTCCTGTCACATTCTACAGTTGGTGGTGGCAGCATGCACATTGGAGATGAGGCGTCTGCCACAGCTAGCGGGCACTGGAAAGTAGAACATCGAAGCATGCGGCTTTCTGAAAACCGGACTCAGGGGAGTAGTCATACACCACAGTGGCACCGGAGGGCACAAGTGCAGCCCGAAGAGAGTCAGTGTTGTGCATGCGATGGTCGAGGTCACCTGGCACGGGACTGCCCGACCCGGCATGCGGAGAGCTTCAGGCAGGCAGCAGGTGCGCCACCACGACAGAGGTATCGCCGTGATCGGTGTAGTACCCAGGGAGGTGGTCCTAGCAGAAGAGAAGGAGGATATGGTAGTGGGGGACGACTTTACGAAGTCTTCCCATCACCACTATGTGGTCCACGTCAGGCTCCTGAAGCTTAATGTTGGGACCACTGACAGCCGCGAGCTTTGGATGTCTACGATCCTGTAGAGGATGGGGTGATAATAGGTATGCTCTGCAGCTCTTCTACTTCTTGCAGTAGAATTGTTAGACTCTGTGTGTGGAATGCTTTCCTCCCTGCTCCTTGTTTGAGTTGTTACCAGGGTGACGCAGGGAGTCGGGTGTAACCCTGTTTTTGTAATGTAGAAGGTGTTAGGCCCTTCTCTTTCATCTATGGTGGCGGATCCTTCGCCTTTCAAGCATGTAAGAGAGTCTTGGTCGTGGGAGATCGACTGTAAAACTTGCATGACCAGATATCCTTGGGTGCTTCACCATATGCATATTCTGAAGGAAGGAATCACCTAGCCCTATCCCATGTCCATGCGGTGATTCCTGTCATGGCGTGCGACGTAGAGGTATGACCAGGGAGGTGAGCTACCCCCGAGGTCCATCGGACCATTTGAGATCGTGTAGAGGGATGACGAGGTTCCCTACCGCCTTGCCCTAACCCCAAAGGCTGGTTTGGGTGCGTGACATCTCCCACGTGACTCACTCGAGAAGAGGTGTGCGTTGTCCAATGCACGACATCGGTGAGGGCCGACTTCGCGTGAACAGATCAAATCCTTTGGTCTGTGTGTGGTGATGCAGAGCTGTGCATGAGTTCTTCTGGGTACGGGAGAGCTAGGTGTGGGCTTAGTACCCTGAATTGTTCCTTGGTTTTCATTTTTGGGGACAAAAATCATGAATTAGGGAATGATGTAAGAACCTTGTTTTTGGATACAAAGGACTTTGGAATATTCTTGATGTTATTCCAGAGAAGCGCCTTCAGACGGCGTGCGATTCCGAGCCCTAGAGTGGACGGAATTAAATTTTCAGTGCGTTCACACTGGAAATGCCAAATAAATGGGATAACTCCTAAATGGTGCTTCAAATCAGAGATCTGAGTGTACGGATGGGTCTGGAATGGGGTGTTTACCCTAGGAACGATATAAAACATGCCGGCGTGGGGCGTTTGGACCCCTCGCTCACTTTCAGAACGTTAAATGGATAAATTAATTAATTAATTTATCCATTTAATGTTGAAACGTAAGTATCTCTTAAACGGTGGTTTATATTGGAAAACCGAGGGCACCGTTGAGTTTGGAGCATGTCGTTTACTCTAGGAGTGGTGTACATTTTGCGGCGCAGGCCGTCAGTGAAAAATGGCCCCAGGGGCGTTTCTGTAATTTGAAGGCCTTGGGAGTTGAGCTTTATATCTTTTGAATGGGGCCTCAGATTAAAATTCCGAGAATTCCGTTGTGCTCGGGAGGTGGTGTTTACCCTAGGGGAGGCTTAACCTCGACCCCGTCGAGAGTTTCGGGGATGAGATAAATTGGGGGTAAAATTAATTTAATTTCTTCATTATTTAATCCCTAACCCCACCCTATCCTTCCCCATTTCCCTTTTCCCTAGAGGACAAGCTCCACCAAGTAGGATCCCTTCTCCTCTCTTCTCATCTCTAAGGCGTGGTGGCCGGCGGATCACCGAGAAGCTTCGGGCTGCGCCCTGCAAGGTAGGATCTTATTTCCATTTTAGTTTCCCGCACCATGTTCGTCCTAAATTTACATTATTGAATTTATGTCTAGTATGAAAATGAATACTATGATCGTGTAGTAAATTTTATGAGGTTTCCATCACTCTTTTCTGTTTGTAAATCGGAGTTCGGGGGAGGCCGGGGTCGTCTGGTTAAAGTTGCGGGTTTTTGGGTTTTTCCGGCCGATTTTGAGGGCTTCTGGCGGTCCGAGGGTGGTGGCAGGCGGGGGCGCGTGCGCAGCTTCAGGAGATATCCACGATGCGTGGGCGGCCTCAGGCGGGTTTCGCGGCATGAGGCGGTGGCTGGCCAGGGAGAGGGGAAGCTTTAGGAGGAGGCTGGGTCTTAGGCGGAGCGCCTCGGCGCGGCGTCGGGTCGCCAGGGAGCAGCGACCGCGGGGTCGCAGCATGCGACCCCGTGCGGCGACAAAGACCTGCGACACACGGGTCTTCATGCGTCTGCCGCAAACAGCCCTCATGGCCGGTCTGCGTGTAGACCAAGAGTCCGCAGCCGGCCCACGCGGCTAAGCCGCGGGCCGGCCCAAGCCGGTCCAGCCTAAGGGGCCTTGCCCCCTCGGTTTTCGGATGCCCGTATTTTCCGCTACGGGTGTCCATTTTAAGTGTTGTCTGTGGAAGTGGAACCGTATCAACGAGGCAGACCTTTTGAGATGGTTTTGGGAATTTTTAATTCCCAAAACGAGGGGCCTCAGAGGCGCGACGCGTTCTTAAGTGTTTTGACTTTTTTCCGAGGGATCTTTTTTTGGACGGCACAGACGCGTCTGACATCTGTTTTGAACGCCGTCAGTGGATTTGGAACCCTAGAACCAAGGCAGAGCTTTCCAGGGTGGTTTCAGGCATTGAGGCTAAAGATGAGGTGCGGGCCCCATGGCCCTTCTTTCGAGCTGCGTGCAGCGTTTCACGGCTTTTTTTTTCGGACATCCATTCAGGGCATGCAAGCAGTCGATGTTGGGTGTTTTTCCGAGGGCATCGCGTTGGTGCATTCTGCCCGCTATAATTCCGCATGATGGTGTAGGCCCCATGAGGGTCGTTTGGGCGTTGACGGTGATATTTCATCTCTACCACCGGGTGACCATTTTGGACAAGTGAATAGTCCATTTCGTGTACTTTTTCGAGAGGATCGTAATGGTGCGATCTGTTCATTGTGTTTCAGGACCGAGATGCGGGTCCCACGAAGCGTCGCTCGTGTGCGGTGCGCCGGAATGAATTTTTTTCCCCGAATATCTGTTTCTCTCAAGTGAGTAGTCTTTTTGACGTGTTTTCACGAGGGGATCAAAATAGTGCGATGCGCCCGACTGTTTTCAGGGCCGAGGCTCGGGACCACAGGACGTCGTTCGGGCGTAAGGCGGTATTGGCGACTTTTACGTCGGATACCCATTTGGGGAGAGTAAGTAGTAGATCTCGCATGTTTTTCTACAAGGATAACAATGGTGTAATCTGTTAAGGTGAGCGGATCCTCATACGCGAACTTTTTAAATGTGGAAGCATGAAAGGTGCTCCGGTGGTGGTTCGCCCTACCATGTTTGTAGCGGACCCTTGGCGGGTGATCACGCACTCTTGAGAGAGTGTTTTAAAGGATTCATAAGATGTGGTTGGCCGGGTCTGGGCCTTGTAGGTGGAGTTGTTATGTTCACGCCTTCGTGTTGACGTTGGGTACCGTGTACACGTTAGCCTTCGGGCTGGAGATGTGGTATACTCTGGGAGTATACTAGAGCGCTGGGAGGTACATGTGGTTGTTGGTACCGAAGAATGTTTGTGTGTTTGTTTTGGGTTGACTTGGGGCCACACGTCGTGTGGGACCCATGTGCGTGTCGTCCTCTGCTTTACGTACATTTGACCTCTCGCGACGTAGAGGGTCCCTATGTGTGCGTTTGTCTGACCAGCAGGGTGGAGTTTCCCCTGGCATGGTGCTCTTTTGTTTGACCAGCAGGGTTGAGTGGTCTCCCCCTGGTTTGGTTCTCGATGGTTTGGCCGACATAGATTGTTCGTTTCCTCTGTTTCATCAGCGGTGAGGGGTTTCAGTACCATGCCCTTTCACCAGACTGCGGATCCGTTTGTGACTACATGTGCTCATACTACGTGGGTGTTTTTCCACTTTCTGGGATGAGTTGTCTCAGTCCGCTTTGACAGTGACTCAATGGATTGGAGCATGATCTCCTTGAGAGGCCTGGAGAGTTTCTCTCGTTGCATTGTGTTCCCTGGTAGAGTTCTTGTGGATTCGGTGTGAACAACACTTTACGCGGGCACCGATCCTCTACCCAGGAGGTTGATACTAGAAGGTCTGAGGTTGTTTCCAGTAGGGCTGAGGTTTTTTCCCGCAGGGCTGAGGTTGTTTCGAGAAGGGCTCTCCAGTGGGTTACCATCTAGTAGGGATGACCAGTATAGCGGTATTCACCGAGCCGTACCATCCAGCAGGGATGGCGAGAGCAGTTCTGGGCTTACCGCCAACTGGGTTGGGAATTGGTCCCCGATTGTCGGGCTTACCTCCAGTGGGGATGGGCAGTGGTCCCCGATGCCGGGCTTACCTCCATCTGGGCTGGGCAGTGGTCCTCGATGTCGGTCTTACCTCTAGCTGGGCTAGGCAGTGGTCCCCAATCCCAGGTTACCACCAGTTGGGCTGGGTTGTGGTTCCATCGCAGACTTTATCCAGGTCTCCCTCCAGTGGATTACCCTGTTATGGAACTGGGCTGTGTGACACCCGTTGACTTTCCGGGTCTCCCTATAGTGGGAACCCATCAACTTCCAGGGACCATCCAGTGGGGCTGGGAAGGGGGTCGCTTGTCGACTTTGAGCAGACCACTCGACTTCGGGGCAATGACGTGGTGTGGTTTGACATTCCCCCAGAACTCTCAAGTACGAGGGGCACTTTTCCCCCACTGAGATGTGTCCTTGTGACGCGAACTAAAACCGTGTGGGAGAGTCAGTGTCTCCCAAAGCAGATAGTGTCGAGGTGTGGTGATTGAGCCCTTGACTTGTTGTTTGGGGAAGACGTGCGGGATGCTAGGAATCAATGGTGTTACTTCTGGGACTGTTGGCTACTCATTTTCTTGGGCTGAGCTACGGGATGGAGATCCCCTTACAACCTTGTTCAGGCTTCTTAGTGAGCATATGAATATGTATATTCCTTGTTCTGGTACTCACTTCCTGGGTTTGGTAACTCTCCTTCCAGGAGAGGCGAAGACACGCGAGGTATGCCACATGCTTTCTGTGTCTAGCTTCTTGTGGTTGGACGAGTCTACTCTCCTGTTATAGGTAGCGAAAATTCGATGAGAAGTTCATCTTCTCACCATTTCGAGCTCCTTGTGTCTGGATGAGTCTACCTCCTTTCTCTTGTTGGGTTGAGCTGGACTCTCTACTGTACTCTTTACTGCACTCTCAGTTCTACTCTTCTACTCCCTGTTCGATCTACTGCTCACCCTTTGATACCTCCTTTTTTTCTCCCTTGAGCCTTTGGGGTATCCTACTGAGTATTTTTATACTCACCCCTACTTGGGCTTTGCCCGCACTTGGTGTGCCCTTGCAGACAACGGACATGTGGAGCATGACTTCAGAGGAGCTTAGGAGCTTGGGATCTTGGACCGTGTGGGGTGATCAGAGTCGAGTTCCAGGTGGGGGACCCTTCTATCTGTTTTTTTTACCTGTTCCCGAGTTGTGTCACTTTTCTGGTTGGTCGTATGTTTTTTCCTTTTTCCTTTTTAGTTTACCTTTAGCTTGCTTGTACTGTTTAGAGGTCGATGCACTTTTGTGGGTTATATATATAGCGTTTTCCCTTTTCTTTTCTTTTTTACTCTGTACTTTTGCATTGAGTGTGTTGCGTCTGTGTGTACAGGTATATAGGCAAAGGCCTCCCCGGGTTATTGTGCCTTCGGCACTGGTCACCAGCACCTGGACTATGGAGGCGGGCTTGGGGTAGTTGTGGCTCGAGCCCATGTAGGGTCGGGTCGTGACAAAGATGCTAATTGATTTGACAATATATTGGAATTCTTAGTATTCATAAGGGGTTTCCACAGAGGCACCCAAGATATATATCTCATGTGGATGCTTAAGTAACTTGTACAAGTTATTTCATGTATGATAAATTCCTCATAGTAGTATTATATAATCAACACTAAAAATAAATATGGTTCAATCAGAAGCAATATATCTATGGGGTTTCATCACTAAACATTCACAATGAAGCTTATTCAAAAAATATAAGAGTCTCCATATGAGGAAGATAAATGTACAGTGACTGTGAGAGGCACCAAAACTATTTATTCATCTTTATTTAATGCTTTATTTGATTATGGTGCATGTATATAATTTACATAAAATTTTATTTTTAACCTACAAAACCATCCTATAGAGATTTTATCTTATGTGATTGATATTACTACAACACTCGAAACAAAGAGAGAGTTGGTTCTTCATTGTCTAGATTATGTGATCTCATTATTAAGTATTGATCTTACATGGGATTTTCTAGATATCAACACAAAATATCTTAATTTCATATTCAATATAGATTGATTAATTCTTAATAAAGATCAAATTGAATGATTTCTTCAATAGGTCTCCTTTTTAGCATTTTATGGAGTGTTCTATATCTTTTATGGAGATTGTGATCCATGGTGTAATAGTGCCTAACTATCTTTTCTAGAGCTGGGTAAAGTGATATTTTTTCCAATTTTCATATAGATTGGTAATCATTGAGTGGTTTTATATCTCTAGTTTATATTTAGTTTCCCAAAATTTTCCTTCATATATTTGTGTTTTGATGGATATTTCCTCTAGTTCATAATGGAATTCACAAAGTTGTATTCTTCAATGACTAATATAACTCAGAAGGGGGTAATTTGTTCTTATGATGAAATATTTATGAAATATTTTTTTGAGATGAATCATCTTATGACTATTATGTTGTTGATGGATCTTTAAGAGGCTTGGAATGACTATATGGTCTTATGTGATGAATCAGGTTTATGTTGTCGATGCACTCTTATGTCGGGTGATCACATCGTTTCCTATGAGACTAGGTAGCTTTGGACACATGAGAATAAATTTTTGACCCCGTGAACATGAACTTGTAGCTATGATACATGTGCTTATGAGTTGGCAGCATTATCATTTTAGTGAAATTTTTACCATGTATTCAGTTGACAAATGATCCTGTTATATATTATCTCAAAAATTTTTGAATCACCACCACAAGAATTGGGTAAAATAATTACAATCTTCTGAATTTGAAAATTCCTATACCTAGGGCAAGGAAATTCCATCATAGATGAATGGATAAGAAATATTCTAATCTAGGTAGTGAAAGATTCATCAGAAGTGTGGAACATGATGGATATTATTCACAGTTTCATATTGGATATTAGAAAGATGGGCTAAGGTTTTCATGAAATTTTTTAGATGAAATAGAATCTTATCGAGAGGATTATTCAGTAACAATAGAAATATTATGAGTTCCACATCATTATGGAATCTCATTATGGTGGGTATACCATCCCGGTGTGGTTATTATCCATAAAGGGTATTTAATTTTTCTTGAATAGATATTTTTTACCATCTCCAATGATAAAATTTATAATGGGTAATTTCCATAATTCCCTATAGGTTGTGCACCCAGGAACCTTGAAAATGTTATATGATATGTGGAGATGATTCTGGAGGCCAGGTATGATATAAGAATTTCTGATTCTATAAATCATTCTTACATGTTCCAATTAGTCAAGGAAAAGCACCAAAGACCTTCGGGTTTTCTTCAAAAACTTACTGTGCATACATGAATGTGGGATGAGAGATCTATGGACTTTGTGATTGGGTTTCCCCATACCCAGAGAATGAATAATGTGATATGGGTTGTGGTTGATTAGATGACCAAATCATCACACTTCAAACACATTCAGGATACAACCATAATTGAGGAGTTTGGAAATATCGATATAAAAGGGATTGTTTGTTTGAAAGGAGTTCCATATATTATTTTCTATGTCAGAGATTCCCATTTTACTTCCCACTTTTGAAGATTCCTTTGGGAAGAACTATTATATAAGGTTCATTTGAGTATGGGCTACCATCCATAGACTGATTGATAGAATTGTAGACTATCTAGTTTCTTGAGGATACTATTTGAGAATGTATCCTTTAATATGGTCATGCTTGGGATGGGTATTTGTGGCTGCCTGGGTTTATCTATAACAAACATAACTAGTCTGTGATTAGAATGGATCCATTTGAGGCCTTTAATGGAAGTCAATGTAAATCTATGTTTTTTTGGTCAGAGATGAGTGAAATCTCTTTTATTGGACCAAGCATGGTTAAATAGATGAGATTGAAGATTCATTTGATTGAATAGAGGATATTAGTGGCATAGATCTAGTATAAAAATAATAAATATCATCCCTATATAACATTAGTCTTTTCAGTTGATTCTTAATTGTTTTTGAATGTTTTTCCTCATTTGTGTCATCGAAGGATTGGGAGGAAATGGAATCTTGATCTTTATTTTGTGAGACCATTTATTGTTATTAATATGATGTTGAATGTGGCTTATCATTTAGTACTTCTACCATTGTGGATGTTTATAGATGATATGTTTCATGTATCAAAAAAATTTAAATATCATTTCGATTTATCTCATCTTCTAAGATGGAGTGATCTCGATGTTAAGCCTGATTGGTCTGTGACAAAGCATCTAGTCAAAATAGTTGATTCATAAAAAAATGTACTTCACGGATGGATGATATCATTAGTCACACTAATATGGTATCTAGGTTCAAATTTTCATGAGTCATGGGAGCTTTAGGAACTAATGAGAGATATTTGGCCTCATGTTTTTGATAGGGAAGCTTCTTGAAAGACTTTCTGGTGATGTAAAATTTATATGGCGGGGAGGTTGTATCGTCCCGTTATCTCTATTTTAGTATTGTTTAACTCTTTTTTGAGGTTCTAATTTTTCATTTATTAGTTGGGATGATAAGGAATTGGGGGGATACCAATAATATTGAAGGAATTTATTTTTTTAGTTTTTAGAAAAAAACCTATGGGATTTATAGCCTTTGAGGGATTTACACACTATGAAATTCATTTACATGACATGTAATCATCACCCAAAATAATCTATGAAAATGGTACACAATGTAAAAGAATACATGTTGTGTATATATTACTCCTAGTTTTTTAATTAAAAATTTAGTTTTTAATTAAAGGAAAATGTGTTTTCATAAAATCAGGGACTTCAAAATTAGATGATGTGAAATTGGGTAACACGTTGTGTAAAGTAAAAACATTCTTTTTTAAATTGATGGATCAGTTGAAAATTTTATTCCCCTTCAACCATGATTCGTTTATCTCAATTTAGATCCATTCCCAGGGGATTTTTGAGACCTCCAACCATTTTATATCATTTCTTTAAGTGATATATTGTTGTTGTAGTTGAGGTGTCTCTCTTAGTTTAATTATTCTCTTTATCTCTACATCTCATTCTATTTACATCCTTTGATTTATCAACTTGGTATTGATGGATCTAAAATCTGTGTTGTTGAATCTTGTTTCTAGGTTGATTTCCTATATTTTATTTTCCCTAATTAATTTTGGTGGGTTCCGTTACAGGAATTGTGGATCCATGAAAAATGTATGTGGTTCTATTTAAAATGAAAATTTATTTAAAACTTGATATGCCTGTTGTTTTAAATTTCATTCAAATAGCACTATGAAAACATGATTTATGAGAATTAGAAATTTATATTCTATGATATTAATTTTTGAAAAACCAACAATTCTAATGGAATTGTAATTTGGGGGTGTATGTTGAAATTCATGGAAATGGGGAAATGATTCGTATTCATTCCTTTTGTTGGAAAATGTCTTAAATTAAAATAATGAAAAAATATGATTGTTATTATTTTAAACTTAATGAATTTTTTGAATAAATACCCATTTTTCTTTTTTGGAATGAAAAAGGAATATTGAAAACTTAAATGGGGAAATTTCATTTTTAACTATTTTGAAATGATTTTACCATTATCAATTTATTCATTGATTGAGAACATGTGATCCTGGGAAGTTAGTATATCAATTAAAAAAATAAAACAATAGTAATTCCACATCAATGGATTGAAACTTTCAAAATATAATTTTTTTTTCATCATATCTTATCTCCATTTTACCATTGATGGGTCCTATTCAGCCTGAGTGTGAGGGATGTTTGTGCACATCGACATGATTAGGATGGGTGACATTCTGTTAAGTTTCATTTGGTGTCTGTGAGTGAGAGAAACACACATTGAAAGAACATGTGTTGGCCTATGGGGATAATAAATATTTTGATAAATGATCCCTATGGGTGATAAAATATGTTGTTCTCAAACAACAACCAAGTTATTACAAAATACTCATGGGGTAAGATAATCAGGTTCATCGCATGAGGTTGGCTAGCACATGAAAAAAATGAATTTTATATCTGAGCATAATAAGTGCATAAGGGTATGAAGCCATAATCAAAGGGTATTAGTGAATAATAAAAGAACTCATACCGGGAAATAATTGAATCATTAATCACGAATCATGAAATAAATCTTTTACAAAGGAAAGAGTCATAAGAATCGAAAATCATGAGTAATGTGATATAATTCTCGGTCAATGGAATCATTATAAACACATAAAAACTATTAATTATTTATTTCGGTATCATGGAAATATTAACATCATATAATTATTACAAATGAAACATTAAATATGGATGACATCCATATCTGGTGTATCCAATACATTGGAGGGATATAAAAGACCCACCCATATATGGTTTATCATGGAACTACATGTCTATGGATAACAACCTAACCACCCATCCTTTTTGTATAATATTTCCACCCATCATTAGATTAAAACATAACCACTCATCATTATAAAAAACATCTATGAATTATATCACAAATAATGTTTATAAAGAATTAATTCATCATAAACTCATTGCAAAAACAATTAATAATTTTGGAACATGATTATATCCATGTAAATGAAATAGGTTCTTTGAAAATCACTTTGAAACATGATTATCTTGTGGGAAGGAAGCATGTTACAGAAGAAATTCATTGAAACGTGACTAACCCATTTTAATGAAATAGGTTCCATAACAATATATTTAAAACATGATTAACACATTGGAAAGAAATGTTTTCTGTAAAAATATCTTTACAACATAACTAATCAATCAAAATTAACTGGTTTCATAACAAAATGATTAAGAAATTATTTACCCTAAGGAATGAAATGTGTTACATAACAATCACTTTAACCATTATTAACCCATATAAAAGAAAACAGTTACATAAAAATCATTTTGAAACATGATTAACCCATTGAAATGAAATTGATTCCATAAAAATCTCATTGACATATCATTAACACATGGAAGAGAATTGTGTTCATTCAAAATGCCCTTAAATATTTAATAACCCATTTTAGTGAATCATGTTTCTTATACATCATTCCATTATAAAAAACCATTCATAGGAAATAATACAAATGGAATCATTGGATCATATCATTAGTAAAGATTAAGTAAAATTAAGAGATCCCATATGAGAAGTAAAATGTTTTTTAATGATCATTAAATACTTTTAATATATAAAATAACTCTTCTTAATTTTTTTTAAATCTAAAAACCCATAAATAATTTTAGAAAGAATTTTCATAGATAATAAACTCTGAAACATATAATTTAATCTTCATAAATAAGATACAATAATTCTTAAATAAAAAATCTATTAATGTTTATTAAAAAAATTAAATAAAAAAACTATTGATAACCATATTCATTGAAAAAAAATTGAATAAAATATAAATTAATATTTAATGAAAATAATGGTCCTGATTGTGGAAAATTCCATTCATGTTGTACACATGAAAACAATGATTCCATTCATATTTTTCTTAAAAGTAAAATGAGTATTGTTTGGCAGATGATATGATGATTCCATTCAAATAATTCTATCATAATTAAATCATGGGGAAAAAATTCATTAATATATAATTTTATGAATTTTAATTTTTTTAAATTAATAGAAAACATGGTTTTGGATAAAAATGGGTTTTGACTAAAGAGTGAAATAATGAATACTTTTCTTAAAAACATTATTTTAAGACTAGATAATATAATGAGAAGAAAATGAATATAAAATATATTATTCTCTAAAAATATACAAAGGATATGCAAATTCCTTATTTTATTGAGGGAAAGATCAAAATATTTAATCATTTTAATCTTGATCATGAGGAATCTGGTTAAATGAAGAGATTGCAACATAAATGTAATGACTTTCAAATTCCCATTGGCAGGAGAGTACAATGAGTTATTACTGGGCCTTAGTAGACATCCCCAAGATTTCAAAAGCGGAAAATAAATGCTGAAGGGTTTCAAAGAAAGTGGGGGAAGATTTTACCTTTAATTTCTAATGAAACATAGAGAACCATCCACAAATAACTCACTATATGATGCAGGAAATAAACTAAGACATTTCAAATCATTCTCTTTATAACAACCAACCCAAGTATGCTACAGCAGAAGACAACCCCACATCAATGCAAACAACGGAAAGACAACAAATAAACTCCAAGATGACAACAAGACTCCATGATCCACAAGATCTATACTCCAACATCACCAAGTAGTCCAAAGTATGATGACGTGGTGCTAAAGAAGTGTGATACATTAGCTTTACCCAAGTCTTGGAAACTAGCATCTGCAAAACCACCAAATATCCTAAGAATGGGTGAGTATATAAATCAGTATGATTTACCAATGAATTCCCTACTCATGCCACTATGACAGAATGGTTAGCACATTATATAAAATAGTTTATATAAAACAGTTTACCAAAACAGTTTCTAACCAAATATAAATATGTTTGGAAACAAATTATAATCAAGTGTAAAAAAAGGTAAATGAAACCGATTTCAAGTAAGTTATTTTCTATAAAATAACTAATCATAGCATAAAAACCAATAATTATTATCATTTTGGTATACCTATTCCATATTTCACGACACACCCACACATTCAAGCTTCATTTGATAGTTCCATACTCATGAGTGGTATCTCATCCTATTACCTTGTGTCCAAATGAGACATGCCCCCGATCTAAGGTCACACAATTTGTACCCTAATAGTACATTTCCCTTATTCAGGGGCATGACGAAGATGAACTCACACAAAACCCAATGTATGCCAAAACCATTCCAAATAACCATTTGAAACCATTTTAATAAAACTGGACTTTTATTGAAAACCAAAGAATAAATCAATTTCAAAACCACCATTTCATTTCAATGAAACATTCCATTTTATTAAAAACATATGATCCAAACCATGTTCCACCACTATGGGAAAAAAGGGTTTTTGTGACGGGGATAAATACCATCGCAAATAGTCCCGTTAGAAACTTATTTGAGATGGGGGCATTTTCCCATCGAAAATAACTACTTATTTGCGACGGGGAAAGCTCACCCGTCGCAAAAGGTTTGGCACACATTGCGCGCCAAACCGCGGAAATGTTATTTGCGACGGGGGGTTACCACCCGTCGCAAATAACCGGTGGCGGTAAAAAATATTTGTGATGGGAATATACCCCCGTCGTAATTAGTATGTCGGCAGGTTATTATTTGCGACGGGACCCATCACAAATAACTATTTAACTGTTGACCGTGATAAATGCGGGCTAAAGTATTTGCAACGAGTACCATCACAAGTATTCCCATCACAAATAAGCGAACCTATAAATACCCCCATCTGTTTTTGTTCATTCATTCTCAAGCTCTATCTTCTACATCTCTCAAAACTCTATTTTTAGAGTTCGCAGTTTCTTAAGTTTAATTTTTATTTCCGTAGTTGATATTGAAGTCTTCAATAACTATCAAAGATCAACCTCAAATCAATTTTAATGGTATTTATGTTCATTTTAATTTAATATTTATTGTAAATTTTTTATTAATTTTAATTATTCTTAATTAGTTGTAATTTAATTATGTTTAGATTTTTTTGTTATTTAATAAATTTAAATTATTAGTATTCATTGTTCATAGTTAATGGTAATTAGGAATAATTAATAATAATTATAAATAATTAATAATAAATAAGAATAATTAATAATAATTAGTCATAATTTGGAATAATTATTAATAATTAGTCATAATTAAGAATAAATACTAATAATTTGTAATAAATACTATTAATTAGGAATAAATAGTAATAAATAGTAATAATTAGTAATAATTTAGAATAATTTAGAATAATTAGGAAATAATTAAGAACAATTACGAAAAATAAGAAAAAATACGAATAATTAATAATAATTACTAATAATTACTAATAACTAATAATAATTACTAATAATTATTAATAATCCTCCCCCATGCGCACATTACCCTTTATAACTAAGCCATTTCATTTTTTATACATTTAATGATCTATATATATATAGTTATATTTATTCATATATTAATATGGATTTATATTAATATAACTATATTTGGTTATATGAATAAATATATATATATATATATATTCATATATTAATTTATATATTTATTCGTATATTAATATATATATATATATATATATTTATAAATTTTTATTCGTATATTTATTTGTATATTAATATAAATTTATAAACTTAGTTTTAAATAAATTAATAAATTATGTTTTTTTATGTGTATTTATAAATAAATAAATAAATAAATACACACATATATACAATACACACACACACACAAATATATATATGTATAGTTATGAATGAATACATAGAAATGAAGGGGTGAGAATCCATTGAGAATGTTAGAACAACTATAACTTCTAATTCGTAAGTCCGTTTCAACTCCTCTACCAGTCAAATCGAAGAACATGAAATGATCTTCGATATGATATGTGGTACAGGCCAAACATACATCTGGATCGGAAGTTATAGCCATTTGAATGTTAAAATGACCATAACTTCTAATCCAGGAGTCCATTTCAGCATTACAATCAGTCAAATAGAAGAACATGAAACGATCTTCGATATGATATATGGTATAGGATTATCAGACATCGGGATCAGAAGTTATAGCAGGTTGAATGGTAAAAAACCGGGGTACCACGACTAAAAACTCAGTTTTGGAGGCCTTCTGGGCCTTTTTTGGCCTCAAAAAAACCTTTGACAGATTTTATCCATCCGTAGGGCTGTAGAGCTCATCGCAGGCTTCGATTTGATATGCTGTAGACCTCAAACGGAGTCCCGGATCAAAAGTTATGGACGTTTGATGTTTGGGTTTCATTTTCAAACTATTTTTGATCTTTCATTAATTATTTTATTTGGTTTATATTCAAAGAGTTATTTAATGACTATTAATTGATAAAAATTACATAATTACTAATTAAAAATATTTTTTAATTTATTTTATAATCCTATTTTATAAAATATATTATAAGTTAATATTATATTTCCATAGATCCTTTCAAAAACATATTTATAAAATAAATATTATATTTATATATATGTAAATAGATTAATATAT
Source organism: Viscum album (assembly GCA_963277665.1). Lineage (NCBI taxonomy): Eukaryota > Viridiplantae > Streptophyta > Magnoliopsida > Santalales > Viscaceae > Viscum > Viscum album. Next base: position 78,242,601 of record OY728152.1, on the reverse strand, counting down.
AAAAATATTAATAAATAGTTTTTAAATTTTTTTTAAATTTGTTTATTATTATTTGCGACGAGAATATATTCTCGTCGGAAATAAGTATTTGCGACAGGCCCATCGCAAATAATTTCTTCGAAGAAACTATTTGCGACGGGAAAAGGGCCCGTCGCAAATACTTTGTTGTCACGGGCCCGTCGCAAAATTGTTTAAAAAAAACCAGAAATCTATTTGCGACAGGCCCATTTTCCATTGAAAAAAAATCTATTTGCAACGGGCCCGTCACAAAAAAAATTAGTTGCGATGCCGTTTTCCGCAACGGGTCATTTGAGACGGGGCCCCGTCGCAAAAGGCTATTTGCGATGGGATCCCGTCGCAAATGACTCGTCGCAAATACTTGTATTTCTAGTAGTGCACAATTCAATAAAATCCCATTTTAAAATCAATATTTTAAAACCAAGAACAAATGCACTTTATTCAAAACACCCAATTTTCATGTTTTCCCAAATTTTCCAACCCATCACAAAGAAGGGATTCCAATGATTAATAAACAACCAAATCACAACCAATTCAACAAAATATATTCAATTTTTAAGCATTCCCATCAGTTCTACTAAGTTGAGTTGGGAAAGAAGCCACCCACAATAATGGTTCTTGGTGAAACATGACATAGACGAAGAACACCATAGAAAACAGGGTCAATTCTTCATGCAACCTCCTTATATATCTTCTACATGAATGATCAAGACCAAATACTAACTTATTTGGACACCAAACTCATATATCTACCTAAAATGGGGGAAGATCTGAGCAAAAAAGAATAGAGGAGAAGTATATCAATTTAGATCTGGGAAACTGACCATGAACAATGAATAACGATCACATACCTTAAGAATACGTGTTCGAAACACCAAAGGAAGCCTTCATATTGACACCAATTCACTTGGGAGAGGTTCTTTTACATTCATTGAAGGGAAATACCGAGTTATGGATAATTATGAGAAAAAATGAGCCACTTAGAGGCAAAAACATGTGAAACCCATTTTTTTAGGATCTCTCTTAAACCATCCACACAATTTGTTCACACGGTTAGACAAGACATGCACTAACTATGTGTTAGCTATATCCTAGGAAGACCCTCACATGACATCATCACATAGTCTCCCTAACCATGCACATACCTTTCCAAGATCTCGACCTCATACCTTCCATTTCACATGGTTTCTACTAGGATGGTTGCACGGTTTGGAAAAACCATGTGAAGCCCATGAGCTTCTCCTTTAGCCCTCAAAAAATAAAAAAAGTTCTCCAAAATATCCCAAATTTCCATCTTATAATTTATATCCATGAAAACACAAATAAAGGGTAACATACCACAAACTAGGGCACTACATTCTTCCCACCATTTGTATTTTCATCCCCCGAATGTAGAAAACAATTGCTACTTTGAAAGAGTTTTGACCACTGGTCTTTCATTTCCTTCTCATGTTCCCAAGTCTATTCATGAATGTGTCCATATTACCATGAAACCCACACTTGGACTATGCTTTTTCCATGCATGAATTTATCTTTCCTATCCACAATCCCTATCGGTATTTGTATCAATGAAGAATCTGACTCTAGGTCAACATGATCTCATAAAATAACATAGTCAGGATCTGGCTGATACTTTTTCAATTGAGAAACGTGGAACAAATTATGCACTAAAATAAACCGTGGTGGTAATTCCAACTAATATTCCACCTCTACAACCCATTCCAGTGTCTCGAAAGGGCCAATTTATTGAGTATATTACATTCTCTACTTCTCAAAATGATGATGTCCAAGTCTTGGAGAGATCCTTAAAAACACATGATCACTCACGTCAAATGATAACCACCTTAGATGATGATCCTCATAATATTTCTAATGACTCTGAGCCATCTCCACCATATTTTTGATCAAAATGGATCTTCTCTGTTGTTTTTTGTACAAGGCACAACCCGACTACTGAAGTCTCACTCATTTCCTCCAAACATAGTTGAGAACGAAAAGGATGCCCATAAAATGCTTCAAATGGATCCATATGTATGAATTCTTGATATCTGTTATTATATAAGAACTCCACTATGGATAAGTTCTCTTCCCATGAGAAATCAAAATCCATTACATAAGCCCCCAACATTTCTTCCAACATCTGTATCATCCTCTTACTCTGGCCATATGTATGAGGATGATACATCTTGTTCATATTAATATGAGTCCCAATGGATTTTTGTATGGATTTCCAAAAACCATATGTAAACCTTGAATCCCTATCTGACAAGATTGAAATTGGTACACCATGTCACTTTACTACTTCTTAGATATAAATATTGGATAGATCTTCCACCATATAAGCTTCATTAATTGGAAGGAAACATGATGAATTGGTAAGACAATCCACTATCACCCACATGGAATTGTGTTTCTAAACCATTCATAGGTGACCTATAAAAAAAATACATCGCTATATACTCCCATTTACACACTAGGATAGGTAAGGAATACAATATTCTCTCTGGTCTCAAATGGTCTACCCTAACTTGATGACAACTTAAGTACATAGAAATGAACTCAACCACCTTTCTTCTCATGCCCCTCCACCAAAACTATTCCTTCAATGCTATACACATCTTTTGTGTTCTAGGATGTAAATCCCATTTTGAATGGTGGTAAGCACTAAGGAGTTGTTCCTGAAATGACATAGGTATTACCATACAATCTATAAAACACAAAACCGAACTCCCATCTAGTTTTTAGCCCCCAATGGTCTCCCTACCATTGAGTTTTGAACTCATAACCAGACATTCTGCATCAGATGTTTGTGCCTCTTTGAACATATTTACCAAATCAAGAACAAGAATATTCAAAAATAAGGGTGAAACATCACCTATGTCTTTACATTACACATGCATTTTGGTTAGGACTGACATCAACTTCCATTGATCTAAAGATTCTTTCGACAACTGAGCTTATGAATTTCTACTCAATGCATCTACCACTTGAATCTCTTTTCTTGGTGTATACATCAATTCAAAGTCAAAAATTTGGTGATACTCCATCCACATCCTTTTACTTATATTCAAATCTGGATGTGATAAAATGGGTTTCATGTTTTTTTGGTTCGTGAACACAATAAATTTCTCAACAAAGCGATAATGATGCCATGTATTCAAGTCATGAAAAACTACAGCTAACACCAAATCATGTTTTGGATAATTCTTCTCATGTACCCTCAACTACCTTGAACCATAAGTAACCACATGGTATCCTTTCATGAGAACACAACCCAACCCTGATCCCGAAGCATCACAGTACACCACATAACCAAGTCATGATTCTTGAAAAATCAATATTTGTGCTAATGTAATAATGACTTTTAGTTCCTAGAAAGACATCTAGAATTCATATATCTATTGGAATGGAGAATTCTTCTTTGTCAGAGTTTTCACTGGCGAAGCTAGTCGTGAGAAATCACGCACAAAGTATCAGTAGTATCCAGCTAGACAAATAAAACAACGTATCTTGAAAAATGTCATTGGTGGTTTCCATGAGATAATGACATCAATATTTTTATGATCAATAGAAACACCTTTATCAAAAATGATATGTCCAATAAAATGTACTTCATGTGTCCAAAAATCACATTTTGAAAATCTGGCATACAAACAACGATCTTTCACAATTTGTAACAATGTTTACTAGTGTTACTCATTATCAGACCTTGTATTTGAATACGCCAAGATGTATTCCACAAACACCTCAAAAAAATAATCCAGATATCACTAAAATATTTTATTCATCAAAGCAATGAATATTCCCATTTCATTCCTTAGACCAGAAGGCAAGACTACATATTCATAGTGGCCATATCTGCTTCTGAAAGATCTATTTGGAATATCTTCCTTTTGAACTCACAATTGGTGATATTCTGATCGCAAGACTATTTTAGAGAACCATTGAGCTCCCCTTAAATGATTTAATTGATCATAAATACGTAAAATTGGATATCTATCCTTTATCATAACCATGTTCAACTTATGATAATCGACAATAAACTGAAGAGTTATATCTGCTTTCTTCAAAAACAAGACTGGTGATTCCCATGGGGATGTACTTGGCTAAATGAAACCTTTTCTTTCAAGTTCCTCCAACTGCAAATTAAATCCTCGTAACTCTATTGGTGTCATCCTATAAGACAAAAGGGAAATAGTACTGGTCCCCAGAAGTAGATCAATCAAAAACTCAACTTCCCTTATAGGTGGTAACCTAGAGCTATTATTAGTAAATACATCTAAAAATTGATCAATAAATGATGGAAATATATTTTCCTCGATCTCTTATATTGATTCCAAAGTCATATCTTCCCACTAATTAGAGATCATTTTTAGCATTGGTGCCAGAAATCTTTTTCTCACCATTATTTTCCATCCTCTGCCCTCTAAAGAGATACTTGATGCCATCCCTGGTCATGAAACTAATTGTTCTTTTATAATAGTCAATCTGAGCCTTAAACGTTTTCAACCAATCCATACCTAGGATTACATCATAGAATTCCATTTCCAACACCTTGAAGTCCCATTTTAGCTCAACTCCATCAATAGTTATAACACATTCTCTATAAAAAAATCTTGAAATTCTATTTCCCCAACAAGAGTTTTCAATTTCAAAATAGAAGGTATCATTTACAACTTTAAACATAGAAAATCAACATCATGAGAAGCAATGAAGGAATGTGATGCACCCATATTGAAGAGAACTTATAGAGGGGTATAATTCAAAATAATCATACCTCTCACCATATATGCTCTATCCTGACCATTGACAATTATCTTCTAAACTCCATACAACTGCATCATCACTGCATTTTTCTCCTTGTTTCCTGGTTGAGATTTCCCTAGTTTAGGATTCATGGTATTTTTAGAATCCCCATGTCTAGATCTACTCTGTTGATGAGACTGATTTTTTTGTCCTCATCATGTAAAAGCATACGATGCTTGTGACACCTGAGAAGTGTCTTGAGCACCAGACCATAGATCATTGCAATAATAACACTAAATATTCCCCATCTGCTGGTAGTTATTACATTTTCTAGGTTGTTTCATACACTCTAACTTTATGTTGTCAAATGAACCACATAAAAAACAACCTAGTTGGCTCTGGGGTGGTGGAGGAAGGTTCACTGATCTAGCTGTCTAATTCGGATTCCCACCTCCACCTTGTAAATAGGTGTTCCATTTCTGCTTGATCCTAGAGTTTGAAATCCTACCAATTCCAATAGGTATAATAGAATCACCTCCCATAGATCCCAAGATATCCCACTCATCCACAATCTCTCTATTCACTATCTTTGTATAATCCATAATATAGAGCACCATAGTCTTTGATCAAATGTCATATCTTAGCCCCAATTCGAAGATGTGTGCCTTTAATGATGCAATTTCCACAACATCTGGTGCAAAACGTACTAAATTCATGAATTTATCCACATATTCTATGATTGAGTGATTATCCTACTTTAGGAAGAAGAAGTCCATTATTTTCTAGATCTTGAATGTGTGAGGATATAATTTTTTGGTGAACAATTCTACAAAATCCTCTCATATAAGGCATTCATCCAATTTAGCTTGCACTGCTAAATCCCACCACTGGCATGCAAGATCTTCAAGCATATAATTTTCCACCTTGAATTTGAGCTCCAATGGTGTGACGATGAAATTGAGTATATGATTAATCAAACATAGCCACACATCATCTTTTTCAGGTTCATACTCACCCCAGAAGTTAGATGGATTCTTATTCATGAGCTGGATGGAATGATCCACATGTCTCAGATCATTCCCTCAGTACACCGTATCCACAACTTGAAAATATTGTACAATACTCTAAACTAGCTCATGGTTCACCCGTGGTACAGGTCCAGCCACATTCTCCGTGTCTTCTTCAGGTGGGTTTCAACGATGCCTATAGGGTTCCATTTCCTAAACCAGCAAAAAACGACCGTCAATCTCACTTTCTAGAAATTGAAGGCTTAGAATTTCAAATTATATCACATCAACTATCACAATTTTTTTCCAAAAAATATGTTTTTCCATTTCCACAATTTTTGAACAATCTTATTCCTATTTTTGAAAATCAAAAAATTTTGAAAATATATCAACCATAATATTTTTGATGTCTTTCATTGGAAAAAAATTTGATACTTTTTCAAAAACCAAAAATTTATAGACCATGTTAATCATTACTCGAAATGATGTGTCTACTCCTAGTAGGAAGTCATTTATCTATAATGCATGTCATGCTCGTCTCATTGGCTAATCCCATGGAAATGGAATTTCTAAATCCTGAAAGTGTCTGCAAACACTTATGTAGCCTACTCCCTAGTAACTTTATGTTAAACATATAAGTGTTAGATACATATTTTTATGCTATACATTTTATGTTCTAACAATCCTACATCTTTCTATGATTCCAACCCAAGGAATAGAAAATGATGTAATTTCAACTCCAGGACCAAGAACACTGATGACTACTTATTAGGCATGGACTGAACAAGCTGATACCATTTTTAATGACCTACTAATTCCCATTGGATTGAGTGTACAACGAGACATTACTTAGCCTTAGGAGACCTCCCCAAGATGCCAAAGGCTAGAAATAAATAATGACCAGTTTCAAAGAAGGTGGGGGATGATTTACCCTTTAATTTCGAAAAAAACTACCTGACAAACCATATACAAATATCTTACTATATGATGCATGAAATAAACTAAGACATTTCAAATCATTCTCTTTATAGAAACCAACCCATGTTTTCTAAAATGGAAGAAAATCCCACATCCAAGTAAACAGTGGAAAGAAAACAAATAAACTCCAAGTCGACAACAAGACTCCATGACACACAAGAACTGTGATCCAACATTACAAATTTTTCCAAAGTATCATGACATGGTGGTAAAGAAGTGTGAAACTTTACCTTTTCTTGTGTCCCAGAAGGTACCATCTGCCAAAGAAGAAAAGTACCAATGACGGGGTGAGTATATAATTTTTTAGGTTTTTCCTACGACTTCCCAACTCATGCCACTAGGATTGAATGGTTATGAAATTATATAAAAAAGTTTATATAAAACAATTTACAAAAACAGTTTATAACCAAATATAAATAAGTTCGAATCCCAATTATAACCAAGTGAAAATAGAGGTAAATGAAAGTGATTTCCAAGAAGTTATTTCAAGAAAATAACTAATGAGATCTTAAAAACTGATTCTTATTATCCTATTGGCATATCCATTGAATAGTTCACAACACACCCACCCATGCATGTTTCGTTTGATAGTACCATACTGATGGGCGGTCTCTCATCCAATTACCTTGTGTCCCAATGACAGACGCCCCCAATCCAGGGTCACACACCTTGTACCCTGATGGTTCACATCCCTTATTCAAGGGAATTTCAAACATAAACTCACACAAAACCCAATGTATACCAAAACCATTCCAAATAACAATTTCTAACAATTTCAATAAAACCATAATTTTATTGAAATCCAAGGAATAAACCAATTTCAAAGCTTCCATTTCATTTAAAAAAACTTTTGTTAAAAACAACTAATCTATACCACGTGCCATAATTCAAAAAAAAATCCCCATTTAACAATCTATATTTTAAAACCAAGAATAAAATCACATTATTCAAAACACGCAATTTTCCTATTTTACCCAATTTTTGAAACAATTACAATGAAGGGTTTAAAACATTTTATAAACAACCAAATAATAAAAAAATCAATACAGGATATTAAATTTGAATGAATGCCCATTAGTTCTACTATGTGGAGTTGATAAAGAAGCCACCCACATCAATGGTTTTTGGTGAAACATGACACGGCCGAAGAATGCATTAGAAAACCTAGTCGATTATTCATGGAACCTATTTAGATATCTAATCATAGAATTATTAGGAAAAAATCTCAAATTATTTGGACTCCACACTCATAGGTCTACCCATAACAGGGGTAGAACTGATAAACCTAGAAGTGAGGAGATGTGGATCTAAGTAGATCTATGAAACTGATAAAGAACGATGATGAACGATCACATATCTCAAGAATATAGGTTTTAAACCCCATGGGAAGCCTTTATATTGACTCCAAATCTCTTTTTAGAGGTTATTCTACCTTAAAGGAAGATAAATTACTAGTTATGTCTTCTTAAAAGCAAAAACAATTCAGTTCGAGGAAAAAACGTGCAACATCCACTTTTTGAGGATCCAAATTAAACCATCTGCATGGTTAGTTCATAGGGTTAGACAAACTGTGCGCTAAACATTCATTAGATACTGCCTAGGTATACCCTCACATGACCTCCTTTCATGGTCTCCCTAATTTTACACACATCGTGTCGAAGCTCTCGACCTCAAACCTTCCATTTCACACGGTTTCTACTAGGATGGCCGCATGGTTTGGATAAACCATGCGCAGCCCGTGCACCTCTCCTTTATCCCCCAAAACATACTAAAAGTTCAAAAAACTATCCGAATATTCCCTCTTATACTTTATATACATAAAAACACAAATAATGTGTTGCATACCACAAACTTGGGGTACAACAATAAAACCCCTTCCATTTTGATAACATTGAATCATAACTTCCATGAATGAATAAAATTAAATGAAACATGAAATATCATGAGAATAAATAAATTCATGAGACAAAATGTCATGTGGTTTTTATGTACACCTAAAAAATGTTATATCTATATAACATAACAAATGTCTCATATATTAAAAATTTATACAAAAATCCTTTACTTATTTGATTACTTATTAACCATAAAAAATATAAAGGAAAAATATTAACATGTATTTTAAATCCCTATAATATTTGGGATATAATAATAAAATACATTTATGGGATGTTTATACACCACCTAAAATAAACACATGGTGAATATGACATTTGTCACATATATTATAAAAGTGATACAAAATTCCCATACCTAGAGTCAAAACATTCAATGAATGTACTTTTTTATTAATTCTATGTAATAATAAAATAATTATATAATTTCCCATTAAAATATTTTATTTTTCTATACCTTATATTTAAATCATACATTTTAATTCTATTAGAAGACATATTTAAATATATAATTAGTAAATTCAACATCATGTGTTTTGAGGACGGTTGATTCATTATTTCAAAATGGATTTGGTGTGTTTGTTGTGGTCAAAGAGGAAATTATTCAAAAAATCTCTAGAATAAGAATCATGAAATATTTATCATATTTTAATAAATTATACTTTTAAAATAACCAATTAAAAATGGTTATGAAAAACACTATGATATGATCATGGAAACAGTAGGTTGTATGTACATATGAGTAACATTTCTATTCTGAAATGACCACAATAGAACGATATTATGTATTATATCACCATTCCTAAAATTTAATAATATAATAAATAAAATATTATTTCTTTAAATATAATTTTATGTATATCATTATTCAGATGTGTTGCAAAAAAAGGAATAACATCGGTTCACAGAGGCAGTGGTCTGCATATACATGAACACTGTCATAATTTTTCAGTGTATGAAAAAAACTGATTTAATAACTTTTTAGAAATAAAAATATTTCATTAATATCTTTACTATTTCATTTCTATCACATATATTCATTAAAATTATCCTTATTACCTTCCATGTACACCATTACTGAAATACAAATCAAATCACTTCCCTCGGAGGTAGTCAACCGCAGACATTATCATAATCATATCCTGAACAAAATAGAAGGTAAATATTTATATGTAATATAATAACATAATATTCATAAATACATTAAATCCATCATTATGTCAATCCATGTGAGGAAATTATGGAAAACTAATTGCCTTAGTTCGTGAGGTGGTAATCCTTCACACACACAAGTGATTATATTGTATCACATTTGATGTAAGAGGTGACAGATTTAGGTTGTTAAATTAAAATAATAAAATATAATTATATATTATAAACTATTTTTATTATATGATCATATTTTAATATTATTTTAATGAGGTGGAAGAAGAAATAAAAAAAGGTGTAGTAATGATTTTTACCTCTTCTCAGAAATTCACTTTTAGATTATTCTAAAATTATTCTTATTTTGGATTTATGAACCAAAAAAGGTAATCTAGGATGAGGTTAAGGAATTTTTATAGTTATTTGGGTAGGTAATTGATGATTCAAAATGTTTTTATGGTGAGTTGAATATAGAATAGTTGGTGTCCTTTTATAAGTGAGGTGGGTTCCACACTAGTAATTTTTTAAAATAAAAATTTGTACCCACATGTTTTAAAAGACACCAGACTCAAAAATTTATAATTATATATCATTAGTCATTATAATGTCTAAATATGGCCATAAAATAGTTTTTAGACATGTTTTTTGTCTTTTTTTCCCTTAATTGTTTAGTTTAACACCTGATAAACTAGTATACAACATATTCGCAGTAATTTATTTTTATAATTGCCTCTATTTAGTGTAATGAAAAACTAGGATTTACTTATTAGATAATATACATTATTTTGAATAAAAATATGTAATTAATTTTATGAAACTCAATTTAACAAATTAGAATAAGTTAATTTAAATAAAACCTGTTAAAACCATGAAAAAGTGGGATTTCATGCATTCTATTTTTCAAGGAAAAAAGAATTTATATTAATTATATGATTAATAATAATAATTTTAAGAATTTAAAATTTATTTATTTCTATATAATATATAAAATTAATTTAAATAATTACTCATTAGTTAATTTTTATAAATAATGAAATACGATAATGACTATGCATTTCAAAATTTGATAAAAAAATATTATTTTTTAAACCCAAGGGAAAAAATGTTCTAAACTACAATTTGAATTTGATTTAAAAGAAATTAAGTGGATTAAATGTAAATAAATAATACTTATGTTACATTAAATAATATTCAAAACATAATGGGTCTGTAATTTTTTTAATTTTATGAAAAATGACATTTTTGAAAAAATCAGAATTTGTCAATGTTCACTAAAAAGTAATTATATTCCCATAAATCCAAAAATTTCACATAAATGAAAAATTTTAATATGATGATATAAAATTATACATAAATTTTTTTTAATAAAAATTATATAAATTATATGGTTTAAGTATAATATTTTTTTCCATGAATGTATATAAAAGTCATTTTTGAAGAAAACGTATATTTGAAGAATAAAAATTATTTACTAAATATTTATTGTTTATTTACTGGAAAATTATAAATAATTTATTTCTATTAATTTATATAAATATATATATTTCATAATTTATTTAATTTTAACCATATCCTCCAATTTAACTTCATTGTTACAACATTTATATATATCATTAGTCATTTAAGCTTAGTGTTCCATGTGAAATATGATATTGAACATAATCATATTTTCTTTGATATGTGGGAATTATAATCTAGGGGTAACAATCATATAATAAATATCAGCATCACTTAGCTCAATCTAGGTTTCCAAATCAAATAAAAAAATTTGAACTCACTCGTGTGCTATAATGGGGCTCAACCCTTTGTATAATCTAAAAAAGTCTCACCCATTTAACATGTACAACACTGATGTTCCATTTCAATATTAAAAAAATATATTAATCCACTTTTTTTATAATATAGATTTTCGAAAAAAATTTCAAAATAGTATGAAAATCACATAGTAAAAAACATCATTTTCTTTTAAAACCCATATTAAAAAAATAAAATAAAAGTGGGTTTTCATTAAATAAATAATCAATTATTCTAAATTATAATAAAAATAATATAACATTTTTTATATAGGGAAAATAAATTTGATTTTTTTACATTAAAATAGAATATTACTTATTTGATTTGTAAATCTATCATGTATGTATCATTATATTAATAAAAGAATATTAAAAACAGAGGAATGGATGAAAAAAATATAGTTAGGATGAAAATTTTAAAAGTATATTTTTTATGAAAAATCCCATACCACATTGGAATCTATTGAAACATAACACCCATTAAAGATTATTATTAGAAACATTAAATATCATTATTACAAATAAATTAATTATATTACCTAGAATGGGTTTTTTATACAACTCATAAATCAAGGAATTTCCATAACATTAAAAAATAGCATAACAAAAGGAAATTTAGTCCTAGTCCCTTGCCATGAGTCAGAATCATATCAATCTTTCCTTATCAACCTGAATAATAAATGTATGTTAATTAATTATTATTAAAAGAATATTTTTAAAAATTATTATTCCTATAACTTAAACTTTTACAATGATAATTATGAATACTTGATAAATTATTTTTACGTCATATGTTTTGATGATATTTAGATTATATGTCAAAATTTACATTGATGGGATTATTACAATCAATTAGGTCATCATTACATAATATATAGAATTACTATAATAAAATATTTATATTTTTAAATATCATATATAATTTTAATCGCAATCATGAATGATGGTTATGAAAAATGGACCGAGTAACAATCTTCGAGAAGGTAGGTCATATATACACATGAGTAACATTTCCTTATTTCAATGATCATTTTGGAAAGAATATAAGTACTATTGGAATATTAAAAAATTATAATAATATCATAAATACCATATTATTTACTTATTAATACATATATATCATCCCAGTGATGTGGTGATGTAAAATGTTTCAGTTAACTTCATAGAGGCGGTATTCCCAACTTAAACGTGAATGATATTATCATTGTTTAGTGAGTGGAAAGGTAAGACCGAAAATGATACATTAACGTTTTATTATGATAAAAATGTGATGGATTTTATAATTATGTGATATATATCATATATATTTATTAAATTCATTACTTTTAACCTCCACATAATGTGTTTTTGAAAAACAAATCACATCGCATCATGAGGTGGTATTCCAACATACAAAGGAACAAAATTATAATAACCCCTTATAATTTAATGTAATAATTTATATTTTATAAAATAATTCCATTCAAATATTTTTTTTTACAATTATGAAATATATATATATTAAATCCATCATTATAACAAGTCAAGATAGGTGATGATGAAAAACAAATCACATCGGTTTACATAGAGTTTTTCCCCCATACACAGGATTTATGATTTTATTTAACACTTGATGGAAGAAGATATGAATTCAAAAGAATAAATTTACATAACAACATTTAGGTATACGAGAGATTATATTTTTCTAATATAATCATATTTTATGAATATTTTATATATTTTTAAAAAGAAATAAATGATAATTATTGATTATGATTTATAAACAGTTTTCAGAAAACATACATTGGTTATAAATAAAAGAAACAAATTGAAGAGTTTCTTATAAAAAATGGGATCTTTATCATGTAATGGGAATAAAGGAAATTATTTGGTAAATCTATGGAAGATAAAAAATGGGGATCTTGTTTTCAAAATCCATTGATATATTCTTCCATTTCCAATTCGACACTAGAAAAGGTTGAATAATTCCATTCGATAATTTCCATTCTAATTTATCATATTTGTATTTCAATAATTTCTTTGTGAATTCTACAATATTTATTTTCATAAAATCACACCACATATACTTATAATTCTCTTGGTATATATTACTATTTCTATGACGAATATAAAATAGACAACTATGATCCTTGCTCAATAACTCTCTCTTTAGTTGGGTATCATAGGGCAAAAAACTAGATTTTCAAACTGGATAACACATTCTTAATTATCATCAAAATCAAGAAACATACCCATCATAATAAATTATACCTTTTACTAAAAATCATGATCCTCCATCAAATATTTCATATTTTTTTTTGATAGAGTAGACTCCAATGAAACAAGAAACAAAATAGATGATCTCTCTACATACATAACTTATAAGACAAAATTCATCATATAATTTAGAAAAGGGGCATGTTATAAAAGGAATTATCTTTTATTTCACACATAAACATAATTTATTACAAAAATTTTCACTTTATACAACATATAAGATTGAGAGGTCTAGTGTCTTTGGGGCTTATGATCATTACATTACTACTTAAAAATGAAATACACATCTTTATTGAAAACTTCTTTTACATGACCACACACATTCCTTCATACTTAGCATTGCATGAGATAACCTAAGGAAATTAATATGAAAATGGTGATATATATATACCAATAAGGGATTCAACAAGGCATAACATGAAGAATACAATACATGTTTGCAATAGGAATATCAATGGAGTACAAGAGAAACATGAACATAAAGGCATGATATAGCATCATTATCATAACATGGAAATGTGGCATCAACATTTAACATGAAATTAGCATGCAAAAACGATCATTACACTTAGAGCATGAGTAAAACCTCATTTCAAATGAATTATCACGATTAAATCCTCATTTCGCATGACATATCATGATACTAATCATTACCCAATGCATTGGAGTGCTATTAGGGCGCACCTTTATTAATCATTTCATTTCATGTATAAGTGTGCAACATAGATCATATAACATGGATTCATATAACATCATAATTTGTTACATGATAATGGAATGAGGAATTCAAACATGAAACTATATAATAAGTATGTAAACTTTCATAATGGTGAATACCCTTTATAGAGAAATGTGCATGGTATTCTTAACACAATAACTTTGGCTTGGAAAATCATAGTGCAATTTCGGCAGCATAACGACATGTCATAAGAATTCATAAATTTTGTTGATGAGAGATAAAAAGGTGTATCAACATATGTATATGAAATGTAAAATAATGGGGACATATAGATACATGTACAATCATATGTAATGGAATTTAGATTCATAATTCAAAAGAATTTCATGAATGTAAATGAGGAGAGAACAGAATTTCAGCATGGTAGCAGGTGTACATGCAAGGAATTAATGAGAGGTAAAGAGGTATATAATCATTCAAAAATAATAAGGGAGGTATGGGGGATGTTCTAAATCATACCCCACATTTTTAATTTAAAATAAAATTGAATAACAACATAGTGAAACTTGGAAAGAATGAGAATGAAAGAAATCCATTACAAAATTTCTGTATAGTAACGGTTGTATATGGGATGAATTGTTGAGAGAAAAAGGGGTATATCATCATTAAAATATAAGTATGGAAGTATATGGGAGGTTAAAAATCATACCCCAACATTTTTAATTGAAAATAAAAGGGCATAACAACATAGTGAGACATGGAATAAAATGAGAAAGGAATAAATCCCTTACGGAATTTCATCATGTTAATAGGTGTACTTGGGATAATTAATGAGAGATAAATGTGTATCTCATAATTAAAAAATAATTAGGTACGTATATGGGAGGTTTTAAATCATACCCCAAAATTTTTAATTGAAAAGGCAAGGGTATTTAAATATAATGAAACATGGACAAAAAAAGAGCAGAAGAAATCCCTTACGGAATTTCCACAAGGTAACGGGTGAACATGGGAGGCATTAAAGAGAGGGAAAGGGGTATCTAATCATTCATACATAAAGTTGATAAGTATAGGAGAGGTTATAAATAATACAAAAACATTTTTAATTGTAAATACAAGGGTATATCAATATAAAGAAACTTTGAAAAAAGAGAGAGCTGAAGAAATACCTTACATGGATCTATGATCCAAAAGGCATGGAAGATGCTTATTAGGAGCTTGGGGAACCATTTGAGGACTATAGAGAGAGGAGGGTAGTGTCTGGTCAAGCTCAAAAGGCATTTATTGAAGAGATGTGGGATCTTGGGTGGTTTAATATAGGAAAAGAGATGGAATTCTATATTATATAAGTTTTGGACAATACACATTAAACTAATCAAAACGACAAACCCTACCATAGTTTTGGCCCATGATTTTTTCCAAATTGGAGTGGAAAAAATAATTTTATAAGGCCAATGGCCGAAGTTATTAAAATATTAGGCTTTCTTATGTTGAGATGCGTCACACCCTCCAGGAAATCATTTTAAAATGATAAAATGTTTTATAAATATTGGAGGGTCCACTAACGATTTGTAAAATAAATCAAATAAACCTAAAATCACATTATACTGATGGTAAAACATATATTGTCTGAAAATACCATTTATAGTATTTTATTATAATATTATTGGAACATTATGATGTTATGAAACACATTATATATTTAAATGATATTTAATTTTTACCCAAAAATTCTATTGTCCCAGAAAATTATGAAAAATTCACCATTGGATAATTTCAATATAAGGATTCCAAAAATAATATTCAATTTATCTAAATAATTTTCTAAATATGTGAATTTTCACTTTTAATATAATATCCAATGTTCGTCGAAAATTCTGGGAGTTTTTCAAAAACAGCTTTCAAACCTTAATAAAAATCACAATTGTATTAAAAAATTTATACGATAATTTATACTTAATAAAACATAATTTAGTAATAATATTTTATTAAAATATTTTTTAATTCAATAATCCATTAATTAAAGAAAAAATATTTTTCTTAATTGAATAATAATTAAAAATAGCATTTGTGCTTTTAAAAACTATTTACAAGGTACCAATAATAAAATGAATGTATATTATTTATTCATTAAGAACATAATTCACATAATCATAGTATTAAGGACTTGTTACATAACCCCTGATAAAACCCGCATATAACATAAGGGTAAGGTGTGCGATGGTGACAGACTCTTGGGGTGGCTCGGATTACATCACTCAGGTGGTAATATTTATCAACTTCCACTTCTCCTGTAGTCAGTTACATTCATGCTTAATGTGTTGAAGATAGCCTTGGAATTGGTGAAGGGTGAAGCCCAGTGACACCACCTACTTTTCAAGATCCAAAAAATGGGCTTCACGTGGAGCAATTCTACTATATGAGGTCATCGCTTCCTTTTTCTGAGTAAATTGGATTTGTTAAAGGCATATATCTATACTAATAAATTGATCACTGTTCATCTACAATATTTGAAATGGTAACAATTCTTAATGGTATTTTGAAATCCATAAAACCAAGGAAGTTTATATTTGATATAACCAATTTCCATAATAAGACATCTAATTATATCTAGAGTAATTCCCATTAATAAATGTTTGGGTCATTACAACCTTCCCCCCATAACAAATATCTTCCTCGAAATTTCATTTTCCCTCACTAAAATAGATGCGGGTAACTCTACTTCATCAATTCACCTAATTCCCACATTTCCTCTTCAAACTTGTGGTTTCACCACAACACCTTGACAAGGGGAATTGTCTTATTTCGTAGAAATGTTTCCCTACAGTCTACGATACTCATCGACTTCTCTTCATATGAGAGGTCATTCTCCAATGGTACCACCTATGGATTGAGTAAATGTGATGGGTCAGGGATGTATTTCCTCAAGAGTGGTACATGTAATAAATCATGTACTTGAGAAATTTTGGGTGGGATTTCTAGTCAATAGGCTACTACTCTAATGCGATCAAGGATCTCAAAAAGTGTCGATTTACCTTGGAAAAAGATTTCCATTCATCCCAAATCTCATAACCCTCTTCCATGGTGATATGAGGAGGAATACCATGTCTCTGACATCAATTTTTAGGTCTCTTCAATGATTATCATCTGAGATCTTTTTTCTAGTCTAAGAAGATTTAATATTCCTCTAGATGGTCTTAACCTTCTCCAAAATTTCTTCAAAAATTTGGGTACCTAAGAATTTTTCTCTACCGAACTTCATCCTAACATGTTGGTGTACTGAACCTCTTCCCATACATGGATTCATAAGGATCCATTTGGATGCTTGAGTGGAAACTGTTTTTGTAAGAGAACTCAACCAGAGGAAGATGTTGATACCATCCCCCTTTGATGTCCATTGATCATGATCTCAATATGTCCTCATGTGTTTAGATAGTATACTCAGATTAACCATCATTTGGAGGATAATAAGCCATACAAAATTTCATCTTTGTATTTAGAGTGTGTTGAAGTCTCTTCTGAAACATAGAGGTGAATATTAGATCTTTATTGGATACAATAGATAGTGGTAATCCATGAAACCTTACCACTTCTCGGATATATATATGTTCTTTTCGATCCAATGATAAATCCTATAGAATTGGAATGAAGTGTGCAGTCTTTATATGATGATCCACAACATCCCAGATAACATTGATTCATTTGAATGCCTTTAGAAGTCCGTTGAAAAAGTCCATGGCAAGGTTATCCTTTTTCAATGATGGTATGGGTAATGGTTTCATAATCACCTTAGACTTATGCATCTCATCCTTCACTTGCTGACACACCAGGAACTTTGATTTATACTCAGTGATCTCCATATTTATGTTATCCCACCAATAATGTTCTCAGATATGTCAATACATCATTGTGTTTCTTGGGTGAATGAGAATTTTGAACTATGTGAATCATTAAAAGTTAATTATGTAACTCTGGATTAGATGGAACACATAGTATTGTCACAAATCTCATTATTCCTTCTTCATTAACATTAAACTCTGAGAATTTTCCTTTTCAGATATTTTCCACATTCTTTTGAATTCCCACACCATCCTTTTGAGAATCGTTTAACCTTTCCAAGAGAGATAGTTGAGCAATCATTTGTGAAAGGATTGATGATTTCCCCTTATTTATGTTTCCCAAGTCCATCTTCATCAAATCTATAAATATTGGATCATTTTCAATTCCCATCATTCATATAATCACTGGGTACTTTCTACTTAGATCATCTTCCACCTTGTTCGCTTTTCCAGGGTGGTAATGGGTTGAGCAGTCATAGTCTTTGATTAGATCTAACCATATTTGATGGTGCATATTCAACTTTCTTCTATGTGAATATATACTTGAGGATTTTGTGGTCTGTGTATATTTCCTACTTCTCCCCAAAGAGGTAATGATGCCAAATTGTTAAAGTGAAGATCACTACAGCCAACTCTAGATCATGTGATGGATATTTTTGTAATGAACATTCAATTTACTTGAAGAATATGAAATTACTTTTTCATTTTTCATCAACAAACAACCCATTTCCTTATTTTAAGCATCCCTGAATACCACAAAGAGTTCTCCACTTTTGGGTTGTGTGATCACATGTGTAGTGATAAGCCTCATTTTCAACTCCTTGAACCTCTCTTCACATTCATCACTCTAAGAAAACGTAACTCCATTCCAAGTAAGCTAGGTAAGAGGGTTGAAAAATCATGAGAAATTTCTCACAAATTGTTGATAACATCCAAAAAACCCCAGGAAGCTATGGATATACGTTACTGATGTTGGAATCAACCATCCCTCATTTGCAGCTATCTTGGATTGATCCACAGATATACCATTGATTGTGATGGTATGACCCAAGAATGAGACCTCCTTCAACCAAAACTCACACTTGTTGTTCTTTATGTAGAGGTTCTCTTATCTCAAGGTCTCTAGTACAAGGATTTAATGACCCTCATGATCCTCCTTAGTTTTGGAGTATATTAGAATATTTTCTATAAATATTTCCACAAATTTGTTGAGGCAATATCTGAAGACTCTATTCATCAAGTCCATGAATATTACTGGAGAATTAGTGAGTCCAAAAGGCATTATTCTGAATTCATAGTGCCTGTATCTTATATGAAAAGAAGTATTGGGGATATCCTATTTCTTCAATCTTACTCGTTAATATCCCAACCACAAATCCACCTTGGAAATGTATCATACTCCACGTAGCTGATCAAACAAGTCATCAATTTGGGGCATAAGATACTTTTTCATTATCATTATTTTTTTGAGCTCACGATAATAAATGAAAAGGCGTGTTGAACCATTTTATTCAGGACAAAGAGGATTGGTGCACCACTTGGTGAAGCACTTGGGCGAAAAAACCCTTTATCCGGATTCTCATATAGTTTTCTCTTCAGCTACTCAATCTCCACAATAGAAATTTTATACAGATTCTTGGATATTTTCAATGCCCTACGTATAAGATCAATTTAGAATTCAAAATCTCTTCTAGGAGGAAGACCAAACAATTCCACGGGAAACACAACAGCAAATTCCATCACAATAGGAGTGTCTTGAAGGATGGTAGATTTCACAGACTCAATCATCTAATCATGATACACATTCTCATAGGGTAGTAATATCCACACATGATTTTATGGTGCTAAAGAAGATTCATCCTTTTCATTGAACTTGTATAGAATCATAGGTCGACTTTCCATATGGAGAGTGATTTCCCTCTCATGATAATTTATGTTGGCTCTATATAGAGAAATAATATCTATGCTAGTAATTGCATTAAATTCCACTAAATGGATTATGAATAGGTTCTCCGAGAGGTTAAATCACCAATTTATGATAGGGGAGGAGTTATATTCATTGGATGTAATGATTTCCCGATTTTTTTTCTCACCGAGATCTTTACTTCCATGATTTTTGGTGGTGTTGGGGTTGTTCTACTAAACTTTTAGGATATAAATTAATGTGTATAAATAGAATAAAAAATTATATTCTCTATTATTGAATGAATAACTAGCATACCTATCAACACTTTGTTTTAGGGGTTCACATCGGTGGTAGTGATGGAAAAAGATTTCCCTAGTTGCCTTGGAGGCTATTGGTTGCCTATGAAAATACTTCTCTTAGGGAACTAGTTTGAAAAGTTCCCTGATTACTTGCAGTTTATGTAATGAACAACATGTTGAGGGTCGAACGGAGAATTCCTCTCCTCTATCACATCTGCAGTTTTTTCTTGTTAGTAGTTAATGGCAGGTGCCCTTCACTTCCACACTAAAATAATTTCCTCACCCCTTAAAGAAATTTCTAGGGTTCTTCATTCCACACATTTGGAAAGTGGGGTTCTGGAGTTTCTTTGCACCGTTGGATTTATCCACCGGACCAATAAAATTAAAGTCCACCTTACGTTTCATATCCCCATGATACCCCTGAGATTACCTAATCTCTATTTCAACTTTGAGGGAACATTAGACAATTTACTCATAGCTATCGAAGTCATGGACTGCTAGGAATTTTCGTAGGCTAGGTATTAGCCCACCCAAGAAGCAATAAAAATTGTATTCTAGTGTAACGAAAAAGCTAGAGGCGTATCATGCAATCCTAGTGAAGTTTTCCTCCTATGATCTGATGGATTCATCGTCTTTTTCAGGAGCTAAAGTAAGTCCCTTTACAACTTATATCAGAGGTTGTGAGGAAAATATTTTCAAAAATCATTTAATGGAAATACATCCATTCCAACGCCTCGATCACCTCATCAGGATTCGTATTTTTGATCAATGTCCAACATTGATCAGCTTTACCATCCCTATGATATGCAACCAGAAGTACATTTTCCTGTTTAGAATATTGAAGGATAGAGAAGATCTTATCAATGGTGTAGATTTATTTTTCAGTGATTAAGGGATCAGATGATCCATTAAAAGTAGGAGGCCTTTGTCTCATGAAGCTCTCAATTGTGAATTGTTCTTTCTTGGGGGGGGGTTAACTTTCCTCATGACCCATGTTTCTATTCAAAACATGAGTTAACTAAGAGAGCATCATCATAAATTTCGCGATTCCCACTCCCATCAGTTTGGGAATCACATTAGAACAGTCGTCACATTGATCTTTGCATTGGTTGTTAGCCCAGATCCTCCTATTACCAGCCATTGGCAGAAATTGAAAGGAAATATAGGGGTAACACATAAAGGGTAATCCAAAGAAAAAAATGATGACCTCTAAATTACATTTATTTTGAGAACTTATGAATTTATAGGCTTCAATCTTTTTTATCCATGTTCTAATTCCTAACATATATTATTAGGGTCAATTTTGTGTTCCCATAATAATGAATTTACCAAAGCATATCCTTAGAGAGTGTTGTAACAAAGAGTGCAGAAAGGCCCATTATTGCTCACTAGTTCTTGTTTGAGTCTAGCTCATAGCGGTGTTTTCGGGTTTTACCCATAGATACATCTGTTCCAGAGCCGCCTCTACGTGCTCATATCTATACATGGATGTATTTTCTTGATAATTCACTTACTGAATACTCACCAAAATTTAGGCATGTTTTTATAATAATTTGTTTTATCCCTAAGTCTTTAACTAGGTTTTTCTAATCAAAATCCCAAAAATAAATAAACTTATCCTCTAATTCCAACTATAACAACCCTTCTCTATTATTTTACACTTAAACATAATTTATTACATAAAATCATCACTTGATACAACATAGATGATATATTGGTCTTGTGTATTTGGGTCTTAGGATGTTTACATGACAAATTAAAAAATTAAATAGACATCTTTATTGAAAACTACTTTTACATGAACACACACATTCCTTCGTACATAACATTGCATGGGATAACCTGAGGACACGCATAAGAAAAAAAGTGAGCTATAATGCCCAGTATGGGAGTAAAAAAGGAATAACATGAAGAATATAGTACATTTTAGAAAATATTCATATCAATTGAGAATAATAGAGACATGAACATAAAGGCAAGATATAACATGATTATCATAAAAATGAAATGTTGCATCAACATTTAACATGATATTATCATGATCCAAAGCTCATTGAACCTGGAGAATGAGTAAAACCTCCTTAAAAATGAATTATTATGAGTAAAACCTCACTGAAATTGACATATCATGATACTAATCTTTACCTAATACATTGGACCGTTATCAGGGGACACCTTTATTAATCATTTCATTTCATGCATAAGTGTGCCACATGGATTATATTACATGAATCATATTACATGGATTCATCAAACATCATCATTTATTCCACTATAATGGAATGTGGAATTCATATATGAAACTATATAATCAATAAGTAAATGTTTATAAAGGTGAACACCCTTGAAATAGAAATAGACATGGTATTCACCATACAATGACATTGTCATGGAAATTTGCGGTGCAATTCCGACAAACATAACGACATGTCACAAGAATTCATAAAATTGTTGATGAGAGATAATGGAGTGTATAACAATTTTTACATGAAAAGGAAAGCAATGGGGTCATATAGATACATGTTTAAACATATGTAATGAAATTTTGATTCATAATACAAAATAATTGATTGAATGTAAATAAGGACAGAGAAATCCATTGTGAAATTTTTTCATGGTGACAGGTGTACATGGGTGGAATTAATGAGAGAGAAAGGGGGATCTCATCATTAAAAATAAGGAGGGAATTATGGGGGATGAGTCAAATCATACTCCAAATTTTTTAATTGAAAATAAAATGTCAAAACAACATAGTGAATCTTGGACAAAAATGAGAGAGGAAGAAATCACTTAGGAAATTTCATCAAGGTAACTGATGTACTTATAAGGAATTAAAGAGAGATAAAGGGATATATAATCATTCAAAACTAAGGAGGGAAGTATAGGGGAGGTTTGAAATCATACCCCAAAATTTTTAATAGAAAATAAAAGGGCATAACAACATAGTTAAACATGGACAAAAATGAGAAAGGAAGAATTACCTTATGGAATTTCAGCATGGTAAAGAGTTTAATTGTGAAGAATTAATAAAAGATAAAGAGGTATATAATCCTTAAAAAATAATGAAGTTATTATAGGGGAGGTTTGAAAGAAAAAAATAAACATTTTTAATTGAAAATAAAATGGTATACCCACATAAAAAATTGAAAAAAGAGAGAAGAAGAAATTCCTTATGGAATTTCAGCATCGTAACAGGTGTACTTGGGAGGAATTAATGAGAGATAAAGGGGTCCATAATAATTTAAAAATAAGTAGTAAAGTATATGGGAGGTGAAAAATAATACCCCAAAATTTTTAATTTATATTAAAATGGTATATAAACATAAATAATCTTGGACAAAAAAGAGGGAGGAAGAAATCCCATATTTTGAAGTGTGATCCCAAAGGCTTGGGAGAGGCTCGGTAGAGGCTTCATGGGATCTTGAGGAACCATTAGAGGATTTTAGGGAGAGGAGGGCATAGTTTTGTTGAGATAAAGAGTCTTTTAGTGAAGAGATGTGGGTGCTTGGGTGAGTTTATATAAAAAAGAGAGGGAATTCAGTATTATTAGGTTTTGGACACTATATATTAAACTAATCAAAACCTCAAAACATCCCATGGTTTTGACCATTTTTTTCTATAGGGGAGTAGAAATAATTATATTACAAGGATAATGGCCTAAAATATTAAAATAATAGGATTTCCGATGTGGAGGTGAGTCACACTCTCAAAGAAATTATTTTAAATTATAAATTTTTTAATTTATCATGGTGGGTCCACTAAGGCTTTTTAAAATAAATGAAATAAACCTAAAATGACATTAATTTAATGGTAAAACAAATATTTTCCGCTCTTCCCATTTATAGTTTTTTTTACATCACTATTTGGTGATTAGGATGTCATAAAACACATTATATATTTAAACGGTATTGAATTTTTACCCAAAAAATCTAATGTCTCAGAAATTAATGAAAAATTAACTGTTAGATAATTTCGACGTCATTATTCCAAAAATAATATTAATTTAATCTAAATTTTTTCTAAATGTGTGAATATTTAATTTTAAAATAAAAAAGTCCTTTTATCGAAAATTCATTGGTTTTGATAAAAATAGCTTTCAAACCTTAATAAAAATCACAATTGTATTCATAAAAAATATATAATCATTTATATTTAATAAAAAGTAATTTGGTAATAATATTTTATTAAAATATTATTTAATCAACAAGTCCATTAATTCATTGTAATAGACTTCTTAATTGAATTTGGACTAAAAATACAATTGGTGCTTTAAAAAACTATTTAAAATGTAAAAAATAATAAAATGAATTCATATTATTTATTTTATACAAAAATAATGGAGATAATCATACTTATAAGGTCTTGTTTCATAACCCCTGATAACACTCTCATATGACTTAAGTGTAAGGTGTGCAATGGTGACAGATTCTTGGGGTGGCTCAGATAACATTGCTCGGGTGGTAATCTCTATTATCATCCACCTATCCCGTAGGTAGTTCTGTTCGATCATAACATGTTGAATCTAGGCTTGGTCTTTGTCAAGAGTGAAGGCCAATGATGCCACCTCCTTTCCAAGCTCCAAAAAATGGGCTTCGTTTGGAGAAATTCTATTGGATGACGCCATCAATTCCTTTATCTGAGTAAATTGGATTTGTTAATGCCCTATATCTATACTAATAAATTGATCACTATTCAACAACTACATTTTCAATGGTAAAAATTATTAACAGTATTTTTAAATCCATAAAACCATAGATGTGAATATTTTATATTACCATTTTACATAATAAGACATTTAATTTGATCAAGATGAATTTTCATTAATAAAAGTTTGGGTAGTTACACATGTTCAAAACATAACATGGTTAATATTGCATTAATTTTCCAACATAATGGATTTGTAATATTTTTTATTTTTAAGGATGGTAATGAATAATTAAATCATAATACATGACTGGTTATAGAAACATTATATATATAATTTTCAATTCTATATGAGTGATTATATACTTAAATACTTTATGATCAATATATATTTCACATTATAATCTATAAAGATGATTCCCCCAAATTGTTAGAAAAAAACAGAAACTATTAATTCCAAATAGTTTGAAGGATAATTTGGCACATGTGCTTTCATTTAATGTAGAACATTGGAAATTAAGTAATCATTATACATCAGAACATAACTATATCAATTTAACTAAGAATCATTATAGTTTAAATATTCACAATCTCTATCAGGAATGTTCAAAACTAGATAATTCACTAATAATATTTTTAGTACATAACAATAGTATTCACATTTTATTGTATAGATTTTTTTATTTTGTTTAAACAATTAGAATGGGATAAAAAACCTAGAACTTATTTGAAGAAACGATTTTTATTGACTCACAAAATAAAGATAAAAAATGAATCCCTTTGTCATTTTGTAGTCATCAAAATTATTATAAATTTTTTTTATCACTATGATCGATTATTCCATCTTTAGGAAATATGTACCCAAGGTATTATTTTTTTCATCCAAAATTCAAATGTATTAAATTTTCTATAAAGTTTCATTTTTTTTGTTTGAAAAATAATCCCTCTATATGTTTCATATTTCACTTTAATATAATAATATTTCATAATTTATTTAATTAATAAAAAAACTAATATATTAAAATAAAGAAAAATAAATATTCATATTTCTTATAAGTACCACAAGTGAATTACAGAACCAAATGGTAATAAATACATACCCATAATTACTATATCTCTTTATAAATTTTGTATTTGAAGTATCCAAATTTTCCACATTCTTATAATAGTATGAAATAATGGGATGAACCATAAAAAATTATTCGTATAAATATTGATGGTAAAATTTCTTTTTAATACGTGGAAAATGATTTTTTAGAAGGAATGTTATTCATGGATCAAGAATTATTGAAAAGTACCATTTATAGATGAGAAACAAATTTACCATACTTTCAATCATCCATAGAATAATTTTTACAATACATAGAACATGTAGGGGGATTTTCTCTATAATTCATAGCTATTATCTTCTCTATTGAATTTAAATTTTAACTTTTCATTCCATATTTATCTTTAGTAACACAAGTTTCTAAAAAATCCATCAAAATATTAATAATGAAAAAATATTTCTATAAAACATAAATTCTCATGTGGCCAAATACCTTTTTAAACATGGATGTATACCTTAGTGAAGTCTATTAATATTCTTATCCTTTTCTGGAATATAATATAGAAAAAATGTGGCCAATATTATGATTTTTTTCATAATATGCTAGTGAATATTCAAATATTTTCCACTATTAAAACAAATCTTCATCCTTAGCTAAAAAAATATGTAAATATTTCCCAAGATAAATTTTGTTAATTTAGTCCCATTCCATTGAATATAGATCATATTTGACTATGGTATTCTTAAAAAATGGGCACAATTTATTAACTTCAATTTCCAAATGAAAATAAAAAAGTAGTTACCTTTTAGTATTATGAACACTCCATGAATTCAAATATCGTATTCAATGAGTTGATCCATATATTAGGTAAAAATATATTTTTGGTTCCACTAAAGGATTGATGATGTTAAATCAAAAACTTTATACTATAAACATTCACCTCTACATATTATACGGTTTTTATCTATCTTTGAAACCACAGACATTTATAGACTTTTGCAACCAATCCATCATAGTGACATTCTATTCAGTTCCACTTACAACCATTTTGGGATGCTTATTTAGAATGATATGTCCCGTATCATTTATTTTTTCTAGTTTTATCCTATTACCTCTATGGAAAATAATTTATAATAATCATACATTATTTATTTTAACATGTTAATCATAAAATTCTACATCATTTCAATTTAACCCAAAAGTACAATATATCGAAGGCTTGATATTAACATTATCCTAAACACTAATGTTTTCTAAATATTTCCTTTGATACCAAATATAAGGACCCAACCATAAAAATTACATAATCATTAGTTTTATATAGACAATTCAATTTTTTATATTTGAGGATTTATTTTGGGTTCAAATATTTTGGTAATTAGGTCCTTACTTATACATAACCAAACCATATAATACAAAGTGTAAAATTCATTTTATTATCAACATTTTACGAAATATAAATCTTTTAATATAAATGATGATATATTTTCTTGAAAAATATTCATGACTTTCAACCTGAGTTCATTCATTAACTTACCAATCATTTATTCAATTTAAACGCTTTTAATAACGTTTGACGATCACAAAAAAGGCAATAAGGGACCTAAAAATAATGAAAATAGTTATTATATTGAAAAACATGATATCCTAGGGAATTTTCTCATTTATCTATAATATTGAAATAATCCATTTCCATATGAAAATTACAAACAAATTTTTATCAACAACAATCATTAAAACCCATTTTATAAAAATAAAACTAGTTTTTTGAAAAATAGATTTTCACATTCCTAACTTGTTTTAAACCAATTTCACAAATTATATGATCCCTATTAAATCCATTAGATAAATCCACCAAAATTTCCCCCCTCATGACTATTAATTCAAGGAACATTACCTAATTCATTGGAGAATTATTTAGGTGCACCTATCATATAATCTATTCAGGCTCACCTAGTGATATCTAGGTGCACCCATCATATATGATATATCGTGCCTACCCATGCACTATAATGGGGCCCAACCCATCATATAATCTATATCAGGCACACATATATTTCATTTATAATTCTAAAGAACCATTTCAAGATGAAACATTTTATACTATAACATTTAATTATAAATATCTTGAAATCATTTTTAAACTCATATGAAAATATCATTCAGATAAAATACCTTTTTCTTTTATGTACCCATTTTGAATAAATAAATACATGGAAAGGGGGTTATTAATTGAATAAAACATGAAATCATATAATTTAATCCATTAATTAAATAACATTTATAATGTTTTTAAAATTTATTATCGATGTATATGTTACTATATAATATTCATTTTGTTGTCAGTAGAGAAATTCATATATTAACAAAAATATTTCTTTTTTAAAAAACATTTAATGACACACAAGGATTTACTAAATAGAAATATCATTTACATATATTTAAATTCACTATATAATTCTAAAAACATGGGTGTGGAGAAAAATAAAGTTGGATGGAAAATATTTAAAATGGGTCTTTTGATGAAAGTCCATTAACAATTTCAGTACATTTGGAATATAATTCCAAAAAAATAATATCATTAAAAACATTATGAGTATAATTATAAAATTAATTAATTTTATTAAATTTTATATGGGTATTTATATAAACCACATGGTGTATTATAACTTCATAGAATTATAATATGCCTCAATGATAGGAAATTCAGAAGAAGTCCCTTATATTTATTCCTACTGATTAGATACATTCATTGTATTCCTCAAAAATAAAAATATTTTAAAATTTTTTCTTTAATATTAAAATTTTATAGGAATATTATTCATTTTATGTCACATATTACCCTCTTTTATATAAATATATAAGGAATTAAATTTACATAAGATGTTTTGATGATATTCGTCTTTTTTGTCAAAAAATGAATTCGGTAGGTTGATGACTATAAAATAGTTCAATATTGCAATATATTAAAAACAATAATCATGTAATTATTATCAAATATAAATATCATTTATTCTATTAAAACCAATCATGAAATTTGATTAAGATAAATTATCTATGTTACAATCAAGGAGACAATATGTTGTATGTATGAATGAGTAACGTTTCAAATTTTCAAGAAAAATTTGGGAAACAAGGTAAGTGTTATTTTTTATTTCTATAATAATAATACTATGATAAATATAAAATATTTTTTTTTAATATAACTATATATATCATCCATTTGATGTTTAAATGAAAAATAATTACATCACTTCGTCATGGTGGTAGTCTATAAGTATAGATGAACAGCATTATATTTTATCATTAAATAGAAAGAAAAAAATGAAATATTATACTCTAATAATGTTAAATATTTAATTAATATAATATTATATATATTTATTATATATATTATTTATCTTTTTTTATAATTACCTTTAATTTAATGGGTTAATAAAGAATGAACCACATTGTTTCGAAAGGTGTTAGTATGTTGTACACATGAGGGAATTTGTTGTTTCATACATGGAATTGAAATTAAAAAGGAATAAATTATATTAAAATTAAATATGTAAAATTATGTTATAAATATCATATATATTATTTGAATGATTTATTATCAAATTCATGAAAGAAGATGATGATAAACGAATCACATCATTTATCAAGGTGATAGTCTGTCGTACACACGAATGATAATTTTTTCCCTATTGGTTGAAGTGGATATGGATGTAGAAAATTTCATTATCATAATAATATCTTAGTAAATTAGATATAATTTTGTTTTTATGTTATCCTAGTTAACGAATAAATGAAATATGAGGTACAAGAAAACCAATAAAAACTTTCAGTAAAGCATGATACCACTTATTTGGACAACCACATTATATAATCACAATAATCCTTATTATGATTTATTTATAATGAAAAAATGTATATATATTTTTGGTATGGAATTAATGAATTCATTTTGGACGTTATTTTCTGATACATAAGGATTTAATGGTGTGAATATTCAAGGAGAGTGGGTGGCCATTTATATGTGAGCTGAGTGAAACACTTGTAATTTTTAAATATGAAATGTGATACCCATGTTGTTTACAACCAAAAAAGTATATTAAATGGTCCATTATCCATAAATTTACAAGTTAATTTCTAAATATAGAAATTATTTTGTTTTAGGATATGGGATTTGGTGATTTTATCCCTTCTTATTTTAGTTTAACTCCACTGTAAATATGTTTTCACCATAACCACTAGAAATGAATTCACTATTTTCACAATACATTTTAAAAAATATATATTAATATAATTAAATAAAATAAATATTGATGAATATAATTATTTAATAAATTTTAGAAAATCTAATTCATATAATTTGTATAATTTAATTTTAAATAAAACCCCTATATGCGATGAAAAACTAGTTACAAAATGTATCTTTTTAGCATAAGATGATTTTATATCAACTATATGACTAAGAATAATCATTTTATAAATTTAAATTAATATTTATGGATATATAATATATAAATTTAATTAAAATAATTCATCATTACAGACTATTTTATTTAAATAAAATAGGGAAACAATATGAACATTACAAAAGTTTTCTTAAAACCCATTATAAACCCAAAAATAAACTTATAATATAATTCATCATAAGGATGATTAATATTTAATTCAGTGGATTAAATATAATTAATTTATAACAATTTTATATTAAATAATATTTTTAACCTAATAAAACTTTTAAAATAATTAATTTAAAAAAAATAATTGTTTTTATTAAAAAAATTGTTATTTTACACAATTCATCGAAAAATAATTATATTTTTGGATAATACAAAAAATTTAACCATTAGATAATTTTTATATTTTATTTAAAAAATAAAATAATTTTTTTAAAATGAATATTATATTATTTAGTAATAAAACTTTTAACTAAATCATTATTAAGGAATAATTTATTGAAAACTATTCCGTCTTGATTTCCAAATCTACTTAATTTCATAAATATGAAAATAAAAACAAAATTAAAATTAGTAAAGATGAAAATGATTTATTATATCATTAAATAGGTTTTTTTATGGAATCATGAAGAAAAATCATCCTCTGGGGGTTACCATCTCTTTCATATTATTCACTATATCGATGTTACACTATTTTCCACAAGGTATCCATTCATATTTCATTGTCATTTATATTTGGGTATATACTTGTTTATACATTATTGAAAAAATCTATTCCATTTGAATATATTTTTATTAAATAAATTCAGCTTCATAAATATATATTTGACTCATATTGGGTTGTTTCCTTATCATATAATAATAAATTTTAATGAAAAATATGATCTCCATTTTTATTTTATAACTCCCAAAGCTATTCCTTAATCTATTATTTTTGAAACCATTACAATAATCATTCACATCCATGGTTTTATTTCACGATTATGATATCTATTTGTTTTCTTCTTATGTGTAATTTATGATTAAGATATTTATATGATGATACAAGTGAGCTAGAAATTATATAGCCCTCCAATGTGTTCTAAAATGTTAAATACATCCTTACATCATATGTATCATCCATGAACATGGTCACACATTTTTTAATAACAATGATGTTATGATTTATGCACATATTTTATATGTATACATGATGTAAAAATTGTTTAAAATTATTTTTGGTATTTGATAACTAAGTTTTCATGTTATGTTATTATACATAATCTATATTCCATTACTTTTACAAATGTTTCTTTTATGATTATGATGATGCTTATATGATTATAAAGATTGAATTTTTATTATTTTCCCACATTTAATATTATTTTATTTTCCTTATTCCTCCATTTATATTCTTAACCTTACTAGGATTTTAATGCACTTCTTTCTTTGATGTATATCATAAGGTGATGAAATGTTCTAAGAAGAACATGATATATTTAAGGAGGACAATGAATATGAATATTAACAAAATATAAGTATTATTATGGGGAGGTGATTTATGAGTCCAATGTTACTAATATACATTGGGTAACCTGACCTCGATACACTCTAAAACTGATACGTGACCTGAATATCCCCATTCTTAAAGGGTGTTCTAGATCGCTAGTGGATGGAAACTAGCACCCAAACATAAAAAAACTACTAGTTGGAATTATTTCACCCAACTAGATGAAATAAAATAGAATATATATATATATATCTATAATATATAGAAAATGATGAATATATAATTATATTACACAACTAAAATAAGACATAAAAAATGAAATAACTCATAATTAGTAACAACAAACCAATATAAAATTCCAATAACATAGGGAATCTAAAACTGAATCTGACTACTCTAAGTGATAGAATGGAAAACTCCAACCATCTCACCACCATCTACCCTAACTAAAATAATAGAAACATATCTACCACACTATGGATCGTTATTGTTCTATGTATCAAAAGATAAAAAAATTTCTACACACCACATATGTGGTGTGCATGTCACGAGATTACAGGCTTAGTAGGACTGCACGAACATTTTCCATAAAAATACACTGTATAATAATATATTCATGATCAACGTTAATGAAAATAACTTTGAATAATAAATTTACATTTTTTCCTCATTGTCATGATAAAAAATTTACACTTTTCCATAGTACTAAATAATGTAGGTAATATAGAATCCAAGCATCAACTAGATATCAATGTATTCAAATAATATGAATTGTTTCATCACACATCCTATCAAATCCAATGAAAACAAGAAATATAGCTTACACCATACCAACGATCACTATAGGTTAGACTATTAATGACTAGTTCACACTAAATCCCATTAAACAGAAGACTATGAATAGAGAATCACACCACGAGTGATCCTCAAAATAAAAATTGAGTTCGTAGAAAAACAGACATATAAAGTAGAGGAGCACACCATGAGGGTACCCCCAACAATACATAGAAAATGGGACTTATCTAAACCTACAACCAAGTACCCAAGGAATCGCAAGTTCTACATTTTCTATACCATTTCATCAAACAATTATATTAAAACTATTTCATAATGTAATTCCACATTTAATGGAAAAATATAATTTATTTTCCCAAAAAAGGGAAAACCCATATTATATCAAAAACCCATTTCCACACACTAGAATTATAAATTAAAAATCATTTATTAAATAATACAAAAAAACCATAGAAAAAAATTCAACCAATATAGGTGATTGAAAGAAGACCTACCTCAAACCTGGTTCTTAAACACACAGAATGGGATCCACCAACAAGGATTAATAGAGAGAGAATAATGGATGTCTTTGAATCATTCTTCACATAATAGAATCAATTAAATAATCCTTGTGGTTATCTGAGAGTATAAATCACAACATACCTTGAAGAAACTCTCATTCAACACCATATCCAAAATAAGGGTTTTCTTCAAGAGGAAAAGAACACAAAAAAATTAGAAAAAATCAGGAATATTAGAATCAATGATCAGTAAGATCTAATATAACAGAACAAAGGTGCCAACGTGATCAATTAAAATGAAGAAAAAAAATTACTCACCATGTTGATGCATCATAACAGAAATTTTAATCAATCACAAAACAAAACAATTATTAAAGATTATAGGTCTCTAAAATAGCTTGGGAGGGCACCAAGATCTAGAGAGAAAATACTAAAAGCGAATAAGATAATAAGTCTTCCACAAAACACCCTAAAAGACTAATTCTTGTTGCTTAAATAGTGTGTAATCCCCTTTCTCATCGTGTAATCCTCAAAATCCATAAATACAAATAATCACATATCCTCAAGTTAAAATACAAATATTTCCCATTACATGATGTGAAATATTATCACAATGTGTAAAACATTAACACATTTTATAGGGTTATAACATCTTCCTAGAACCCGTTACATAACATGAATATATTTTTCATGAAATTAAATATTTTCACAACATATAATAATTTCTCACAATGATCCAAACTTGTGATAAATGATCATTTTATGCATCATGTAAAAAAAATCCAGATTTGTAATCATTTCTTATTTTGTGATCACTGTGGAGACTAAAAAACTCTACATTCATCCCAAAATCCCCCAAAAAACTAATTTGTTCTCAAAATCAAGGAAATACATGAAAATAATTTAATGGATTTATACCCAAGTATCATTAATTCAAATAAACATATATCCCTAAACATTAAGTCCTTTTCCCAAAAAATGGTCTCAGCCCTCAAAAAAAATCATGCAAATAAATAGAGAAACTAAATGAGAGAACAAAATTATATGAATTTGTGTAGTTGAAAGTTACAAAAAACCCACTATAAAACCTTTTTCCCAAATAAACCATGTGGAATAATGATGTATGGAAAATATCTAAGGCCACTCCTCCCTCATCAATGATTTATTTTTCTGTATTTCTTAATAATTGGATCATTTTTATAATAATATAGATACACATGGGATAAACTTAATATGAAATACTTTTACTTGAGAGTCAATGATCTCCACTGGATTCATGAAAACATAATCTTCTATCTCAACCATGATCTTTAACTAACTCAAAACATTAGAGGAATCATGATGATATTTCTTGATCTATGCTATGTGGAAAACATCATGAATACCTTTCAACAAAAACCTAAATTAAATCCAATACGCAACATTCCCCATGACACTAAGTGACCATAAATGGTCAAAAATATCTTCTATCAAACTTTTTAGGTTTTCATTTATGATAACATCCTAACCAAGGAGAAAATTTCCTGAAAATTTGATCCCTAATTGAAAACTCCAAAGGATGGCCATGTTCATCCGCCTATGGTTTCAATCGATTCAGAGATGTATCTAGATGCTATCATATATCCTGAATCCTCACTAAGATAATAAAAATGAGGCCCAATCAAACAATAAAGGCTTCACCATCCTATGACAATCAATTATATGATCTACATGAGTGACCATAAAAATCCATAAAATGATTCAATATGATAAATTACTAATAATTGTTTTATAAGAAAACTCAACCAGTACCAGATGGATATATGATGATCCCCTAAAATAAAAAAGGTAGGCACAAAATATATCATCCTGAATCTAAATTGAACACTACATCTTTCCATAAGTATATGGATGATGAGTTGTACCCAACCTCACGTTAGTCCTCATCTCCTCTTGGAGGCTCATCGACAATCTTGATGTAATACTAGGATCATTGTCTAAAACAATGGAATATAAAAACCAATTTCACTGCATGATTAAATTCAAATATACTTTTCCAAGATCTTAAACTTTAGTTGTTCTGTCAATCAGAATGAATTGAGAATAATTTTTCAACTGATCAATCGTGACCCAGAAAACATTCTTCCCTTGGTGAGTCTATATAAATCCAACAATAATAATATCATCCAATTTCTAAACCACCAAAAGAAGATTCTAGATAAAAATATAAGGTTTTCTATTCCCTACCATTATTTGTTGGTAGTTTTAACAATGGGACACATAATATACAATGTCACACTTCATACATAGCCAACAAAATTTCAATCTCATGAAATTATACATCATTGTCGGGAATGAATTAAAGGATCTTTATGAACATAGAAAATAAAAAAACTTATCTCCTCACCAATGAAAGGACCTTATCCTAATTTCCAAAATGGATAATACCATAAAAAAATATAGACCAACAAATAATGTTCTTTCCACTATAAAGGGTTTTTCAAAAACCTATGAACCTGACATCTTCATGCTGAATATCTAGAACACACTCATGATGAGATGATGATAACTAAAAAAAGACAAATAAATAAATAAAAAATATCCCTTATTATCCAGGTTAAACTGATCATAGGAACTATAATGATCCGCTATTCATTCAATTATATGGAATAATGTTGTGAGACAATCATATTAATAGAATATTTTATGATAATCACCTTACTTGGGTTTTCAAAAATGCTGATGTGAAATGTGTAAAGCTATTATTCTCCCCACCTCAATCATATATTCTTATTATTCAATGAATAGAGATGAATTAGAAAATTACCACTATAAAATACTTTAAGAATTTTCCAAAAAATATATTTTACCATACAAATAATTGAATTAATAATTGAGTAAAGATTTAAGTCATTAATGGGGTAATACTTGTCTTGTAGAAGACATTGACGAGAGTCGTAAGATACCACATGAACATACCTCATAATAATGCAACCCAAAAAAGCTACATAATCAAAACAATAAACCACATACCTCATACTGGGATCAAGTGAGATTAGAATAGGAGATGATGTCAGAAGTCATTTCATCTCATCAAATTAAGATTAACACTTATTATCCCATATTAATTTTACACCATTAATGGCATGAGTAGTCAAAGGGTACAAAAAATATGATAAATAAATGAATAAATATTGATAATATGTAGAAAGGCCTTCAATTATTTTAATATAAAATATTTTACATGGTTATTAATATGAAAATTCAATAATAAAATTATCATGTTAAACTGATAATCCATGTTCAAAATTCACATTACCCAAGACCATTAGTTCTTAGATTCAAAATTTTAATTTTGAAATAATTACATAGAAATGATGACTCCTTAGGATTTCCATAAAAATCTATAATGTTTTTTATCACTATAGAATCTCAAATAATCCAAGATAACATCGATGAAAACTTCAAAAATTGGTTATAGATACTCATGGAATGTCTGATTCATCAATGACATGTAAACTGCAAGAGTGTTACTCAGAATAATTGACATCACATGTTATGCATATTTTTATACCTACCCTAAAAATCATCTTCAAGATGTCTTCCATTTAAACTGTGAATTGTTGATAATAACAATGAAGATTGATATTTCCAAAACACCTTACCCCTTTAAATGATTAAACAAATCTTCCAAATAGGTGAAATGACATTTATTCTTAACTATTACTCTATTAAACTTATAATAATCCATATATTCGAATAGAAGAACCCAAATTCTAGAAAATATTCCAAGGGTTTCCCAAGGTGAAACACAAGGTATAAAAAACCATTCTTCATTAAATCATCCAACTAAATCATGAACTCTTTTAGCTCAATTGATTCAATAATTTAAGAATGTTTCAAAATAAGTTCTACACCTACTGCTAGGTCATTGCTAAACTCTTCCACCTTATATAGAGTTAGGATGAATAAGTAATTTGGGAAAATTTAAGGAAATTCTTGTGGAATAACAAGAAGTTCCAAAATAGATGGAACCTCACATTAGATGGGATGTTCATGTAAGAATTTGTCTTCAGATCCCTCTCTCCCTAAATAAAATATGATCTATTTTATGATATATGAAATAAGAATTCCAATTATAAAAATCAACCTCAAAAAAATGAGTGACATACCAATCCATCACAAAAAAAACATCCAATAGATCCATATTGAGAACAAGGAAATACAAAACTAACTCCACATTATCTATCAATAGTGAAGAAGGACTTAGAAACCCAAACTATTTCCTCCATCCAATAAGTGTCACTAGATATATAAAAAGGGAGACAACATCCAATGTATGTTTATTAATATCTAAACATGGTTATATATAATCATTTAGGAAGCACCGATATATAAAATAAATTAATTCTCTAGATTTAATAATAATGGTTCCTCTCACTATCACTGGATCCACATCTACCTCTGCTATAAAATCATCTATTTCATAAAGGCGGTTCTCTCCAAGGTTTTGTATCTAGAGACTTGTGGCCATTGAATCAAATAAACCACTAATGTATCATTTTTATATAAAGATCCTTGACCGTATCATGGTGTTGAAAACTACTGGCAGAAGCGATTTTGATGACTGTGACATCCAGACTATTAAAAATAATTACTTGTGAATAACAAGAATGATTGGTGTGCCAAACCATTATAGGTGGACAGAAATTTAGGGTTACACTATTATCTATAATTGAGGGTGGAGAGGAATCCTACAACTGAGAAAAACATCCACCACTATGAAAATGATATTTCCATACCCACTTATTTGCTTTCATGCCACTGAATCTACCAATAGGTGGAAGAGAAGTTGCACATGAGCCTTAGCCCGACTGGAAAGGTCTCTGATGGTGCATCCAAGCGACCAGGGATCAAAACCAGGCGGAGGTAGGATTTCCGGGTTACTATAGTAGTACTGTAGCAGTACTGTAGCAGGCATTGTTTGGCACTGTAGCAGACGGGAAAATGCCCCCGTTTGGGCCTTCGGGCATCAGATTTGGTCCCCGAATCCTTCATTGGCCATCGGGGACCCAGGCATTCGGGTCAGTTGGGCCTTCGGGCTATCCATATGGCCTTCGGGTCCCCTGCAGATACAAACCAGACAAAACTACAAGGAACAAGCTCTATAAGGAGGATGAGAAAAGGAGGTTTCACCACAGTAGGAGCTAAATATATTTAAAGAATGAGAAGGTATGGCACCTGCCATCGGGACAATCTTGTGCATGCATGGGAATGCCTAGACGAACAGCCATGTGGAGGTGAAGAGCTGATTTCAACGATTAAGATGCTGGGGAGGAGCAGTTCCAAGTTGTTAGTCTGGGTTGTATAGTATATTTGTGCCTACGGGCATTGGTTCCTATATGGCCTACGGGCATGTAATAGGTTTCCACCTCATCCCTTGAAAGGTGGATTATCAATCAATAAAAAATGAAGGCCTTCGGGCCATTGGAGGAGGAGGTGGAAGAGAAGTTGTGAAATAACCAACCATGCTTAATCTAGTAATCTCTTCCATCATATCCATGTCTACCATCTCATCATAGGTTGAATGAATCATCATGAAAACTTTTAATATGATATCTGGATACAAAACCTTTATTTACTTTTGATACATTAGATAATAATTCTTCATTATCTCTGGGTAAAAAAAATCTACTCCAGTTTATTGAAAATAGCCCCAAAATTATCCACTACTGCAAATAGCGGAAGACTATAAAATTTTTCATCATCATAGAGTCTCAAGAAAACAATAGGAAGAAGGAAGTCTTAAAACCCTTTAGGAAAATCCAAAAAATCTATAATCATGTAACATGGAATAATGAAATCATATTCGGGGACTCTCAAGATTGAATGCCACACACTTCACCTTGAAACTGTTATTATTATCAATGATGTCAATGATTTTATTGATATTTTCCAACTAGTCCTTCACATCTTACAGTTTATACAAACCCTTATGGGATAGTGACTTGTTGCGCAAGAATACATGTGACTGATCCAAATCACCTTTTTCTCCTTGTTGTACCTCAAAAACTGCATTTTGGATATGTCATATATTCTTTTAGATATAATGGACTATCGGGATGATAAAATCAACATGACCCGGATTTAGTGGAATATTATTCTAATAATCATCCTCTTCACCCTCCAAAGGAACCCATGGAACACTTATCAAAGGCATTATACTACGTATAGAATTAGAAGAAATGATTGGATGACCAAATAATCTCATTTAAAATAAAAAAAGTTTGTAAAACTGTTATTATGATCCATAATTCAAAACTAGAGACACATATCCCAAAATCCTATGTTATCTTGGGCCTCTTATTAGAAATATCTGGCTAAGGAATTAGAGAAACCTACCTCATAAGTCCAAAAAATCCTATCTCAGCCCTAGGAAATGTCCCAACACAAGGACTCTTTAAGAAAGAACTCATATAATAGCATACTATGAAAATCCAGACCCATATGCCCATTCAGTATAGTTAAAAACCTAAATTTTTACATAACCAAACAGAATTCTCGATACCCATGGGCTGCCGACCAACACCCACCCATCAATGAAAAACTATATTGAATGATTTTTCTCAAACAAAAACAAAAACATGTAATATATATATATACAACAAGGTAAAACAATAGAATATATAAACATAATCTTTAACTAATAGAGGAATGTGAAAAAATAAAATTCAAATGAAATTTGAGATTCTTAATGTAAACATCCATCTTCAAAAGGAAACAAAAACAAAAACTAATTACTCTATATGATAGCAGGGGAAACACCCACCATCTCACACAAGATACCAAAAATATACTGACATTAACCTCATTCGATCATTTTGGTTCCCTAAATTTCTATTCATCAAAATATATATAATAGTTTATCCACCCCCAAAGGTGTGTGTAGGGTGTGAGATAACTTGATCAGTATGATCCCACCTATATGTTCAATGAAAAGATCCTATATAATAATCGACATATGAATATCATTAAATAAATCATGTAATGATAAATAGTTTTACAATTTTTATCTCAAAATATAGTTAAACTATTTCCCCATTTTCCATTGTTCCAAAAAAAGAAGGTAAACAAGTTCAAAATATTTCCTACACATCAATGTAGTCAAATAAATTCCAACCATGCATCAAAAAACATATAAAATGAAATAAAAATAAAAATAATAGGTGAAATCATTCCAAAATTAAAATAATATTCACTATAGAATACTTATCATACAACAATATTTGACTAGATCACACTCAATTCCTTAGAAAATAAGTTTAATAACGTAGGAAAACCCCATTAGTGATCCCAAACAATTCATGGATCTTGTCCCTATACTACAACATCATCAAAATTAACCATTTCATCCCTTGTGCTACATTTTACAAACCATTTCATAAAAACCATTATTGTAAAACTACATTAAAAATCCATTTTACAGTTCATTAAAAATTTTATTTTCATTTACCAAAAATGGATAACTATATTTTCAGAAATAAAATTTCTTACACACCCAAATAAATCAATCATAATTATTTATAATAAAATTCAAAAATTCCAGTGCAATATTGTTAATCAAACATAGGTTAGTGATAGAACCCACTAACTTAAAATCAGGTTGTACACTCCAAAAACATGAAACACCAATAAAAAATACCACAAATACATCAAAATTAGTCCTAGAATAAATTTTTACATCACTGCGTCAATTAAATATTAATAACACTTATTAGAGGGAATAAATAACAACATACATCGAAGAAACATTCACATCACACAAAAACCAATTGAAGGAATATCCATTATTGTAAGATCAATCAGAAGATATAGAAAATATCATGAATATTATCACCAAAGATCAACCTATTCAATAAAACAACAGAATGGGTCAACCATGATAAATAGAAATAAAGAATTAAAAGGATTAATCCCTTAGAGAGACTTAAAACCACTATAACAAAGAACAATCATTGAATGAAATAATTTAGAAGGAATGTAGGTCACAAAAATATTATTGGAGAGCTCTATGCCTGTGAGTGAAAATCATATAGTTGAATTAAATATAAAATCATCCATGAATAGACATAAATACAAAATAAGATGGATTTATAAGATAGGTTATCCCAATTCTGGGTTTTAATCCATAAAACACAAAAAAAACAAAAAAAAACATTCCATATTAGATACAAAAATCAATATTTATACCAATACATAATTTATTATATTTTTATTTTGGGAAAAAACATTTCACATGGCGCTGGATCAGGGCGTTTACCAATCACCCATTACATGATGTGAATATAGTTTTCAAGACATGTAATATTTTCATGATGTGTAATAAGGTCACTCTGAGAAAATATATCATAAAATTTTCTCATTGAAGAATAAATGATGTGAGAATTTTACATAGTGTGTAAAATTATTTCATGATGTGTAATAATTACATGTTTTGTAGTCACCTATATATCATAAATACATACGATTAAACACAAAATCAACATGAAAACATCAGTTTCCTCTGAACTTCTGGAGAACCTCTCAAATACATTAACTTATTTTTGCATAGACTCCAAAAATTCCTAAAAAATATACATTACCAGAAATGATTTCATTTTACAAAGTAAATGATATCTATCCTTGGAAGCCCCTTGATGAACATAGATAAAGAGGGAAATGAAAATATAGATGGGAAATAATTGAAAGTAGATAATGATATGTTTCTGATACTAAAAAATTTGATCCAAAAATTGTTTTACAATTATGTTTTTAATCATAAAATTGATGTTACAGTTAGGTAATAAAAATATGGTTAATTTTGGTTTTTTATCTACGTTTATTTAATTTTACGCAGAAAAAGGATTTGGTTTATACTTTTTCATGGATTTAAAATGATTCATCAACACCACTACTGATATATTCTCTAATTCCTCAAATTCATAAATTTGAAATTTATGAGATGTTGATTTTGGATAGAGTAAACAAATTTGATAATAAAAATTTTATCAGTGAGTACACAATTAATTAAAATCTATATAACAGATTGTGTTCTATAATGAAGTATATTATATATTTTCATTATTTTTATATAATAAATGGATGTAAAATTATATAATAAACTACAACAATCATAATAAAAGGTTTAATTTTTCATATATGTATAATCAAATAGAAATAATGTTTTTATTAAAGAGTTTCTAGTTGAATAATATGGAAAAATCTATTTTTTAACAAATTCCTCAGATATTAAAATTATTTCAAATTATATATATAATTTTTATTATATTGTGTATGTAAGATAAATTAAATGAATTTTTTAGATTTTATTATTCTGTGGGTTTGTAATGGGTAAATTTTTATTATAAAGCAAGCATATTATAAGAATTAATGAATTTATCGTGTGTCTAGGGAATATAACATTGTGATCCCTCCTATGTTTTTTATTATTTTTAATATCCAAATATCTTCATTATAGTCATCCCAAATAACTTGAAATCCACTATCATGGTAGTCAGGGAATATATTTGAATTTAAGAGTATATTATTTTAATTATTTTACATTTTGATTACTAGTTAGGTTCATTGTATATTATTTTGTCTCGACTACACCCCATTTTATCCCATCAAATAATATTGTAATTATCATTAATTAAAAGAGTTTTTTAAGCCTCAAGTTATATTTTTTCACTTAAGACTCTAATTCATAAATTCAATTTTTAGTTATAGAGCATAATTATGAAATATGTATGAAAAATGATAAATATGGGTTAAAAATTTAATAAAACATAAGATGCAATAATATATCCATCATTGAAAACATCACATGTCCATTTAAAAGTTATTAAGGATATAAAAATTATATGAATAATGGTTATCACACTAATGAGAGATATTATGCTTCTCTAATAAAATTCTATATCTTCCCAATCTCTTCATAATAATGTATTTATGTTATGATATTGTGTAAAAGATGTTGATAGTGGAATGGTTTAGAAAAATGGGATGAAATAGTATTTATGAGGAAACT
Organism: Viscum album; assembly: GCA_963277665.1. Taxonomy (NCBI): domain Eukaryota; kingdom Viridiplantae; phylum Streptophyta; class Magnoliopsida; order Santalales; family Viscaceae; genus Viscum; species Viscum album. The sequence continues at coordinate 78,199,060 of OY728152.1, read as the reverse complement.
CAACTTGATAAAATCCAGTAACATGGATAAGTATTCACAATGAGTCCCTCTTCCTAATTTCCTCATGACGCCCATGAGTTTTATTTCTTTAAATAGGTTGATTGAATTTGTTGAAATATGTTTATTAATGATTCTTATTTCAATGTTTCTATCATAATTAAGAGGGAATGTGTATGACCTTCTCTATCCCTAAAACACTGTCTTCCAATTTCATATTTCATTATATTTTTACCTTTTTATAAGAAATGAATCATACAAATATACATCACCAATTTGATGATCCTAATTATCCATTGTTGCTAAATATTCATATTGAATATTAGATTTATGGGCCCAAATGAAGTATTATTAATTTCCTACATATAGGGTTTACTAGTGTTTGTACTTTGTATTCTATAATTTTGTGGATATATTTGTGAGGGTTTTGATACTATTGAATTTTGATGACCCATTAAATCAACATTATTATACATAATATAATGGTTAAAGTTACATTATTCCGTGATAATGTATTTCATTTCCACTACAAATCACATTAAAGTGTTGATGCATTCTTTGGGTGTGATGTGGTTCATATTAGTTTGGAAACAAAGCCTTGAATGACTATATTTAATATTTCAACCAAATCGGGGGGTTTAAATTCTAATTATGTTGTAAATATAATATTTTTGAATTATTCGCTCACAATATATTTGGTTTTGAATAGATCTTTCATTAGTCTTTTCCAGACTATATTAGCAGTTACATATTCTCTAGTATATTAGCCATATAATTTGGAACACCTCATGATTTTAGTTTTTAAATTTTTTATTTAGTAAATATATAAATATTATAATTTCTGAATCGGAAAAACGTAAAATTATGTGAATAATTCTGATAAATTATAAATTTATGAAGATTGTTTGGTAATTATAATTATTGCAATTATAGAAAATAACATCTAATTCATAATGATCTTTGTTGAAATATTTCATTCGTGATCATTGATTTTATGATATATGTTTTATCGAAAAATTAATTAAAAGTATTAAAATTGTTAAAAAAAACTAGACATGTATCAAATAAATTTATTGGTTTTCAAATAATTGGAATTGGGGATAAAAGCATTTGATGTTAATAAATATATGTTTATCTGAATTATATACTTCACAACAGAAATTATAATATGTTAAATTAATAAAAATTTATGAATGGTTATAAATATATTTATGAATAATATATTCACTAAAATATGATACAATTCAACTTACAGTTTTTACCGGGAAGGATAATAGATTAACATTAGTGTTGTGGCCAAATATAAATTTTTCTCTAAAAACTCTTTTATTGAATTTTGTTAATTTATTTGAAAATAAAATATTTCGACACTTATGAATTTAAAATATTATTATGCATTACAAATATTCAATCATCATGTATTGTTTTCAGTAAAATGGTAAATTTCATTATTGACCATAATGAATAGTAACCATGGTAAATATTTGTCATCATAGTTAAGGTAAAAAAGATGAGGAAATGGGTTAATTATATAGATAAGAAATACAATATCATAAAAATAGTTCTAATGAAAATTTTAAAATTGAATTCAATCCATTCTTATTTTACCTTTGAAATTAGTTTATCATGGGTCCACAATCACTTCTACATGAATTTATTATATTTTAATTCCATAAGTATTTAAACTTGTGCTACCAACCCTACTTATTAAATGGAATCCCTCCCTTCATTTACTCAAACACATTGATCCATATTAACCTACCTATATTTACCAGAATACCTTCCAAACATAACTTCCAACATCTTATTCCTTTTGGTCTTCCCTACGTACTATCCTTTGGAGGCTTAATGTGTTTGCCAAATGAGGCTTTAAAGTGAAGAAGTAATTTCCATCACCAATATATTTTGATTTTAGTTCATCCATAAAATATACAAAATATTCTATAAAAATATTAAGATGACTACATATGTATAATTATTATATTTTAATTTTTTATTTTAAGGGTACTTCCATGTTTTATTAATTTTCCTTCTAATGTTAATTGATAACAAAATTCTTGTGTATGAGTAGACTATGAATTCCATGAAGTGACATGATTTTATTTTCATGACCACCAAACATGGATTGAAATATTGATTTTTTAATGATTATATATGATTTCATTATTATTTTTAGGGATATTTTATTATTTATTTTTAATTATATATATTTCATGGATAATGAAAATATCACTTCTATGTACATATATACTACCATCTCCATGAATTTTTTGCAATTCGTTTATAATCATCAAAATATATAAATTATTATAAATTATTATTAAATTTGTAAATAATATTTTTACAAAATTATAATCATTCGATATGTAATTAAACCATTAAAAAGTTTCACGGAATGTACCTTTCAAACAAAAACATGTGTGGGAAACAGAATATTTAACACCTAAAATATTGATTTTTAAGAATAATAGATTAAATATGGGTAATTAGAAATTATAATTGTATGTGATATTTCAAGGTAGGTAAGTATTTATATGGTATAGATTTATGTTATATTGAAAATTATTATAAATGATTATAATAGTGTATATACATAATTTTAGGATCATAGGCTGGGATAATTTTGGCATCTAATTTCCATTTAGATTGTTTATTATTGAATCTTATTTTATATATTTTATTCACAATAACTTTTAAATAACATATATTTTCTTATAATATATATATCTAGTGTTTTATTTCTTTCTCAATTCATTGTCCCTTCTTTGGTCCATTGATTTTTTGAGAAAATATTTCTATTAAAATTTAAACTTATTTACTCTTTTTTTAGTTAATATTTTCATCCATGATAATTTTTTTAAAAAATATTTTTTTATTTATTTGATAAAAAATTTATTTAATGTTATGAGAAATTTTATATGACATTGTAATCATAAAAATTGAAATGCATTTTTATACTTTTCAAGAAACATGTTAATTTTTACTTATTACAAAATATGTGATATGTATACTTTTTATAACTGCTAGATAATGAAAAATTTATATCTATCATAATCAATAATTTAATTATATATTAAAATAGAGGTTAAAAGGAACATTTTCATATAAAATAATTGTACCTATATTTTGGGAATTTTAATTTAATTTTTTTTTCAAAATAAAAATATATTTTTCACATTTTTTCAAATAATACATGAAATATAATTTTAATGAAAAATTTATCATTTATTAATATAAATTGACGATTCTTTTGACTCATAGTTAATAAGGTATAATGATTCCAACCATGCTCATTCTACTAAATACAAATGTTTATGTGATTTTGGAATCACAATGACACCCATTACTCTTCTAGGGGTAATGTAAAAATAAATTGATGGATGTTAATATTCAAGGGATTCCTTATGTGATGGGTGGGTCTATAAATTATATTAATTAAATTATATAATGGGTGACATATCATGGGTTAATTTATATATAATGGTGAGTGACCCAATTACATGGATGAAAATAGGTTTTTATCGTGAAATTAATCCAGCATGAGAAGTTTCCCACAAGGCGGGGAGTCATGAAAATCCACCTTGTATAATGAAATAATTTTCTATGGAAATTACTATGGAAAAATTAATATGTGATGTTTTTATTCTTATTAATATTATCTTGAGTTATTATTTATTAATGATTATTCCTATCAATTATTAAACATTTCTCCTCAAATGCTATCAAATTATACCATTAATCATGACTTATTATCTATGACTGATTAGTTATGAATATTGTATGTTATGACCCCGATTTAGTACTCCTATGATTATATTATCCTTAAATATGATAAATAATTTATATATATGATAATAACATTAAAAATCATCTGATTTAACCATTTCATATGTCTCAATTATTCCTTAGGTTTTCAAGAAAGGATTTAATTTTTGAAAATTATAGGAAGGGATCAATAATAGATGAACAATATGGGAGACATTGAATTGTTGTGTAATTTATTTTGATTTATTCTAAAATTATGAAATAAATATGTATGTTTTTCATAGGTCACTGTAATTAGAATCAGATCATGGTTTTGTTATTTTTATAAAGTAAGCTATGAAGAATATAATGATTGAACATAGGATAACCTTTAATGAACAGAAATGATATTTGGTTAAACTAAAAATGTAATTAGTTGATAAAAAGGTTTCATAATATTTGGAAACTCAGAAATAATTTTCATGATCATATGATGTCTCACTCTATTGTAAAAATCCTGATTATCTTGGTATGTTGCCTAGTTTTTATAGAATTATATATATGATGGAAAATATTGGGAGTTAACATCTATGCTCAAATAAAAGAGTTTTTTATTTGGAATGATTCATAGAATTCCTTTATGTGATGAAACATTAATTGAAAATTTAATTTATATCCTCATTGATTAGATGTTGAATTGTTGATATAAATTCCTAAGTGTATGATAATCAAAACTAACATGTAAAATACACTCAAATAGTTGTTTATGGGAAATTGTTTCTTATTATACTTTTCAATAAACCTCTTGATTAATTAATTGTGATTTTTTTCATGCATTTAATTTATTTATATAAATTCAACATTATTTACCATAGCTAGGAAGTCACATTTCATATTGTGATTGAAATATTTATTTTTTATTAGTGGGATGATGAATATGAACATCCAATGGATATTAATTCCATTAAAGGGATCTTATAACCAATTCAAGTGAGGTTTCTATATCTAATAGTAGGGGATGAACACATTATTTATAGTATTCCTAATTGAAATTAAAATTTTATGCATTTAAAGAGGCTTTTTCGATCCTTCCCCAAAATAATGATGTTTTTTTAATTTGAAAAAATACTGGTTTCTATAACTATTTCAATTACTCAATATAAAATGGACCTGACTAATCCATTGGAAAATAAGAATAAACACATATAGAATCTTGATAGGGGATTGTTTCATCCATGAGTGTCACCATAAGTTTAACATCTTCATTTTTAAAGAAGCAATATTTTTGAATGCATCATTACATTGATAATTATGAACATAAAAATATTATTATTAGGAAAAAGTATACTCAACCTCAAATGGAATATATTTTTTCAACTACCAGGATCTCAATAATTTCAATGATTTATCATAAATATGGATATTACTTTTTAAGGTTCACAAATGGGGGAGTATTAGTGAAAACATTCAAAATAATTTATGGAAAAGATGAATTTATGGTGATTTAATTTTGAATGACCAATAACCAAGATATTTTAATATTTCTATTGAATAATTGTTCTATATATAACCATGGTAAATTTTTGGTAGAGTTTATTTATGATGTTATTATATATTTCATGATCAATTAAAAACATGAAGATCATTTGAGGAAAGATTTAAGGACCATGAGAAAAGAGGTATTGTTTTATAATTATAGAGAAAGTTGATTACAGATATAAAAAACATCATTCACTGATCAATTAATCAAAATAGGGGGATATTAGTGGATTTTTAACTGATGATAGTAATAGAATAATTACCCAAACCAACCATTGTGACCAAATTAATAATGAACTAGTTTTCTAGTACTTGTTATTTAATTTTTTATAACCAAAACATTTATATAATAAATTACAAAAAGATTGATATGTTTATTTTATTTTATATATTTTATTCATAAACCATTATCTTGATATAAAATGAAAGATATTTTTTTATAAAACAATAATGTAATAAATGATTCATTTTTCATCATAAAATTTCAATGGATAACCAAGGAACACACAAAAGAAATATGTGGGCTATATATACATATTAGGAAATTATAAATAAATCACATGACTATAAATAATTCCTGTGATGTGGGAAGAATATCATGTTAAAATAAAGAACTATGAATCAGACATACTCATCTGTAGGAATAACATGTGTTAATGACATCATAAAATCTTATTATCATAATAATATAGAATAATAAAAAAACATGACATCATAATCATATGTTGTGGATAAACATGAAGAAATAATACTAAGGTTTTCTAAAGAAAAACACTGATTCACCATAGAGGGTAAATCATTCTAATCAAACATTACCCAATGCAATGAGGCATAATCTAGGTGCACCATTCATGTTGTCCAACTTTATATATGAAACGTTGAACATATAACATAGTAATGAGTGTCATCATTTTAATACACCTATTATGTATTATTTTATTCATGAGTAAATCTAAAAAATAAATGAAGTATATTTAAATATTGGTCAATTCCATAGAATTAAATAAGGTTTTTTATTAAAAATTCAATATTTTGGCGTTGATAATCATTGGATTACTTAGGTAGTGTATTGGGTGTATATTGATGTTCATAAAATGGAATTATGATAGTGAAAGGATCCGTATAATTATTTCGAATCATATAGAAAGTAAATTATGGTTTGAAAACATAAGAAAACCTAAGCAATGGGGAATCAAGAAACATATTATAAAAAAGTGGATGAATATAAAAAAAGCAACAAAGAATAGATAACTTTGAGATGATGCTTCTTAAGAAATGGAAAAGAATCCTTAGATTTATATAAAATCATTTTTATTATTTAATACGGTTATTATGATATGAAAATAGAATTAATATTTTTTGGAGTTGAGAGTAATGTGAAAAAAGTAATTATTAAAAGAAAAGGGCAGGAAATTCATTATTAATTACAAAACCTAGGTTTTATAAAGTATATTATAAAATATTGGAAAAAATTATCCCATGATTTTATCCCATTTTATTTTTCTAGAGGGATGTGGTTTCATTTATGTTAATTTTAAATGTGTATACATCCCTTAAAAAACATAATTGATGATGTGGAAGTGATTCATATGAATAAATAATTTCTTTTAAATCCATAAAATATCTTTTAGGATCAGTATGATTCATTATAGTATTTGGAAAAAAATATTATCAAATTAAAATAAATTTTTTATGTATTTTTTTTCAATATCCAAACATTTTCATAATTTTTAAAAATAATTTGTGTCATTATGAAGTAAAAATACATACTCTATATTGATATTATATTTAATGTTTACCTAAAAAATTGGTCTGCCTCAAAAAATAAGAAAAAATTCCGTATTGGCTAATTTTGAAAGGCTAACATCAAAATTTACTTTTATTTTATGAAAATTATTTTCTATATCGGATAACTTTAATTTTATAAATAATATTCTTATTGATTAAAATATTTTATTTACTTATATGATCAAGTATATAATCCTTATAAAAAGAAATTATGATATGATAAATTAAATATATTATTTATTAATGATTGAATATTTATTTTGATGAAATTTATAGTAACATGATAATTTATTTCAAATTACTAATTTTTTTAAAAAAATACATTTCAATAAAAAATTAGACAAATATATGTTCCCAAAAATTCCATTTCTATTATTATATGTCAACATTTAATTCTATAACATCCATAGTATATATAATTTTATCTGATTATATATATAATATTTATAAGATAGAATCAGATTTTTCAAAATATTTTTCCATTTAATGGGGAATTTGAAAATCAATTATGTTGTTGTAACCTAATGCCAGATTACCCTGATATTCACAAAAGGCTATTTTGGACGATAAAAGTACATTATTATTATGGCTCTAGGAACAATGTTTTTGTGGGGATTTATATTTCCGTGGTATTTTACCTTAAATGATTGTTCCTTAGTTTTAGAAGTTTAATATGATCTTGGAATAGACAATGGAAAATCCAAGTGACCCCATATCCCTTTTATTCTCTTATAAATGAGCCACATCAAGTATGATCATAAAAATTAGAGTAATCATTTCATAGATCTTTATTAATTACATTTTATAATATATATTAATATAAAGTAATCACAACAAATCATGAATAATAGTTTTATTAAAAACATTGACGATTCTTAATGCTCTTTATGCTCAATATTCATAATATAGATACATTTCACAATGGTATGAAATAATAACAAAATATTGATCACGAGTTAAATTTTATAGTATTAAAAAATATGGAATATATTAATTCAAAATGAAATTCTATTTACATATAGTCGGGGAAATTACATTCTTCACCCTATTATTAATTTCACACACAAAATTATTTTTCCCACTCTAAAACTAATAAGGGTAACTCAATTTCATTACTTCTTCTAGTTCCCATGTTTCCTAATTAAACATTTGGGTCCACCACAATACATTGAAGAACTATGTTGTATTATTTCATTAAACATTGTCTATATGATATAATATCTTCACCTATTACTCTTTCAATTAAATATCATTGTCCAATTTCTATACTTTTGGATTTAGAACATGTAAGGGGTTTGGTATATAAATCATAAGAGGGACCCGTAGAACACATCATTAACTTGATATATGTGAGTTGGGGGGATCTAATCTGTAGGCCATGACTTGAATATAATCAAAAATATTATTGAGGATAATTATATTTTTACTCTCATTTCTGAAATTCTAAAAGATCATGATATTCTTCCCTGGTGAAATATAAAAAATTATATTATCTCTAAAATTAAACAATAGGAACTTTAATTATATATAACATAACACTAATGAAAATATTTCATATATTTCTTATGAAATTGAATAGATTGAACTTTGTTTCATCTCATGGACATGATAACTTCCTGAGAGCATCCTCTCTTGAACTTAATCCCACAATGCTAGATTCTAACACAACTTCATATATAGACCTGCATAAGGTTCCTTTAAAATAAAATAATGTAAATTGATGTCATATTATAAATCTACTGGTGAAGTGTTGATCACGGGATTTTATGAAATCAATTTTAAATTGATCAATGAATATCTTCTAGTGATTCAATAGTCTGTTTTCACAGAATAACCACATGAGGGTGAAACGATGTGTAGAGACTCATCACTATATCTAATGAAGATGAAGGATTCCCTAGAACCTTCTGGAAAACCCCAACTATCAACCAGCTACCATGTAGAGTGTTAGAAGATGAAGTCTTACAACATCATTTATGTATATCATATTGAGTTATTCCTGATGGAAATATTTCATAATAGTAATAAATTTCACTAACTATGTTAGGATATTGATAAAAACCCAAATTATGTTATGGATTTTATAAGTCCTAGAGAGTCTAATGATAAAATCCATGGTTATGTTTTCCCATTTAAATACTTGTAGTGGAGTTTTTTCCTCCATAACCAAAGAATTCTACAATATGTCAATAACATTCAATCAATGAATGATGTGATGTCAAAAAAATTCAATGACCATATTTATGAGATAACATGAAAAGTTTTTTTCTAGATAATTTAATAAATTAGTGTTCCATAGATGATTAGAAAAGAATGTGATATGTTTATCATCAAGAGGTTCCTTGTTTAATTTTAAAATAAGGGAAACATACCCAGGAGAAAAAAATTATAAATCCATATTAAATAGTTTTTAACCATAAAATATTTTTTCAATTTTTTGTATCCTCTCATAATCATTTGAGGCTACCCTTATATTCTCAGAAATCGGTAGTTGAGTAGTTTGTTGAGAATGTTTGGATAATATATATTTTAGGATTCCAATATATATCCATTTCATATGAAATGGTATTGGATTACATCCAAATCTTATCATGTATAGTGGTTTTAGTTCCTTTAAACATAGAAAATCATCCAAATTATTCACCTTTGTGGGATAGGGATGGATTAAATTGTCCTATTCCATGATCATCCCTGAGCTCTTGAATCGATGCTTGATGAAGTACATTTGAGTAAGTTTAAAAATGAGTAACTTATGATATATATATATATATTTAGTAATTACCTCCATATAGACAATGATTCCCTAAAATTAATGTGAATATTATAGTATCCATGTCTATATTAATCACCAGGTATTACAACTCATGGATAATTAATACATAGGAGGCATAAACGATCAGTTTTCAATTTTTTTGAGTAAAAGGACATGATATTGTTTGAAGTATTACAAAAGACAAGAAGTATGTTCATGTTTTTTACTATGAATATTAGACTCTTGATGAGTCTTTTCATTCTCTCTTTGATTCTCTACTCAGATTCAATTATATTGTCCAAATTTAATACATTCCATGTTTAACAAAATTTAAAAATGTTTTAATTTTCTAAAAAAATGATTATAGAACCCTAATAATCTAGTGAACCAATCTTTCATCCTTACATGTAATGGTATTGGTTATTCCATACCACAATGTTTTCGAATGATCAACAATTATCCCTTTTATTTTGATAACAAAATATAATAATGTGACATTCTCCATTGAAAACTCACAATAAAAGAACATTTTTTTATAAAGTCTATTTTTAATAAGTCACAAGTATAGTATTTAAATCTCATTATATTATTTATTTAATTTATATTATCTAATAATATCATCACTAAAGACTACAAAAAATATATTTAGGTAATATATGAATATGATATTTATTAAAACAATGATGTTTTTGGTGTATTTGTTTTCCCATTTCTTTTAGTATGAACTCATTGCGTCTGTATCATGTATGAAATAAATTATTGGTAATATCTTCCTTGTTCACATTTATATGATAATATATCAATTTACGAGACAATATAGATAAGTATTATGTTCCTAATAGCTAATAATGGAATTTTTAAAGATGTGGTATTAGATAATTTTTCTTCATCAGGATTTTTTTTAGTTTGGGAGTGTAAATGGAAAGATTAATGGATACATTATTTTTTATAATGTAAAGGACTTGTTCTCCCCATGGTGATGAACTAAAGAATATAGACCATATATATATATATATATATATTCTCATGTAGTTATTTCTTTATCTCATCAAGTTTAATTATGGGGATTTAATATATTATCATGGATATTCGTGTGTCCCTATTTATATTTTTGATTTGGAACTAAACCAAAAAGTTAGGTGGAAGACTGTAAAACACTTCATGAAACTCATCAGTAAACTTTATTATGGTCTTTATCTCATCAGGGGTGATAATTTCATTATACTCCATGATTTGATCAAGATAATACTTCTTAAAATAATTTAATCTCAAAACATTATATGGGGTTTTCAAAAGGGAATCATCCTCATCCACGAATTTTTATTAGGTTAATGGTCGATTTAGTGTAATAAAATATATTTACATCACCAAAAAATATATTCTTTATCAATACAAGGATACCCAACCAATTTCTATAATAACATTTATTTTAACTAGATAGCATATCAAAAGGTTCTATTTGGCGGTCATCATAAAAAAGTTGTGTGATGTGGATTTATATGATTTGGATGAAATAATTTCTCCATTTTCCATTTTCATTGATAACTCAAAATCAATATATTCAGTTACTGTGTGAATATATCTACTATGTATGATTGATATGAATGAATGTTTAGTACTTTAATAATTTAGTATATTCATTGTTATTGAATGAATAACTAGTTTACCATTCACCACATCATTGTGTGGTTCCTCCTTAGCAGTAGTGATAGAATATTCTCATAATGTCACATAATGTATTAGAGGTTGTTTTTATTTGTTATATTTGGGAACTAATGTTATATTCACTTTTTTTCTAGAGTTTCAATGTTCCTTAATATTGAACCAAATGGCCATAAAAAGGATTGGTATAAATTGTAATAGACCAAAATTTTATCAATGGAATTACATTATTAAAATTATGCCTTACAGTATAATCACATTGAGAATAAAAATAACATAGCATGATACTAAATACTATGGGACCGTTAAACATAATTTTTCCACTTCTGTTTTCTAAATTTCAAAACACTATCAAACATGGTTGCGTTCAGGGTGATTTTTGGAGTCTAATAGAACACACATAATTTTTGGTGAATAGTAACAGACCCTTATAAATATTAATGTTAACCTTATGAATAGTGGCATATAGTAATGAATAGTAACCTTACCTGTGATAGTATATATATAATATTCTAGTGAATGTATAATGTACATATATCTTGGATTAAGAAAATAAATGTTTTAAAATTGTTAATTTTCGAATAAAATTAAATTTTATTTTAGAATTAAATTCCTCTTATTTATAAAATTATTTTTAAAAAATGGACATCATTTTTGTATTCTACACATGAAAAAATGGTTTCAGTGAATTTTGTGGATTTTTCGAAAATACTTGGATTTTTGATGAATAATGAAATATGTTAAATTAAAAAATAAGTTAAATTAACGAGTTATATAGTCATGGGTGATGTTATGCTGATGTAATCACATATGTTTCGGATTCATATTATAAAATTACTTTATTTTTTCACGTAACAATCACTATTACATGTCTTGGGGAGAAATAATAAATTAATGAATATAATATTTGGAAAACACCTCTCCCCTGCACTATAAATACAACCCTTCAAACTGTCATTTCCACACACTTTTCATGCTTCAGGACTTAACTAAAATCTACCCCAAAATCATCCTTATCCCCTACTAAATATCCAAGAGATTTTGGTCTCATAAAAAGACCAATCCAAGGTGCCTTGAGGAGGATCTCAAGAGGGTAACTAAAGAGGTAAATCCCCTCCCTCTTTTCCTTTAATTTCCTTTCAATTTCAGGTTCTTTTATTATTCTATCCCCACCTATCATCATCTAAATGGTATAGTAACTATATAATCATACATATAATGGATTTTTATGATACTAATGGGATTTTATTTCATCCAACTTCCTTCTCATCTTCTTTTTATTTTATAAAGGAAAACATTATTCTTGAGGTGTTATTTTATCACCTTCAAGAATGAAATGTTTTCAATTTCATTTAGCACCTTCAGATCTGGTCATGAAACCATTTTTAGTGTTGAACTAGATTATTTTATATGTTTTATATCTTATTTATTTCTCGGAATCTAACTTATGTACATCTTACTAAATGATAAATCAAAACTTGTTCGTTGTGATCCAAAACCACCCAAATAAACCTAAAATAGTCATCATTAAATCATAACTAATGATTCAACAATATGGTATATAACATAATGCATTATAAGATCATCTAATCACCTATAATGGCATTAATAACATTTAATATCATTTCTGGATGTTCATCCATTTTCTACATGAACTTTCATTCATTAATATAAGTGAACCGTTGAAGAAAACCATAAAAACTAACATTCCTAAAAAATGAATTTAAACTATATATCTCATCCAAAATTCCATAAATTAAATTAATAAAACATTAATGAATTTTATTAATTTATAAATGTTTATGTAATTTTTAATTAATGAATATAATGTTGTTATATAGGACTTTAAATTGAAGAAAGCGTTCAGATACAAGGTAAGGGGAAAATCTCAAACCCAACTTCAGGTTCTCCCTCTTTCACTCCATTTTGGGAATGGTTACTCATTAAAAATCATTTTTTTCATCATTATCATACCTAATCATGTATATAAATTTTTTCCACTAGAATTTAGGTCAAACAAAATGTTTTCCAAAAGAACTATTCTTTCAAGAACACACCTTTTACTTCTCACTCAAAGTTGATGGTTCTTGTATCAATTATGTTATTTCCATCTTTCTTTTGGAAACCCATAGTTTATGAATGTGTTTTTATGAGTTTAAACACATTACATTCCATTTTTATGATTGATATATGTTCTTTGTGGCATGCATGATAATGAAAATTTTATGATGTGATGGGTGCGCTCAGAATTATATAGCGCAATACGAATGATTGAATGTGACGGATGCACCTGGAATTATAAAGCGCTTAAATTCACTAGGTAAAGTGATGAACCTCATGAGTTAAATGGAAATTATGTGTCAACATGATTCTTTATTTGTTCAGAACTATGTGCGGTAGATGAACAATATGACATGATGTTTCATTTTTATGCATTGCCACAATTCAAGTCTTTTATTAAAGTTTCCTCTGATGATTTTCATAATTATGTAATGATTATGATCACCCCATGCTATATTGTTCTTTTCCATCCTTTTACTGGGATCTTATCTCAACCCTTTTGATGTATATCCTCATGTTACTACCTGTACTAAAGAGAGGTCATGTTCCAGAAAGAATCTAGAGAATAAAGAATTAAATAAATTTTTATTCTTGATGTTGTAAATGATATGTTTGGTCATAGTTTATCCAAGACGCTAAACTTATGGATCCTCATTTTATAATAAATTTATGTTTTTATCTTTATAATGATGTAATAGTAATTTAATAAAAGGATGGGTTGCTATAGTTGGTATCAGAGATGAGGTCTAGTTAATTTGAGAATTAGGTTTTGTGAACCCTAGAGAAAATCAATAGTATGTGACTGAGTAGAAAAATACACATAAGAAACATTATATAGGGTTCTCATAAGTTATAAATTTAGTTAAAATTATACAAATAAATAAGTTATCTATTGATAAATTATTGAATTATGTTTTCTTCTAACCTTTTGTATTTCAGAAAATGGTGGGAACAAGGAGAAACCATGCCAACAACACATGCTAAGGCCAATGCAACGATTTCCGGAATAACATCCCCAATGATTTAGGAGGTGGAGTTCAAAATATCATGGAAATTATTACCCAACTCTCTCAGGTTATGAACAATAACTAGAATAATTGGTAACATCCTCCTTCGCCGAATAAGGAGAAACTGCTTGTCGAGTGTTTTATGTAGCAATGACCACCAAAATTTAGTTGCTATTTTGATCCAATAGTTGTGAAATAGTGGGTTAACTCCATGAAGAAAATCTTTTCTATGATTTAATATTCTAAGATAGAGAAGGTTACATTATCCATTTATCAACTAGATGGAGAGGATGCAAAGTGGAGGTATTTGATTAAGAATCCCAAGCCATGTGATGAAATTGAAGATATGGAATAGGAAGACATTAAGATATTGTTTCGTAACATTTATTTCCCACAAAATATTCATATGAATATGGAGAGAGAATTTATTGAGATCAATGGAAAATAAAGAGAATCTGTCAAAACCTATTAATCTAATTTCATAGGGATTTCAAGGTACACATTGGGTTTTTTTATAAAAAATGATTGAAAATTGATAGATTCCTTAGTTGATTAAGACCACACCTTCAAAAGGCTATTTTAATTTGGGAATTTGGGAGTAATGAAGAAGTTTTTGGATGTGATATCAAGGTGGAGATAGAGTTTGAGAATGTTCCCATGGATATAGTGAAAATATATGAAAGATGGAGTTTCAATTAGGAGGATCTAATAATAAAGGTGGGAAAAAATCTCAATGACCCACATGCAAAAATGTTGGAAGTTTCATCATGGGAACTACCTCATAGAGATGGGGAAATGATTCATGTGTGGGAAAGAAGGCCACCATTCTCAAGAGTGTCAAAAATACATAAATGGGAAAGAGAATGTTGTAGAAGAAAATAAAGAACCACCCATGGTTCAATGCTACAACTATATGGAGAAATGGAACTATACAAGATAGTACACTAAACCTCGAGTTCTCAAGGGTAATCAGTGTCAGTAGCCACCGATGCCAAAGAAAAAAGGTAAGGCTTATTCCATCACTACCGCCAAAGTAGAGAAAGATAATGTTGTCGTAAAAGGTACATTTCCTATTCATTTTGGAGTGGAAAAAGTATTATTTAATTCGGGTTCTACAAATTCAATTATATCATTCATGTTTTCTAGAATTATAGAATGGAATCCCTAAAATTGTGAAGTAGAGATATCTGTTAAAAAAGTGGGGCAATCATTGAAACCCAAGTGTTTGAATCTTCTCTTGTTGGCGTATGTGAAAATATTCTTCAAGAGAATCCTGTAATACTTCCTTTGGAGGAATTTGACTATACAATGGTAATGGATTGGCTGTTGTTATATAGAGAACATATAAAATATTTTGAAAATGAAATATATTTTCATATTCCGATCCATCTCATGATCCTCTAAAAATTCCTTGAAGATCATGAATCTCCTTTGAAAAATCCATCAACTCTGTGGGTGTTGATTCCCTATGAAGAAGCACACCTATCCCAAATGGCTGATTCAATGGAATGTGCCAACCTTGTGGAAGTTATCATCATGAGGGAATACAGTGATGCATTTCATGAAGAGTTACCCATAATTCCCTCGAATAATGAGGTAGAATATTCAATAGAACTCATACCTAGAGCTGATCCAATCTCAAAGTGTACCTATAGGATGGCACCTAACGAACTTGAGGAGTTAAATAAGCAGCTACAATAGCATCTGGACAAGGGCTTCATATGCCCTAGTGCATCACCTTGTGGTGTTCCTGTGCTCTTTGTGAAGAAGAAGGATGAAACAATGCGGTTGTGTGTAGAATATCGGGAACTCAATAATATTACCATAAAGAAAAAGAATCATATTCCAAGGATTTATGATTTTTTCAATTAGTTAAGAGGGGTACATTACTTTTCAAAGGTGTATCTTCATTCTGGATATCATCAACTTAAGGTGAAGAGGGAAGATATTCAGAAGACTACCTTGCGTACAAGGTATGAGAACTATGTGTTTTTGGTGATTTCCTTCAAATTTAATAATTCCCCTACAGTCTTCATTGATTTGATGAATAGAGTCTTTATACATGACTTCGACAAATTTATGGTATTTTTATCAATGATATTGGCATATACTCCAAGAGAAAGTAGCAACATGAATAAAATCTCATAATTTTTTGTGGACACTGATAGAGGAGAAGTTGTATGCCAAGTTCAGCAAGTGTGAATTTTGGATAAAACAAGTCATGTTATTAGGACATGTGATCAAACCTGAGTGAATTTATATAGACCCTTTAAAAACAAATCTGATTGAGGAAAGTTCTAGTCCCTCAAATGTCACACAAATATGTTGTTTTCTTACATTTTCTATGTACTACTGTCATTTTTTGATAGATTTATCACGATTTTTCGGCCTACTAACTATGTTATCAAATAATGGGGTAAAGTATGTCTGGAAAGAAGAATGTGAGGAAATATTCAAGAAGTAAATAGAAGGCTGATCACTACTCCTGTACTCACATTACCAAAAAGTAGAAAAATATTGTGATATAAAGAGATTCTTCAATGAAAGGATTGGGTTCTGTACTCATGAAAAATGATAACATGATATCCTATGCCTCATGGTAGTTGAAGATCCATGAGAAGAAGTGCCTAACGCATGATATAGAGGTTGCAGTAGTGATTTTTTCCTTGAAAATCTGGCGGCACTTCCTTTATTGTGAGAAGTGTGACATATACACTGACCAAAAAGAGCATAAGGTATATATTAAAAAAATGAGTTCAACAAGAAATAATGGGGATGTTTACAAATAATCAAGGACTTCAATTTCCCTATTCACTATCATCCTAGAATGGAAAATAAGGTAGCTGATGCACTAAGAAGAAAATAACCTGATACTCTATCCATGTTATAGATTGAGAAATATCGTAAATTCTTAGATATGTAAAATATGCATTTCTAAATCATAAGGGTATGGGATAGATCCTATATTTCCCAAATGATTGTAGAACCATCTATCCAAGAGAAGATTAAAGAGGAAAAATGTGATGATCTAGAGTTAAAAAAGAAGGTGAATACTGTAACACCTAAGATTTTTATGAGAAATATTTTGTTTTTATGTTATATAAATCATCGAAGGAATCTTTCACTATCCACAACACTATCTTGGCTTGCTTTACACACAATCATGACCTTCCTCGATAGCTTGCATTGTACGCAATACCGAGTTTCACTAAAAAACGATATGCTATTAAAATAATATTTAAACTATCCGTTATGAATAGTAATACCCACTTTTTAAAATTTTATATTTCAAAATGGACTTCATTTTTGGATTCATAATATCAAAATTATCCTTGGGTGAAATTTTTTTATTTTCCTGAAAACTTTCAATTATTGATGAATAGGGAATACACTAGGTTAATATTTAAAAACCGAATTTTTATTTAAATAATTATATATTTTATTTAAATTTATTTTATGTTAAAATTGATACATTATACCTATATAAGATCATTTTAATTCATTGGAATCATTTTATAATAATTTTAGACATATAAAGAGTTTATTGAACTTTTCACCGTCTTTTACCCACCTCCTAGGGGAATTTGAAAATTTACATAAAACATAATTTTACCGCTTATGTGAGTGGAATTTCGAAAATACAAGAGAAATGGTTAATATCAAGGAGTAAAATGTGGTTTAATAAGATAATAATAATTTTTGGTGAATAGTAACTTTTTAATTTTATTTACCACGGTTAAAAGTAAATAGGGTAATTAAGGGTAACAAATGGTGTTATTATCACCCTTACACATGTATTCATTATATTTGATAAGTTTTATTCGACCAAAAACAACCTTAGGGATAAAATATGACCATTTAGGTCCACTTGGATTAGATTAGGACATTTAATATTATTTTATTTAAAGAAGAGTTAAAATATTTAAAATCAAAGTTTAATAACTAAAACATTTTTAATATATGGTTATAAATAAGATAAATTCGACTATAAATATTAATTATAATTCTAAAAATATTTCCTACATAATGGTATTTTATTTTTAATTTTTAGACATTAAATAATTGAATTTATTTATGACACAATGATGATGTACTAATTACAGTATTAATGAAATATTAACATAATTGATATTATAAATACCCAAATAAATGTAATTTTAGACTTTTCATGAATTAAAATAATTTCATAGGTTAATATGACATGTTATTATGGAGATAATTATCATTTTTCGAGCTAATCATGATGTTATGATTTTCAAAAAAATCAACTACCAAATAGTGTCAAAATTAACATAAAATAGTTTTTAAAACAAATATTATATTATTAATTGTTATTTTATTCCTAAAAATCTAAGGTTCTACAAAATGACTAAGATAAGGTTATATATATTAATAATGAACAACTTCGGGTTCTTTTTTCTTGTTATAGTAAGTTTTTCAACCATATAGTCTAAGAAAACAAGAAGACACGGTAAAAGTTAAATTATTTAACATAGAGTTAAATCTAAATGATAAGGTTAAAATAGTAACCTAAACTTGTCTAAAATATATTGGTGGAAAAACCGAATATGGCTTTATTGTAAAATAATATTTTACGTTTTCCTAAAGTGCCCCTCTCCTCCCTTATAAAAGGGCACCTCCTCCCTCTCTTCCTCACACCATTTTGAGCCTTGAAGCTCATCCAAACTATTCCCATTTCACTGACCCACTTCCCTAGAAACCTTATAGTGGTTCTGGTCTTCTCAAAAGACCAACTCTAGTGCCCTAAGAGGAAGTTTAAAGGATGCACTTCGAGAAAGAGGTAATACCTTCTACCGATTTCTTCATATTTCTTTCTTCTTCTACTTCCTCTTATTTAGTTGTTTAATTATGAAGTAATAACATAAGTATCCCTCATATACTGATATGTTATTATAAATATTAAACAACCCTATTTCACCTTCAATCCATCCTACGTTAAACGAAATCACCCCGCATGCGTACGTACGAAATACCGTCTCCACGCCGTGGTGTAATCTGTTTTCCAACACCACCTTACTTGGATGGGTAAAATGGTGTAAATAAATATCTATATATGATTATTGTAAAGTTATGTTGATTCTGAAATATTATAAATACACTTAAATACATTTCTACGATCATGGGAATGATATCATCGCTCGTGCGTACATACGACCTACCGTCTCCACGATGTGATGCGACTCGTTATACATGATCAATATTGAATAACGATTATATAAATGAATTTAATGAATAAATATGATGTATATTATACAAATACCATTCTATAAATGATTCATCTATAACCTAAAAAGGAAGAATAAGAACATGCATAAGAACATGAAGCAATAAACACCCGAATAACAAGTAGCAATGAAATATTACTAATAAGAAGATGAGAATATGACCATATATTATATCATAAGTATGACTATGAATCTGGAATAATTCAATGACATTATTTAAACCATTATACAAGAGGTTCATATTCATACGAAGCATAACGTACCTAAGGTAAGGTAAAATCTCGCAATCTCATTTTTATCCGAGATTTTTTATACTTCAGAATTTACTAGGGAATATTTATCATCCACATCCATGTTTCCTGAATATGTACTAATATTTATATCCTCCTACAATTGTTTAAATCCAATTTTACCCTATAGTAAGTTTTTAGTATCAGATATGAAAGGAATATTCTGTCATTTTTAGTACGAGGTACTTTTTGGCTTTTCTGGCCAAAGTAAAAGAAGAATGTTTTTCTTTAACTTATACGGCATGAATGGATTTTTAGAACATTATTTACATGAAGATTCCTTTACAAGTTTTTAAGTTTATTTTTAATTAACTTCTTTTAGTTTAAAAATTTAAGACATGTTAAGAAAGGGAATATGTTTTTAAGTAGAAATGATATTTTCCTCAAGAATGAAGTTCAAGTGTTTTATCAAAATAATTTTCCATGTAAGATAATATAGGGTTCTATTTCTATCCCTATTTTTACATTGATTTGATTATGGAATTATGGAATTATTTTTATGAAGTCCTTTTATCTTATATGGATTATGTTATAGTGGCATGATGTTTAAGAATCCCATTTTTATTACATGGGTTATTATATGATGTATGATTTATGATCTTGTGGAACACATAATAATGGTATCATTATGAGATGGTTGGGACCTATATATCCCTAAAATGCATTGGGTAAAGATTTATATCTCATGAGATAGACATGGCTAGAACGGAAAGTGAAACCAGTTCGGTGATACAGGACTGGAATGAGGAGTGACCTTGGTTCAGTAATGGACTTTGTCCGCTAAGATAGTCTTGGAAATGAGTTTTGACTAATATGAAATGATTTTCTATGATTATGTGTGTATTCCATAAAGTTTCATGTTTTAAGTTATGATTATTGGGATTACATTTCACTACTATGATTTATCCCATGTTATGATATTATGATCTCTTTTCTAGGTTATGATTTTTAAAATGTTATTCTCTTATGAATATGATATGATGGATATTCCTTTTTTTTACACTTACTGAGCATTTGAGCTCACCCTTTTGTTTGATTTCTTTTCCCCAGGCTTCTAAGAATGGTATAAAGTAGGATATTCCAAAAATGTACTCTAAATAAGATGAAAAAATTGGAGACAATGTAGATGATTTATGAACCAGTTGTTTATGTTTCCCAGCTTCTAAAGACACTATACCTATACAGCCCTATCATGGTTTTTTTATATGATGTAATAAGTGTGCTTCAATTTTGAAGTAATCACAATGTATGTAAAGTATGGGTCATTATAGTTGGTATCAGAGGAATGTTAAGTCACCCTTTGGAAACTAGGATGTGAAAGCCTTAGTAAGAACCCTAAGGATAAGTCTACTCATAGAACAAAATCTTAGTGTTTTAGAAATATCCATGAACAACCGATGATAAGACCTTAAGTGTGAAATTTTATTCTTGATTATGTGGTTTTATATTATAATTAGTGTTTCTCACACTATTCTTCATGGTTTTAGTGAATGGCTAGAAGCTGAATGAACCGTGTTACTACATAATGCGACGGGCAATGCAATGATTGTCCCCCTGAGCAACCAAACATTATGGGAGTTGGATTGAAAAATATTGTAGCCATGCTCACACAACTTTCTCAAGCTATGAATCATAAAAGACTTACAAATGAGAAAATGAAGGAGAAACATTCTGTTGAATCCTTCATGAGGCTGCGTCCACCCTCATTCAGCGGGTCTACTGATCCATTAGTGGATGAACAGTGGATCAGTACCACTGAAAAGATATTTTCAATTCATCAATTTTCTAAACATGATAATGTCATCTTAGCAGTATATCATTAAGAGGGTGAAGCTGATCAATGGTGGAATCTCAGGAAGAACACGAGGAAAAGGGATGAAACTGAATCCATGGAATGGGATGAGTTCAAGAAATTATTTTTCAATAAGTTCTTCCCTTTCATTCTTCGAACAAAGATGTGGAAGGAGTTTCTTAAACTAAAGAAAAGGGATGATGAATTCGTTGGTACCTACGAAGCAAATTTTAAAAGACTTGCAAGGTACGCTTCCAGAATTATTATCCAACTTGATTGTAAAATCGATCGATTCTTTAGTGTATTGAAACCAATTCTGCGAATGGAGTTAGCCATAAGGGACTTCAATAGCTATGCGAAAATAGTTGGATGGGCCCTCATGGTTGAGATGGAGATTGGAGTAACACATCAGTCATATGGGTCTGATAAGAAGAGGAAAATGGAATTCAGAGGAAAATCTAAAGACCACACTGAAAAGAAGATGAGTTTTCCTTTATGGTCAAAGTGTGTAAATAATCATGAAGGGAGTTGTCTTAAAGGGACAAGTAAATGTTTCAAATGTGGAAAGGAAGGTCATCGGGAATTTGGATGCTGCAATTATGGGAAGAAGATGTCTAGTGATGCGAACAATGAAAAGGCTTCATAGAGTTCACCTCCTACACTTCAATGTTTAAAGTGCAAGGAGGTGGGGCATTATCCCAATCAATGCCCAAATCCAAGGTTTTTTTTGATGATTATCGACATCAAAAAACTCTTAAGGCCAAAGGAAAAGGAAAGTCATATGCAATTACTATTAGCGATGTGGAGTACGATAACGAAGTGGTGAAAGGTACACATACCATCCACTATAAAGTAGCAAATGTTTTATTTGATTCTGGATCCACCCACTCTATTATTTTTGAAGAATTTTCTATGGGTATTGCCATATTACCTCAACAATTAGATGTCGAGTTAGCTGTGACTACTCCTAATGGCACAACAGTCGCATCAAAAGTTTACAATTCTTCTCCAATTGATGTTTGTGGGAAAGTGCTTCCTGCGAATCATGTGATCCTTCCAATAGTGGAATTTGATGTGATTCATGGCATGTATTGGATTTCATTATATGGAGATCATATCAGTTTCCAAATAATGGAAGTCACATTTAAAATTCCCGATCAATCTATGAACTTCTATCGATGCAAGGATGAACATAACCTTCTAGTGGAAATTTATTCCATATTATGGGTCTTGATTCCACTAAATGAAGGTTATTTATCTCAAATTGTTGGAGAGAAACTTACGATTAATAATACAACCATTGTATGGGTGTTTGATTATATATTTCCAGAGGAATTACCAGGTCTTCTAACAAATCGTGAAGTTGAGTTTTCAATAGAACTCGTACCATGTGCTTTCCCTATTTCAAAGACACCTTATAGAATGGAACCAATTGAGTTGTAGGAATTGAAGAAGCAAATCCAAGAGAATCTTGAAAAGGGATTCATACGCCCTAGTGCGTCACCTTGGGGAGCTCATGTTCTGTTTGTTAAGAAGAAATATGGATCAATGAGACTCTTTATTGATTATCAAGATCTTAACAAGATCACTATCAAGAACAAATATCCTCTCCCACATATTGATGACTTATTTGACCAACTACGCAAAGCTCAATACTTTTCCAAGATTGATCTTCATTCAGGGTATCATCAATTAAGGGTCAAAAGGGATGATATACCAAAGACAGCTTTCTGTACAAGGTATGGACACAATGAATTTATAGTGATGCCATTTGGTCTTACTAATGCCCCTACTCTCTTCATGGATCTCATGAATAGAGTCTTTAGAGACTATATTGATCAGTTTGTGGTATTACTTATAGATGATATTCTTGTCTATTCAAAGGTCAATGAAGAAGGCGAAGATAACCTAAGAATTGTATAGAAGACCCTCAGAGAGGATAAGATTTATGACAAATTTACAAAGTGTGAATTTTGGCTTTAAAATGTTGCATTTTTGGGTCACATAATCTCAAAAGAGGGGATATCTGTGGATCCAGCAAAAATAGAGGTTATCGAAAGATGGTCGAGACCAAAAAACAGTAATTGAGATCCGCAGATTTATTAGTTTGGATTGATATTATCGATGTTTTGTGAAATATTTTTCATGATTATCTAATCCACTCACCAGGTTGACTCGAAAAGGAGTTATTTTCATGTGGATGGAGGAATGTGAATAGAATTTGAAGGTGTTGAAAATAAGGTTATCCAGTGCACCTGTGCTCACACTCCCTTATAGTGGAGAAAGGTTTTTGATATATAGTGATGCATCCAAAAAGGGGCTAGGGTGTTTTCTCATGAAAAATGATATGGTGATAGCTTATGCCTCACGACAGTTGAAAATCCATGAGAAAAATTACCCAACTCATGATTTGGAGTTAGCTGTGATAATCTTTTCATTAATGATTTGTAGGCATTATCTTTATGGAGAAAGGTGTAATATTTATACTGATCATAAAATTTTAAATTATATTTTCACACAAAAGGAGCTGAATATGCACCAATGAAGATGGTTGGAGCTGATTAAGGATTACGACTGCTCAATTAATTACCACCCAGGGAAAGCAAACAATGTGGCAGACACATTAAGTCGACAAGACCATGCTATCTTATCCATGATGAGGATCACAAAAGATCCAATATTTATGGGTTTATAAAGGATGGATCATGGAATTATAATGGAAGGGGAAAATCGTATCTTCTAAAATGAATGTTCATCCATCTATACATGTGAAGATTAAAGAGGCACAAAAAGAAGATACAGAGTTACAAAAGTAGGTGATAAATGTTCCTGAATTTAACCGTGATTGTGATGGGATAATAAAGTTCAGGAATCAGGTTTGTGTTCCTCCCATCCCAGAATCAAAGAAGGAGCTTCTGGATGAGGCTCATAAATCTTCATTCTCTATTCATCCTGGAAGCATGAAGATGTATAGGGACCTGAAATAATTCTTCTGGTGGGATGGAATGAAAAGAGATGTTGCTGAAAATGTCTCTCGATGCTTGGTTTGTTGGCAAGTTAAAGATGAGAGAAAAAAGTCTAATGGGATGTTACAACCATTACCCATACTAGAATGGAAATGGGAAATCATCACTATGCACTTTGTCATTGGACTTCCCAAAACATCCAAAGACAATAATTCTATCTGGGTTATAGTTGATCATCTTATGAAGTCATCACACTTCATTGCTATTAGATAAAATATCTCTCTAGATCAGCTTTCTAGGATATATGTAAAGGAAGTTGTAAGATTCCATGGAGTACCACTTTCCATTTTATCTAATCGGGATATGAGGTTTACCTCAAAGTTATTGTGAAGTCCTCAGCATACTCTGGATACACAGTTGAGTTTCAACACTGCTTATCATCCTCAGACAGACGGTCAGTCTGAGTGAAAAATTCATACTCTAGAAGATATGTTAAGACCATTCTCTATGGATTTCAAAGGTTGTTGAGATCAATACCTACCATTGGTGGAATTTTCTTATAATAATAGCTTTCACTCCAGTATTCAGATGGATCCTTATGAAGATCTCTATGGAAAGAAATGCCGAACTCCAACATGCTGGGTTGAAGTTGGGGAAAGAAAGCTATTAGAATCTGATCTTTTTGATGAGATGGCAGAAAAGGTCCGATCTATTCAACAACACATAAGAGCAGCTCAGAGTCGAAAAAAAAATTTATACCGATAACCAAAGAAAAGACCTAGAGTTTGAAGTGGGTAATAAAGTGTTCTTACGAATATCTCCATGGAAGAGAGTAATGAGATTTGGAAAGAATGGAAAGCTGAGCCCTAGGTATATCGGTCATTTCGAAATACTGGATCGTGTTGGGAAGGTAGCATACTGATTGGCGCTTCCACAAAATCTCTCTCAATTTCACGATGTGTTCAATGTATCTCTCCTATGAAATTACATACTCGATCCTGCACATGTACTCATCTCAGAAGTTGTACCGTTGGAGTAAGATCATTCTTATGAGGAACAACCGATAGAGATTCTGGATCATAGTGAAAAAGTCCTATGGAACAAGAACACTCAATTGGTGAATGTTTTGTGGAGGAAACACCAATTAAAAGAAGCTACATGGGAGATTGAGGATATGATGAGGGAGATGTGTCCTCATCTATTTGTTACGAAGTGACGAATTTTGAGGGAGAAATTCATTTTAAGGGGGGTAGAATGTAACAACTGATATTTTTATGAGAAATATTTTGTTTTTATGTTATATAAATCATCAAATGAATCTTTCACTATATACAACACCATCTTGGATTGATTTACACGCAATCGTGACCTTCCTCGATAGCTTGCATTGTACACAATACCGAGTTTCACTAAACAACGATATGCTATTAAAATATTTTTAAAACTAGCTGTTATGAATAGTAATACCCAGTATTTGAAATTTTATTTTTCAAAATGGACATCATTTTTGGATTTGGAATATCGAAATTATCCTGGGGTGAAATATTGGTATTTTTTTTGAAAACTTTCAATTTTTGATGAATAGTGAAAACACTGGGTTACTATTTAAAAACCGACTTTTTATTTAAAAAATTAATTATTTTATTTAAATTTATTTTATTTGAAAATTGATACATAATACCTATATATGTTCAATGTAATTAATTGCAGTCATTTTATAATAATTTTAGACATATAAAAATTTTATTGAACTTTTCACCGTCTTTTACCCACCTCCAAGGAGAATTTGAAAATTTACGTAAAACATAATTTTTCTGCTTCTGTGAGTGGAATTTCCAAATTCCGAGAGACACAGTTAATATCATAGAGTAAAATTTGATTCAATAAGATAAAAATAATTTTTGTTGAAGAGTAACTTTTTACTTTTATTTACCACCGTTAAAAGTAAATAGGGTAATTAAAGCTAAAAATGGTGTTATTATCTCCCTAACACATGTCTTAATTATATTGTATAATTTTAATTCAACCAAAAAAACCATAGGAATAAAATAATACCATTTAGGTCCACATGTATTAGATTAGGACATTTAATATTATTTTATTTAAAGAAGAGTTGAAATAGTTAAAATCAAATTTTAATAACTAAACCATTTTTAATATAGGGTTATAAATAAGATAAATTCTACTATAAATATTTATTAGAAATCTAAAAAAATTTCTACATAATGGTATTTTATTTGTAATTTTTAGACTTTAAATAATTTAATTTACTTTTGACACAATGATGATCCAGTAATTACCGTATTAATGAAATATTAACATAATTGATGTTACAAATACCCATATATGTGTAATTTTAGACTTTTTATGAATTCCAATAATTTTATAGGCTAATATGACATTTTATTATAGATTTATTTTACTTTTTTCGAACTATTAATTCTGTTATGATTTTCAAAAAAATCAATTACCAAATAATGTCAAAATTGACATAAAATAGTTTTAAAAACAAATATTATATTATTAAATGTAATTTTATTCCTAAAAATATATGGTTCGGCCAAATGACATATATAAGGTTATATATATTAATTATGAACAAAATGAGGTTCTTTTGGCTTGTTATAGTATGTTTATTAACCATATAGTGTAAGAAAATAAGAAGACACGGTAAAAGTTAAATTATTTAACTTAGAGTTAAATATAAATTATAAGGTTAAAATAGTAACCTAAACTTGTCTAAAATATATTGGTTGATAGGATTCCGACCCATCCCCACCTTAGATTCGAAATAAATCAATTTGGAGCTATTAAAAACCGAATATGGCTTTATTATAAAATAATATTTTATGTTTTCCTAAAGTGCCCCTCTCCTCCCTTATAAAAGGGCACCTCCTCCATTTCTTCCTCACAAAATTTTGAGCCTTGAAACTCGGCTAACCTCTACCCATTTCACTTCCCCACTTCCCTAGAAACCTTATAGAGGTACTGGTCTTCTCAAAATACCAACTCTAGTGCCCTAAGATGATGTTTAAAGGATGCACTTCGAGAAAGAGGTAATACCTTCTACCGATTTCTTCAAGTTTCTTTCTTCTTCTACTTCCTCTTAATTAGTTGTTTAATTATGAAGTAATAAAATCTGTATCTATCATATACTGATATGTGATTATAAATATTAAACAACCCTATTTCACATTCTATCCATCCTACGGTAAATGAAATCACCTCGCGTGCGTACGTACGGAATATCGTCTCCACGTCGTGGTGTAATCTATTTTCCAACACCACCGTACTTGGATGGGTATAATGGTGTAAATAAATAACTATATATGATTATTGTAAAGTGATTTTGATTCTGAAATATTATACTGACACTTCAATACATTTCCACGATCATGGGAACGACATCATCGCTCGTGCGTACGTATGGCCCACCATCTCCACGATGTGATGCGACTCGTTCTACAGGATAATTATTTAATAATGATTATATAAATGAATTGAATGAATAAATATGATGTATATTATACTAATACCATTATTTACATGATGTATCTATAACCTAAAAAGGAGGAATAAGAACACACATAAGAACATAAAGCCATAAACACCCGAATAACAAGTTGCAATGAAATATTTCTAATAAGAAGATAAGAATATGACCATTTATGATATAATAACCATGACTATGATTCTGGAATAAGTCAATGACATTATTTAAACCATTATATAGGAGGTTCGGATTCATATGAAGCATATCAGACCTAAGGTAAGGGAAAATCTCACAATCTCATTTTTATCCAAGATTGTTTATACTTCAGAATTTACTGGGGAATACTTATCATCCACCTCCATGATTCCTCAATATGTAATAATATTTATATCCTCCTAAAATTTTTAAAATCCAATTTTACCTTTTTGTGAGTTATTATTATAAGATATGAAAGGAATCTTTATTCATTTTTAGTACGAGGAACTTTTTGACTTTTCCAGCCAAAGTACAAGAAGAATGTTTTTCATTAACTTATACAGCATGAATGGATTTTTAGAACATTATTTCCATGAAACTTACTTTAAATATTTTCAAGTTTATTTTTAATTAACCTCTTTTAGTTTTAAATTTTATGACATGTTAAGAAAGGAGAATTGTTTTTCAGTAAAAATGATATTTTCCTAAAGAATGAAGTTCAAGTATTTTATCAAAATTATTTTACATCTAAGATAATATAGGGTTCTATCTCTATCCCTATTTTTACATTGATTTGATTATTTTATGATGGAATTATTTTTATAATGTCCTTTTATCTTATATGGATTATGTTATAATGGCATGATGTTTAAGAATCCCATTTTTATTAAATGGGTTATGCTATGATGTATGATTTATGATCCTGTGGCACACATAATAATGGTATCATTATGAAATGGGTGGGACCTATGTCTCCCTACAATGCATTGGGTAAAGATTTATATCTCATGAGATAGACATGGATGGAAAGGAAAGATAAACTGGTTCAGTGATACAGGACTGGAATGAGGAGTGAACTCGGTTCAGTAATGGACTTTGTCCGCTAAGATATTCTTGGCAATGAGTCTTGACTAATATGAAATTATTTTCTATGATTATGTGTGTATTCCACAAAGTTTCATGTTTTACATTATGATTATTGGGATTAAATTTCATTAATATGATTTATCCCATGTTATAATATTATGATCTCTTTTTCAGGTTATGATTTTCCAAATGTTATGTTCTTATGAATATGATATAATGGATATTCCTGTTTTACCCTTACTAAGAATTTGAGCCCACCCTTTTGTTTGTTTTTAATTTTCCTAGGTTTGGAAGAAGGGTATTATGTAGTATTTCTAAAATGGGACTCTAAATATGATAAAATAAATGAAAGAAAATATAGATGAATTATGAACCAGTTGTTTATGTTTCCCAGTTTCTAAAGACACTATAACTATTTGGTCCTTTAATGGGTTTGTTATATGTTGTAATAAGTTTACATCAATTTTGAAGTAATAACAATATATGTAAAGTATGGGTCGTTATAAATACTGTAATGAAAGGGAATTAAAACAAGTAAGATATTAACGATGATGGTTTGATTCGGTTTGGATAGAGGATTTGTGTGCCTTCATCACCAGGGATAAGGAAGGAGATTTTGGACAATTCAAAGAGCTCAAAATTCCCTATCCATCATGGGAGTACCAAGATGTATCGTGATCTCCAAGAACACCTCTAGTGGGATAACATGAATAAGGAGATTGCGAAATATATATCAAGGTTCTTCGTATGTCATAAAGTTAAAGCAGAGTGAAAAAGTTGAAAGGGATGAAGAAACCATCTCCTATACCCATGTGGAAATTGGATATTGTTACTATGGACATTGTCACGAGTCTCCTAAAGTCATAGAGGTTAAATAATCTGACATGGGTTGTGGTTTATTGACCCACCAAGATTGCACATTTTATCACTATTCGGGAAGACCTCTTGCTTGAACAACTTTCAAAGATATACGTAAAGGATGTGATGAGCCTGCAAGGTGTTCGGCTTTCAATTGTCTCTAATAATGATCCAAGATTCAAATCTAAATCTAGGAGGAGTCTTCAATATGATTTTAGTACTGAATTAAATTTATGCATGGACTATCACCCCCATGATTATATCATATCTAAAAGAACTATTTAAAAACATGAAGTGATGCTAAGAGCCCGCTGTATAGAATTCAAAGGTGGATTGGATCCACATCTTGAATTGGTTGAGTTTTCATACAACAAAAAATTCTAATCGAGTATTCATATGTCTCTATATGAAGCTTGGGATGGAAAGCGATGTGAAACTCTAATATGTTAGGTTGAACTTAGAGAAATAAAACTACTCGGACCTGATCTTGTGCAAGAGATGACTGAGAATGTACATGTCATCTAGAAAAAAATAAAAGCTACTCAGAGTTGGAAAAAGAGCTATGCTGACATCCATCGATGGGACTTGGTGTTTGACGTTGGAGATAAAGTATTACTTTGAATATCACCATGGAAGACAGTCATATGGTTTGGAAAGAAAGGGTAGATAAGCTCAAGGTACATTGTCCCATTTAAGATCCATGACCGCATTAGATCCATGACCTATTGGCTTACACTTCCACTGAATATGGCTCAAGTTCATGATGTATTTTACGTATCACTCCTATGGAAGTGCACACTAAATCATAGACATGTACTAAACTAAGAGCTGGTATAGCTGGAAGATGATCTATCCAATGAGAAGAATCCATAAATGATTTTGGATTAGAGATATAAGGTTTTACGCAACAAGAAAACCCTCCTCATCAATGTGTTGTGGCAGAACCATAAGTCTTAATAAGCTACTTGTGAACTAGAAGAGGTGATTAAGTAGAAGTACCCTCACATGTTTTTGTAAAATGAAATTTCGAGGGCGAAATTTCACAAGGGGGGAAAATTAATGACTCAAAGATTTTTCAATGGAATTAAATTATTATAATTATTCCTCATAGTATAATCACATTGGAAGTCACAATAAAATACCATCATACTAAATACGATGTGACCATTAAAAATAATTTTTCCCACTTATGTGTTTTGAATTTCAAAAATCTAACATACACGGTTGTGTTCAGGGTGATTTTTAAAGTCTAATAGAACAAATGTTTTTTGGGGAATATTAAAATACATTTATTAAGAGTAATGTAAACCTTATGAATAGTATCCTTACCTATGATTTTTTATACATAAGATTGTAGTGTATGTCTGATGTACCTATATCTTGGAATAAGAAAATAATTGTTTTATAATGGTTATTTTTCGAATAAAATATGATTTTATTTAAGAATTAAATTACTCATATTAAAAAATTATCTTTTAAAAATAGACTTCCATTTTGGTTTCTACACGTCTAAAAATGGTGGGGGGGATGTTTTGTTATTTTTCATAATTACATGGATTGTTGAAGAATAATAAAATACGGTAAATTACAAAAAAAGTTAAATTCAGGAATTATACAGTCATGGGTGATGTTTTGATGATGTAACAACATATATTTCGGATTCAAATGATAAAATTATTTTATTTAGTCATTGAACACTCACTATTACTTGTCTTGTGGAGGAATAATAAATTAATGATTATAATATTTGGAAAACACCTCTCCCCTCAACTATAAATAAAACCCTTAACACCCTCATTTACTCACACATCTAAAGGTTCATTCATTGTCTAAAATCTACCCATAAATACTCCCCATCCCCACCCCAACATCCAAGATCTTATAGACTCATTAAAGTCTAGAATTCCAAGGTTCCTTGAGGAGGATCTCAAGAGGATAACTCAAGATGCAATTCCCCTCTCTATTTTCTTTCAATTTCATTTCAATTTCATGTTATTTTCTTATTATCTCCCCACCTATCTTCATCCCCATGGTATGGTAACTATAGTATCATACATATACACGAATTTTATTATAATAATGGGATATTATATCAACCATCCCCATTCTCTTCTTTTTATTTTATAAAGGAAAACATTGTTCGTGAGGTGTAATTTATCACCTTCAAGAATGAAATGTTTTCAATTTCCATTACCGCCATCAGATCTGGCCATGAAAAAAAATTTGTGGTTGAAACACATTATTTTATATGTATTATATCCTATTTAATGTTTTGGAACTAACTTATGTACATATTACTAAATGATAAATTGAAACATGTTCATTTTGATCCAAATTTTCCCAAATTAAACTACAACGATCGTCATTAAATCTTAACTAATGATATAAAAAATGGTATATAAAATAGTTTACTATAATATCATCTAAAATAATTTAGTATCATTAATACGATTTAATATATGTTTTGTATGTTTATCCATTTTTTACACAAACATCATTTCATAATTACAAGTGGATCGTTCAAGAAAACCATAAAAACAAACCTTTCTGAACAACGAATTTTAACTATACAACTCATCCAAAATACCAAAAATGAAATTAATAAAACATTAATTAATTGTATTAATGTATAAAAGTTTATTTAATTGTTAATTAATTAATATAATGTGGTTATACAGGACATTAAAGTGAAGGAAGTGTTAGGATAAAAGGTAAGGGGAAATTCTCATACCCAAATTACTTTCTTCAGGTTCTCCAAATTTCACTCCATTTTTGGTATGGTTACTCCTAAAAAATAATTTTTTCATTATTATCTTAACTATTCTGGGATATAAAAATTCTCCACTAGATTTTATTTCAACCACAATGTTTCCCAGAAGAACTCTTCTTTTAAGAACACACCTTTTAATTCTCACTTTTTGATCGATGGTTCTTATATCAAGAATATTATTTACCTCTTTCTTTTGGGAACCCAATGTTTATGAATTTGTTATTAATAGTTTAAACCCATTACGTTCCATGTTTATGATTTATATATGTTCTGTGTGGCATGCATGATAATGAAAATATTATGATGTGACAGGTGTGCCATGAAATATATAGCGCAATAAGAATTATTGAATGTAATGGGTGCACCCAGAATTATACAGAACTCCAATGCATTGGGTGAAGTGATGAAACTCATGAGTTAAAGTGAAATTATGTGTGAAAATGATTCAATATTTTTTCAAAACCATGTGTGGTAGATGACCAATAGGACATGCTGTTTCATTTTTATTCATTCCCACATTTCAATTCTTTTATTAATGTTTCCTCTCAGGATATTGATGATAATGTTATAATTATTCTCACCCCATGCTATATTGTTATTATCTATCCTCTTAATGGGATATTATCTCACCCCCTTTTTATGTATCTCCTTAGGTGACAACATGTAGTAAAGAGAGGTCAATTACCAATAAGATGCTATAGAAGAAGGAATTAAATAAATGTTTATGGTTGATGTTGTAAATATTAGGTTTTTCCTAGTTTTCACAAGACACTAAACCTCTGGATCCTCATGGAATAATACAATAATGTTTTTTATCTTTATAATGATGTAATAGTAATGCTAGAAAATAATGGGTATATATATGAATGTTCTTTTATTCTATCACTTTAATAGTATTCATCATCTATTTTGGACATTTAATATCTTTATTCACATACCTCCCACATATAATGATCGTCCTTATTCACATAATAAAGTTTCAAGGATACTTTTTTATAAACATATTATTTTTTGGGATTCTATATTCTCATAACACTATAGGTATTATCTAATGTTCCTATAGTGTTTAACAACATTATCCTCTTCTTATCTCCAGTCCCATTGTACCGATGATATTCACAAGTATCTATTTTGAAAATGAGTGAACATCAGAAAATATAATCATAGATGTCAAAGTATTAATTTCCAAATATTTTAATTGATATTCATTTAACCCACTGAAATAGGTAATTTCTTTACTTTCATGGTCTATAGGAAATAAAATTTAATATAATGTTGGACTTATGATATTTTCCTCATATTCACCAATATATTCATTCTCTTTTCACTTCAGTAAACAAAATTTACTCTCAAGCATATGATAGATAGTTTGAGGAATAAATTTGTTGAATTATATTTTTATGAATTCATCCAAATCCATATCCAAATCAACACCTATAGGATTTATATTCTTTATCAGTATCAAACAGGAATCAAATTCAATCACTACACTATAAATGACTAGTATGACATTCCATAGTTCATAAAGTTAGAGGAAATAATATATTATTTTAATGGAGTAAATCAATTATTATGTGATTACAAGGTTTTAAGATCCACTAAAACTTTGAACCATTTTCCATACAAAACTCTCGGCCACAACATTATCTTTTGTAAAGGGATGTGGGTGTTTAACTTATTTCAAATTATTTTTCAATTCTTGAGTCAGCTGGGAATGAGAAACATTGAAATTATCTATAATTTGGTCATTAGTATTGTAATCTCATTTTTGAAATCATAACATTATCCATCATAATGGTTGTTTGTATCACCCCAACCCCAGAATCCAAGATATGGTGCCTTACATTATTACATTATCATTATTTCATGGAATCGAATCCCTAATGACTGGTCAATTTAGAAATTTTCAAAATCAAATTAGATACATTATAACCATATAATAAGGGTAAGTAGAAAATAAAACATGATATATAATAAAATTAAATTAACTACATCCTTGAAATCCCATTCAATTATTTCTTCCATATATTATAGGGAAAATAAACCAAAAAGGGTGAAATAAAATAAATGGTAAGAGTAAGTAAAATTGAGGCATTAATGAATTAGTAAACATAAACAACATGTAAATGTTAATGAATAGACACACATTCCATTTATATAACTAGATAACGAAAAATTAATATAGAATGGTAAGTAATTGAAACAAATTATGTTTAATAATAAAACTGATAATAAACTACATCAATAGATGATGGGAATAAAAATAACATGGATGAATGATTATTATGTCATAATGAAAGAGATTTTTAATTATTGGAGTATATCTTCCAAAGTAACATGGAACATTACTTTCTAAACCACTCATAAGATGGTTTATAACATATCATGTAAAAACCCATGTGATTAGACAAATGATTTATCTCATGAGACAATAAATTTATAGATGGGATACATATAATATGGCCTATACATGTCTTACATGTTAAAATAATACCCCATATATCAAGTAATCGATTTAATTCATGAATAATGTGCCTTATAAAACATTAATATTATGTAAAAGTACATATTTATCACAATTATCACATCTAATAAAATTTATTTCCAAGTGTACACATATTTAAAAATGGCCAAAGGTTTGGGAAATAATTATACCCATAAAATAAGAGCATGTTTATTTAACATAAATTTAATTTAAATTGGAATAGGTTAATAAGTAATTGACTCTTTCAAGAGAAACTTAATAACCATAAGAGAAAGTAAAATTGTAATGATGACCTTTACAACTTGTTAGTTTTCATATCAAACCCATTGGAAGATATAATTAAAATTGAAACTTATAATACCAAAAAAAGTGATCTAATAATGATATTAAATGAAAAATGGGAAGTATATACACCATATTCTTGTGAATTGGTTGATATTAACAAATAATTTACAATGGAATGTAAATTGATACAAAATACCTCACCTTATGCTCCCATTTAGAATAACTCCCTTTGCACTCAGGTATAGTGGTTTTAAGAATGTAATTAACTTATAAAAGAACCATAATAAAAATTATAATTTCATATATCATATTATTATAATATCATATTACCCATCTATTAACTTTCATTCATTATTTTCATTAATTTGGGTCTTAATTCTTATGTTTTTCAAGTATTTTTTGACATGTAATATTTTTATTGTTATGAAAATAATGATTTAATCATCTATAGTATGTAAAATATTTTGTAGATTAAAAAAATATTATGTATATATATATTTATAATAATCCATAAAAGTTTCAGAAATAAATGAAACACACTATTCATGGAGACAATAGGTCGTACAAACACATGAACACTATTTTCAGTTTCATGTCATGTTAGATGAATGAAAATTCAATACTATTTGATTATTTATCATTAAATTATAATATTTTCATCATATATATCACATTTTTTATTTGAATCAACCTTTATACATTCCATGTAGAGAATGGAGGAATCACATCGCTTTGAAGTTACGACAGTCCACATGTCCACAAACGAATTTATCATATTCCAAAAATATTATATGAATGATTTAATTTATTATAAAATAATTGAAGTGGAATGATTAAATTATAAATAACATAATTATTATATAATATATAATTACAAATTTATTCCTAACCTTAAATGGGGATAATTGAAGAACCAACGACATTGATTCGCGAGGTGGTAGCCTACCGGGCACAAAAATGATTATTATATATTTTATTAGATTGAAGTGTCTATGGGATTATATACTAATATAATTATAAACACAAATCATTATTTTTATTATTATTTAATGAATTT
Source organism: Viscum album (assembly GCA_963277665.1). Lineage (NCBI taxonomy): Eukaryota > Viridiplantae > Streptophyta > Magnoliopsida > Santalales > Viscaceae > Viscum > Viscum album. The sequence goes on along the minus strand of OY728152.1, from coordinate 78,162,206 downwards.
AAGTAATAAATAAAACAAAATTGCTCGTTGAAGAATTCAATCTCTTTTTCTGGAAACTCCTTTGGTTTCTACAAAGGAAAATATTGGGTTAGATTTCTTCACAAAGTAATTATTCAATGATTATGGGAGTGATTTTGGGAGACTATTTAATCAGGTTATAGATGAGACAAGGGTTTAGATAGGTGTGAATAAGTGGTGGGAGTGAGTACCTTTCTATAGTTATGATTTTAATTTGTCATTATTTCATTCATTGGTATTATGATTCACAAGATAAAAAGTGGTAGGGGATTATAATAAAATCTCATCATTATTCAGAATTATTTTTGATGAATTCTCATTTGAGAGAATTAATTTCTATTTCTACAATTAACTACAAATATTTTTTTATTTTCTAGTCATTCATGAACTTTTTCAATCAATATTACTTTATTTTCACACATTGGAGAAAAAATCATTACGAAAATATTCATAAGAATACTGGAATACATTTATATCTTCGGTCAAATACTATTTTTCTTCAAGATGAATTTTAGCTAAAGAAGTATTTAATAATTATTAAAAATTATTTATTGGACATAATATTATCCTTTTTTGACTTTCTATATATTTTTAAAGAAATATCTATTTCTTTTTTTAAATAATTTCAGTTTTTATTTTACAGAAAATAGGAAAGGAAATGTTTTTTTTAATGTGTATGGAATAAATGAAATTATCCAAAAATAATGACCAATAAATTATTTAAAGGATAAATTAAATTATTTAAATATTTATTTTCAAATAAATGTATTATCAAAATACTGTTGATTTTTTTTATAAAAATATTTTTATATGGAAACTGTTATTTTGTGTCAAATATGTTTTAAGGAAAATTTTATTGTATTTCTATTAATCAGAAACATCAATAATTTATTTTAGATATCATACCCATTGGATATATTGTATTGATATCGTCCATATTCATTGACTGGATGGTTTATGATCAATTTTTACTGAAGAATTACAATTTTATTTCCATTCATCATATTTATTCCGATGATTTATGAACGTGTTGATTGATTAGGTCAATTATTAACATTTCATATCTTAGTCTTTCAATATGATTTTTTCTGATGATCATGATCTGCCAAATTTGTAAAAATAATATATTAGAATAATTTGGTGATAGACGTGGACGAAAATTATATGGTCCATTGATTCCTTAACAGGTCTCATGAGAAATACTAGTTGGGATATTTTGATGGGTTTTACCAAAATATTTAAATTATCTTTTGAAAGGATTTGACCATATGGTTTAGATGTATAGAATTATGTATTCCCTAATAAATATATTATTTATTGTTGTAAAAGTGTTTATTCTATTATTTACAATATCCATGGACATTCTTCGAAATCATTTGATTATTGATATGGATTTATCTTATCATCTTTTATTAGTATTGTATTATGTTCATGTAAATTTTTAAACAACATGTGTTTAAGTTATTTTCGTTACCACATTGAATATGATTATGTCTACCAAATATATTTTAATGTATGAATACCCTAAATAAGAACTTTTTGTCACCGATTTTATAATTTTTAGTTTCATTTGGATACCATAAAGTGTTTCATGATGAATATTGATGAATATGCAAAGGGTAAATATGTATTTTACAATGACAACACTTATTTTATTTTATGTTATCAATTTTAACCTGAATTATAAACATGTATCTAGTTTAACAATACTACTAAATTATTTAGTATTCTATTTTTGTGGTAATATTTCTATGGTGGAGATGATTATGGTTTTGGAAGGTGATGAGTGTATCCTGGCTCTGGATGGATTTAGTTTGACTAGAGAATACACTGTCAAATCTAGTGTTTTATTTTTGAGTTATGTTCTTTTTCGAATTTAATTGTTGTATGTCTTTTTTTTATGATACTTTTGTGATTATAATGATAATTTCTTATAATTCAGGTGTTATTTTTTGTTTTTATTCCATATTTTGGTTGTGTTTCAGTTGTTTTTCTCTTAGTTATGGTTCCAAATATTGTTTTTGGTGGTCATGGGGTTGGTCATAGCTCACTTTTAAGGCCATAGTTTACTCCATACTCTTCCCTTGCTCCTTAATTACCCCACTAATCTCCCACTAAAAATTTCATGGGGGTTTTAAAATTGATTTGGGATTTGAAATTCCCATGTTCAATGATTAACAATGTGTTTTATGTCATTCTTCCTTTATATCTATCTTTTAGTCCCCATTTGGCTTGATAATCATGATGTTTATGGAGATTCTTAAAATTGTGGAATTTGTGGATCTTTTTTTCTTGGGAATTATATTATGATGTATTTAAGATAGTGATGATGGATTTTGATGGGGTTTTCTCAATAGTGAACTCGAGTATATAATGTGTATGAATTTTTTCAGGGTGTGTGATGCTATGTGGTACATCACATGGTGTATTGAGGATGGTTTTAGTAAGAATTTTTTATTTTTTATTATTGAAAATTTCTTTTTTATGGATCTATGGACAACTAAAAATGCTTTTCATATGTTAATGTAATGTTTCCACATAACCAAAAGTGTAATTTATAAATAATGGAATGAATTATGCCCACATAATTATGTAACTATTGAAAATACTATAATGGAGTCCAGGTCTTTACCAAAACCATTAGATGTAAGGGTATACATAGGTATATACATAAGGGCTCACAATGTTTATATTATACTATTTTCCAATGAAAATTAAATCATTATCTTATACAAACTATAGTGACCCCAACTTTTCAAAAATGATATTTCATTTTTTTGAATATACAATAAATTTCATATATATACAATCGAGGACCACAATTAAATATAAAAAATTGAGGACCATAATTGTTTAGCGTCTTTAGAGACTGGACACATAATGATCATATTTCATGATGTAAATTCAGCATATCCCACAATGATATTACCATTTAGTAATTTCCATTAACAGAACCTAATTGAGATCCTTATTTATAATTTGAGGAAATGAAATAAATGGATGGGTGAGCTTAGATCCCTTGTAGGGGTAATCATTTTAGATATCAATCTATGGTAATACAATATAACTAGAGAAAAATATTGTATATGATCATGACCAATAATTAAAATTTAAATACCAAATCTATCGAATATCATAAACACGAGTCATGGATAAAGCATTATCATTTCACAAAATATCAATCATAATAGTGATAAGTAATCATAAATTAACCAAGAATGAAAATATCATGTCCTAAAAGTATGTAAAAAATTTAGTTGTAGAACCATTTAATATTTCATAGTTAACGATGTTGTCCAAAAAATTATATTGTATCATTAATCCTTACATATTTCACATATCATAACTGATCAGGAAATCATCAGGTATAGGTTTTAGTAGATCTAGTACATAAAATTGTTTCCCATAAGGGATCAATAATGTAGTTTTACCTCCCATAATTATATCATGATATTTAAAAATAGTAACCATTGTATTGGATGGATAAATAATTATAAGAACACCAATTGAAATTTGAAATGAATAAAAATGTGTTACTGAATGTAAAAAATCCATCAACATATAATTACACTATAACAGGTGAAAATAAAATAGGTTTTGAAAATAATTAATCAATTTGTATATGTGTATCCCCATGAAAATAAATGGGTTTTATAAACAAATAATAACCAAAAATTTTCTAGATAATGAATATGGATGGTATCCCAGCATTATATCCCCATTAAAACATAATTAACATCCAACAATGTTATCAAATATAAAAAATCCTTTAAAATAATCATAATAATATTTTATACGAAAAATACACTTTCACCTTTAAATCCCATATTTATAATCTAAAAACATCGCAAATATTAAATATATAATTTTTATAGAAAAGAATAATGAAATTTTTTTATGTAAGTTTTTATTATATAGTGATCAAGTCAGTGTTAAATATTATTCATATCGTATATGATAAAATTAAAAATTCCTTTCACAATTTTTTTTTATAAAGCACCATGATTAGAAAATGAAAAGAAGAATCCTTTAAAAAAAGTTTCAAAAATATATTCATTATTAAGAATAAAATTATAAAATAATATTATAATTTTTAAAAAATCCTAATAAATTTCTTGAAAACATTGATATGGAATAAAAATTATTTTGAACTTAAGATAAAAATAAATTAAATTTTCTGTAAACCATTTCATTTGTTATCCTGAATAATTAATATGGGGAAGATGAATAGAAAATATGTAATACCTATAACTATGAATATGATAATAATAATTTTTTTTCATGAAAGATATATTAAATGATTTATGTATATTGAGATTAACCATAATCAATTCAGATAAACAATGAGATTGTAACATGAAACCCTTAAACAATTAGTAACATTCAATTAAATTCGACGAGAAATAGATAACTACATATAAATATCAATATCCCAATAATTTTCTTGAGGATAAAAATAAATTCAATTCCGGGGCATTATATACATCATATAAAATGAAAACTGTTTGTGATGACATGTATCTCACAAATGTAAATATGAGATGAAAATCCATTACCTTGAGTTATAGTTACTATGACTACACACTAAACTCATAAATAATAAAAATTATTTTGTTTTAAATAATTAAAATTATAAGTTAAATACATTCAATATCATATATTTTCCAATTATAATATTTCATCATAAATTGATTAATTATTTTATATTAAAATATTTATATTTTGGAGTTAATTGTTTCATATTTCATTAGTGTTTCTATTTAATAGTTATAGTCAGTATAAATTGATCATTGTCCCATAATAATAAAATATTAATAATTCTATAAATTTTACATATATAACTTATATATATATATATTAATTCATTGATAAAGGGTAAATATTGAAAATGAATAATGACGATTAGGTGGATGGTAATTCATGCATAACAATGAATGTTATATATACTTTTCAACCTATAGAACATAAGAAATGGAATTATTAATTCAAAATTAATTAATAATAATTATTTTATATATATCATATTTTATATATTTACATACATATTATGTTATATGAAATAAATTAATGAAAAATTAATTAGATCTCTTCATGTAGGCATTAGTCCACATGTATGCACAAACGACGTTATAATTTTTCAACAAATTAAAAGGTAAGAAAGTAGATGAGATATTATAATTCAAAAAGTATAATTATGTCATAAATAAAATATATATGATTTAAATCCATCATCATAAGTATTTTTGATATGTATTGTGGAAAACAATTTACGTTGTTTAGTGAGGTTGTACTCTATAGTACACATAATCAATGAGTTTGTTTCCATTTTTATAGAAGTGGAAATAGATATAGGTTATGAGATAAGAAAACTACTTATATTTTTATGTATGAAACTGGTGTTATTAAATTTTAATTAATAATAAATTATTTATTTTTTTTGAGAAATATGTATACGGAAATATCATGGTGAAGTCAATTACCATCGCATGGAATGACAGCTCTTGGATATCTTATTAAGGAATATAGGGTTAGTCCTTTTAGAATAAAAGTACATCAAGAACATGTAAAATTAATTAAGGATGACATTTTTGTTGATATTGGTTATGATAAATGTCTTATTATTTGTGAATATGTGAGGATATTAGGTGCCCATTTATAATTGAGGTGAGTGGTGAACTATAATTTATTTTTTTTACAATAATGTCAAGTCACTTTTCTATAAATATCACCCCAAAATTGATCATACCAAAAATATAATATTATATATGGGATAAATATGGTTTGGATTAAAAAATTATACAATTATTTATGGCATTTTAACCATTAACAATTTAGATTACCCCTTATAAACCTGATTTATTCTTGACGACAGTAACAGGTTTGTACTATTTTTACATCTAATTTTTAAAAATATTATGTTGAAATTATTAGATAATATTTTTATTATGAATAAATATTTGGAATAAACTTCTTCAATTTCAATTCAAATATCTGGTGGATTTTAATTTTAAATTAAAATAGAAATCACGATGAAAATTGTGATTTACAATGAAACTGTTTCTTTAGTATAAAAAGGTTCATTATTGAAATTCATCAATTTTTACAATGAAGAAAATATTATTAATAAAAATATATTTTTTTAATATTAATTATAAATATTTTTTAATGAAAAATTAATCTTTTAATGTTTATTAAACGAAAATCTAATTTAAAATTAACACTAGTATTTCCACTATTCATCAAAAAATTAATCTATTCCTGAAATTTAAAAACATTTACCTATATTATATTCTAGAGATGATTATTTATAAAATTAACTTCACATTTATAATTAAATTTTATTAATATGTAAAAAAATTAAATTAAAAAAAATTAAAATAGACAATAAAATCTATTTTTAGAAAAAAAACTATTTTTATGTGTAAAAGTGGATTAATTTAGAGAAAATTACTTCTAAAAATATTATATGAATGAGAAATTGTTTTATATAATACATTTGAATATAAATATAAATTATAATATTAAAAAAATGAAAAATTTAATTTATTAATATATATAAATTTCCCACATTTTTTTCAGAGAAACATTTATTTTACTTTATAACTATTCTTATTTCATTAAAAATTGATTGACAAACAATGAATAAATATTTTAAATGTGTAAACCATTTAATTAACATAATTTATTTATTCCAACTAATGAATTCCAATTTTAAAGCTATGTTATTATAGTTTTATTAAATTAATGATATTTCATAGATCATTTCGGATCACTATTGCATATTGTATACAATATAAAACATTTTTTTCTTTTAAAAAACATTATAGTGGAACAATAAATATACCAAAATTACCATAGATAATGAAAATATGACATTAAATATATTAAAAATACCATTTAGTATAATTAGAAAAAAAATAACTGACGAAACCCTTGTATTTTTGTCAAATAGAAATGTTTCCCACTATATGAGAGAAAAAATAATTGATAATAAGTCATAAAAATATCCCCAAAAAAATTCCACACATATTATCAAAATATAATTATAACATATACAACTTTTATTTATAACAAAGTTAATGGAAACATATGAAAAGGTTGGGATCAATTTCTTATTAAGGAAAACTTATAATTCATGACATCAAAACCAAAATCGTTGTATATATAATAAGGTAGGAATAAATAATATAAATAATTCAATAATCATTTAAAATTGAGGGAATACTATATTCATGGAAATAAGTTAGAACATGGACAAAAATAATCATTTATATCATACATATGGAATTAATATTTGCAGACATCAAAAAAATATAATCAGGCGTTTATTCTATAACACTATGATGAAATAGAGGTGGTATACACTAAAACCAAGATATTATTTTTAAGAGACCTATCAATGAATCAATGTTTCATACAATTATGTGACCCACCAATAAATTTATTAAGTAAAATGAATTAACTTTATGCGTTAATAATAAATTTCGTACCATTCTTAAGGTACCCGTGGATGAATAAAAAGAGGTCTATAAATATAATGAAAAAATATAATCTCAAAAGATTTCAACTTGTGTTAATTTTTAATAATCATCAAGAAAATTAAAACTTTACTAGACCAAAACAAAAAAGGTAAAGCTATCATATCTGATACAGGGAAATATGGTTTAGTGTCATTTAGTAAAATCCAAATTTCCAATAATCATCCAAATTGGAAAAACAATACAGATAATTCCAATAAAATTCCCCCTATAAATACAGTAATATTTTTTCTAGGTGAACATTATCCATTCGGAATTGTGTTAAATCTAATCCTCACACCATATAAGAAAATGACTTTAATGTTAAATTACTTCTAGAATAAAACAATCATAATACACCATAAGGAAAAATTATTATATTATTTAGAATAATTACCCCTAGTGTAATAATGGTTACCCAGAAGGCCATTTACATAGATAAAAACAATCTATACAATGGAATAGTTGAATGATACCACCAAATTAGGGATCCAGAATTCGATTATTTTTTAATTTTTGTTCACTCCCCATAAATAAATATAAATTATAATATTAATAGATAATATTAATCAATAATAGGGATATGTATTTTAATATTTAATGGGATAAAGAAGTTAAAAAATAAATGGTATTTTAAAACACACTTTTAACATTGATTTAAAATTTTATGTTATGGGTTCCTTTGAAAAATATATTCAGAATGGTGAATTAAAATTCATTATAAATTCATTATTATGTTTTAAATAATATTTTATATCATGTCCATTATATTTTTGAATTGTTTCCTTTGAGAAATTATAATAAGAATATGAAACATGTTAATCTTAAATAAAAACTATTTTTATTATTTTTAAAACAAATTTTTACAAAATTGAATCATTAAATGTGTAAAATAATAACCTTTGTATAAATATATTATTTTTCCAGAATTGTGTATAAATTACCATATAATATAATATTTTTGTTGTAGAACATATTCATGGAGAGAAAAATCAATGAAGAAACAATACAATTCAATGAAAGGAGACTTTATCTACAAATATCCCATAACAGAATCATACTATTTGATGATAGAAATATATCAAGCAGGATAAATATTTGGAAATAAATTTGAATCATATAATTAAAATATAATTCAACATTATATAATCAATTTAAAAAATTTACACAAATTTTAGGTTCATGAGGACGACCACATCTCAATGAATTAAACTTCAGTTAATATAATCTCTTAAACATTGGTAGTGTTTGATTTAAATTTAGTTCCTGAAATAAATCCAATTTGAACTTTTATTTTCTATTAAAAAAAATTCTGAAAAATTAAAATCCTTGGGTATTGAATAAACCATTAAATTAAAAACATTTTGTATAACATTAACATGTCTCAATGAATTGGTCTTTTAGACAACGAACCATTGCTGCATGAGTTAAATTTTATTCACATCCCCAAAAAGGATTGGTCATGTAATTGAATATAAAATATCATAATTAAAATATAATTCATTTTATTTTTTCATAAATAGATAGTATATATACAAAATAAATGATATTAGGCTCAAAATTACTACCATGTCCCCAATAGGGGAAATTGAGGGGAATACCCTTTCCGTACACATAATTCACTCTAGACATGCACCAAAAATCTTAAACAAACAAATGAATTTAATTAAGTACATAACTATAAATTTTTTTGATGACTATAAAAATATATACTTTCCCATTTACCATAATTATATATACTGTATTATTTTTACATATTTTTAATATTGTGCATATGCAGTGTTACTACAATGAAATAGTTCCTTAAAAGTAGAGTATGTATATATTATCTATTAAAATCATATAAATATTAGATCATATAATATAATTTAAATGATTTTACAATATATTTAATATGTATAGTATATCATTATATTTCATTTTTATTTATGATACCACATTTTGAAATCAAAAGGGATCATATTTTAAGGATTCTCAACAAATAGTGGGATATATCATAAAAATGAGTTTAATAATAATTTTACAATTCCCTAACACAAATAAGTATTCAAATATTTATATCATACCATTATAGTAATTAATTTCCCATAGTCATCCTTGATATAAATTGGTATCATTATTCAGTGGTTTGTTAAATTGGCCTAAACATTAACACACCATGATAAATAGAAGATTGTGGGGTGTTTATTTTTAATATCATTATAAAATATTCTGAATTATCATATATAGTTATTATTATTATGATGTGATAAAATTTAATGTAATTACATGTTCGAATAATGGATTTTACACCTTTCTAAAATATGAATAAGATGATTTTACTCTTTCTATGGATGTTTTAAACGATTGAATTAACGACAATCTTTTATTTATCTTATAACTTATAATATATAATATTTATCATAAAATAACCATCATGAAAATTTAAAAAAATATTTATTAATTATTTATAGTCTTAGGACATCCCATGGATAGATTTATTTAAAAGTAAAATAGAAAACAATCATTCCATGGAGGATGTTGTCTATATTTATTCATTGAAGAAGGAATAATATTTCCTTGAATAGGTGAAATATATAATATTTTATATGATTTAACAGTCTAATTTTATTAATAATATCACACATATGTATTAAACTAGTCATTATGGACATCCTTGTATGATGGTGAGGGAAAACGATACACATTGTGTCAAGAAGGTGGTAGTCTACAGAACGTTCAATTAACACATTTTTTATTAACAATTGAAGAATGTAGGGGTTTTAATTATTTTAAACTAGATAAAATTTCATAAATTATTAATAATTATTTTCATTTTATCATTTTAATATGGTGGAATAATTTTTATGATGAAAAATGAACATGAAAAAAATAACGAATTAGGTTGAGCAGTTATAAATATATAAATTATTACACTAAATCCTTTGAAAAATGAGTTAAAACAATGAGGGACGGTATTTATAGAATAATATATCCACCTTATATGTTATAAGGAATATTTTAGTGGTTTGGGATGTTCATGGGATGCTAATTTTAGGGATTGGTGTTAGGGGTTGTGTTGAGAGGTGTATTCCTTTTATTAATGCAACAAGATGAAATTTTTATAAATACAGAAAATATTTCAACAATGGGATGTTACTCTAATAGAATGTGGATCCAAAATTAAAAATTAATTTATAATATAATATATATGTTTTATGAACACTTAAACTACCAAAATAAAAAATATTATATAATTTATTTCCCCTTACCTTTAAGGTTACTAAATATTACAATTTTGGGTTTCACTCATAAAAATTGTTTCCACCTTTGTGATTTTATCTTTTTAAAAATATAAAGTTATCATTTACTTATAATTTTAAAATACTTATTTATAATTTTAAATAAATATGTATTTATTTTATTTTTGAATGTGATGATTTTAATTTTATCCTGAAGATATTCAATATTTTAAAAAATTATTTTTTAGAAAGAATTACATAGTTTATTAATTACAAAAGTTATGTTTTTAAATTTAACCAACATTTATAATATTATAAATTAAAATTTAATGTAAATATTTGTTATTATAATTTATTTTCATTAATTTTCAATTCCTAATTTATAATAATATTTTCATAAAATTTATGTTATTTTTTAAAACTGTATTTAGCGCTACTGAAACAAAAATCAAAATTTTCAGAAAAATCAAAAAAATCCATCTAATGATAATAATATAATAATGAATCCAAATTTAGTTTTCATTTTTTAAAAAATTAAACTATAATTTTAATAAATTCTACTTTTAAATAAAATGGGTATATAAGAAGAAATGCGTTTTATAGGAAAATAATATTATAGAATACTAATAATTCTCATTCATATGTATCATAAATTAATAAAAAAGTATTATTAAATACACATTCTCATAAAATATATTTGATCTTCATTAATCTCATTTTTCATGAAATAAAATTTTATATCTCGTATAAAGGATAAATTTAACATAATTCATTCTAATGAATAAAACGAATGTATTTGACATTTTATCTATTATAGTTAAAAATAATTCATATTAAAAGTATACTTTTTTCATTTTATAATATTTCATAATGTTCGTAGTTGAATTAATTACCTCTTAAAAATGTAATGGTTATAAAAGACAATATGTATATATATATTGTGTTTTTGTTTTAGTTTGATGTTGCATGTCGAGAAGCCATTGAACATATTGACTTATTTAAATGCAGATATATATTAAAATTTCTTACAGTCACATCCTCCCCCATTAAATAAAATGTATCGAAATAATTTGAATCATAGAATCATTGGAATTTCTATTGGTAACTAATAGTTAGTTGTACATTGTTAGATGATCAATGTTTTATTTAGGATATGGAAGGGTATTTGAATATTTGAAACTCAATTATAAGTAAATTCTAAGCAGGGATAACTCATTTCTAATTTCGAATAGAATTATGGTAGGGTAGTAAGATCTATTAGAATCCATGAAATTTTAATATATGGACTCATTAAAATACTTCAATGCATTCACTATATTTCACCACACACATCATTGATCATTAACAAAAGGGAAAGATATATATATATATTAAAAATGAATATTTATAAAAGACTGTTAAATTATAATCAATGAATTAGTGGACTAGAATAGGACAAATCTATTTTTATATTATGCACTTTTAATATTAATAAAATTCTATTAATATAGCTAAAATGACTACGAATTTCATTTAATGATTAAATTAATATTTTTCTAAAATTGGTTTATTATTCTAAAAAACTAAAAATCTAATATTTTGATAATAATAAACCTTCTTAATAAATATAATAATACAAAAATAAATTAAGTTATAATTTATTGAAAAAAATAATGAATTTAAAACAATTTAAAAATTTATCTTCTAATATGATTTTTTACCATAATATTTTGTGTTTTTTTAAATATTGAAATATAAAATGATAAAATTTAATTTTAAAATATTGAAAATATTTTTTATTATTATGAAATAAAATATATGTGTAAGATGAATTTATGAGTTTTTTTAAAGAATATGGTATATTATTCTAAAAATCCAAAATTTTGTTAACAAAAATACCATGATTTTTTTGACCTTATTCGTATATTAGTTTTAATTTTTATTTAATGAAATAATTTAATAAGATCAAATATTTATTATACATATGAATTATTAATTTTTAAAATGTTTTATTTAATTTATAAGATATAATTTTATATTTTAAATCATAATTATGTTTTCCTAAAAAATATTGATACATTATAAAAAAATATTTTATATTTAATTTTTATCACATCTATAAATTTAATAAATATAAATAGATTTAAATTTAATAATTAGTATTCCTAAATTATATAATAATGGAAACCTAATTTTTATATATAATGATTATGTTACCTTTGCTAAAAACTTCTTACTATGGAAAAATCTAAAATGGTAAATGTAGTAACTCAATTGGTAAAGGGATTGAAATATTTTATAAAATTAATATAACTAACTATATGATGTGTTTTTAGAAATTATATCTCCCTGGATCAATTATTTATCCATTTGGAGCACCTTGATATTTTTATCATTTTATCCTATTATTTGAAGTTGAAATATTAATAACAATTCCATTATCACCACATATAAAAACGGTTCTCTGACTTCCGCTTCATGGAACTCAAAAAAATTCAGTTTGATTATGAATCTATACCACTATACAATTAAATATATTTATATTTTAGTTTATTTGTATTTTTTTGAAAATAGAATATCCCGTTACATCTATTTCCAAGCTATGTTATGAGGAAATTTCAAAGTGATCAACACGAGGAATCATTTTTACATGGAAAAAATAGTTTCTATATTTCATTTACAATTTTAATATTCTAGTAGTAAAAATTTAATTAAATTAGTATTAGTAATATATTGAATTTTATTATTCTACTGAAAAAATAATTAATCAAGTTATTCATTTTCTATTAAGGAAAAACATTAATTTTTTACACTGGGAGTGACACTACCTCCACGACACAACATGAAATTTTTTTCTTCACTACCTTATATGGTTGGTATAATAGGGTAATTTATTTAATAATTATGATATATATATATATTTTATATTTATATAACAATAATATGTTTTTCTTGTTACACTAGTTTTGTCATAACAAAATCCACAACCATGCGTATGTGTGGAAGACCACCTCCATGGAACAACTGATTATCATTTATATTTTCACCATATCTATAAACAGATGGTCATGATGATAGTATTATATAATATTTATCATTATTTTTTGATCGGAATTCCTTTTTATGGATTTTTTATCATTTTAATAATATGAACAACATATGATTATCAGTACTTCAGTCATTTATAACAACAAAACTAAGAAGAAAATGATCACTTCATTCTAATTAATGCAATTATATTAACGATCCCCATTTTATACATGTTTAAAATTAATATATATATCACTATTAGTAAACAAATAATATTATTATACTTTTTTGTATACTGATATTGTAATTAAACAACCTCATAATCAAGTGTTAATCATGGTTGGTTCTTGTTTTGGTAGATTCTACCACCAACTTGAACTATAATATATATATATATGTATATATATATCATTGATGACTATGATAAAATATTTACTAGTATAATAAGAAATAAATGTGAGATATTTTTTTCTCTAAAAATGTTTTTTGAATATATTTCTAATTAATTTATAAATCTCCTTTTGTTTATTAAGAAACATGAAAACATGTTAGTCGTCGATTTCAAGCACATGGAACATAAAACAAATCCATGAAATGATATTATATTTTTATAATCTATCATATATTATCTATTATACTACTATTTATTACCATGGAATTATTGTGGTGTAATCATGTATCAGTACTAACATTGATTGTACATAACTAGTTCAGAGAAATAGGGATTACATACACATGGTGTTCAATGTTGGTAAAAACTAAATAATATATATAATTATTATAAATTAGGTGTATAAATGGTAATAGTAAATAATTTTTTTAATAATTTTGTAATATCATATCATAATTATATTATTTCTGTCATTTGGTACAAATTAACTACAAATCTGGGTCGAGGAAGGGGGTTTTGTCTCAAATTCCTATCATTAAGACTTTTTTTATTATGGATCTAAATTAATTTTTGGGGATTATATAATACCTATTTTAGATATCATATCATGAATTTTCTTTTATTCATAGAATATTATGTTCGAATATAATCCCACAAATTCAATGGTTTTTTACTAATATGTTACTCGCATTTTAAGTATTTCCATTCTCTTGATTTTTATTCTTTGAAATGAGATATGTGTTATACACCTTGTGTTATTTTTATATGTAATTTATTATTTAATATCCCATGAATATAAAAACTACTTATTTCATTCTAATTTAGCTGATAAACTAATCAATAAAATTCTAAATTCTCTAAATGTATTTTCCCTCAAATGTTACCCATACTGTTCGAGTTTTTGGAAGTTAAATATTAATTCACTGTGTTATGATAATTAATTCTAAAAAAATTCATATATATTTTGGCTGCATTAAACCATTTTATTTTATTTTGTGTAATCCTCCCACTCTATATATTAAATTAACATTAAATTTTTTTAAATAATCTATTCATCAAAAAGTTTTCCGCCTATAAGAGATATTGATAACTAAAATATACAATCACTTAGTGATAATATTTTATCATGGAATTTTTTTTTCCATTCATGGGTCCTCCAAATACAATTTCTTCATATATATTACATAATTTTTATATTTTCTAAAAAAAATTATTAAAAATTAATGTTTTTCTTTCTATTTTTAAAGTGTGTTTTTGAAACAAAAGTGTTTGTAAAATGATAAAAAATGTATTTTCTTATAACTATCACATGTTTTTTCTTCCTTTACTTATTTTTAAAACATAAAAATTATTTAATTTCAATGATCTCTTATTGAAGATTATTTTTATTTATAAATATGTTAAAAGGATTTCACTTCACTAAATCAAATGTTACCTTTGAAATAGTCTTGTAAATTTTTATTTTATATTAATGGTTTCCTAGAAGATCAAGCACGTTTCAACATCGATTTACATTACCATTTTCAAATGGATTTATGATAATTGATTTTATATTTCATAATTTATATTCTAGTATTATAATATAGTGGTTTGAAAATTGAAATTAAAAAACCATTTCATGATCCCTTCTTTTGAGATAATTTTTTAATGGTTTTATTTTTGAAGTTGCTTTTCATTTAGGTCGGCACCCTCAATTGATTGATTATTAAAATATTGTTCTTATCTTTTTTAATAATACATCTTATTTTTCAAGATTTAATTTGACTATGTTCTTATATTATTTAATTCACTAAATAATAATTTATACATACAACATCCACAAAGAATTAATTTTATTCAATTTTAAAAAGGAAATGTATTGGGATTCTGTATGTTTCAATCATGATATTGTTGTTTTTATCGGAAATATGATATTGAATTTTTTACCAAAACCTTCTTTATCTTAATGGGTAATGACCATTATATTTGTTTAATTTTTAGCGATAAATTTATCAATATTAATTATGATTATTGATAGAAAACCCACGTGGATTATGAATTTGACATTTTTATCAATAAATATATTAATATCCATATATTATTCAATATTAATTTCCTTAGGTAAAGGTATGAAATGAATTTCTCACATGTATATTCAATAAATTTCACAAAACAAGTTAATAGTGTTCAAAATAATTATATATGACCTCAATGAACCAATAGGTATGATGATAAAAAAATGTGTTTTATTCACGATTTCCTCAGTATTTGTTTTTTCATTTTTTAAGCATTTCAGCTCAACCATTATTAGGATTATACTTATAAGGGATATGGTGAAAATTATTACACATGACATGTTTATAAGGATAAAAAATTCGAATGAAGATAAAGGATATTTTGATGAATCACTATGTATTAAGTAGTTTTATATATGTTAAATATTTTTGATAGATACGTAGACCATTGATTTTGTTAGTTTAAGTATTTTTTTTTTATTTTTTTGAAACTCTAAACTATAAAATATAACCATAATTTATGATATTAAATTTCCATTTTTCATTTTATAATTAATTATGGTTATATACATTCATTTATAATTCACATCGTTTCCATTACAATGATTATCTATTTATGGATCTTATATCAGGAGTGTAGGTCTAGGGTGTGACAGTTTGTATTAAAGGATGTTTTGATAACAATGTAGATTAATGGAATAATTAAGGATAATTTAATGACTTTGATTTTGTGTTTGATAATAACATCAATTGTATAGAAAACCATTTTGGATAAGTAAATGATTTAATACTAAGGTAATAATAAAATTTTTATTTCGGATAAAGAAAACTCAACATTAGTGAAAATCCTAGGGATATGTCTAAGAGACAATTCTAGGTACATGATAAATTCATTATATTTTGGTGAAGTAAATACTGTGTGAGTATTTTAGAAATTAAATCACTCTCTAGATACTAAAGGATGATGCATACTCTAGAACTAATGTACCTAGTTGACATAACCCCAAAAGGGTGAATTTTCTATTATCTCAATTGTTATTTGACTCATGAAATTGATTTCTAATATTACACATGGTTTAAAAAACCTTGGTTATAAGGCCCTAGCCATGAAAAATTACTTAATCTTGATATTAGCATGTTATATGAAATTAATCCACATTGAGGATCTTTTAACATTTACTGTTTTAGATAATTAGGCCATAACTATTAAATTACATCTCACATATTACAAGGTAGACACTTTTAATCAATCAAATTATTCACAAAAATTAAACTCATTAAATAAAACAAGAAATATTTTCTTGATAAAAATATTTTTTAATTATTCCTTTCTCTTACCCTTCTTTAGAGACTATAAAAAATAATTTAAAAAAACATTGAGTGATCATAAATAGCTCAGTAAGGGATATAAAATAAGGTATCAAAACATTGGTCCATAAATACATATAGATAAATGAAATCACACTTTTCACTCATAAAACATAAGATCATTAATATACCTTAAGAAATCATAAGATTTATGAATAACTCATAGAAATTATAAATTTAAAAAGGTAACTTGTGGCATCCATAACATACTTACATTATATCTTTCACAACTACATAGGGACTAACATTCATGGTTACGTTTGGAATTCCTCTAATAGTATATTCCCTAAATCTCTTAGGAGAAACCTTAATGTTTACCTTTGTCACGTTACCCAATTAATTGGAGAGATATCACAGATTCACCTGCACTTAATTTATCATGTAACCACCTATATACAAAAATAATTTCCAGTAACCATAACATAATCATAACGTAGAAAACAAGCATAAATAAAAGAAAAATTTTCTAAATTAGAATCACAAGTTATAAAGTTTAAGATATTGACATAATAAATCTATAATGAAAAAAAATTTCTTTACTAAAAGACCCTAAAATTAAATTTTTTTTATTTACTTATCTTTTGAAAAATATTATGAGTTTTATAGGAAGCCAAATATCAAATAATTCTCATGGAAAAGGAAACATCATTTCCCCCACGTATGATAAAAAGAACAATTCCTTTTTTTCATTTAGTAAATTTTTTTGTTGAAAAATATTCTTTTTTAGAAACCATTTAATGAGATTAATAATCAAATGGGTTGAATAAAAGAAAGTTATGTATAAATAAAAATATGCCTCAATGAAAGAAGATTGAGACAAAGTCCCTTATCTTGAGTCCAAATTGCCACATATGTTCCATTTTATCCTTGAATAATAAACTTAAATTAATTTATATTTTTTTATATCCTTTTTCAAAATAATTTTTTCCTTTTATATCAATTATTTCCTTTTTATAACAATCACTTAATTATTCAAGTTCATATCGGTCGTTTTGTCGATATTCGGTACTTGAGTCAAAAATGAACCTGTTTTGATGTAAATTTTCTATGCAGTCAAAATTAAATCATCTAAATAATTATATTAATGATTTAAATATCATATATATACACTATATATGTATTTATAATAGTCCATTACATTTGTAGATAATAAATTAAATGCACCGTTCATGGAGACGGTAGGCCATACGTACGCAAGAACTCTACCTTCATTTATTTGTCATAATAAATGAATGAGGAATAAATGATACATAGGTATGTTATAATTTCATAAGAATATATATGTTATATATGTTACATAAGTTCATTAATTCTATCCTTTATATGTTCCATGTTTGGCATGAATTAGTCATATCACTTTGAGGGGGCGGCAGTCCACACATACTCATATGAAATTATCATATTTACACATTATGGAAAGTATAATGGTATGATATAAATATAAAAATACATAATAATAGTGAAAATATTAATATAATATATATCAAATATAAATACAGTTCCATCATAATGGCCACTATGAGAGTTTGTATGAGAAAATTGAACAATCATCATTTCACGAGGTAGTATTTCTCTGTACATGGGAACTATATATTCGTATCCATTAGAGAGAGGTGTGTCTTTGTTTAGTTAGAATAATTATCATAATAAAATAACATTATTATGAGGATACTGGTGTTTTTTTTGTAATCATAGAATAAGAAGAGCATTGGGAGTAAAAATGGAAAATAAAAGAAAGGAACTTGATAGAAGAAATTACTTCCAAATCAGGTAATGCCTTTGATTTGAGCCGAAAGGATTACTTCAATTTCCTTTTACCAAAGTTAAGGATTATATGTGGATGGTACAGATGTTGGGAGATTATTTGAGTTGAATTTTTATGAGCTAAGGGGCTAGATTGGTTTGAGTAAGTGGGTATAGGTGGTGGCCTTTTATAAAATGGAGGAGGGGAATATTTGGAATGTAATAAAATATTATAATATTTGAAATTTATTTTGAAATTATAATAGTTATAAATTGATATATATCATTTATAAGATGATTTTGGGTTGAAATATTCTAAACAAATTGGTTTTAGAAAAATTTAGGAGACATACTTGACATTATATTTTAGCATTAACCCTTAGGTAAAAACATTAACTCTTTCAATGTCTTCTTGTATTTTCTTAATATATGGATACTATAGTTACTATAAAATTTCAAGAGGAAAAAAAGAGGATAATTAATAATATTTTTACATTATATAAGTTTTTTGGCCGAATATTATATTTTTAAGACTATTATATCAGTTTATAAAATTGTCTTTGTTTTGAAAAATCATTTATCACAATTTTAAACTATTTAGTAATTATTTTTTGATAAAGTCATAACAAATTTATTTCATATAAAAATAAATAAATACCTATCATTTATATTTAATCCATAAAATTCTTTTACAGAATAAAAATGTAAAAATTACATTTATTTTAATATTTATAATATCATTTATTTGAATCTTTCGTTAATAAGGTAATCACTGCATCATCATTGTATCAAAATTTTATTTATTTATTTAATGTCTAAAAATTATAAATAAAATAACATGATATAGGAAATCTTTTTATATTCCCAATTATTATTTACAGTCAAATATAATTATTATATAACCCTATGTTGAAATTGGTGTATTAAAAGATACATGTTTTTGTTATATTTCCCTTTTCATTAAATTAAATATTATAAAATGTCATATTCACACCCAAGTGGATCAAAAATTCCAAACGTTCATCTTAAGCATGATAAAGGTCATATATATCTCATCCAATATATTTAGGACACGTTTTAGGGTAGTTTTATATTATTATATTTTTATTTTTCACCTTATTTACTTGATTTACCCTTTAATAATGGTAAAAAAATAATAACTAAAGTTACTATTCATTATGTACAAAAATAGAAGTTAACCATTTACATAATTTCAACCTTCTAGTTCTAAATAAGGAATCCAATTTTCCAAATTCATCACACATAATTGGTAGAAATTAATTTTAAATTAATTCTAGTTTTCAAAACCATAAAACAAGATTTTAAGAATTAAAAACCATCAAAAGATTAACATGTGATAATATCCAATTAAACTGTGAAATTATATACAATGATAATTATTAGAGTAGATGATAAAAAGATAATACAATTAAACTTTTAAAACAATTAAAATATTAATATAACCATATAAATAAACTAGACAAAAACACAGTTCTGAATTAAAATTCAGTATTTTTCAGTATTCCTCAAAAATGAAATTTATCTGAAAAAACACAAGTTTATATTTTTATGTCCCAATTATACAGAAGAAGTATATTTTATAAAATATAAAATATAAAAGTGAAAAAAATATTTTCAAAAAGGTTTCTCCATGGAAATGTTGTGAAACGACCTTTTAAAAATATTAGAGTATTTATTGCTTAAAATTGGATTCATTCTCATTTTTAGACTCTGAAATTATATAGATAATTGTATAAAAATTTAAATAATATGAAAATTAATAATTTAGTTTAATATATTCATTCCTTATAATTAAATTTATAGGACTGAACTACCATTTAAAATAAAAATATTATTATTGTGTTATTTTTTGGTATAACTCTGTGATTCTGTGAAACGTAAGATTTTAGAGAAACCTGTTATTACATGTTAGATATTCTATCATACATAATGTCCCCTTAAATCTAAAATTAATATAAAATTAAAAAAAATTAATAGATAAAAAATGTATTGTTATATTAATACTTGGTATGTTATACTATTCCCCCTTTTGGAAATTGCATTTTTGTTATTTTAAAATTGGTATCAGAAACATTATTGAAAATATCACATTGGAAAAAGAGTCAATAAAACAATCAATTTCAAAAAAATTTATAGAAGTACAAAGGAAACTTGATATAACACATAATAGGATTATATATTAGAAAAAATGGATATAGAAGAGAAACTAACCATCTTGTCCTGATTGAGAGGGATAGAAAACTTGATTAGAAGAAATATAATAACCAGAAATCTAAAAACATGTGATATGTTAAACGGTCTATGATTTTCCAGTAGGAAAACTAAATGGGAAATGTTTTTTAAGGACCTTCTCATAATTTAAAGTAATTTATTTATGATATTGACTAAGAACATAAGGAAACATACTTACATGTCGAGTAGAATTTCGTCCTTTAATAGATTTCTACCACAAACTCATTTTTTATCTAAACAAAGTGTATTCACGATGACTTGGTCACACAAAAAGAACTAGAATCTACTTCTAGTAAATCAAATAATCAACAAACAATTATCAATCTATTCGTCATATCTTGAAACATTAAACATAACCAAAATGGTTAGGATAACATAAGATATTTCCCCAAAGAGAATAATCATTTATAAGAAAAAAGTCTACTTTTAATCTTTAAAATTCAACTCTAATACCCAAAGTCCAACATAGAAAATTTTACAAATAATTGTCCATAAATTTCATAAAAATATTCCAAACAAGGATTGAAATAAAAATTTGATGGTTTTAATCCGATAATCATCCAATATAAATTTTAATAGTTATCTACAAATAACATAAATCGCTCTTAATGACACATACCAAAAATTTAATAAGCTGACAACATATTCTACAAGACATGATAATTATATTCTTAAACACACTAATTCCACATAATACCACAATTAGAAATCATAGATTATTTCCAAAATATAATTCAAACATTAATCCTTAATTAAATCCCATAGTATTCAATTTACCATAATCATATAATGTTATCCAAATAGAGAATGTCTTCCTAAATAACATTTTTCACTTTATCCCCAAATCATTTTTCTATTACCAAGTATATCAATTTTATAAAATATACGTTCCCAAAATCAAAAGTTTATGATTCTATAAACTTGTTAATCTAAAAAAAGTCAAACTAACAATGGACATCATGTAGGATAGTGGTATGTGAAAAATATGTATCTCACTTCGGTTGTCGGTTCGATTCCCATAGCCTTGTCTGATGTGATGGGTTGTCACCCTTCCTGTGAGTTTTCCTTTTTATAAAACTATATTATTCATAAAACATTAAAAAATGAGATAAAATATTCAAAAATATCCATAACATATTTATCCTCAAGATTATTTCATGCCTTTTAATTGGAACCTCAAAATGTAATTAACCATAATTACCTCAAAATCATTGATCATATAAACCCTAATGGTTCTTTATAATTATTTCCACAAAATAAAATATTATTCTTCCCCATTTTAGATGAGAAACTTATGGGTTATACATTCTAGAAGTCCTTCAATGTAATCTCATCATTAATACATTTAAACATATCATCATCCATAGATCCAACATAACTCTTCAATTCCAAAAATGTAGACATCTTAAGAATAAAAATTCTTCATGATCTATTATCCATGTTTCTACATCTTATTATTTAATACATAATTCCTATAAAAAAATCAAGAATAACATCACAAGAGTCAACCATGTCAAAACATGAGTTATGAAATAATCCATACCATTCATAGGTCATTTTTAGTTTCCTCATCTTCAATTAGTAATGAATTGGGTATTGGTAAATATATATTTTTATGGTCCTGCTAATCCCATTCTGAAACGTTCTTTTTATGAATTCTATTTACATAATTACCATGGACACCATATTTACAACATTCAATTTATCCCTTAGAAAGAACTTATTTTCTTTTCATGGAGTCAACTAAATTCTTCTATTTTCCATGGAAGTTTATTCCTTTATTACCATCATTACCACATCTATAACATCTTCTCATCCCATAGAAACATTTTCTGATATGTTTCTTTCAAAATCCATAACAAATATATTGTTGGATATACATACCTTTATGACTATTACCTAAACATCCATAGGGATTTATTTATCGCATATATGATGTCTTAGAAAAATCACAAATGTTCAAGTGGTAAATCCTGACTCCAGATATTTAGTTAAGAATAACCACAAGATTTCTAATTACAGCCCCCATTTCATTCAGTTTATAATTCAAAAAACCTACATAGTTTCCTTCACATCCATTGTTACATTGGTGTCTACTAGATCCATCCATTTACAAAAACCAAAAAGGTCAGTATGAGTATATGATTAAAATCATAATATAATGTCTTATGAGGAGGGTAAACAATAATATATAATTATTAATGTTATCTTAAACTCCTTAAATTTATCTTAAAAAACTATGAATCTTTCTAATATGCTAATAATTATTGTTATGTTGTTATATTAAACATTTCACTTATGCATAAATAACAACCTAACCTCTAAAGTTTTCTAAACCAACCTATAATAAAAAATATAAGGACTCAACCTTAAAACATTCCTTAATCTTGATATTAGTCAATAATTTTAATTTAATTCTCATTGGGGATATTTTCAGGTTAAGAGTAATAGATAATTATGCCATAAATATTACATTATATATCAAATATTACAAATGAGAAACACATACTCTATACAATTCATCAAAAAATAAAAATACATAAATAAAAAAAGAATTATTTGGATGATAAAAATATTCTAGAATTATTCATTTCCCATTTACTTCCTTATACTCAATAAAACAGAATTTTGAAAAACTTGTGATGAGCATAAAAATCTCAGTAAGGGATATAAAATATGCAAAGAAAACATAAGTCCAAAAATACATACAAATAAATGAAATCGTACTTTGCACTCAAAAAACATAATATCATTATGATAAATCCAGAAATCATAAGTTTTAGTAATAACTCATATAAATCATAAATTATAAAGGTAAATTGTGGCATCCATAACAAACTTACATTGTATATTTCTCAACTATATAGGGATTAACCTTATTGGTTACATTTAGAATACCCATCACTGTATATTCCCTAAATCTCTTAAGAGAAACCTTAATGTTTACCTCTATTATATTAACCCATACATTGGAGATCTATCATGGGCTCACCTTCCCCCAGTTTACCATGGAACCACCCATATACGTAAATAATTCCTATGAACCATAACATAATCATAACACATAAAACAAGAATAATGGAAAATAACATTTCCACATTGAAATCACAAGATATCTGTTCAAGATATTGAATAATAAATCCTTTCTCAAAACCATTTTTAATACCAAAAAACCCTAAAATGAAATATATTATTTAAATTTCTTTTAAAAAACATTTCGACTTGTATGGGAATCCAAATATCAAATAATTCTCATGGAGGCGGAAAGGTCATTGTCCCCGCATACATCAAAAAGAAACATTCCACTTGTTGTTTAGTAAACTTCTTTATAGAAAAAGAAAATTTTTGAAAAACATTTAATGAAATTTAATGTGAAAGGGTTTGATTATATAATGTATAAAATAAAGTCTTGTATTAATCAAAATATTCCCTAATGAAAGGAAATTGAGATGAAGTCCCTTACCCTGAGCCCAATCATCAGGTATATTCTTTTTTATCACTGAATAATAAAAATAAGATAATTTATATTTTTTTGAGATTTTTTCCATGTTTATTATTCCTCTTATATCACTTATTACCTTGTATTAAGAATCATATAATTATTCAAATTCGTATCAGTTGTTTTGTCGATATTCAGTACATGAGTCGAATGTGAATTTGTTTTGATGTATATTATCCATGTAGTCAAAATTACAAAATATAAATAATTATATTAATGATTTAAATATAATATATATGTCATAATAATTTATTTATAATAGTCCATAACATTTAAAGAAAATAAATTAAATGCACCGTTCATGGAGACGGTAGGCCATAAGTACGCATGAACGCCACTTTCATTTTTCTCAAATTAAAGGAATGAAAAATAAATGATACATAGGTATGTTATAATTCTATTAGAATATCTATGTCATGTATTTTACATAAGTTCAATAATTCCATCCTTTATACATTCCATTTATGGAAAAAATTAATCATATCACTTTGAGGGGCGGTAATCTACATTTCCTCAAATGAAATTTTCATATTTTCACATTTTGGAAAGCCTAATGGTACACTATAAGTTAAAAAAATAAGAATAAAGAGAATATAAATATAATATATATCATATCTCAAAATACATTTCCATCATAATGGCCACCATGAGAGGTGGTTGGAGATAATTGGACAATCATAGTTTCATGAGGAAATAGTTCACTGTACATAGAAAGAATATGTTCCTATCCATTAGATTGACGTGTATGTAAGTGTAGTTAGAATAAATTTCATAAAATCATCCTAGTATATCTAGTATTATGTGTTTTTTCTGAATACATAGAATAATAATATCATAGGGGTGATGAATGAAAATATATTAAAGGAACTTGAGAGAAGACATGACCTCTAAATATGGTAACTCATTTTGATTTGATCCAAAAGGATTTATTAAAATTACTTCAACCAAAGTTGAGGATTCTAGGAGGATGTGAGGGATTTTGGGAGATTATTTAAATAGAGATTATATGAGATAAGGGGCTTGATAGGTGTGAGTAAGTGGGTATAGGTGACGGCCTTTTATAAGAGGGGGGATGGGATATTTAGGAAAGTCTTGAAATATTATTTTATTATAAATTTTTACTTAATTATAATAGCTAAAAAGTGATATATATATTGTATAAGATGATAATGGTTATAAATAATACCAAAAATAGGTTTTAAAAAAATTATAGGTCACCAAATTTACCTTATCTTTTAGCTTTAACCCTTAGTTAAAAACATTTTCTCTTACCATGTCTTCTTGTATTTTCCTAATATATGGTTACTATAGTTATTATAATATGACAATAGAACCAAAATTTGATCATTAATTACATTTATTACTTTATATAAGTTATGTGTCTGAATCATATATTTTTAGGACTATTATATAATTTAATAAAATAGTCTTTGTTTTAAGAACTCATTTATGTCAATTTGGACACTATATAGTAATTGATTTTTTTTGTTAAAGTAATAATGACTTGATTCCTTCAAAAAAGGCATTAACACATCCCTAACATGTCAATTTCATCCAAAAAAGGTATATATGGAATCAAAATATTCAAATTAAATTTATTTTAAAATTTATAATATCTTTTATTTTAATCTTTCATTAATAAGGTAATCACTACATCATCATTGTGCCACAAATATATTTATTTATTTAATATATAAAAATTATAAATTAAATACCATGATGTAGGAAATATTTTTTATTTCCAATGAATATTTATAGTCAAGGATATCAGTTATATTAAATTATATTAAAATGGTTATATTAAAAGATACTTTCTTATGTTATATTTCCCTTTGCATTAAATTAAATATTATAAAATCTCATTTTCACACCCAAGTGGCTCCCAAATTCCAAATTATCATCCTAAAAATACTCATGGCAAGAAACATCTTATCCAATATTATTTTAACCATTTTTCGGGTAGTTTAATATTATTATAATATTATTTTTACCATTATTTTCATGATTTACCCTTTAACCATGGTAAATAAAAAAAATTAATGATGTTACTATTCATAATGTCAAAAAATAAAAGGTACCGATTAAAATATTTTGGAACTTTTGATTCCAAATATGGAAACCAAATTTAAAAATTCAAAAAACAAAATTAGAAAAAATTAATTTAAAATTAATTCATGTTGTCAAAACCAGAAAACATGGTTTTAAGAACAGAAAACCATCAAAAGATTGACATGTGTTTATGTCCAATTAAAATGTGAAATTACATAAAATGACCATAATTGGAATAAATAACAAAATCATAATCCAATTGTCTTTTTAAACCAATTAAAAGGAAAATATAACTATATAAATTAATAAGATGAAAATGCAGTTTTGAATTATGATCCAGTATTTTTAACTATTCATTAAAAAAATTAATTTTATCAGAAAAATAACAAAAGATAATTTTGAGGCCCCACTTATAAATAAGAAGTTTATTTTATCAAATAGGACATATAAATGTGAAAAAAATATCTTTAAAAAGGGCTCTCCATCAAAAGGTGGTAAAACGTCCTTTTAAAAATATTAATGTTTTTATGCATAAAATTGGAATCAATCTCATTTTATGCCTCTAAAATTAATTAGATAAATGTATAAACATTTATGAAATATTTAAAGTAATAATATAGTTACTTCTCTTCATTCCCACAAATAAAACAAAAAGGGGTTAACTTCCATTTAAAATATTAACATTTTTGTTGTATTTTTTTGTATAAGTCAGTGTTTTGTGAAACGTAAGGTTTCAGAGAAACTCGTTGTTGCATGTCGGGTATGCTATCATACATAGTATCCCATTAAAAATAAAATTAATATTAAATTAAAAATTTTAAATAGAAATGAAAATTTATTATTCTATAAATACGAGTGATGTTATATTGGAAATATTATTCAATTAATTTAAACTCTCTTTTTGAACCGTTATGATGTATTTGAATATGATTAAGTTAGTTAACTTAATTTGAAAGTCGATATGGATAACAAATATTGGGAATGTTCGTTGTAATTAAAGATCTAAATTTTCAGGATTAGATAATGAAGTTTGAGAAAATTAAAATCAATGTAATATTGGTTAAATAATGTTTAAAATAGTATAGTCATAGAGTTATATTGTTTTAATTGAGTATGATACCAAGTGGTTAGTATGAATTATAGGACGACAAGATATTTTAATAAATTATTATATCATAAGATTAAATTTTCCCATGTAAATTATTATAATTATTTTATAATGACCGTAAATCATGTTAATACTTATGGTTTTATTAATTTTTGACTTCCTAAGGATCCATGTGGAAATTATATTCCATGGATAATGATAAAACATTTCAAACAAAAAATTTAATTGTATAAGGGATATAGTGAAATAATTTATTGATTATTCTAAACTAGTATTGAGAATATAGAATGATAATGTCAATATTGTTTAAATAAAATACACACAAGAGAGTTAAATATTTTGTATAAAGGAACATAAATAGATGAATATGAAGATGAAAAGATGATTTAGTTTCAAATACATCAAAAAATTTATTGAATATGGGTAATTAATTTAATAGTGTTGGTAAATGCTAAATGTGTGGTTTTGATTTTCATCATAAGGGTCAAAAGGTAAAATTGTAAAATATAACATATTGAACAAAGAAATTCATATGAAATTTCAACTTTTGAAATATCTTGTATGTTTTCAATCTATATTTTCAAGCATATAAGGTCAATTATGTCTTCACCAACTATTGTATATTTAGTTATAAATAAAAGCACCGATAATTATGAGTTCTGTGTAAATAATTTTCTTAGGTTTTAAAAAGTTATTTTTATGGATCTTGGTGTCAAAACATTAGTATAATTATTTACGAAAATAAGAATTTGTTTCCTCCCTATGTAATTCACATATACTAATTTTTCATGTAGATGGATCTCCTTCTACAACCTAAATAATCCAATTATATTCATACAATGTATGCATATTTTTGAGTTCCAAATAGAAATTAATATGATATTAAATGTCCAATTTAGAGGATGAAATTTTTCGAATGGGGAATTATATAACAGCCCAAAATATTAATATTTTACTTATTTTGAGTAATTCAATTTTTCTACCAGCTTTCTCTACACCCGAAATTAATCTTAAACTAAACCAATTTATATTTACATCAAATATATATATCTATGAATTAAAATTAATACAAATTCATTGAATTAGTGGTAATTGTTTGGTCTAAAATACTTCAGAAAAATTTATAATTATAAAAGAATAGATACATTTAATATCAATGAAATAAAATCAATATAGATTAAAAACAATGACAATAATTTTATGAGTAAAAAAATATTTTCCTGATAATAATAAATTATATTAATAAAATTTAAATTCAATGTTAATAAAATAATAGAATTTATTTAAAAATTTTAAAATGTATTACCAATAAAATAATTTTATTTTTTGGGAATGAATACAAACTTTTCAAAAAAATAAATTTTACAACATGAAAAATTTTATGATATATTTCGGGATTTTATAAAAATATTAAATTATAAAACATTCGAAATATATTTTAAAAATTGAAAAGAATTTTTATTAGTAATAGTAATATAATAATAATACTATTTTATATTAATTTTAATAAATATTCCTACTTTCGGTGAATAGTACAAAAATACTATTTTTACAAACAACATTATTTTTATGAAATTATTACAATATTATTTTGAAAAAAAATACACAGAACCATATTCTAGGTTAAAATATATATTATATTTTTGTATTTATAATTTTTTTTTAATTTTTTTTAATTAAATAATCCAGAATGTATATATGGTAACATTTATAATAATATCTCAAAAAAATTATCTTTAATGCACCATACATTTTTTTTAAGAATTAATTATTATCAATTTTAAAAATTGAAAAAAATTAAATGGATTTAATGTTTGAATAATTTTTCAAAATTATATAATATGGATAAAATTATATATATGAATAATGATTCAGTTACATTAAGAAAAAACTAGTTTTAATATTAAAAGAAAAAATAGAAAAAGTAACAAAATCAAGGGGTAATGGGATTGAATCATGATATGGTCATGTATAAAATTATGTGAATAATATGTATATTAAATTTATATATTCTCCAAATAATTTATTTATCATTTCTTAGTCACATAACATGTTTAATATGTCCCTGTTTATATTAAGTGGATATATTTACAGAAATATGTTCCCCCGCATAGAAAACATGCCTTTCTCCACTTCTTTAGGGAACTACTAAAAAATGTTTCTTTTAAATAGAATAGAATATTTCATTCCGAGAGCATTATATTTCTCTACCATTGGATTCTTTTCACATTATATTATCATATTTCATTCATTTAAATGGATTCCTCTCTGAAAATCTCATACTGTTCAATGTAATTAATCATTTCTACCTAGCTAATTTATTTATGATTATTATTTTAAAAATATAAAATTAAAATCCCCATGTAATAAATTATTTATTAGAACCACATTTATATTTATTATTCTTTTAAAATAATCATTATTCACATTTAAGCTTTTGTACTACTAAATATTATACCATATTTATGTGTATTATCTGAACTATTTCATTCACGATGCAATGAATTTTTTATTCCATCCCTACAATACATGGATTCATTAAAATATAAATTTAATAAATAATTTTAGATTTTATTTCTTATTTATTATTTTTATTCAATATTACTCATTTATTAATTTATATAGAAAAGTCACGTGATAACTATGCATATGTGTAGAGTTTTGCGAACATGGAACACATGATTTCCTTTTTCTTTTTAGAACCAACATAAATGAAAGATCATGTGTACATGATTAAATTATAAATATTATGTTTTTGATATCATTAAGGTTATGATATTTAAAATTTCATTACTCATTAATTATATGATCATTGAATGGATACCATCAATGAAATTTTGTAATGTTAGAAAACTAAGTGGAAAATGATTTCTTTAATCATAATAATTAATGAATATAAACTATCTTATCATTATAATTCATTATAATTCCTTAATATCACACAAATATAAACCAAATAGTATCATTATGATTATATTATAATGATTTTTAAACTGAACCATCTCATAGTCAGCTAGTAATCATTATAGGTTCATGTTTGGGTCAATTTAACAACAAGCATGAATAATACTATTCAATTATATATTGGATTAAAATGAGAAAATATTTACTAGTATAATATTATTTTGTTAAGTGTATACTTTATTTTTTGGATATTTAAAGGTTATATGAATATTGAACTCAATTATTAAGAAATCGTCCATTATTCATTAAGAAATATCAGAACTTATTATTATTGATTTCAACCTTTAGGATCAATAATGAAACATAAATAAAAATAGATTACTTATTTATAAAAAATTATTGATAAATTATTATAACATATTTAATTATTATTTAACAATTAACAACAAAATTGAATCAAAAAAGAAAACATTTTTTATAAATATAGTTCAAATAGATAATGATTACTTGCACACATCTACAAAAATATGTAAAAACTATCTAATGTACATATATATTGAAAATATTTAAATGAGGTGTTTTAATTACTTTAATCAAGAATATGTTTTTTATGTATGTATGTAATGAACATAATTATATTAATTAGGATGTTTAGTGCATGTGGAGAATTAATTCTCACATATCTAATGGCTTTTCCTCAAATTCATATTTTCATGATAGGTATGGTATTGAAATGAAAATATAATTTTTATGTTGTACATAATACCTATTTATTATAACATTCAATTTTTTAAATTTTGATCATGTTATTTTATGCTCAATTAGATGGCCAATATGTTGAGGTGTTATGATTAATTTTTAACTCGTACTATAGGGGTTATCTTAGTATCAATAATAATTCTTTTAGAAATGATCAAAGTAATTAATCATGTATCCTATTTGTCAGTTTATAATGATTTAGAATATAATGAATGTTAAAAAAATTATTTCATTTTGATTAATGCGATAATCTTACCCATGTCATGTTATTTTCTATAAATTTACTTCTAATAAAGTGTTACCATAATCATAAGTTTTATTTATATGTAAATTTCCATTTGTTTTGTTATGATTTTTCACTTGAATTATTTTCATATATGTTTGGTATATTCATCTCATTTTATGTTGTTATGTCGAATTACATTACTCTATATTTTTTTCGTACCTAATTTCAATATAAAACATATTATGCTTCATGGATTATGTCTTCTATATGTTATATTTCTAGCTCATATATTCATTTATTGAGTTATAATGTTTAAATCTTGAAATTTTCTATTCGATTATTGGGTTATCCCACAATAATATTTTATTCATTTTTATTTTACCATATTATTTCGTAAAATTATATTCTAATACAAATGAATGTTTTTTTGCACGTTATACAATTAGAGTTTTTCTAAATTATTATAAAAATAATGAAAAGTTTTCCCTTTAACAATCAAATGTTTTAAATCCTCTCCTAATTTCTAAAAGATACACATTATGAGTTTTCGATGATATATTATTGGTGGTTATTTTGGAATTTAGTGTATTTCTAATGTTATGACATCACCATTTCAAAATTTATCTTCAGAAGACATAGTTAAATTTTAATTCAATATAAATATGTTTCAAAAATATAATTTATGAATCCAACTTATTTCTCTTATAATTCTCCAATAGATTTATGAAAAATTGTTTAAATTTATGTAATTTCCCTATAATAATATAATTGAAGGGATTGACCTTGTTTTCCCAATCATTTTAAATCTTTATCCCTTAATATGTATTACAATTGAATGAATTATTTTATAATGTTGTTATTTATTTTTTTACAATATCCTCATTTGTTTCTATAGTTACACATGGGTTGTGTTACATATAAACCATCCAAATTTATTCAATATATGACTTTAATTATTGTTATTCTAGAATTTACATAGACATGTACTCATTTTTTATATGGTGTGAACATAATATCTGCATAAAATGTGGATTGGATGATGTTCACCCTGATAGAATGTTATTATATAGACATAGGGAAATGTATTAGAATTATGTATCATTCCATTCATATATGTTTGATTAATTGAATGATATCTATATATTATTTTACCAACAAAATTATTTCTATGGATATGTTATGAACATGTAATCACATTTAGTGTGATGTGGAAAAGTATTGATGTTCTCCAGGACTATTTACTACTAACACAAGTTGATTATGTTTTTTTCAGTTGATATATTTCCTTATATGGATAGATTTTTTTTATTTAGTTTGATGTTCCTCAGGGATTTGTATTAATAATATTTTTGACTCTTATGGTGATTGTATTAGATTTAATAATGAGAGGTATGAGGCCCTGGCATTATATAGCCTCATGATGCACTGAAATAACTCAATATAAATAAAGGGTTAGGTTTTAGTGTATACTACTGTAACATCCTATATAAATAATTAATAAGAAACTTTTCATATTTATTAATATTTTTGAATTATATATTAATTTTACATAAAAGGGGATTCTATTTTTGACGGCGTACCCGATACACAACAATGAGTTGCTTTGAAATCTTACGTTGCACACTAATAATATAATATTATTATTTTAAATGGTAGTGAATGCCTAGCCATTGTACTGGCTGGAATGAATAGAAATAACTAAAATATGATTATATATTTTTGTTAAATGTTTTGAAAATTATCCAATAAAGTTTTGGGGCTTAAATTGTGAATGAATCTAATTTTAAGCATGAATACTCAAATATTTAGTAATAGGATGATTTACCACCTTTTAATGGAGAACCCTATTTAAATATATATTGGTCATTTTTATATATCTTATTTGAATAAATAAAATTATTCTTTAGATTTAGGACATCAAAATTCACTTTGGGTTATTTTTTGGTATTTTTCTGATAAAGTTCCTTTTTAATGAATAATGAAAAATATAGCATTTTAAATCAAAAGTGCATTTTAATATAATTTATTTATATGGTTATATTATATTTTTAATTTTTTTTAAATTGTAAATAGAATATATTTTTACCATTTAATCAAATTTTGGTAATTGGAAATAATTTCATTTTGAAATTGGACATAAAAAACTATCCATCTTTTTATAGTTATTATTTCTTAAAAACAGGCTATTTGTTTTGACAAAGGGAAATAATTTTAAGTTAATTAATGAAACATCTATTGTTTGAATTTTTTAAAATAGACATAACTTTTGAATCTAGGATAACAAATATAGATTAAGATGAATTTTTGGTATTCTTCTAAAAAAAATCAATTTTTGATGAATACCGAAACCACTTAGTAGTAGTTAAAAAACTGAATTTTTCATTTAAATGAAATTATTCAACTTAGGTGAATTGAATTTCGAAAATCTAACATACATGGTTGTAATTAGTAAGTAAAATTTTGTTCAATTAGATGAAATTTTTTTGGTGTATAGTAACTTTTGACTTTTATTTACCGCAGTTAATGGTAAATAAGGTAATTCAAGGTAAACAAATATCATAATAATACAAAATTTTCTTAACACTTATCCTAACAAAATTTGATGAGTCATGCCAGACCATGGTCATCTTTGGGTCGATTTTGGGACCCCATGGACCCACTTAAGTGTGATAATGACACTTTAGATTAAATAATTTAATGTAAAGGAAAAATTGACACAAAAAAATATCTTTTGATAAATTAATTTTTACATGGGTTTATTTAAGTTATATTTTCGACTTTAAATATTCATTATAAATCAAAAACAATTTCCTAAATCATGGTATTTTTTTATAATTTTTAGACAATAAATAAATTACATTATTTATGACACAATAATGATGCAGTATATACATCATTAATAAATGATTAAAATAAATAAGATTATAAATATTACAATAACATTCAAAACCTATCCAATTCTTATTGGCTTATTTTATTTCGGCAATTAGTTATGTTATATTAAACTTTATTTAGTTTTGGAGCTTTATTACCGAATATCATTATATTATAATATATTATTTTCACACTTTCCTAAAGAGCCGCTCCTCCCCCTTATAAAAGGACACCACATATAATCAATTAATCACACCTCTCAAGCCTTTTGGCTCCTCCTACCTCTACCCAATTAAGCTCCCTACATCCTTATCCTCCACTTAGAAGCCTTACCTTAGGCAGAAGGCACTTCAGTAAGTCCTTTTGGTTCTACCCAAAAGAAGTTACCAAAATTAAAGGTAACAATTCCTCCAAACTTCTTTTCTTTTATTTTACATATCCAACACATTAACTATTTTTATTCAATAGTTATATAACAAAACCAGTATCATAAATATAATAGTATGTTTTTATGAGAAGTATTTTAACTACATTTACACACACCTCAATCTAATGGGTGAAAAACGTATTGTTTCTATGGATGGGAAATTAACGCCTCATGAAATGATGATTGTTCGATTATATCCTACTACTTCTCATGGTGGCCATTAATATGGAAATATATTTATATATTATATAAATTATGTATATATTTTATTTATGCTTCTGTATTTTACATTTATTATCTACCTTTATGGTTTCTATAATGGGTAAACACGATAATTTTATTTGAGGAAGTGCAGACTACCGCCCCTCAAAATGATATGACTCGTGAATGCCATATGTGGGATGTATAAATGATATAGTTAATGATATAATATATGATATTATAATGTAATTATAATATAACTATGTATTATTATGTTTTAATTTCATTGAATTTCAAAATAGAAATGAAAGCGGTGTTAAGGCGTACGTACGCCTTACCATCTCCATTAACAGTGCATTTCAATTCTTATCTAAAAAATGTTATGTACATTTATAATTACATATATATAATGGATATATATGATTTAAATGATTTCTAAATCATGAATATAAATAGGGAGATAACGGACTATTGACCACATTGACCACTTATAATTATAAGGTGTTCATTTTTTACTCAAGTACCAAATATCGACCAAACGACCATTATTAACTTAAATGATTCCATAATATTTATAACATTTTAATAGGTGATATAAAAAGGATAATAAACCTGAAAAAGGTTCTTAAGAAAGTATAAATTACCTTTATTTTATTATTCAGGAAGAACATGGAACAACCGAGTTATGTCCGACATGAGGTAAGGTATTTTCTTATCTCACTTTTAGTTCTGTGAGATTTCCATTGCTCGCCACATATTCATTGCATGTGGTGTATTGTGTACTTCCATTTCATATATATTATCACTATTCTCATTATATTCATGGTATTCTGTGATTCATTTTGTGGTTATTAACTTTTGGTCATACGACTCAGTAGATTACAATGTGGTAAAGGGTTTCATCTCACTTTTTATTCCCGTGAGATTCATGCTATATTTTCCACTATTTCCTTTTGTGTGGTGTATGTAATTCCAATTATTGTACTATTTGTGTAATATAAATTCATTTACAAGTATTTAAATCTTCATTGTATGATTCTTCTTTCATGTGGTGTATGTATTGTATGTTACCGAATCGGTAAGGGAACCTTTCACCCTCCTATTTTTAAAAGACTTCTTTTTGTTTTGTATTATAATTTACATCTTATTTTGTAGGGATATGTTATTATATATCCTTATTGATGTAAATTTTATTTTCATGTGATGAGATACCCTTTTTATCTCATCAACTCGCTCTCTTAATTTTAAAGTGACACCGTTATGCTATTGAATTTTTACAAGGGAGCTTCTTAACCCAATTTTAGTTCTTTGGGTTCAACTTTTACTTTTTGAATTGGTCATCCTATGAATATTTGTGAATGAACTCTGATTTTTTTACACTTAATATCAACTTATATTATGTGTATTTATATTTTTCACACATAGTTATGTGGTTGATTTATCCTTAATTTAATGATACCATCTTTATATGGGATTTCATCTCAATTTACATTTCCACTGAGACTTCATTGTTGTTATGCACCAATTCACTCTTATATAGTGTATATACTATCCTTTGACATATTATGTCCTGAATCCCTTTATTCTCATAATATTATAATGATTGGATTAAATTTTATTCCTCAATTATTTGTTATTCAAGCATCTCACTTTTTGTTAAAAAACACTTTAACCAAAATATCTATTAAATGTTTTAAAGATTTATTCTTATAAATATTTATCATTAATATCCATGCTTTCAAAATAAAATTAGGATTTATTTATATCGAAATTAATGTTTTCAAATGATAATTCATTTAAAAACTTCAAAGTGGTAGGGGACACTTTGATTAAAAAATCTCTTTTTAAATGGTTTTGAAAATGATTTGATAAAGCATTGTTTATTTCAATTATTGATATGATATATTATAATGTGGAAATTTTATCTTTCCTTTATACATGTGTTATATGTTATGATTATGTTATGGTTATTGGGCATTGTTTATATATACGATAGGTTCCGTGGTAAACCTCGGGCGGGTGAGCCCGAGATAGCTCTCCAATGCCTTGGGTAATGTGATGGAGGTAAACGTGATGTTTTTCCAAAGAGATTTATAGAATATACTATGATGGGTATTCCAAGTGTAACTCCCTTCGTAGCAGTGATAGCTATAATGTAAGTTTGATATGGATTCCATAAGAAACCATTATGATTTATGATTTGTGTGTGATATTCAAAAATATTATGATTTCATAAGGTATATTATGATTGAAAAGCATGGTTTCATTAATTTGTATTTATTGATGGGATAATGTTTTTCTTCTTTATTTTATAACCCTTACTGAGCCTTTTATTCTCATACCATGTTTTTGAAATGTTTTCCACATGACTTAAAGATGAATAGGGTAAAGGATGGGATCAACGAAAAGTCATTCTTTCTAATACATGGAACTAGACATGTTTCATTTTAAGAGTTTTTATTTTGTGAAAAAAATGGATACTGAGTAATAGTGTCTATATGTAATATTCAAGTTGTTATGTAATAATTATGGCCTAATTCTCTAAAACTCTAAACCTGAAAATATCCTCTATGTGAATTATTTATTTAATTCAATATTATGTGATGTTTTAAGGCCGAGTCCTTATAGTTGGTATCAGAGGTCATTTTAGATAACATTAGAGGTTAGGGTGTTCTTTACACATAAGTGATATTACTATAATGGTTAGGATTTTAGAAAGATTCATATTTTTTAGATAATGTGGATGTGTTTAAGATAACATGAATAAGTATATCTTTTCATATACCCTCCTCATAAGACATTATATGATGATTTTACTGATATACTCACACTTACCTTTTTTGTTTTAGTAAATGGATGGATCTAGTATGCACCAAAGTAACAGTGGATGTGAAGAGAACTATGATGGTTTTCTGAATGAGAAATTGAATGAAATTCGAGCTGCAATGAGAACTCTTATGGTTATTATCAACCAACTATCTGGAGTCATGATTGACCACCTAAACCTTATTGATTTTTATAAGTCATTGTATATGAGAGAAACAAATCCCCACAAAAGTTCAGGTAATAATCATAAAGGAAAGTATATTAAAAAAGCTATGAGTCAAGGATGTGGAATGAAACACATTGGAAAATGTTTCAAAGAGATAGTAAGATGCTATAAATGTGGAAGTGAAGGTCATGAAGCAAGAACCTGTAATGGAAAAAGGAAGCATCTTGTTGACACAAATAAAGGGAAAGAAGTTATTTCTGAGGGATCAATTGAATGTTATAAATGTGGTGTACATGGTCATTATATAAACAGATGTCATATGAAAAATTTTTAGGAATGGGATCACTAGGATCATACAAATATATGTTTACCAATACCTAATAACATTATAATTTGGGATAAAGAAACTGGTAATGACTAATGAAAGGTATGAATTATTTCTTGACATATTCTTTGACATTATTTAATTTTAGAATATGATTCATGATTTTTTTGTAGGAAATAAGTATTTCAGA
Organism: Viscum album; assembly: GCA_963277665.1. NCBI lineage: Eukaryota > Viridiplantae > Streptophyta > Magnoliopsida > Santalales > Viscaceae > Viscum > Viscum album. The sequence continues at coordinate 78,123,138 of OY728152.1, read as the reverse complement.
ATAAGTTGGTAAAGAATGGTTAATGGATCATGTAGAAGGTTGAATGAGTAAGAAGTCAACATATAAGGGATTCAAGATTTATGGTAGATTTTAGGATGGTGAAATTCTTAAAATTATTAAGGCTCTTTTGATGATGGGATTACATTGGAAGACTTTTTGTAGTATGTGTAACCCTGAAGTTTGATATATGAAAATTTTATTCAAGGAATAATTATCATTTTATTTTGATGAGTAATGGTGGAATTTTATTTTGGGAGAATCTATGTTTTTATTATTGACATATGGGGATTTTTTTTATGGAAATTATTAACCTATCAGAGAGAATATGTGATTGGGTTAATTACACTTCAGTACAAGACATTAAGAGTAGTATATTTTATTTGGAGATAAATGTTATGATTTACTGTGCAAGGCTATGTGATAAAATCCATCTTAGTTTTGGGTTTCAATAATATTTCAGATTATTTTGAATAATTTTAAGGACAATTGTATGTTGAATGGTCTTTCTTAATCTCTGGGTACTTTTGGATGAATTTTGGAGATTAACAATAGTACTTATTTTTATAAAGGATTATCCTTTTGGGGATTAACTGATCACAAACTAACCAATTATGTTTTTGGATAATGTATAATAATAGGGGAAATATATGGATCATAGTTTCTGGATCATGTTATTCTCGAGAAGTTGATTATTGCGTTTTTAATGTGACCAAGTCAGTTAGAATACTCAACATTTAGAGAAAAGATGAGTTTGTGATAGGAATTTAGTAATGGATGAAAGTCTACCTGACAAGTAACTATGTTTCCTTATGTTTATAGTTAAGATCATAAATAAATTCAACAAAATTATGAAAATTAACTTAAAATAAAAAAACATTGTCTATTATCTTTTCCTACTAGGGAATCAAGGATCGTTGAACCCATCACATGTTTGTGATTTTCTGGAGGTTGACTTTCTCGTAATCATGTTTTCTATCACTCTCCATCAGAACATGACTATTTTTTCTCTCTTCCATATCTATGTTTTCCAACATGGAATCCTAGTATGAGTTATCTCGGGTGGCCTTTGAACTTATCTTCCTTTATTTTAAAGTGATAGTTTTATTGACACTTGTTTGAATGTTGGACTTTCAATGATGTTTCCGAGCCCAATTTTAAAATTATGAGGACCAAATTCCCAATAGGGGGAGGGATGTAACATCCTAGATAAATAAGGAATGAGACAATTTTCATATTTAATAATATTTGTGAATTAAATTTTAATTTTACATTAATGGGGACACTATGTTCAATGGTGTACCTGATACACAACAATGAATTTCTTTGAAATCTTATTTCCACACTAATAATATAATATTATTATTTTAAATGGTAGTTAATGCATAGACGTTTTATTAGAAGGAATGAATACAAGTTAATAAAATATGATTATATATGTTTGTTAAATGTTTTTACAATTATCCAATAAAAGTTAGGAGCTTAAAATTTGAATGAATATAATTTTAAGCATGAATACTCTAATTTTCAGTAAAATGTCGATTTACCGCCTTTTGATGGGGAATCCATTTTAAATATAGTTTTGATCATCTTTATAAGTTATATTTGAAAAACTAAATTTCTTATTTAGATTCGAGACATCAAAATTTTCTTTGGGTAATTTTTTGGTATTTTTCTGCTAAAGTTCCTTTTTTAATGAATAGTGACAAATACTGTATTTTAATACAAAAGTTCAATTTAATCTAATTTATTTAAATGGTTATATTATCTTTTTAAATATTTATAAAGTGTAATTAGAAAATATTTCTTCCATTTAATCTAATGTTGATCCTTGGAAATAATTTCATTTTGAAACTGGACATAAACGACTGGCAATCTTTTGATTGTTATTATTTATTAAAAACACGCTATTTGTTTTGAAAATAGGAATTAATTTTAAATTAATTAATGCAACACCTATGTTTTGAATTTTTTAATATATACATCATTTTTTAATTCGGAATATCAAATATATCTTAGGATGAATTTTTGGTATTTTTCTAAAAAACTTCTATTTTTAATGAATAGTGAAACCGATTAGTAGTAGTTAAAAAACTGATTTTCTCATTTAAATGAAATTTTACCACTTCTGTGAATTGAATTTAAAAAATCCTACAAACATTTTTGAAATTAGTAACTAAAATGTGGTTCAATAATATGGAAATAATTTTTGGTTAATAGTAACTTTTGACTTATATTTACCGTCGTTAAAGGTAAATAAGGTCATTCAAGGTAAAAAGAATATCATAATAATACAAAATTACCTTAAAATTTGTTATAACCTTATTTTATGAGTCATGGCCGACCATGGGAATCATTGTGTCCATTTTGGGACCCCATGGAGCCACATAAGAGTGATAATGACACTTTATATTAATTAATTTAATGTAAACTCAAAAATGACACAAAAAAATATCTTTTGGTAAATTAATTTTTACATGGGGTTATATAAGTTATATTTTATACTATAAATATTAATTGGAAATATAAAATTATTTCCTAAATCATGGTTTTTTTGTAATATTTAGACTACAAATAAATTAAATTATTTTTGACACAATAATGATGTAGTATATACCTCATTAATAAATGATTTAAATAAATAAGATTATAAATAATAAAATAATATCCAAAACATATTTAATTCATATTGGGTGATTTTATTTCGACCATGATTCATCTTATCTTTGACTTTAATAAGATTTGGACCTTTATAATCCAAATAGTGTTATATAATAAAATAATAGTTTCACACTTTCCTAAAGAATCCCTCCCCCCCTTATAAAATGACACCAGTTCTGTCCAATTAATCACACCTCTCAATCCTTTTTTCTTGTCAGAAAACTACACAATTAAGCTCCCTAAATCCCTATCCTCCTCTAATAAGCCTTAACTTCGGTATATGGCACTTCAAGAAGTCGTTTTGGTTCAAACCAAAGGAAGTTACCCAAATTAAGGGTAACAGTTCCTCTTAACTTCTTTTATTTTATTTTAATTCCCCAATCCCTAAACTATTTTTATTACATTATTTTATAACAACACAAATATCCTCAATATACTATTATGATTTTATGAGAAGTATTTTAACTACACTTACACACACCTCAATCTAATAGGTGAAGCACATATTGTTTCTGTGGATGGAAAACTAACGCCTTATGAAATGATAATTGTTCAATTATATCCTAGTACCTCTCATGGTGGCCACTAAGATGGCACTATATTTATATATGATATATATTATGTTTATATTTTCTTTATTCTTCTGTAATTTGAATTTATATAATACCTTTATGGTTCCCATAATGTGTAAACACGATAATTTCATTTGAGGAAGTACGGACTACCGCCCCCTCAAAGTGATATGAATCGTTAATTCCATATGTGGGATGTGTAAAGGATATAGTAAATGATATTATATATCATATTATACTGGTATTATAATATACCTATTTATAATTTTGTTTTAATTTCAGTAAAATTCCAAATAGAAATGAAAGTAGCATTTATGCGTACATACGGCTTACCGTCTCCATGAATGGTGCATTTCATTTGTTATCTCCAAAATGTTATGTAATTTTATAAATACATATATATAGTGGATATATATTATTTATATGATTTCTAAATCATTAATATCATTCTGTAGATATTTTACTATTGATCACATGGACAACCTGTAATTACAAGGTGTTCATTTTTGACTCAAGTACCAAATATCGACCAAACGACCATTATTAACTTAAACGATTGCATAATGTTTATAACATGGTAATAAGTGATATAAAATCGATAATAAACTTGAAAAATGCTATTAATCAAGTTGAGATTAACATTATTTTATTATTAAAGAAGAACATGGAACAAACGAGTCAAGTCGGACACAAGGTAAGGGGTTTTCTTATCTCACTTTTAATTCCGTGAGATTTCCATTATTCGCCACTTATTAATTACATGTGGTGTATTCTATACTGAAAATTGATATATATTATCATGATTATTATTATATTCATGGTATTCTGTGGTTCATTTGGTGGTAATTAACTTTTGGATATATAACTCAGTTGATTACAACGTGGTAAAGGGTTTCATTTCACATTTTATTCATGTGAGATTCTTGATATATTTTAAACTATTTCCTTGTGTGTGGTGTATGTACTTCCCATGATTGTAATATTTTTTTAATATACTTTCATTTACAAGTATTTACATCTTCTTTTTATGATCATTCTTTCATGTGGCGTATGTTTTGTAAGTTACCAAATCATTAAAGAAACCTTTCACCCTCCTCTTATTAAAAGACTTCTTTTTGTTATGTATTTTAATTTACATATAATTATGTTGGGACATGTTCTTATATATCCTTATTCATTTAAAATTTATTTCCATGTGATGAGATACCCTTTCTATCTCATCAAATCATTTTCTGAATTTTAATGCGATGTTGTTAGGCTGTCGAATTTTTACAAGGGAACTTCTTAACCCATTTTCAATTCTTTGGGTTCAACTTGCACTTCTTGAATATGTCATCCTATGAATATGTGTGAATGGACTATGATTTTTTTACACATAATATCCAATTATATTGGGTGTATTTTTATTTTTCACCCATAATTATGTGATTTATTTATCCATAATTTAAGGATACCATCTTTATAAATGATTTCTCTCAATTTACATTTCTACTCAGACTTCATTGTTGTTATGCAACAATTCACTCTTATATGGTGTATATACTGTCCTTTGACATTTTATATCATGAATCCCTTTATTATCATGATATTATAAAGTTATTATTAAATGTTATTCCTCATTTATTTTGTATTCAATCATCTCTCTTTTTGTTAAAAAACTCTTTAACCAAAATATCATTTTAAATGATTTTAAAATTTATTTTTCTAAGTATTTCTCATTATTTTCCATGATTTCAAAATAGGTTTTAAGATTTAATTATATGAACATTAATGTTTTCAAATTATAATTCATTTAAAAACTTCAATATGGTATGGGACACTTTGATTCAAAAATATCTTTTTAAATAGTTTTGAAAATGATTTGATAAAGCATTGTTTATTTCAATTCCTGATTTGATATATTGTAATGTGTAAATGTTATCTTTCCTTTATACTTGTGTTATGTGTTATTATTATGTTATTATTATTGGGAATTTATTACGTATATGGGTGGTTATGTGATAATCCAAGGGCGGTTGATCCCGAGATAGCTCTCCAATGCATTAGGTAAAGCGACGGAGGTAAACGTCATGTTTCTCCTAATATATTTAGGGAATATACTGTGATGGGTATTCCAAGTGTAACTACCTATGTAGTTGTGGTAGATACAATGTAATTTTGATATGTATGCTATAAGTAACCATTATAATTTATTATTTGTGTGTTTTATTCATAAATCTTATGATTTCGTAACGTATGTTACGATTGAAAGTATAATTTCATTGATTTGTATTTATTGATGGGATAATGTTTTCCTTCATTATTTTGTAACACTTACTGATATTTTTATTCTCATCCCAAGCTTTTGAATTTTTTTCCATAGGACTAAAAGATAAATAGGGTCAAGGATGGGAACATGGAAAAGTCATGTTGTCTAAAACATGGAACTAGACATGTTTCTTTTTAAGAGTTTTTATTTTATGAAAAAAGGGATATATAGTAGTAGTTTCTACATGTAATATTCAAGTTGTTATGTAATAGTAATTACCTAATTCTCTAAAACTCTAAACCTGAAAAGATCCTTAATGTAAATTATTTATTTTATTCAACATTATGTAATGTTTTAAGGATGGGTCCTTATAACTACTCCACATAATAGGTGAGTGTATTAGTATAACTAGATGATTACATTTCATTGATGTCTAATTTTTTTGTATTCAATAATTATAATATCAATATTAATGGTAACCATGTTTCATTTATTACCATGGATATAGAAATCTCTACATTTGATATTGATTACCATTTTGTGTTGTTTAATTATTCTATAAATAATAATTCTACCATCATAATTCCATGATTTTCTCAGATATATGTTTTCCATTAGTGAGTGAGTCAGATCACCAACTCTTATCATTTTATTTCCTCGATTCATTATCAAAATTAAGAATCATAATGTGTTTATATTTTTATCAGGAATTAATGAATTTATGGGAGGTGTAAAATACTAATTATGGATTAATTAGTTTTTAATATAATATGAAATGTTTTCATTTAATATTAATATAATGGGGTTTTTTCTTATTCTTGATCATATTATCTAGTGTTCTTAACCTAAAATGATAACTAAAAATATAAGGGTTTTATTATAATATTTTAAATCATTAATTCTTATATCCATGAGTATACAAATATTTCCAATATAAAAATCCATTTTATGATATTCTATAAATTTATCTAGTAGTGTGAGACTGAGACATAAAAATCTAGATTCAGGATGAATAACTTCCCAAAATCTAAGAAAATTAATTATATAATAATCATACCACTGGTGAAATTTATTTGTAACTCAATATCTAGTAGTTTTTTAAAACTCTCATAAACTATGACACTAAGAAATCATGAGAAAGAACCCACAATTTTCTATATTACTTTTAGTAATTTCTAAAAACTCAATGTTGATTGTCCTAGAATGAATGGGAAGATGAAGGGAGGTGGTTTTTTGGAGATTAGAGAGGTTTAGTTATCTTAGTCTTGAGTTCATTTTTTGTCCTGGGAAATTTCTTAGGGGTGGAAATTAGATTTCTTTATACTGGCTTGTCATTTTGAAAAAGGTTTCTTATATAGATCATGGTGGTCGAATCTGACTCAAAGGTGTTGGTGAAAATATATCACGGGAAGGTGGACTCTCCCTGGGACCTTCTGAATCTTGTTTGGGGTTGCAAAAGGGATACAGACCCTGGGGTTGATGTGAGTAATATTTGGAGAGAAGCAAACTACATAGTTGATGGTTTACCTAGAGGAGATTATGAAGGGGATCCTCTCATCATCTACACTAGTTTGTGTTTTATCCATTTTAATTATAAATAAATTATTCTTTAGGATTCGCTCAGCCTATATAATTTTAGTCCTCCATATATGGGTTTTCTTATCTTTCATATTGTGGGGTTTTTCCCCTTACCCCCTTAAAAAATTAATATCTAGTCATATGTAATATTTTACATCTTCTTTCATTATTTTATGCTTATGTGTCTAATATAATTTCTCTCAACATTAATTTATTTTACATGATTCGTTAGGTTCTTTTACCCACATGATTGTTCAAATATTATGGAAAAAGATTGTATCATCTTTCTTTCATCATCACTTCACTTGATCTTTCATGAAATTTCATCATTCCATTTTTTGTTGTTTTTTGGAGTTTGACTATGTTCCCATTATTAAACATTTTTTTCTAGAGGTGGTTTAGAATAATCAAAATGTATCCCACTCCAGTTCCTTTATGACAGGATTTTCATTGAGGTAATTTCCATAACGTCTTTCTGACCAATTGTTCCTTTAACTTACATCCACAAGTATACATAAATGTTATGTCATTAGTAATCAAAAGTTAACTATACATTGTAATTTTCCTAATAAATACCATAATTGGGATTCAACTGTAAAACCATTTATCCTTATGATAAAATTTATACATAATTCCTTTACTTCATCTTTTATTAATTGTTTTATGAGTATAAATTAGGTTGGGTTATCTTATACTTATCAATTTATTCCCTTAAAATATATTTATAAAATTATATTAAAATTTCTTAAATTATATTGATTCGAGAAATCATTGAAATATGTTCTATTAAATTCCATCACATCCTTTATATAGGAAAGAATGTATAATTTTATATATACCATAACTTATGAATATCAGTGATTAAATATATGATATCCGTATTAACCTTCAAAATTGGTAATCTAACAATACCATATTGAAATATATCATAATAGTCATGAAATACTTTGTGAATAAACTAAACCACATCACCCAAGAGTTTTTTAGTTTTCTTGATGTTATGCATTTTATTCATTCACAAAAAATGTGTGAGTTAATACCCTTTCAATATTTTTATGGTTTATAATCTGTATTTATATCAATGAATAATCATATATCCACTTGTAGTATCAATAAAATTATCAAAATTTCATTGAGAATCACATAATCATTTCATTATAAGAAGGTCATGATTTTATCATACATATTGGATTCTCAATTAAACATTTTCCTAGGTTATTCGATACTATTATATTATTATAATCCATAGGAAAAATCTACATTTTCACCTTGAATCTAATTCATATACATTCATTCAATGGTTTTCTACACCTTTGATACTTTGATTAACCATAACTTTTCGACACTAAAATTGTAGAAAAAACATCCTAATGTCCAATGTTATGTATCACTTTCACTAATACTAATTGTGATGAACCAGACCATCACTCATACATATGCTTCCATAATTATATACTTTACGTATTGGATTAAATTATAAATATAGATTCAGATATATACCTATCCAATAATTACTTTTCATGATGAAAATATTTCTTTACGCTAATCACCAAGACCCTTTATGTTTATAGAATTAGAGAATATGCACAATACAATAACTTGAAAACCCATTCTTCATTGTATCAAACTTATTTTGTTTAACGATATTATTATCTACAAAATTTACAACATTTATTCTGTATTTTTCAAAAATACTTCACCACATCTTATCCTACAAAATAAGTCATGTTATTTACATATGTTCATATATTGGGGATGAAAAAAATATGAAATTGGTGTGAAACAATTTACAGTAGGGGGATAACAAAACTAAAGTGAATTATATTATATATAATATGATAAGAAACAATAATATTTACTATGATATAATTATTTGATGCTTTGAGAACACTATATCTATAAACTTAATTTAAAAAAATGTTAATAACATTGATTGATCTCATACTAATTGAGTAAATATTTTTTAACATAAAACATATATTGTCAAGGACTTGTTCCAATAGTCTATACATATGTGGGGAGAGGTATTCACCCAAACTCAATATATTTTCTCTCATGGGACATGTAAACACCTTGATGGGCTATAAATGTTTGAGCCCCACTACTCAATTGTTTAAATCCAACAAATTCATTGTAATATTGAACATAAAATATCATACCTGTCCCTAAGTAGTCTCTAGCTGATAAAAGACATAGATATTAGTGTAATTTAAAATATATAATGTTAATACATAATCAACCAACATTAGAAGTCTATAATCCTCAGGAATGGTAGTAGTTTTCCACATGTCCACAAAATAGATAAGATGATCATAATTAATGTAGACAAATAACGTTGTTGGTCAAATGGTACACTTTAAAATTTCATACAATCATCAGTATTGGAATAAAAACATTGATAACAACCATAATCTTCCACTAGTTTATATAATACATTTCATTCGAGATGTACATCATCCAATATGAAATATGGAAAATGTGGTTTCCACACTGTATAAAGAAATGAGAAATACAAGAATAAGATGATCCTAATATATATAAAGAAATAAAATGAATTATTTCAAATGAACAAATTTACAGTGTAACAAATGAAAACCCTAAAAGATATTTTTATGGTTGAAAAATTTTTAAAAAAATTCTTGAACGAAACCACACTTAAATGGATTAGGGACTGGATTGATTTTAAAAATGAGTTAATTAATGAAAATATGAATATATTGTTGTCTATAAATAATGGAACACAATCCGTATTATGAAAACCATTTTGAAAATTCTAAGTGAAGTTTATGTTAAATCCTAGGACCTTTGTTAGAAAAAAAATAGGTTACCTCGATATTAAAAACGAAGTTATGGGTCCCATTAAATGGTATTATTCAATGGGTTATGTGAAATATCATTAAATAAATTCCTTATTTAAATATAATATTCAATAAATTGTACTAGAAAGGAATAAATGTTAGTCATGTAAAAATGATAAGAGTACGACTAACAATATAAAAGGGAATTTATTAAAACTTTTTTTATTTTAAGTATAACATTATTAAAAAATTCCATTATTGAAAGTGTAAAAAAAATATTCTATTTGAAAATATCATTTCCCCATGGAATTATAGAAATTAAAATATAATTAAATAGTAATGTTGGTTAATGGAGGCATGGAAAAGAGTATTTTATCTTGAAACAGTATACCTCTCAATGAAATTATACTTGATTTATCAATATTCTTCATGAGCCGCATACTCCTTAATGTAAAAAATGTTTCGTAAAGGAGAATTAAGTGGTCCTAATGTGAATTAATTTTTTTAAAAATATATAATAAAACATAATATAATCAATAGTTATAGTGCATCCAACCTTTATGTCTAAATGGAAAATAAAAACACGATGATTCAAAATTTCCTTACTTAAGGATTTTCAAATGATGAAACAATTAATTGAAAACAATTTTATTAAATAGAAGCTATGTTATATATTATTTCCTATAAATAATATATATATATATATAGTGAATTCATAATTGAAAAAAAACATGGTGAAAAAATGAAAATGTCTCAAGGAATTATACTTTGAGAACGACATCCCTGTTCATTGAGTAACATTTTATTTAAAACACCATCCATAAATGGTCTTGTAATTTGACTTCATATATAATTATTAAGTTTTAATTCAGGACATGATATCTCAAATGAGAAGTATATAAAACACATTAATGAAATTAGGTTCCTAATTCCATTTTTTATAAAATTGTGGAATTTATGGAAAAAAATTTAACTCGGCCGTGATTTATTATTTACCTACCCAAAAATCATGAATAATAAAATCATGTTAATTTAATACATGGACAAGAAACATATACATAAATTATTATATTTATAATCCATGTTTACTATCAAAAATCAATATGGATGACCCACCTAAATTGAACCCAAAACAATCTTGACATAACTAGATGGGTGTTGTCTATGATCTCAAGAATTATATGATCACATGGGAATCAATACAATTTAGAAGGATAAATTTCATAATAATAATAACTCATAATGATATATCCACAGGTATAAAATAGTAAATAAATTCTATTCAAGACACAACCTAATTATTATAATATATATATAGATATACCCAAGTATCAAAATGGTATGCTGATAGAAGTAATCATATGTTACTGTGAAATAAAAGTACCCTAAATCACCATATAATAGTTGGAACATTTGTTCTTCTAATCACTACTAACATAAATGATACCACTAATCCAGCACATCCGGATGCTCTAAGTGGTTATTTAACATCTCCATGACATGTCATCGGAAAATATAAAAAAATTAAATAGAAAATGTAGTGTGTGAGAAAAAAATCATAATAGGATATCCTAAATAATTTTATAAGAAATCTATATAAAATAAACCAAAATTTATAAACTTAAAATAAATTATTGAATGGAAATATCATCATAGTTAATATAAAAATATAATTTTAAAAAAATTACAATGTCTATTTTAAAATTTCTTTCAATGGAAATTTATATTAGAAAATTTAGATATAAGTAAAATATTAATATATAAATGATAATGTTTCTATTAAAATGGATATTATTATGTCATCCCAAAACACCTGAATGTTGAAAATAGTATTAGAATTTCCAATAAATCATTATTTATAACACCAAAGTAATAATGAATAAGGTTTTTTCCAATCCATCGGTTAAAAAATAATGCGATTATTTATGGCTCTAGATTTTCACACACACCCTAGATTGAATAAATAGGTGGACTATGTTATAATCGAAAAAACAAACTCTCATACATAAGGATATCATTGTATCCTTTTCTCCATTAATATAATTGAAAATAACTATTTACCTTTTAGTCATATACATTCACCAAACTATCTTGAATCACATATTCTTGAATGTAATCTATAATACAAGGGCCTATAATTCAATTAATTATAGAATAACACCATTAATGAATTCATTCATCCCCATGTTCACGTTTGAAAAAATTTCTCATCTTTTTAAAAAAACCATTGAATAGTAGTTATGAAAAACTCATCCATTTCAAATAATTTCAATTCATTTAACATAATAAAACATTTCAAAACTTTTTTTTCAAAATAATTCATCATATTCATTCTTCATGTGACTCATTTAAATTATATATATTTTTTTAAAATAAAAAATTATATAAATAATCATTTTAATAGAATTAAATTACACAACCACATAACATTCCATTTTAAATCCATTATCCCAAGTCTATATTCATGATTTAGAAATAAAATAGAAGGAATTTTTAAATTAAAAAAACTTAAAATTTTTCTATTAATAAATTCTTACTTAAAATACCATCAAACTAAATCATTAAAAAATACCCTCAAAGGATTTACTAACAGATTGCTGGGGGTGGAACACCTAAAGTAGAATAAAAAATCATAATTTATCAATTCATTATATAGAGCCATCAAATAAATGAGTAGAAAAATCACATGAAGTTGGATATGTGGGGTGAAATGATTATCCATGTCCATATAGAGATTACACTAATTATAACTGATCCAACATAATTAATAGAAATATGATCCATGAAGAAATGAGGTTGGGAGAAAAAAAGTCTCTCTAGAGTGTCCGAAGGGAGGTTATAGTGGAATTAATTTTGAGGGATGAAATTTAGTGATATACATGTGATTAAAAAAATACCAAATAATGATACTGTGTTGTTGAATATCAGGTTGGATGTGTCACCAGATACTATGTTATATTAGAAAAATATCACTACCGAATGGAAGTCCCACCAGATGGCTAGTGGGATTCAAAAAAATATGATCGGATTCTTTAAGGAATTATCATGGCCCCTCATCCACATAGTTTTTCAGTGGCCCTCATAATCTTACTAATGGACCTTCTTTAGTTTTTTTAAATTTATAAGAGCATATACCCTTCTGTGATATTCCCCTCAACAATCTCTTGACATATACGACTTTGATTAAAACAAAATTTCAAACCCCTCAAAATTCTCAACAATGGTAATACATATAGTAAACAACAAAATCATCCTAATATACAAGGAAATATCCAAGAATTGAAATGAGAATAATATAACCATTAATAAAACAAGGTTCATACCTTAATGATGATAAATGGATTTTTCAATATTTCCACCATAAATTCCATCTTTCCCTAGATATTCTATCAAAAAGTCAGTATCTCAAATGAGTGAGGCCACTAGTCCATCATAAAAACACCATAGTACAAAGTTTCATGATAATCAGAATCATTTTTACAATATACTTGAACCAGGGGGATATATTTTAGTAGTACATATAGCGACCTGGAGAATTCAGACATTGATGTTATATATTTGTAGATTAATATTCAATACATTACACTAACACATGATCGAGGAACATAATCGTTTAGTATATACATATACTAGGTAAAAAACTTCTAATTTGGTGAATGATCATTCATATATCTTATTTAAATCTTCCCATTTTTTACTCATCACAAACACACTCTATAAGAAATTGTTCTTCTTAATTTGGGGGAAAGAAGTATGAGAAAGGGGGATTTAAAATGATCACAATGGGTAAGAAATAAAAATACTTAGTATAAAATGAACATAAGTGTATGAAAAAATTATTATAACTTTTAAAAAGAATACTATACATACCAGAGCTCATAATATTGACTCATGAAAAAATGAAATTCACTTCATAATACATGAATCATCAGTGGATCAAATAACATGAGGCATGAGAGGTTAAAATTGAAATATGATATATACTTGTTTCATAAAAATATGTTTATAAGTTATTAATTCATGGATACCCCCAAAGTCATTAAAAACATGTTAGGTTTAGGCTAACCAGCTCTAAGAAAGGTTCATGCTTGAGATAACAACCCATGAATCCTATTTTTCAAGATTGGTCTATCCACTCATGTACCCTCTTAGCACACATAATATTTATCATTACACAATTAATTTGAAAGAGATATAATTCAAACTCATCATATATTCAATAAAATTATTTTTCTTAATATCATATAAAATTCATCATTTTAGAGCCCCTGAGAAGAAATGTCTATCATAAGAAATTTCATTATATCAAGAACCATGGAAAAGAATTGGATTTCTTATTCATTTCATCATATAATTAAACCCTTACCCATACAAATGATATGGTTATCAGAAGAAATTTTTAATGGTATAACCCAGGGAATAAAAATGGGTTTAATAAACATCTTATCAACATAAATCATTTACTGAAATTATAATAACAGTATCATTCTATCATATCCTCAATAAAGTGTGAATATCATAAAATTATTCCATCATAGCTGAAAAATAATATTAAATGAAAAATCATTTGGATCATTTCTTATGGTAGAAATAATTTTCATTGAAAAAAACATTATAAAACACAAAAAAAAAATTAGAAATAACTTTCTTTGAAAATAAACTTGTAAAATGATAAAGGATTTTTTAAATATCACTGAAAAACTTCTCAATGGAAAATATATTTCCCAATTAAAAAAATTAATATATAATTTTTTAAAAATTAATTTTTTTTAATATATACAATAAAAAATATTAGGTAATCCATATTGAAAATAATGACCAATATTTTCGGATGTTTCATTCATGTCGTACACACTTAAATAATGACTAATTTCAAATTTTCTACAAAACCCAAATGGTAATTGATTGGAAAATTAATTGAAGAGTCCTTTAAAAAAATATTATAAAAGTAAATAAATGAAAATGTTTCATCAATAAATCATGTAATAAATTTTAGAAATATTATTGATTTGTTTTCAGAAATATGAGTTTTGTAAGAAAAATGGTTTTCTTTTGAAGAGATAAATACAGATGATTTTTATTAAAACAATTTACCAATCACATAATCTAGAATGAGTGGTAAATGGTAACAATATTAAAAAATATCCTTAGTAACCATAGTATAAAAAAATTATTTATAATTAATGAGAGGTAGATCATATGATTCATATACTGGAGACATAATAATAAATAATCCTAATAAATTATGAGATTGTTACATAAATTGATTTGCAATTTTTTAACATTTAAATAATAATACCCCAAAAAGTGAGATAAAAATTGAATATATGACAACAATAACTTTTAGGAGAAGAAAAAATAAAATAAATTTATGGTTAGTTTATTTCCCAGAAAAAATAAATAGGTGGTGAATATGGAATGTGTCTCACATAAATAACAAGTGAACTAAGAATCCCTTATTATTTTAAAAATATTTTGAACCATAATACCTAATAATTAATTACATCCAATGAAACATTTAATATCATTAAATGTATGATATAAATTACATAAACTATCAAAGGGTTTTTACATATACGACACCAATAAAATGAGTGGTGACTTTTTAAACATATCCTATAATTAATAGAGTGAGGCGAAATCTCATATTGTAATTCCTAACATCATTTGGATACATTAAAACCTATAATAATATATATATATATATTTATATTATGCATATATTAAAAACTACATATACAAATATAATACCATATATGATGTACATAAGTCCTTTTATTACATGTTGGTTAATAATTCCTTATTAATATCATGATTTGGGTAATTACTGCATTACTTTTCATATATATATTGATTTGTTATTATCGATAATATCACATTGAGGATGGTTCAATAATCCTCTAGAATAAAAATAATTCAATTATTATCATATTTATAAACCACATATATATATATATATTTACTATTAATGAATGATGGTTTTGTTTAATGACGTATGTTACGATCATAAAGATGGTAGGTCGTACATATTCATGAGAAATATTTCCGTTCTTCAATGATTATTTTGGAATAGAGGTATGTAATATATTATAGTTACAGAAATATAAAATATCATCCATACCATATAACATCATTAAATATAATTATAAATATCATACATGTGGTGTGTTGATGAAAATACTAAAATATATCTCAGTGAATTTGGATGTCCACACGCACAAAAATAACATGGTCATCATTCGGTGCGATAAAAGAAATTAAATAAAGTGATAAATTATATTTAATGAATTATAAAATTAAATTAATATCATATTTAAGTCATGTATTTCACATATATTTATAGTTATTATCATCTATATAAAGTGTTAGTGAAATATGAATCACATCTCTTCATGGGATTCTAGCTCCCTGTATACGCAAAAAATGTTATCAAAACCCCTATGGAATTTAATGTATAAAAGGTATATATTAAATAATTAAAAAAGTTTTATATTTATGTTATGAGTATCATATATCTATTTATATACATCATCATAAATAACTGTGAGAGTGTGTATTTTAAAAAATAATGACATTAGTTAATGATGCAGTAGTCCTCCCTACTCAAAAAATAATAAATTTCCAATCCATTTGATAGATGAAATTTTTTTACAGTAATTCCCAATACATAACAAAATATTCTTATAATTAAATTTATATTACTTTTATATCATCATGTTATATTAATTATTGTAAAAGTTGGTAGATGATATAAAATAACAATTCCCTCTGAAAAACATTACCTCTTCTTAAATAATCCCCCTTAGGGTTGCCCCAGAATCCATCCAAGTATAAATTAATGAAAAAAATAAGGATTATAAGATTAGGGGAGGGATTTTTAGAAGGTAATATTGTTGTTCTTTTCCAATTAAATATGGTATTATTCTATGAATAAGAGAGGAGATGTGTCCACCTTTTATAAGTGATGTGAGTGGAACACTAGTAATTTTGTTGAAATAAAAATGGTTTATCAAAGTATTTATCAAGTCAAAATGATAAAAAATTATTTATTATAGATACATATATATTATATATAATATAAAATATTTTTTTGGTATATCCATATTTAATATTAGGATATAATCATTTTTTGTTAAGGAAACGTTTTCCTAATGTATTAGGAGGTGCGTGAGAGTTCTTGGGGTTCCGATATAAAGAAAAAGGGAATCAAGCCATTTGGTGAAATTCGAACAGTTTTCATATGGTTAGAGAAAACTATCTGAGGGGGGCACAAAACCAATAAGTTTGAGATCATGAAATTCTTCATAATTGGTGCATCATATTTGAATCCATTTAAGACTCCCCATGAAACTATGCAACATCGAAACCTCTTGGAAAGTTGTTGGAGAATGGTTTGTGCATGGTTTGAAAAATTGTGAGGCCAAACCCTGTGCACCATTAATAAGTAAAAATTTACATGTTTTCCTCGTAATTATTTCTTGAACCTCACAGATTTGTCCCACATATATTCCCCTCTGAACCCTGGGGACAAACCAACTTGACCCAATCTTCCCAAGGGTGTATCTAATTTGTTTTTTGGTCTTCTAGACTGTCATTGTTTGTGGATCGATGATCTGGGTGAGTCTAATATTCCCCTTGTTTTCCTTTATGAGTTTAGAGATCTTATATTTTGTCACCTTCCTCAAAAGACCTAAAACCATATTTTTCAATTTATATTAGATTAGGTCTTCTGGATGTGAAAAAATCTAGATCTAAGGAAATATATGAGGCTGGCTTCATCATCATATTTGAGTTATCTCGCCTTCTTGTAATATCCCATGGTTATTTTATAGATTTTGGAATTTATGGTTGTGTTATTGGGTTTATTCTTATTTTGTTTTTGGTTCAAGTAGCAGGATTTGGTAAAATTATTGCTTAAATGAATATGTTTAATCCTCATGATCCCAGTTGGATGTGTTGAGAATGATTTACCTATTTAGGGAAACCCATGGGGTGCGCTGACATTCCCGAGCATAGATCATGGTAGAGCTAATATAGAAATTGAAATATATTAAATTATACTCCCTGACATAAGTGTAGAGACCCGAAACTTGACGTACAAGGATATTACAATAATTTTGCGGAATACTTAGTACATCACAAAAACACACACACAAGGACCGTAATAGTTTAGTGTCTTTGGAAACGTGGAATATAATCTTCTAATCATGGTGAAAGATCTTCAACATCTCCCATAACGATCTTCCTTTTCATTTACCTAAAACCTTTATATATATCCTGGGGAAAAGAAAACATAAAAGTGTGAGCTCAAATTCTCAGTAAGGGTAAAAAAAAGAAATATCAATCACATCATATTCATAAGGACATAACATTTTGGATATCCTAACCTGCAAAAGAGATCATAATATCATCACATGGGATAAATCATAGTAGTGAAATGTAATACCAATACTCATAACATAAAACATGAAAATTTTTGTAATACACACATAATCATAGAGAATCATTTCTTATTAGTCAAGACTCATTGCCAAGACTATTTTAGTGGACAAAGTCCATTTCTGAACCGAGTTCACTCCACGTTTCAGTCCAGTTTCGCTGAACCGGTATAACCTACCATTCCAGCCATGTCTATCTCATGATATATAAAATATTTACCTAATGCATTGGAGGGAGATATAGGTCCCACCCATCTCATAATGATACCATTCTTATGTGTGCCACAAAATCATAAATCATACATCATTTCACAACCCATGTAATAAAAATGGGAATCTTAAACATCGTGACTTCATAAAACAATTCATATAAGATAAAGGAATTCATAAAAATATTTCCATCACAACATAATCAAATCCATGTAATAATAGGGATAGAAACAGAACCCTATATTATCTTAGATGGAAAATAATTTGGTAAAACTCTTGAACTCCATTCTTGAGGAAAATATCCTTTCTACTTCAAAAACATTTTTCCTTTCTTAACGTATCATACAATTTTAAACTAAAAGAAGTTGATTACAAATAAACTTGAAAACTTGTAAAGGACTCTTCTTGGAAATAATGTTTTAAAAAATCCATTCATGTCGTATAAGTTAAAAAACATTATTCCCGTACTTTTGTCGGAAAAGTCAAAAAGTACCTCGTACGAAAAACGACAAAAGATTTATTTCATATATTTTACTAAAAACTCACCAAAGGGTAAAATTGAATTTGAAGAACTGTAGGTGGATGGAAATAATATTACATATTGAGGAAACATGGATGTGGATGATAAAATACACCCCAGTAAATTTCAAAGAATAAACATTCTCGGATAAAAATGAGATTGTGATATTTTCCCTTACCTTAGGTCTCATTTGCTTCGTAATTGTCGAAAACTCCTGTATAATGATTTAAATAATGTCATTGACATATTATAGAATCATAATCATTTTTATCATATCATATATGGTTCACTTATGACTTTATATTACCCGTTCTTTTGTAAATTCCATGTTAAAGAGCGTTTTGGGTAAACTCGTGTCATTTGTCGTCCGTGTTTTGACTTGTAATTATTCATATGACTACTTAGATCATGATTACTTAATTCCAGAATATAAAACATTATTTATATATAATATATATTCATAATATATATATATATATATATAATAGATCAGTAAATGGAAAGAAATACACCGTTCATGGAGACGGTAGACCGTATGTACGCATGAACGCTGAATTCTTTTCCTTATTTAGTTGAATGGAATTAAGTAGATGACATACATATATATAAAAATAAATCCAGAATCATTATTATGTCATATATTTAATTATTACTTATTATATATACTTTACAATCATTCATGAATGGTTAACGTGGAGAATGAATCGCATCGCGTCGTGGAGACGGTAGTCCGTACGTACGCATGAGTGATGATATCGTTCTCATGATCGTGGAATTATATTGGAGTGTATGTATACTATTTAAGAATCAATATAACATTAATATAATCATATATAGTTATTATGTACACCATTATACCCATCCAAGTAAGGTGGTGGTGGAAAATAGATTACACCACGACGTGGAAACGGTATTCCGTACATACCCACACGCGGTGATTTCATTTTCCGTAGGATGGATAGATGGTTAAATAAGGTTGTTTAATAATTATAATAACATATCATTATATATGTGATACTGATGTTATTACTTAATAATGAAACAACCTAAGAAGAAGAAGTGGAAGAAGAAATAAAGATGAAAGACTCGGTAACGGACATTACCACTTCTTTGAAGTGCCTCATTGATTCTTCCTCTTAGGGCACTAAAATTGGTCTTTGAAGAAGACCAAGACCTTTAGTATGTTTCCTGGGAAGTGGAGAAGAGAATTTGGCAGGGGTTGGCCGAGCTTGAAGGCTCAAAGTGGTGTGAGGAAGAGAGGTAGGAGGCGCCCTTTTATATGGGAGGAGAGGGGCACCTTTGGAATAACTAAAACTATTATTTTATTATAAAGTCAAATTAGGTTTTAAATAGCTCCAAATTGATTCATTTTTAAGATAAGGTGGGTATGGGTCTAAATCCTCTCATCCAATAGAATTTAGACAAGTTTAGGTTCATGTTTTATCCTTATCATTTAGATTTAACAATAAGTAAAATAATTTTACTTTTACCGTGTCTTCTTGTGTTCTTATACTATAGGGTTATTAAACTGACTATAAGAAGCCAAACGAACCCCAAGTTGTTTATTATTAATATATATAACCTTATATAAGTCATTTGGCCGAACCTTAGATTTTTAGGAATAAAATAACAATTAATAATATAATATTTGTATTAAAAACTATTTTATGTCAATTTTGACACTATTTTGTAATTGTTTTTTGTGAAAATCATAACAGAATTATTAGTTAGAAAAAAGTTAATTAAATTAATAATAACATGTAATATTAACCTAGAAAATTATTGTAATTCACAAAAAGTCTCAAATTACATTTATTTTGGTATTTATAAGATCAGTTATGTCAATATTTCATTAATAAGATAATTACTGCATCATCGTTGTGTCATAAATAAATTAAATTATAAAATGTCTAAAAATTACAAATAAAATACCCTTATGTAGTAAATCTTTTTAGCTTTCTAATTAATATTTATAATCGAATTTATCTTATGTATAACCCTATATTAAAAATTATATACTTATTAAACTTTGATTTTAACTATTTTTACCCTTCTTTAAATAAATAAATAATAAATGTCCTAATCTAATCCAAGTGGGCCTAAATGGGCATATTTTATTCCTAAAGTTGTTTTTGGTCGAATTAAACTTATCCAATAGAATTAGGACAAGTTTTAGGGTAATAATAATATCTTTTTTACCCTTAATTACCCTATTTACTTTTAACCGTGGTAAATAAAAGTAAAAAGTTACTATTCACCAAAATTATTTTCATCTCATTGAACCACATTTTACATACTGACATTAACTGTGTCTCTAGGATTTTTGAAATTCCACTTACAGAAGCGGTAAAAATAAGTTTTATGAAAAAATTAAGTTTTTTAACTACCACTTAGTGGTTTCACTATTCATCAAAAAATGAAAGTTTCCAGAAAAATACCAAAAATTAGGCCTAAGCTATATTTGATATTATGAACTAAAAAATTATGTCTATTTTACCAAATTCAAAATATATCAGTTGCATTAATTAATTTAAAAATTAATTCCCGTCGTCAAAACAAATAGTGTGTTCTTAAGAGATAATATTTATCAAAAGATTGACACTTGTTTATGTCTGGTTTAAATGTGAAATTAAATCCAATGACCAACATTTTATTAAACTGTAAAAATATATTCTAAATATACTTTAAAACCACTCAAATTAATAATTTATCACTAGTAATTATTTCGATTGAAAAAGTTGTTTTAAATTAAAATTTAGTAATTTTCACTATTCATCAAAATATGAAAGTTATCCGAAAATTACCAAAATATCAACCTATGCTAATTTCGATATTCCGAATCCAAAAAATGAAGTCCATTTTGAAAAATAAATTTTACAAAATTTCAAAATTGGTTATTACTATTCATAAAGACTAGTTTTAATAATATTTTAATAGCATATCGTTGTTTAGTGAAACACGGTATTGCGTACTACACACGCTATCGAGGAAGGTCGCGACTGCGTGTAATGAAAGGAAAGACAAGGATGTGTTTTGTGCAAGCTCTTTTTGGTGTAGCGTATAACAGAAGACATTAATGAAATTAAAAAGAATATTTTTCATAAAATCTCGGGGTGTTACATTCTACCCCCCTTAAAATGAATTTCGCCCTCGAAATTTGTCGGGGTTATAAATGGTTTACTACTCGAAGGTTTCTTTAATAGAAACCCACATCGTAAAAAAGGAATACCAAAACCAATCTTTAAAAACAAAAGCATGAAACGTAACAGTTACCCAAATAAACTAATCATTGGGTTTCCACATAGGTGAAAATATGGATATGGAAGAGAAATCTAACCATCATGTTCTGATGGAGAGTGGTAGAGAACATGGCTATGGAAAAGCCAGCAATCACAATGCCATAAATTTTTGATGATCTAAGGTACCATCTGAATCATCAGATATAAGAGCACTAGGACAACATTTTTGGTTTTCAAGATCATTTCCCTAAAGTTGATGAAAATGGAATTAGAAGAAATACTTTCGTGATTTTGGTATAGTCTCACCGTTGGTCATTCTTTGGGTAATTTCCACTTCATCTCTTAAAGAAATGAAGTTGAATTTGTCATTCATGATGTGTTATAAGATCATGTGATAGAATGATGGGTCATTCCATGTGTCTCAAACAAAAGGATAGAAAAATATCAAAAAAATACGTAAGTCCATCTATAGTGAGATTAATCATATATGGTTCCTAAAACGGACTTATAATTATTATATTATACTACTTAATATAATAAAACTAGTTTCTAAAAAACAGCGACTTCCTATAGGCCAGTGGTAGGCGATAAAGGCTAGTTGCACTTCGGTTGTGGGTTCGATTCCCACAGCCTTGTCCGACGCGATGGGCTATCTCCCGTCCTGCGGGTTGTCCTTTTTCTAAAACTATATTACAATAACATCCCATCAATAATATCGAACAATACTAACTTATGTCCAACATAATCCATTCCAATCATTAGGATTATCTAAAATACTTCGGTCCAAGCTCATAGTATAAAGAAAATGATTACTTAAAATGTCACATAACAGTCACGTGAATGCCATAATTTATCCCCATATATCATAAGATATATCTTGTCGGTCAAATTAAAAACATGTGAATACCTAAATCATGTATTCTCTTGATGAATGAATTCCCATTGAACCATAGTGAAAACATGAATGCAGTTAAAAGTTAACACTTTCCACATACCAAAATCCTCAATATTCTATATACTCAAACCATGATATCACTTAGTCCTTATATCAATCATGAGCTCATGTATACTGTTAAGCATTTCATTTTTTTCCTTATCTCTTCATTATGCGTATATCATATTTTTTCCAAAAATATCTCAATCACTTTCCATGGTTACCGGTACCATAAAAATTTTGAAAACTACAATATACCAATACATAAATATTCCAATATTCCACGATACCATATACAACATTATTTTCGAATCCCAGTACATAAACACTTAATCATTCCACCACATCGTTGTCATATTCAACATCACCAATGGTGATCGCATGTGACTTCCCTTTTTCCCTTGCCTTAAGTGGTTGCTCATATCGATCATCATTAACCCTTGGATTTGGGCATTGATTATCATAATGCCCCATTTCATTGCACTTGAAGCATTTAAGTGTTGTTGGTGCGTTCTCTGTAGTCTTTTCTTTATTCACATCAATAGAAACCCTTTTACCATTACTTCGACACTCAGCTGCTCGATGACCTTCTTTTCCACACTTAAAACATTTTCTAGTCCATTTAAGACAATCTCCACCATGCTTCTTTCCACACTTTGAGCATAAGGAAACATTCATCTTCTTTTCACCATTATTCTGAGATTTCTCCTTGAACTCCACCTTTCGTTTCTTGTCAAAACTATGAGATGGATAAGTAACACCAACTTCCATTTCTACCTTGATAGCACAACGCACAATATCTTCATAGCTACTGAAGTCTCTTATAGCTAATTCCCTTCGAAGATTTGGATTTAAGCCACTGAAGAATCGATCAACATTACTTTCAGGTTGGATGATAAATCCAGATGCATACCTTGAAAGCCTTGTAAAATTCGCTTCGTATATACCAACAGATTCATCATCCTTTTGCTTTAGTTCAAGAAACTCCTTCTCCATATTTGTCCGAAGAATACGAGGGAAGTAGTTATTGAAAAATAAGTTCTTGAACTCGTCCCATTCCATGGACGCAATTTCATCTCTTGGACTCATATTCTTGATAAGATTCCACCATTGATCAGCTTCACCTTCCAAACGATATACTGCTAAGATGACTTTATCATGTTCAGAACATTGAAGAACTGAAAATATCTTTTCAGTAGTATTGATCCATTGTTCAGCAACAAGTGGATCAGAAGACCCACTAAAAGAAGGTGGATGTTGCCTCATGAAGCACTCAATAGAATATTGTTCCCTTCTCTGCTCATTTGGAAGTCCAGAATGATTCATAGCTTGTGTAAGTATAGCAACAAGATTTTTCACTCCATCTCCCATAACATTTGATTGTTCAGGAGGAAAATCATTTCATTGTCCATTTCATTGATCAACACGGTTCGTTCGGGTTCCAGCCATCGTCTAAAACCCAAAAAGAATAGTGAGAGAGGCAAAAATCATTCTAGGGAAAACAACATAGTAAAGTGGGAGTACCCTCAATATCTAACATCTTAGGTTAAATTCTAAGATCATTACCATAGTTCTAGGACTATATCCTATATGTATACTTATCCTTAGGGACATCCCTAAACATACCATAGAAATATCTTTAGGGATTTCACTAACGTTTTCGCATCCTAGTTTCCAAAGGTTGACTAAACCTTTCCTCTGATACCAACTGTAGAGACCAGAAGCTTGATGTACAAGGAAATTACATTACTTTTGCGGAATACTTAGTACATAACAAAAACACACACACATGGACCGTAATAGTTTAGTTTCTTTGGAAACTCGGAATATAATCTTCTAATCATGGTGAAATAATTTCAACATCTCCCATAAAGATCTTCCTTTTTTTACCTAAAGCCTTTCTTTATATCCTGGGGAAAAGAAAACATAAAAGGGTTAGCTCAAATGCTTAGTAAGGGTAAACAAAAGAAATATCAATTACGTCATATTCATAAGGACATAACATTTTGGAAATCTTAACCTGCAAAAGAGATCATAATATCATAACATGGGATAAATCATAGTAGTGAAATATAATCTCAATACTCATAACTTAAAACATGAAACTTTGTGGAATACACACATAATCATAGAGAATCATTTATTATTAGTCAAGACTCATTGCCCAGACTATCTTAGTGGACAAAGTCCATTTCTGAACCGAGTTCACTCCTCGTTTCAGTCCTGTTTCACTGAACCGGTATAACCTACCATTTTAGCCATGTCTATCTCATGAGATATAAAATCTTTACCTAATGCATTGGAAGGAGATATAGGTCCCACCCATCTCATAATGACACCATTCTTATGTGTGCCACAAAATCATAAATCATACATCATTTCATAACCCATGTAATAAAAATGGGAATCTTAAACATCGTGACATCATAAAACAATTCATATAAGATAAAAGCATTCATAAAAATATTTCCATCACAACATAATAAAATCCATGTAATAATAGGGATAGAAAGAGAACCCTATATTATCTTAGATGGAAAATAATTTTGATAAAACTCTTGAACTCCATTCTTGATGAAAATATCCTTTCTACTTCAAAAACATTTTTCCTTTCTTAACGTTTCATACAATTTTAAACTAAAAGAAGTTGATTAAAAATAAACTTGAAAACTTGTAAAGGAAGCTTCTTGGAAATAATTTTTTAAAAAATCCATTCATTCCGTATAAGTTAAAAAAACATTATTCCCATACTTTTGTCAGAAAAGTAAAAAAGTACCTCGTACGAAAAACGACAAAAGATTCCTTTCATATATTTTACTAAATACTCACCGATGGGTAAAATTGGATTTAAACAACTGTAGGTGGATGGAAATAATATTACATATTGAGGAAACATGGATGTGGATGATAAAATAAACCCCAGTAAATTTCAAAGAATAAACATTCTCGGATAAAAATGAAATTGTGATATTTTCCCTTACCTTAGGTACGATTTGCTTCATAAGTGTCCGAACCTCCGGTATAATGATTTAAATAATGTCATTGACTTATTCCAGAATCATACTCATTGTTATTATATCATATATGGTTCAATTATGACTTTAGATTACCCATTCTTTTGTAAATTCCATGTTAAAGAGCGTTTTGGTTAAAATCGTTTCATTTTCCGTTCGTTTTTTGACTTGTAATTATCCATATGATCACTTAGATCGTGATTACTTAATTCCAGAATATAAAACATGATTTATATATAATATATATTCAGAATATATATATATATATATAATAGATCAGTAAATGGAAAGAAATACACCGTTCATGGAGATGGTAGACCGTACGTACGCATGAACGCTGTTTTCCTTTCCTTATTGAGTTGAATGGAATTAAGTAGATGACATACATATATATACACATAAATCCAGAATCATTATTATGTCATATATTTCATTATTAATTATTATATATACTTTATAATCATTCCTGAATGGTTAAAGTGGAGAATGAATCTCATCACGTCGTGGAGACGGTAGTCTGTATGTACGCACGAGCGATGATATCGTTCTCATGATAGTGGAATTGTATTGGAGTGTATGTATACTATTTCAGAATCAATATCACTTTACAATAATCATATATAGTTATTATGTACACCATTATACCCATCCAAGTAAGGTGGTGGTGGAAAATAGATTACACCACGGCGTGGAGACGGTATTCCGTACGTACACACGCGCTGTGATTTCGTTTTCCGTAGGATGGATAGATGGTTAAATAAGGTTGTTTCATAATTATAATAACATATAAGTATATAAAAGATACTTATGTTATTACTTCATAATGAAACAACCTAAGAAGAATAAGTGCAAGAAGAAATAAAGATGAAAGAATCGGTAACAGACATTACCTCTTCTTTGAAGCGCCTCTTTGAGTCTTCCTCTTAGGGCACTAAAATTGGTCTTTGAAGAAGACCAGGACCTCAAGGATGTTTCTAGGGAAGTTGAGAAGAGAATTTTTCAGGGGTTGGCCGAGCATGAAGGCTCAATGTGGTGTGAGGAAGAGAGGTAGGAGGTGCCCTTTTATAAGGGAGGAGAGGGGCACCTTTAGAATAACTAAAACTATTATTTTATTATAATGTCAAATTCGGTTTTAAATAGCTCCAAATTGACTCATTTTGAAGATAAGGTGGGGATAGGTCTAAATACTCTCATCAAATAAAATTTAGACAAGTTTAGGTTCCTATTTTAACCTTATCATTTAGATTTAACATTACGTAAAATAATTTTACTTTTACCGTGTCTTCTTGTGTTCTTATACTATAAGGTTAATAAACTTACTATAAGAATCCAAACGAACCCCAAGTTGTTTATTATTAATATATATAACCTTATATTAGTAATTTGGCCGAAACATAGATTTTTAGGAATAAAATAACAATTAATAATGTAATATTTGTTTTAAAAACTATTTTATGTCAATTTTGACACTATTTTGTAATTGATTTTTTTGAAAATAAATAACAGAATGATTAGTTCTAAAAAAGTTAATTAAATCAATATTAGAATGTCATATTAATCTATAAAATTAGTGGAATGCATAAAAAGTGTCAACTTACATTTATTTTGGTATTTATTACAGAAATTATGTCAATATTTCATTAATAAGATAATTACTGCATCATCATTGTGTCATAACTAAATTAAATTATTTAATGTTTAAAAATTACAAATAAAATACCCTTATGTAGGGAATCTTTTTAACTTTCTAATGAATATTTATAGTCGAATTTATCTTATGTATAACCCTATATTAAAAATGATATACTTATTAAACTTTGATTTTAACTATTTTAACCCTTCTTTAAATAAATTAATAATAAATGTCCTAATCTAATCCAAGTGGGCCTCAATGGTCATATTTTATTCCTAAAGTTGTTTTTGGACGAATTACACTTATCCAATAGAATTAGGACATCTGTTAGGGAAATAATAATATCTTTTTACCCTTAATTACCCTATTTACTTTTAACTGTGGTAAATAAAAGTAAAAAGTTACTATTCACCAAAAATTATTTTCATCTCATTGAACCACATTTTACTTACTGACATTAACCGTGTCTCTCGGATTTTTGAAATTACACTCATAGAAGCGTTAAAATTAATTTTTATGAAAAAATTCAGTTTTTTAACTACCACTTAGTGGTTTCACTATTCATCAAAAAATGAACGTTTCCAGAAAAATACCAAAAATTAGGCCTAAGCTATATTTAATATTATGAACTCAAAAATGATGTCTATTTTACCAAATTCAAAACATATCAGTTGCATTAATTAATTTAAAAATTAATTCCCGTCGTCAAAACAAATAGCGTGTTCTTAAGAGATAATAACTATCAAAAGATTGTCACTTGTTTATGTCTGGTTTAAATGTGAAATTACATCAAAAGACCAACATTGTATTAAATTGTAAAAATATATTCTAAATATACTTTAAAACCACACAAATTAATAATTTATCACTATTAATTATTTCGATTGAAAAAGTTGTTTTTAATTAAAATTTAGTAATTTTCACTATTCATCAAAATATGAAAGTTATCCGAATATTACCAAATTATCACCCTATGCTAATTTCGATATTCCGAATCCAAAAAATGAAGTCCATATTGAAAAATAAAATTTAAAAAATTTCAAAAAGTGGTTATTACTATTCATAATTACTAGTTTTAATAATATTTTAATAGCATATCGTTGTTTAGTGAAACTCGATATTGCATACTACACAGGCTATCGAGGAAGGTCGCGACTGCGTGTAATGAAAGGCAAGTCAAGGATGCGTTTTGTGAAAGCTCCTTTTGGTGTAGCGTATAACACAAGACATTAATTAAATAAAAGAATATTTTTCATAAAATCTCAGGGTGTTATAATAAGTGTTGAAATATCATATTTAATTATTAACGGAACCAGAAATGGTTGTTTATAGTAATTTATGTTGGAATTATTTAATTATTGGCATAACATGAATTGATTGGGACACAATAATGAAATCATGCTATGCGATTTATCAAATGTACATGAAATGGATAATCTGGTTAATGAATAATAAATGGTCAATATATTAAATAATAAAATCCTTGTGACATGATAAATGTGTTTAATGGGATAACATAAGATATTTGAAGAATATGACAAGGTGATAATGTACATGTATTATTAAACATGGGAAATGAGTTAATTTGTGGAAATTGATAAATATGCCAAATTGGTTAATGTGTGGAAATTTTTGAATATGTGGAATGTGTTAAAATATGAAAAGTGATGAATATTTTAAATGGGATGAGGCATGATAAGGTAATTGGGCCCAATGAGTTTTTCTATGTAAATGTTAAATGTGTTAATATGTTAAAGCATAAATATGGTTTATGTGTTAAATGTAATGTGAAATGGTTATGCTATATGTATTGGTTGTGTAATGGTTTTTATATGATATAATTTTTAAATTGATAAGTATGTGGAAAATTGATAAATAATAATGTGTGCATGTCTTGGTTGTTGTGGGGTAATGGACATGAGGATCTACACCCACAGGTCGGGAAAGATTGAGGCTCTAAACCCCACCCAAAAATTATTGGGTTAGATAAGGGGACATAATATCTATACTTATGATGGATTCATTTTATGAATCTACTTGTATTGGGGCTAAAATTTAAGCGTGATGTGAATTTCTTGAAATATTTTTCCCTAGAGAGACATTGAATTTGATTTATTCCCCTATGATTAGTAATTTATTGGATTATGTCATTATATAAATAATGTAAATGTGTACCCCATGGAACTTGTAATGTAAATGAATTAAATTATGATGTTGAACTAAATGAGAAACGTGGAAATAATATGGAAAATGTGTAATGTAAACATTATTTCATAATAGAACATGAGTTATCATATTGACTTTGTTGTATATTTTGATCTTGCATGTCCTATTAATTTAGACTATATATTTTTTTAGACACCATTGTTGGTGGCCTACTGAGTTGTAATCACATCCTAGTAAGCCCTTTGTTGGGTACATAATAAGGCTTCATGTTTTTTAGATCGGAAAATGGAAAAGGACCGATTCTACAGAGTTGAGTATAGCTTGGGAAGTGAAAGGATGAGGACCTAGACATAGATTTCGGACCCTTTTGTGGATATAGCATTTGGTCATTATTTTGGTCTTTCCTTCACTTTTAGCACTGCCAACATGGAATTACATATTGAATATTTGGTTTTGATTTGTTCCTTATTTGGAAAATAGTTTCAATTCATTTTTTTGGATTTTTTGGATTATTATTTCCTTATTTCATATGTTATATTCTATGGATTACTCTTATAATGTGGGTGTAGTCTACCCATGAGATATATCATAACCACACTACTAGTCAGCAACATCTGGCATATAGGGAGACATGTTCGAGGTCATGTCGTTACTCAACTTGGGGCACCGGTTTAGTGGATTCTAGGTCAGAGACATTACAAAGTGGTATCTAAGGAGTTATTTTCTCTATCTTAATATTTGGGGATGGTAGATAATAGATTATGAGTTGTTTTTACTTGTAAATGAGCTCTGACATGGGATTAAATAACTCATATGTGAGGGAAAACCCATGTCTCTGGGGTGGTAATAGTTTTTCTTGATGTGTGTTGTTATAGAAGAATGATTATTCACCTTGGGGTGATGCACTTGTTGTGTAATGTTACAATTTTATGATATTTTTCACATGGATGTAACAACATGAGGTTGTAAATTCATGCATCATCATAGACACCTAGGTATATAGGTGTAATGTGTCATTATAGGCACACACGAGATGGGTGTGTTGGACAAGAAAGGTAGGATACATTTTAAATTCATGAAAAATTGAAGAAAATGTTGAGAAATAATGATGATTATTTTTTTAAAAAGGGTGAATGTTAAATAATGGATAGAGGATTGGGATTAAAAAAGTGGCATAAATAAGTTAAAATGTTTGTTATAAGTATTTTTGAATAAGTTGAAAATGTTATTTGTAACAAAATTTATGGATATAATTATGCTAAATAAGAATATTTTTCAATGTAATATATCTAACCATTACAAAAAGGGTGTCTAATAGAATATTTGTGTCTACGTATGTTGGTTTATCCACATTATCAAAAAAAATGCGGTAGGGACGATCGATGGAAGTGTTTATCGTATAACTATGTTCGTTAGGATAATGTGTGAAAGGTGAGTTGTTATGGATAGTGATGATCCTTCCTTTATATATATTTTGGTGGCTTATTGTTATATGTTTTAAGAATCATTTTTGGAAATGTAGGAAGATTCCACCATTTTGATGTGTGCTGGTTGGGTGAAAAGAGGATGTCACTGAGAATGATCCCCTAGAAGTGGGAGCAGATGTTCTATTAGTTAGGGTAATCTATGAGATAATCAGTTTGTGAAGAACTTCACTTATTTTATGAAAATTATTGAATCATACCCAACGAGTTGGGTTCAGATTTTATTTGATCTAACTAAATAATTTTAGTTGAAACACCGTTCAATGTTTTTTGGATAGAATGGACGTATGGATGTAGAGGTATGGATATAGTCCATCCATTTGTATTTGGAAGGAAATGTAGTCTACAACTGAGAAGATGGTTTAGTTGGAAGTGTATATGTTGCGGGTACCTGTGAAGCGCTGGTGGGATACAATGTTTTAGACCTTGTAGGCCGATGGTATTCTACAAAATAACTTCCTAGAAACCCTTCCAGAACACTTCTATTTGGAGAATTTGAGACAGGAGAAAGCTATATAGTTTATGAGTTTGACACAGGAGAAAGCTATATCGTTTATGAGTTTGAGAAAATGAAAAATGTCAGTGATGGACTATGAATTTCATTTCATATATTTTCATTCCATAACTCTAACATTGGTTGGAGTTGAAGCTGTAATGACAAGGCCTTTCTAGAATGGTCTTAGACATGAGATTCAATCTCAAGTAAACATATTCAATTTGTAGAGGCTTGCATATGTAGTTGATCAGACCCATATTTAAAAAGGGAATTTAAAAGTGGCTTTAAGAATTAGGATCATGGATCCAATTTATTTAACTAGTGATGTGAATTCTGGGAGATGGAAGAGTCATTTAAGAAATTCTTATCAAGGATGAAGTGAGTAGATTGGTCCGAAGAGAGGAACAATCTCTCAGAATGGTGACTAGATGTTTTACTTTCACTATGGAATGCTAGGGTACATATATAATCAGTTTCCTTGACAACCCGTTGAGTTTCAAGCATGTGTTAGGATGTGGTGTGTGTAAAGGCTCTATAGGATCCCTCGATAGATGATCATAAGTGGAGGATCAAGGTTAGTTCTGAGTGAAGGTATAGGATTGCTTACCCCTTATCAGACTGGCAGAGGGAGTTCGACTGGTCATACCGGTATAGGTGGTGGATGTGGTACTCTAGGGTGACAACATCTAAACTAGAAGGTTAGTTTAGTGCTAGGAACTCAGATTGTGGCCCAGGGATGAGTGGAAAGTCATCTTCACATAGTTCAATCTACAGATCGAGGTGGTATGGTTAGTGTATAAACTGTTTGAGGTGTGATACTTGTAGCTTCCACACTAACTAGGGTTTTATTTGACATAGGTACCTTACAGTATTTTCCCCTCAGTTTTTGGGTTTTTTGGGCCAATGTGTGGAAAGTATGTGTGGGGTAATATCAATTGATACACTATTAGGTCGAGAATAGAGGTTATCAGGTAGTGTAATGGGTTCACGCTAGAGGTTTATTGGTACCTTT
This sequence comes from Viscum album, assembly GCA_963277665.1. Classification (NCBI taxonomy): domain Eukaryota; kingdom Viridiplantae; phylum Streptophyta; class Magnoliopsida; order Santalales; family Viscaceae; genus Viscum; species Viscum album. The sequence goes on along the minus strand of OY728152.1, from coordinate 78,090,138 downwards.
TCATGTGTTTCTTTTTTTTTCTGGAAATGTCGGGTTTTGATCTAAGTTGGGATATGGACTAGATAGTGTTATACCAAGACTATATTGACTATTACCTGTGTTGGGTAATTTTTAAATCTCTTGTGGGATACACATATACCCATCATGCTGTATGGGAGGTCGTGCATGGATAGTTTTTCAACTGTTGGGTGAACTCACAACATATGTTTATTGTCTCATTCTTGATATTCGGGAAGAAGAGTTTCTTGTATTTACTCCTATGGTAGATCAATTCTAGGATTTTTTTCCCTAATTATATAAAGGGGATTCCACCTAAGATGGATTTTATGTTCATAATAGAGTAAAATTTGGGACCAAAACCAATTTCCATTACTCCAATCAAAACATCACCGACTGAACTCTAGCTTCCTAAGGCTCAATTGGAAGAACTGGAGAATAAGGTGTTTATACGCCCTAGTATGTCACATTGGGGATCTTCTAGGATATCTTCTAAGAAATATAATTGGTTTTTGTAGTTTTTTTCAATTACAGGAATCTTAATTAGATTATGGTCATTAATCAATACCCTATTACATGAATTAACGATCTATTTGGATAAATGAGAGGTGATTGAATATTCTACATGATAGATCTGAGATTGGGGTATCACCATCTAAGTTTGAGACCCTATTATATACCACACAATTCGATTATAATCAGTTAAAGGTTTTATGAGTTAGTAATAATACCATTCAAATTGACCAATTCACCAGTTGAATCTAAATCTCTAACGATTTGATTTCATCATCCTTATCTGGACTAGTTTTTTGTTGTCCTTGTTGATGACATATTAGTGTAGTCTAAAACTCATGAATATCATGAAAAATATATTGAAATTGTATTGATTAAACTAATATTGAATATTTTATAAACTAATATATCCAAATGTCATTTTTAGTGACATGGTGCATTTATTAGGTAACATTATCTTAGATGAAGTCTGGTCTATGGTCCCAAATAAAGTGCAGAAAATTGTTTCATGGGTGTAGTCTAAGAATGATTATAATGTATGGTGTTTTTTGGGTTTGGGTGGATATTTCCAAAGATTCATTAAATACATTCTTTATATATAAACACATATTCACATTTAAAAATTAAGGGTATCATTTTTGAGTGGCCTATGTCTTGTGATAATGACAATTAGGAACATAAGATGTGCTTGAAAACTGCACCAATTCTGATCTACCTAAGCTAGGTAAGAAGTATTCTTTGTTCTATAACATTTCTGGTGTCGTTCATGGAGTGTTATAGATGAAGGATGATTATGTTTTTGCGTATGGGTCATGGATGTTGAGGCCTCGTGAAAGAAATTACACAACACCTAATCATGAGTTGGACGTGTTTGAACATTCCTTGAAATATATGAAAAATTACATGCTATGATAATGGTTTATTATGTATAATGATCATTAAATAATGAAGTATGTCTTTTCTCAGCGTGATTTAAAAATTATTTAGTGAATATGGGTTTAATATATGAAATCATCTGACTTTGAGTTGGTTTACACAATGGGAAAGAGAAATAGTGTGGTAAATTATTCATGTTGGACGACTCAGAATCAAGTAGTTCATGATTCATGTTCGGAGTGAATGATGATTTTAATGTTTACTAAGATGTATCTATATGTTCATGATGACCAAGGTAATATAAACATTTCTTCCTCAGTAGTTTATTATACACTTTTGATCTAGATCATGGAGAAGTGAATTCAGAGTGTTTAGACTTTAAGGAAGATTTTAAAGGCGGTGAGTCACCGTATGGTAAGGCCATTTGTGATGATGTGATTATTATTGTTCCTGGCCATGTTATTGTTACAACGTGTATGCGGGAAGAGTTGATGTGGAACATTCATTCCTGAATGTGGTTTGTGCATCCGGGTATGACAAAAATGTTTCAGGACAACCGTATGCATTATTGGTGTCTGTGGATGAAGAAAGAGGTTGTGGGATTGAGACACAATTCCTTAGTGTTTTTTAGTTCCTTGAAATGTGTGTTCAAGTAAAATAATCACTACCTCTATGCGGTTTCCATAGAATTTATTTATGGAACCAGAAACATAAAAAATTTATCTATCCAAAAGAGATATTCTTTCCAAAGGAAGCCGTTTGTTATGTCTGATGTTCCAAATTAGGATCCAGGTATCACTGATAGGGGGAGGGTGAATTAGTGATATCCTTTTCTTTTTATTTTTCCTATTTCTTGAAACAACCTTTGCCTCCTGTTAAAGAGTTTCTTACCTGCTAAACACACACAACCACAAGAACACAATATTTACAAGGATCACTACTCAACAAGAGTAGCTACATACTTGGTATGGTACAGAAACAATCCAGTACCACACAATCCACTAAGAAACAATCATTTGATGTAGAATACAATGAGTAGGATATACCCTTACACTCGTGTAGCACTTTGAAAACAATCCAATAGTGTGTGTTATCCCTCTTAGCACAAATATGGTAATGTTATGATTATGTGATTCTAAATTAACATTCAAAAATCAAATCTTCAAAACAATTCTTCACTTTCCAACCCAGAATCTGGTAATAACCTCCTAGTGGAGACAGCTTGCGCGCCACTCCCTGCTTGCGTGCCTCCCTGCTTGCGTGCCACCTGCTTGCACGCCTCCCTGCTTGCGTGCCTCACTGCTTGTGCACCACCTACTTGCGCTCCTACTCAATACTTGTGTTCCACCATTGAGCACAAATCACAACTTGCACGCCACATTTGGCTTATACACATGCCACTTCTTGAAAGCACCTCCCTGCGTTCATTACTTTGACAACTTTCACAGAAAAACATGCATGACAAAACTTGCGTGACACCGTAGTTGTGCGTCTTATAAAAAACCCTCAGCTTGCACGCCACTTCACCTTGCGTGCTTCCCTCTGCTACTTGTGAGATCAGAGCACCTTCTACTACTTGCGTGATCAGAGCTCTAATTATCTATTAAGTGATGATCATCCAAAAAATGAGGAGTTTAGTCGTCTATTTATAGGCATGTTGGTGACTTGTGCGCAACATAGTTGCACGCCGTTCACTTGTGCGCCACTCCATCACTTGCACGCCGCACCATCGCTTGTGCGCCCTTCCACCACTAGCATGACACTTTCTTTCCTTTGTCATATTTTTATATGATGATGTTGGAATATGACTTGTTTGCATCATACACTTGCACTCCACTTATAATTTCACACCACACTTGCGCACCACTTGTACTTGTGCGCCACACTTGAGAGCCACTTATACTTGTGCGCCACTTTTTGACTTCACACCATTTTATTTCCGTTGTCAAATTTTGATGAGATGATCTTGGAATATGACTTTCATGACACATAAAATTCTATTCCAATACTTGTGTGCCAGTATTGACTTGCGTACTACTTTCTTTCCATTACCAAAATCACTTCTTTACTCTCTCTACTCTTCATAAGGCTTGCATCACAAATTCCCCAAACATATGATAATTGTGAAATAAAAATCAGAAAAGCATCATCATAGTTTCTAGTCCTTTTACAAAGTGAACTGATTTATCTTCTTTGACAACAAAATACAACAATCTGCAAAGGCTATCTCTTCAGAATTATTTCTCCATCCATCTTAGTCCCAACAATCTCCCCCTTTGGATTTAGTTGTCAACCATGATTCATAAATCACTGAACTTTGTAACCTTATGCAATGGATTACTTATCCAAAATTCTAATCCTACATGAGAAAACTCATTGTAAGAAAAAAGAATTATTGACATCCAAAACCACATTGTTTAAAAGTAGTGACTATGAAATCTAATGAGCATACCTCCTTAGCCTTCTTTATGTCATCTTTGAAGCTTCTACCTCAGCATTCTTCACTTCGTCAACTTTCATGGAAAACATAACTGTTTCCTACAACCATCCAACAAATAGTTAGAATAGTTCACACACATACATACTGGATTCACAGCTTACCCACAACTCCCCCTTTATGCATGCTTTTATAAGGATAGATTTATGAAACAATTCTCCCCCTTGACAACACTATCCAAAGGTAAGATGAGATAGGGGACAGAAACACGTACCTTAACCTGGATGAGAAGGAGATTGGACACCCATGTTCAACCTCAATTTTGCAAATGGTTCTTTCAGTAAAGGTTTGGTGAATATATCAGCAACTTGGTCAGTTGTAGAAACATACTCTAGCCTTAATTAATTCTTCTTCACTTGATCTTTGATGAAGTGGGACTTTATATCATTGTGTTTTGAATGAGAATATTGTACCAGATTTATTATAAGATTGATTGAACTCTGATTATCAAAACCCAAGAGAAATGGTATCTTTACTTCAATAAGTAGATATTTTAACTAAGGCTTCATTGAAATTAGTTGAGTTCTAGCTTGAGTAGCAGAAACATACTTGGATTCAATTATTCTAGGAGTTACTGAATTATATTTCTTGGTATTCCACCTAACCCAACTTTTCCCCAGAAGGAAAACTCCAATAGATGTGGGTCTTTGATCATCAACATTTCTTGCCCAATCTGCTTCAGAATACCCGAATGGATCAATATTTCTTGAGACATCATACCTGATTCCAAATTTTGTTGTCCCTTTTATATACAAAAGAATTATTTGTATAGCAATGAAATATGATTCTTTAGGAGAAATATGAAATCATTCACAGAAAGTAACAGCATAGGCGATGTCGGGTCTTGAGGTAGTCAAATACAAAAAACATCCAATCAGATTTCAAAACTCTTTCTGATCAACATCATTGCCTTCTCCATCTTTAAACAGCTTGGTTTCCACTAAAATTGTTGTGGATACTAGTTTCGAATTTTCCATGCCAAACATCTTCAAAAGTTCTTTAGCATAAATTTCTTGATATAGAAAAATGTGATTCTTCTTTTGTGAAATTTGTATCCCAAGAAAGAACTTCATTTCTCCCAGCATGGACCTTTCAAATAACTTCTTCATCTCCTCAGAACCTTTTTCACATGATCTTTCATCATTTCCATCAAATATAATATCATAAACATAAACAATAACGGTCACTGAAAACTCTTGACATTCCTTGATGAAGACATTGCTATCAACTCTCCCTTTCTTAATGTTCATCTTCTTTAATCAAGTATCTAATTTAGAATACCATGCTCTTGAAGCCTGTTTTAGCCCATACTAATCCATTTTCAATTTTCACACTTAACATTCATCCTCTCCAATAATAAATCGACAAGGTTGATCAATGTAAACTTCCTCGTCATGGTCACCATTCAAGAATGCAGATTTTACATCCATTTGAAAGATTTGGTGACCTCATTGTGAAGAAATAGAATGAATGATTATGATTGTTTCTAATCTAGCCAGTAGATAAAGTGTTTCATCAAAATCAATGCCTTTAATTTGTGAATACCCTTGGAAAATTAATCTTTCTTTGTTTCTTATTACTTTACCTTCTTCACTCACCTTGTTTTGGAAAACACACTTTGTTCCAATAATGTTCTTGTTGTCCGAATTGGGTACATGTTCTCAAGTATCATTCTTCTATATCTGATAAAGTTATTCATTCATTGCATGAACCCCTTATGGATGCTCAAATTCTTCATTTACATCATTCGGTTCAACTATAGAATAAAGAGAAGTATGTGATATAGCATTCATTGTTCCTCTTGTTTGAACCCTATGATGTTTATCTCCAATAATATTATGATCCTCCACTTGTTTCCTCAACCTAGGATGATTTATTCAAACTTAATCCTCATCAATTTATATTTCTAAGTTGGATTCCTCTTCATCGGTAGGATTAACATAGTCTGGAGCATTATCAAAATCATTAACAAAAGTTTCTCTATCCTTCTCAACTTCTATATCGACATATGACTGATTTTCTTTCTCAAATTTTTCAACAAAATTTACATATGAGGAATAAATAATTATTCATGTCTCTTTATTGATACATATATATCCTCTTCCTCTCTGAAGAATAGCCAATAAAAATTTCATCATTTACACTTTGCTCAAATTTTCCAAGGATTCCAGCTTTCTTCTTTATAATGCATTGACTCCCAAATACTCTTAAATGTTTCAGACTGGGAGTTTTTCCATAGAACATTTCATATGGATTCATATCTGAGTTTGGCCTATAGAAGCATCTGTTCTGAATATAAATAGCAGTACTCATGGCTTTCCTCCAATAATAATGAGAAAGAATATGTTCAAGTAACATAGTTCTCCCCAATTCCACCAGATTTTGATTCATTCTTTTAGCAACCCCATTTTGTTGAGGTGTGTATTTTGAACTGAACTCATGCTGAATTCCATGTTTCTCAAGGTAAATTTCAAACTCTACATTCTTATACTCACCACCATTATCAGTTCTCAACTTATTCAATAAATACTCACATACATTTTCTACTTTCCTCCTGAAACTCTTAAACATTTTCAGAGAATCTGACTTATGTCTCATGTACATAAAACAAGTAATGCGAGTAAAGTCATCAATGAAAGTAATGAAGTACTTATCTCCATTTTTAGATTGCATGATTATTTGTCCACATATATCTGAATGTATAACTTCCATTGGTTATTTTGAACGAATTTCAACTCTCTTATGAAAAGAGTTTGTAATCGTCCATTTTTCACAGATTGTGCAACACCAATCTATTCTTCTTAATAAATCAGGCATATCTCAAACACTATCTCACATTGATAACTTACACATGATTCTATGACACATATGTCCCAGAATTTTATTACATAACTGATTTTCATCCACCATGCCCATGTAACAAGAATTTTGTACTTCACCAACTTGGAACAAGTTTCCTTTTGTATGTTGGACTCATGTAACTATATTTCCATCATTTTAACATTTCACAACGAACCCATATTTTCTGAATATAAATTTTTTACCCTCATCATAGAGTTTTGAATCACTCAGAATATTATGTTTCAACCCATCAATATATAATTTTTTCTTAGATATCATTTTTTTCGATGATGGTTGATCCAACACCTTTGATTTTCATAGATCCATCATTCCCAAATGTAATAGTTCCTTCATTGAAGTCTTTTACATTCATCAGCAACTTTAAGTCTCTTTTCATATGAGAAGAACACCCACTATCAAGAATCCATGGAAGTTATCCTTTTGTAGCTTTCAAATTAGTTTCGACAACATGAGATTTTTGTTCTTTCTTTTCCTTCACTTTCTATTGTGCTTCCTCCAATTTCCTAGCTAGGTTAATGTGTTCTGGCCAGACATCCATTCAGTATTTATTTTAGGACATATCTGACCCATCCCTTTTATATTTTAAAAACAATCTCTTTTGAGAATTATTAAGAATGTTTTATTGCTCTGGTTACACACTGAGGAAGCCCTTGGAAAGATGTCAAGGTTGATCACATATTTCAGAAATAGTTTCTAGTGGTTGGAACCTATTCTCATCTTTCACCCCAGTCTTCTCAGATACCTTCTGAAATTTATTTGGAGACTTTATATTTTGAAAGGATTGAATCCCCCTAAATACTTGTCCTTAAAAACTTGTAGAATAGTTTTAATGTTGTTGGTCGAACCAACACATATTTTCCATGTGTTCAAATCCACTACAATACCAGCAATAACCATAGAAATGAAAATTTTCCTCTGAAACATCTATACTAACCGGATTTGTGAACATGCTTCCCAACAACCTTCTTAATATAACTATTCTGACCATCAGCCTTCATGTTTGTAGTTCCCTTTTTCATTTTAGATTTAAAAGAACCAGAAGTATTAGAAGTCTTTCTTGACTCGTAATATTTATGCACTTCTGATTTTTCATCATTGCTGACTTTGACCACATATAAGGCCTTTCTAGCCTTGTTCTTATCAGAACCAGTTATGTCATTAATTTCCACCATTGAAGGTAACTTTTGAGGATCCTTGTTTGGTTCATTCTTACTATAAAATTCACCAACTTCTGTGATAGAATTTTTGAAACTGATATTCATTTCTTTAGCATTATAAAGTTTCTATTGGACAAGTTCCAATACGTTTTCCTTTTCCTTCATCTTTACTTAAAGATGATCATTACCATTATTTGTATTCTCAAGAGAATTTTTCAGATCATCATTCTCCATTTCCATCTTTATTTTCTCATCAGTAAAACCTTCTTGATTGTTTAATGCAGAATTTTCATTTATCAGCTTGTTGTTTTCCTTCTCAAGCCTTTTGATCTTCCTCAAGCATTATTTCAACTCTTCTTTCAGATGATATTCAAGTTGATTTTCTTCTTCTTCTGAACTGTTGCTCTCGTACTCTTCATTATTCACAACAGCAATGAAGGTCTTCTCTCTAGTTTTTTTAGAAAATAATTCCTCGGATTCATCTTCGATGTCTTCTTCATCTTCATCTTTAGATAAAAATCTTCTTCTTTTTGATTTGAAGAACTTTTTATCCTTCCCCATTGAAAATATTTATCTTTGTTAGCATGTTTCTTCCACAACCTTCTTGGACTTCTATTATCATCATCACTATCTTCTTCATTATTCTTTTGAGGACAGTTAGCCGCAAAGTGACCAATGGCTCCACACTAAAAACATTTCATAGGATGTTTACCCTTGTATTTCCATTTACCACTTTTCACAATCTTAGAAAACATGGATAAAATTTCATCAAAATTTTTACAGACCATATCTTCAGAATCGGATACACCAATATCAGATTCAATAAGAGTCTTCTTTGACTTCTATCTATTTGTAGCCTTGAATGACATTTCTCTATCAACTTCTGTTTTTCCCTTCATATTCTTCTACCATATCATATCATAAGTAATTAGAGTGCTATGAAAATCATCCAAAGATAATGTTTCAGGGTATATTTCATCTAATGAAGACACTTTAGCATCAAACCTCTCAGGAAGAATTCTCATGATCTTTTCGACAGCTATAAAATCCTCCAATGTTTCACTAAGACATCTGATCGTACTGACTATATCATTCATCCTGGTAATGAAGTCCCCAACTGATTCAGATTCTCCCATTTTCAAGTCTTCATACTTCAGTCTCCAGATTTGTAGTTTAGCCTTCTTCACTTTTTTATTTCCTTCATAGATGTTCTTTAGTTTTTCCTAGATTCCTTTTGCTATAGCAACACCTTTCACTCTTAAAAATTCACTCTTAGAAAGAGATTATACTAATGCATTTTTAGCTCTTCCATCATTCTAAAGGTTCTTATTATCAATAAGAGTAAGAGGAACGTTGTCATCAATAGCTGGAAATCCATCTGTTATAGTTTCAACAACTTCATATCCAAGATACGTAAGATAAGGCATCATTCTTTCCTTCCAGATTTGATAGTTATTTCCATCAAAAATAGGAATCCCCTTACTGTTCACACAATTTCGGTTCTCCATCACAACTTCACTTCAACCACATCAGCAATGAATAAACAAAGGGAGACTACCTCTGATACCAGTTGAAGTTCCCATTCATGATCTAAGTATCACGATAGGGGTAGGGGTGAATCAGTGATATCTTTTTCTTTTTATGTTTAATATTTTTTGAAACAACCTTCACCTCCTATTAAAGAGTTTCTTCCCTGTTGAACACACACAACCACATGAACACAATATTTACAAGGTTCACTACTCAACAAGAGTAACTACGTCCTTGGTATGGTACGGAAAAAAGCTAGTACAACACAATCCACTAGAAAACAATAATTTGATGTGGAATACAATGAGTAGGATATACCCTTACACTCATGTATCACATTGAAAACAATCCAATAGTGTGTGTGCTCCCTCTTAGCACAAATAGGGTAATATAATGATTATGTGATTCTTAATGAACTTTCAAAAATCAAATATATCAAAAAAATTGTTCACATTCCTACCTAGAAGCTGGTAAGAACCTCCCTGTGCAGATAGCTTGTGCGCCACACCCTGCTTGCACGACTCCCTACTTATGCGCCACCTGCTTGTACGCCTCACTGCTTGTCGTGCCTACTCAATACGTGCATGCCACCATTTAGAACACCTCAAAACTTTCTCAACACCTTTTTCTTATACACTGGCCACTTCTCGAAATGACCTTCATGCTTGTGCACCTTTGGTAACATGCGCAACAAAACATGCGCAAAAAAGCACGTCTGACACCCTACTTGTGCATCTTATAAATAACCCTCAGCTTGCGCGCCACATCAGCTTTCCCACCGCCCTCTGCTACTTGTGCGATCTGAGTAACTTCTACTACTTGCATGATCAGAGCTCTAAATTTCTCTTAAATGTTGATCATGAAAAAAATGAGGAGGCTAGTCGTCTATTTATAGGAATTTTGGTGACTTGCGCACCACATACTTGTGTTCCGTTCACTTACGCACCGCTCCATAACTTGAACACCGCTCCATCACAAGTGCACCCTTCTATCAATAGCTCGACACTTTCTTTCCTTTGTCATATTTTGATATGATGATGTTGGAATGTTACATGTGCGCAACATACACTTGTACACCACTTTTACTTGTGCGCCACACTTGCGCGCCACTTTTACTTGCGTGCCACACTTGCGTGCCACTTATACATGCATGCCACTTTTTGACTTGCTTGCAATTTTATTTACTTTGTCAAATTTTGATGTTATGATCTTGAAAAATGACTTTCGTTCCACATATACTTATGTTCCACTCATAACTTGTGTACCACATTCTTTCCTTTGAAAAAATCACTTCTTAACTATCTATACTCTTCATAAGGCTTTCATCACATGTCCTCCAAACTTATTATATTTCTGAAATACAAATCAGCAAAGAATCGTCATAGTTTCTGGTCCTTTTACAAAGTGAATTGATTTATCATCTATGACAACAAAATATAACACTCTACAAAGGTGAACTCTACAAACTTCCTTCTCCATCCAACTTGGTCCCAACAATGTCTTAAGTTTACGATACTTAAGAACATGTATTTGTCAAGAGAATGGGAGGTGGGACTCATCACACCCTTTTGGGGGGAATTATTATGTACTCTAGGACTCTTTTTTTAGATTTAAGATATTTTCATGAATCCTTATTAATTCAACATGTATAACATTAGTTTCCCTTGGAATTTTCTATCACTTATTAATATGTGTCAAATTTCGAATCATCCATATGTATTTAAGGTTCTTTCTTAATGTAGATATATGTATGTATTCTAGATTATCCATCAATGGTATAATCTCATAAACAATTTAGAGATCATTTTAATCCTTGTCATGATGATACTGGTTTTCAAGCTACTCTGTGGTGCACTCTAGAATATATTGTTGTCTAGGGAGATGGAGGTTTGTTTTGATGTTGGGATAATACCTAAAAATGGACTACTTATGTATCATTGTGAAGGGAATTAGGACCCTCATTGTTTGATGCTGCTTAATGGGAAACATCATAATTTTTCTGGTCAGGTGATAAGGACCTCTAAGAGAAAGGTGTTTAGTCAATGTTGTGTGTGGGAATTATGTCTAAGAAGCCCTAGGAACATGAAATGAATATGGGTTTGCATTTAAAATTAGACCATGTTGGGAAAACGGCCCAAGGAGATCAGGGTTGACTTGAAGTTTTGGGTTGGAACCCCAAGGAGGATTCCTACGTATCTAATTTGTATGGGAATCAAATCCCACGAGCATCGATGAATCTCATAGGAGAGTTTAGTCCTTTTAGAGAAATGATTTTGGGATTAATTCATGAAAAGGATTCCTTGAAAATTTTGGGGTTTAATTTTGGGCTTATTCATATGGATAATGATCAGATTAAGCGAATTATAGTTAGACTCCAGATGTGGATATCCAGTGAGCTCGGGCCCCTGAAAATATTTCCTACATATCCAAATTACGGTTTGAATCAGTGTTCTTTTAGTTCATTCACCATGGGTGTTTGTAGAAAAGTTGTAATCATTAACAATCTCTATTCCCAGGGGATTCATGATTGGTGTTAGAAAAAAGAGGATGTGAAAGATTCACCAAAGGTACCCACACTTTTCCTCCTCCACTAGTGGAAGAGGATGCACCTACGACTATAACGGTGGACGAGGTGAGGCGATCAGGGAAGAGGAAGAGGTATCAAACCATCCCTCTGTTCTCTTTACATTGGACAAAGATCCAATGAAAGGAAGAATTGAAGGTGAAAAATGTAGATAGGATCAAGACTGAAACCTCCTACTTGAAAAGTTAGGGGATTACACTAGGATGGTGATCGTAGTGGATCTCGGTAGGGTAGGGATACTTCTCCTTGGTTTTCATGGAAATGATAGTCTGAACCGTACCTTCCCTACTAGAGACTTGAGGTTATGGGTTTCAGAGATGAGAAGGGGAGGTAAGAACTCAAACCCTAATCCTCCAAACTGGGAACTCCCGAACAATATTCCTAGGAGAATGGTTCATGTGGTTGAAGATGTACAAACCCACAGACACTCCATGAATCCAAACCCCAGTGCGAAACAATTGAGAGAAAACTCTGACTATGGATATTCAAACCCAAATATGAGACACACTAATGTGCATTTCCTAAAGGTTTTGTAAGTCATGAGGTTTTGGTAGTGGTATCAACATAATCCCTTTAATACCAGGTATCCAAGGAAGAATAATCCTTGCCATGAATGGATTTGAAGTGGGATTAATGGATTATAGACTGATGAAAGTAGGTGAATCAAAGACGGGGGGGGGGCAAGTAGACACTAGCACGCAAGTATGGGCATGCAAGCAGGATTGGGTGACCTGATGTTCACATAAGTGATTAACAACCTATATTTTAATACTTTTGTGAGACCTAAATAAATACATCATGTGTATTCACATGTATTCCCAGAAGTGGGGCGCTCAAGATCATGTGAGAGGAATATGTGGTGCAAAAGTGTTTCTGATTCAGGGAGGTTGGGAGCTTCAGTGGAAATATTTTTATGGATTTCAAACACTAAAAGGTCTTATGTCCAAGGATCCTCCTTCAAATCCACTACTCTAGGTGTTAAATAACTTCCTTGAATGTTTCAGAATACTTGGGCGAAGCACTAGGGAGACCAAAGAAACAATTAGGCTTCAGGGAAATTCTTCGGTACTAATAAAGGCCCCAAGGGTCTATTTATATGAAAAAATAGGACCCTGGGCAAAATGAGATTGGGCGTTCAAGTGGCCTTCATGCCAAATTGTGGTGCAAAAGAACTTCTGGTGCCGAAAATGGTTTGGATAGACTAAAGTGATCCAATGTTCAAGCCTTTTAAAATATTTATTTTCATTATGTGCTTTCTCCTCTTTTATATAAGGTATTTCCCTTTGTCATTTTTTAGACTCCGTGACATGAAATAGTGTCAACAAAATCTCCCACTCAGAATTGGATCTATAATGAAAAGGGGATCTATACTGAGTAAAAGTAATGAATAATAAAAAAAGGGAATTGTGGCATGTATGTTGCTGCGCACAAGGAAACTAGGTGAACAGGGTTTAGAGTGGAAGATTCTGGTGAAAAACATAACTCTCATCACTTATATATATCAGCTTCACTTCCACGAAAATTCTCTTGACTTTCAAAAATATATCTCTCGTCGTGAATGTGTTTTCTGGCATGGATGTTCCTATTTAGTAGTTCATTTTTTTTATGTTTTTATTTTCATGCTATAACTAAGGCGCCACAATTGTACGCCAGATTTATACTTGTGCGCCAAGTTCATACTTGCGCGTCTTAATTCCTTTGTCTATTTTTCTCAATTCCTTTTTAAAAAAATCAAAAAAAATTAACTTTCTTTAAATATGAATTTTTATCACTTTCTTAGGATCAATGGATCCCAAAAGAATTGGAACTGCTAATGAATTGGCTAGTTTGTTAATTGACGGAATGATAATGGTTTTAGTTCATGACTAATTTGACATCTGTGATACTACACTCGAAGACATGGAAAAATATTTGAAGAAATATCTCCTCAATTTTTCCCAGTGCACTTTTTTTTCCACATTATAGTTATGGAAATTTTCATGATGTTAATATTCTGGACCCGAAGAACTATATATCAAATTCTTGGTTTCAAGATTATACCAATTTCCGATCTACCAATGTTTCTGTTCTGGGCTCATAATATAATTCTTGGACAGAAGATATGTCTTATATCATGCATCACAACCCATGTGCTCCAGATTTGAAATCATATACACCCGAGCTTCAACCACATTATTATTCATCCATCAATCGATATTCTCATATGGAATAATCCAATGGATGGAATAAAAGTTGGTATTTCCACCCAGAAGGGGTTGTAAAACCTACATGGATGTGGGGATATTGGGTGCACAAGACATGTGAGAAATGTACATACGACATAAGAGGTGTTTGGATTTATGAGGTTGTAAGGGTTGGGAAAACCTATGTGTATAGGAATGAAGATTTTGTGCTGGAGTTTCTATATCGATGGAGTCCAGAAACTAACTTATTCCTTTTGATACATGGAGAAGTAGCAATTAGTTTGTGGGATTTCTACATGATATCTGGAGATATAATCCTTATAGATATTTATGATGAGTTTATTCCCCCAAAGGTGACATGGAATGACTCAGAGAAGACAAAAGCACTAGTTCTTGAGTTGATTAAAATATTTTTATAATCTCAAGAATGCGACCACCACGATGTCCCACACAAGAATGTATATTCATCCATAGAAGTGGATGAAAATATTCTTAGTAATGAATAAGGAAAATTTTCCCACATGCACTCATCCGACCAGCTATCCAAAGGCAGAGAAGAGAGATACACCTGATACATTTTGGACAAGATTAGAGAAAGGAGAGTTTTAATAGGGGGGATATGAAGTCAATTCCAAAGTTCATGTGAAGACAGTAACATCCCACAAAAATAAAGAATATTAAATTTTCATATTTATTAATATTTGTGAATTAAATATTAATTCTCGGACGCTATGTGTGACTGTGTACCCGATACACAACATTGGGTTTCTTTGAAATCTATGTCGCACACTAATAATATAATATTATTATTTTAAATGGTAGTTAATTCCTAGCCATTGTATTGGTAGGAATGAATATATATAACTAAAATATGATGATACGTGTTTTTTGAATATTTTTACATTTATCCAATAAATGTTAAAGGCTTAAAATAAGTAAAGAATTCGATTTTAAGCATAAATACTCTAATATACACTAAAAGGTCGATTTACCACCTTTTAATGGAGAAACCTCTTCAAATATAGTTTTTTCACATTTATATGTTCTATTTGATAAAATAAAATTCTTATATAGGATCGGGACACCAAAATTTACTTTGGATGAAATTTTGGTATTTTTCTAATAAAGATCATTTTTTAATGAATAGTGAAAAATACTGTATTTTAATTCAAAAATTCCTTTTAGTCTAATTTTTCTATATGGCTATATTATATTTTTAATTGTTTTTCAAAAGTAATTAGAATATATTTTTACCATTTAATCTAACTTTGGTTGTTTGAATTAAGATCATTTTGAAATTGGACATAAACACATGTTAATCTTTTGATAGTTATTATTTCTTAAAAACATGATTTTTGTTTTTACAATGTGAATTAATTTAAATTAATTTATACCACTTATGTGTTTTGAATTTTGAAAAAATTGATTCTATATTTGTAATAATTAGGTCCAAATTGTTTAAATAGGTAAATTTTATTTTTAGACATTTTTAATATTTACAATATAAAATATTTTATTTGCCATGATTAAAGGGTAAATATAGTAAATAAGGGTAAAATATAATATTATAATAATATTAAATTACCCTAACATGTGTCCTAATCATATTGGAAGATACCTATCCGACAATGGACATCCTTGGGTCGAATTTTGGACCCCATGAAGCCACAATGGAGTTATAATGAAATTTTATATTAATTAATTTAAAGTAAAGAAAAAAATGACATAGAAAATATCTTTTAGTAAATAAATGATTACATAGGGTTATATAAGTTATATTTTTGACTATAATTTTTTTTTGGAAATATAAAACCATTTAATTGATCATGGTATTTTTTTTATAATTTTTGGACATCAAATAAATTAAATTATTTATAACACAATAATGATGCAATATTTACCTCATTAATAGATGATTTAAATAAATAAGATTATAAATATTAAAAAATTATCCATAACCTATGAAATTCTTATTGGATTATTTTATTTCGAACATGAGTCATCTTAAATTTTATATTAATGAATATTTGACCTTTTGAAACTGAAAATGAGGTTATAATAAAATAATTTTTTCAAATATTCCAAAAGATCCCCTCCTCTCCCTTATAAAAAGCCCTCAATTCTAACCCATTTCTCACACTTCTCAAGCCTTTGTCTCGTGAAAATTCTACTCACATAAGCTCCCATGATACCTATCTTTATCCTAGAAGACTTACCTTAGGTATAAAAAACATCAAGAAACACTTTTGGTTCAAACCAAAGGGAGTTACCTGATTTAAAGGTAATGTCTTCTCTTAAGTTAATTTATTTTATTTTACTTCTCCAACCCCCAAAAATCTTTTTATTGATTTGTTTTATAACAAAAAAAGTATCCTCAATATACTATGATGTTGTTATAAAAAGGATTATAATTAAACTTACACACACCTCCATCTAATGGGTAAATAACATAATATTTTTATGGATGGAAAACTAACGCCTCACAAAATGATGATTGTTTAATTAACTCTTACCACCTCTCATGGTGTCCATTATGATGACACTGTATTTATATATGATATATATTATGCTTATATTTTCATTATGCATCTGTATTTTTCATCTATATTATACCTTTATGGTTTCCATAATGGGTAAACACGATAATTTCATTTGAGGAAAGACGGACTACCGCCCCCTCAAAGTGATATGACTCGTTAATGCCTTATGTGGGATGTATAAAGTATGGATATAATGATATAATATATGATATTATACTATAATTATAGTATACCTACTCAACAGTAATATTTCTTTCCATTAAATATTAAATAGAAATGACTATAGCGTTCATGCGTACGTACGGCTTACCGTCTCCATGAACGGTGCATTTCATTTCTTATCCCCAAATGTTATGTACCAATATAAATACATGTATATACTAGATATATATGATATATAAGATATCTAAATCATTAATTTCATCTTGTAGATAATGGAGTATTGACCACATGGACAATTTGTAATTATAACAAGGTCATTTTTAACTCAAATTCTAAACATCGACAAAATGTCCGATATGAAATAAAATAAATAACAAACTGTTATTTCAAGGTAATAAGTGATATAAATGTATAAATAAAAATTATAAAGGTTATTAATCAAGTATAAATTAACATATGTTTATTATTTAAGAAGAACTAGGAACATACGAGTCATGTTGGACACGAGGTAATGGATTTCTTAACTCACTTTTAATTCCGTGAGACTTCCATTGTTCACCAATTATAATTGCATGTGGTGTATTGTGTACGGAAATTTGATATATATATTATCATGATTCTATTTATTTTCATGGTATTCTGTGATTCATTTTGTGGTTATTAACTTTTCTCATATGACTCGATTGATTACAATGTGGTAAGGGTTTTTAAACACACTTTTTATTCCTGTGAGATTCATGTTATATTAGCCACTATTTCATAATGTGTGGAGGATGTGCTGCCCATGATTGTATTCTCTGTGTAATATACATTAATTTATCTATATTTACATATTATTTTTATGTACTTTCTTTCATGGGGTGTATGTTTCAAAAGTTACCAAATCGCTAAGGGAACCTTTCACCCTTCTCTTTTTAGAAGACTTATTTTTGTAATGTCTTTTAATTTACATATTATTATGTTAGGATATGTTCTTCTATATCCGTATTTATGTACATTTTATGTCTAAGTTATGAGATATACTTTTATTTGTCATTAAATTATTTTCTTTAATTTCAAAGGGACGTCGTTATGCTGTCGAATTTCTGTAAGAAAACTTTTTAACCCAATTTAAATTTTTGGGTTAAACATCTACCTCTTGATTATGTCATGCTATGAATATGTGTGAAAACCCTATAATTTTTTACAATTAATATCCACTTATATTTGGTGTATTTATATTTTTCACACTTAATTATGTAATTGATTTATTCTTAAACTAAGGATACCGTCTTTCTAAGGGATTTATTACCAATTTAAATTCCATTGAGACTTCATTGTTGATATCCATCAATTCACACTTATATGGTGTATATACTGTTCTTTGGAATATTATATCGTGAATAAATATATTCTCATGATATTATTAATTTCTGATTAAATTTTATTCCTCAATTATTTGTATTATAGGAACTCTCTTTTTGTTAAAAACTCTTTAACTAAAATATCATTTTAAATGTTTTAAAGGTTTATTCTTCTAAACCATTCACATTATTGTCCATGTTTTAAAAATGGTTTTAAGGATTTATTTATATGGACATGAATGTTTGGAAATTGAAATTTCTTTCAAAATATTCAAAGTGGTATATGACACTTTGATTCAAAAATACCTTTATATAATATTTTAAATGGATTTGAAAATGGTTTGATAAAAGCATCCATTTTGTCAATATTTTGAAAAGATATATTTTGATTGCAATGTGGAAATGTTATCTTTCTACATTACTTTATCATGGAATAAATGACTCTGTTTTATGAATCCTTATTATATGATACATGTGGCACACTTTTTCATGAAATGAAATGTTTACGAAGGGTGCACCCTTATAGCGCTACAATGCATTGGGTTAAGAATAGTATCATGATACATCATGTGAAATGTTTGTTTACTCATTCCAATTCAAGTGAAATGAGGATTTACTCATGTTTCATGTGCAATTAGGATTTACTCATGCTCTACGTACAATGATCATTGGCTCATGAAAATTCCATGTAATGTGTTGTTGTCACATTTCCCTATTTTGATTATCATGCTTTATCATGCCTTTATGTTTATGAGTCTATTATGATCTAATGATATGAATATTGTCTAACATGTATTGTATTTCTAATGTTACTCCATGTTTATTCCCTTACTGGGCTTTATATCTCACCTTTTCTTATGCATATCCATAGGTTATATCATGAAATTCTATATACGAGGGAGTGAAGTGGTCATGTAAAGGAAGATTTCAATAAAGATGTATAATTTCATGTTTTATGTTGTTATGTAATGATCCTATGCCCCAAAGACACTAGAAATATCGATATTATATATTGTATCAAGTGAGGTTTATGTAATAAATTACAGTTAACTGTGTAATAAAAGATTAGGGTTGTCATAAAGACACATATAGAAGGTTTTGTGTCCCTACGACTCAACATGTATTTATTACTAGTATGTGATTACAATGGAGGCGCGCGGCCATGTAAATTTTTTATCATGACCATGCTAGGTGAGATAATGATGGTAGGGTTGGTCACTCCTATTTTAGAAGTTATTAACTGGAGCATATTGCATATTTATAGAGGGAAGTCTCTTTTTTGAATAGTAGGGCCGTTTCAGGTGTTATGGGGGTGGATCACCACTCATTTTAAAATTTATTCTTTGCAAAGTGGTCTACATGACTTTGGATGTTCTTTCCAACCATCTGTTAAGGATTTCACTAGTATTTCACCTTTTTCTCTAAACGCTTATGACATCAAGGACATGTTCAGTATGTATAAGCAATTTAATCTTTTACCTTATGGGAATCCACCAATAAGGTGATTCATTGATGATGGGATAGACAATTTAGAGCTAAGGGAATACATTTTAGCTTACAGAGATGGCATATTGGACACCCAGATTGACAGAGAAATCATATGTGAGACCTATGCTCCTTATAGATTTTCACTTCAATTAAAATGTCTGTAAAAAATTACTGTATCCAACCATGTTCATTCCATATTAGAGAAAAATATGATGGTTCCCAGAAAACTATTCTTACTGACATATTTGGAGAAGACTGGGGAAGTATTTATTTTACCATTTTTTGATGCAATAAGAAGATTGACAGTGTATCATGCCAAAAATAGGGTCTCATCTTACCCTGAAGTGGTATTAAACCATGTTGTCCCTCAAATGGGGATAAAAAGATGTAGTAGGAAGTAACCTCTTTATTTGGAAGGTAATTCTTCATCGTTAGGGGACGACTCACAAGAGTTAGAGGGTGGAGGTGACAAAGCTCTAAATGCACGGAAGCGTCCTCATGCAAGATATAATCCACTTATCAAAGTTAATAGAGCCACCCCATCAATCACTCCTAAGGTTGTACTAAGGTGGTCCAGTTCCCATCATTCTAAAGAGTAATTAGTACCATTTCCTTATCCCCCATATGTGACTGTAGGAATTGGGATGAAACTTAAATCCAAGACTGAAGGATCCTCTTCACAACCCTATGGCATGTAATTTGAATATATACGACCATAGGCTTTTCAAACATGGAAAATTTTACATTGTGATGCTAAAACCATGTGGATTGATCTATGTGAAGGGTTTCATATTCTAGGAATATGAGATCTACATTCCTATTATGATATTATATTTATAAACAATCCTATTGAAGTGAGAAATTACATCTGAGAGTTGGAAATTCTAAAATACGCAATCAAATAATCAATTTCCCCCATGAATTGGGTGAAGGAAATGATTGATCCTGGTACTAATAAAGGGATTGATCATTCATTAGATGAATAATGGTGTGAATTTTTGGATCATGAATATGTATGATTCATTTATCTCACATTCTCTTTTACATTGAAATTTGAATTTAGCCAAAGTGGTGTTACTCAGGGGAAATATCATCTTTACTTGAAAAAGGATGATAAATAACAGACTAATGTTCTATCACCACAATTTAGACCTGGTGGCCCTGCTATTGGATATACTGGATCCCCATGTGAATTAGGAGATATATCTCCAAGCCCAAAGGCCATGGAAGATGAGATAGAAAGGGTATTGCAGTCTCTAATTTCTATTTTTGGAGATGATGATGCAAGTCCTCCTAAAGAGGAGAAGAAATAAAAAGCATCAAAGAATTAATACCATGGTTAATCGTTTTTCCAGTAGTGGTAAGCCTTTATGATAACTTGAATTTTAGCCTTATTCATGAAAAAGTGTTTAAATTTTTTAAATTTCAGGAGCTTCTTCTGTTTCTTTTATAAATGAAAATACTGATAAAATTTGAGAAACAATGGAGGGTGCTTCAGAAAAGGCACAAATTCCTTCTAACCTTGTGGTTCCTAAAGAGGCATTGAGTCTAAAGGAACCAATGTCAATTCCCAAAACAGGTCATGTTCCTGCTATCAGAATAGTGGAAAACTCTAGTAAATCAACAGTTATTTATAAGACATAAAATATAACAACATTTGAATTCCATATTTTGATAATTTAGGTTCTTCACTTGCACTAGAATATCCTACGACAACTGATTCTGACCCCACAACTGTTGCTTAGGAAGCTATTTGGGGTCAAAGGTTGTCGAAGGAAGGTTTCCAATCAAACATGCTGAGTACTCCCATGGGTGAGACTAATTAGGGGTCAAGGATATCATTGGATTTTATGATGAACCTTGTCTTGTATTCTGAATATGTATTATAAAAAGTTAATATACCAAATTTTTTAGAAGATTTTTATGTTCCTTGTATATAATCAACTATATGTGAGTCTTCATTATTTTTTATATTAATCTTATAATGATTAAATTTTAAACCATGATTGGTTGAAATATGAAGTTCCATCTAAATAAACAGCTGTCGAGAGGATGCATGAAGGAAGTGTTGACATTAATGTCAATCATACCATTTCACAGACAATGGGTTGGGTGAATCTTGAGACAAAAGATCTTCCTATGATTCATTCTGAGGATCCTGAGAAAATTAAGGAGAGCATTCCCCACCCAGATACATAAACACCGTTGAAATTGAAAATATTAGGGAGGAGTCTTCTCAAGATTTCTACCTACTATTGGGTAATAGATACTGATATTGTGATTGTACTCACTTTTATATCCATTGAAACTAACCACAACCATAATTTAATTCACCATATAGGGATATCAAATTCAATGTATAGGTCTGATGGAGATGCCTCTACATTATCTCAAATGATATTAAAAGGTGAAGAAAAAAATGTCAGGAGAGGTGTAGAACATGGCACTTCTTTAAGTGAATTAATACTAGAATATGTCCCACCGTATGAAAGTGATTTTGAATCAGACCTAGAAATGAAAAAGGCCATTCATCTTGAACATCACTAGGCATGTTTAAATATATGGAAGATAATATTTGGAATTCATCTTGAGGAAATTACTTTAATAATTCCGTGACTTTTATCTCTATTTATCACACTTGGATTTGGAGGGTTTGAATACTGTGAAATTCATACCATAATGAAAGAGGTTATTTGAATGAGGGAGCTAGAGTAGAAGCATCAACAAGATCTAATAAAAATTAAACTGTTGATCAAAACTAATGAAATCCAACCAGCACTATCCTGAGATGAGGCACGTCGCACTCTAACGTTAAAAGAAATGAAATAGATGATTAAAGAAAAGACTATTCAACAGCTGCATCTTCAACAAGAATTAGATATCATCCCAAGGGAGATTTTAAAGCTTCATAACACAATATGAGAGGTCTTAAAGGGCGGTGGAAAATCCATTGCAGATACTAAGGAATCCATTCATCATGCTGAAGAGAATGGAGTAGGTCATCTAAACAAACTTCAATAGGAAGCTAATGGTTCCCAAGAGGTTATTAACCAAATGAGAAGTTACATAGAAAACATTTTGTGATTTCTAATAGAAGAGAGACTCCAATTTGTCAATCCTCCTCTGTGAATTTTTTTTAATCGTAAATGAATATAATTTTACCTTCAATATTTTATGTTATCATTCTTACTAGATGCTTTTTTTACCAATACCAATGGGCCTAGTAAGCATAGTTTTATTTTTACTAGGGTTACACAGACTACCCAACAAGCTTGGTATCTTTTTACTTTTTATTACTCAATATTACCTAATCCATACAAAATGTATGTTTAGTGAGCTTCAAATCTACTTTTTTCCAGTGATTCTTTTACGGGTTCCCAATCTAGTGAGTTCCATGTCTCTTGTTGTTGGAATTTTAGAGTCATTCGTGTTGGAAAATAAAGAGATATTGTTTAACGTCAAACTTGATTGACTATAAATATTAAAATTAGATCCCAAAAAAGACTCCATGGATAATAATTTCTCTAATATTATTTACATATTTCCAAGGAAAATACCGATTCCTGATTTTTATTGTCACCAAATCAAAAACATGTATAAACATAAAGGAATTATCTTCCAAGAATGAGGTTTCCTTTATTTGGAAAACCCATTATAGGGGTTTTGTTATGCATGGCCCACTAGGGAATTTGTTTTATAGTCAAATAGTGTAATCTTTTGACAAATATTCATATTTTGAAGAAATATTTCATGGATAGGAAAACCATTTCTACCCAAATTTGGTGTACGAGGAATGGTTAAAATTTCTCAGAAAGGAGAATTTCTGATATCATGTTTTGCAGTTTTATGTCATGCAGTGAGGACATTGTACTTTTTAGTTTTATGTTATGCAGTGAGGAAATTATACGGTGCATTTTTAAGTCATGCAGTGTGGACATTATACCGTGTAGTTTCAAGTCATGCAGTGATGACATTATGTGGCTTTAATTTATGGCATTTAGCTTTGACCAAAGGTTTGAGACTCCAATAATTTCATTATTTTTTGTTTGGAAACATTCTAACATGTTCAATTATGGAAGGGATTAATTATAAACTATGATTTAGGAATTTTGTGGATCTGAAGAATTATATGAGAAATGGGGAAAAGGAATTAAAGTACATCTTTTTTAAGAATGAAATTATCATTACTTGATAAACCCATTATGGGGGAATTATTATGATAGGAAAACTGGTTAATATGCTTCATCTTCAAATAGTGTCATCTTTTCACTGATAGGATAGTTATGTTGGAAAATTTTATGCAAGGCCTTTGGGGCTGCATAATGTAAAGTCAGGAAAAAGAGCTCTCAAAAGATTGAAATTCTATTGCTAAAAGGAGAAGGATGTTTATGGATATTCATATTTTCTAAAGAACAGAGTTTGGATTATGAAGAAATGTACTTGAATACAGAGAGAATATTTCCAATCATGATTTCCAAAGAATCTATGGAATAGGATTTATACGAAGGTCTGACCCAAATGTAGGAAGTATTGTGTCTTTAGTTTTTAGGTCATACTACTAAGACCAAAAATGGAAACTTCATATTATATGTGGTCAAATGATCCAGGGTTACTTTATATTTCTTTGAACCCATGTAGTGGGAAATGTGTATACCATGGTCTTGAAGACTTTCAAATTGAGAGAAAGGTAATGGGACAAATATACAAGAATTACTAATTTAAAACAAGGATTCTTGTATATTGTTATCAATGATTGAAAGGGATGAAAGAAAATTTAATCAAGAAAGAAATTACCATTATTTTTATAAGACCGTTATGGGGGAAGTATTATACTGGGACAACTGGGGGATATTCTTCATAGCCAAATAGTGGTATCTTTTTACAGACAAGCCCATTTTGTAGGAAAATTATTCATGGCCACCTAAGGGCATGTACTGCATAGTCAAGAAAAAGTGTTCGTGTATATTAAAAAATATGTCACTGAAAACCGTAAGAATTATTTTGATGATAAAAAAAATCAAGATTAAGAGTGTGAAATATGGAAGGTTTTAATTCTAAATGCACATGAGAAATATTTGAATCAATATTGGCCTTGAGTTTTGAATTCTTTACATAGATCTGACTCACATGTAAAATGGAGACAATCTATGTTTCCTTTGAATCAATATTATGTTGTGCAGTTTAGATTCCTGCAGTGAGGACATGAAGTTATTCCAATGTAAAAAGAGATAATATAGGGGCTGGACCAAGGAATTAAACCCATGTGTCACTACATATCTCATATGTATGAGAATCAATCCATATGTAGTTCGTTGAACATTACCTATGCAGGTTTGATTGATACATAGGGAGAAAAGGGGGGTTATGGATGATCCCAATATTGGAGATCTAACCATCTCTACGTATCTCACATGAATGATAATCTTGCCAAACATAGTTCAAGAATAATGATTTCTCACACTAATTGAGTTTAACGTGGGAGATGAGGGATTTTAACACATTCTAGAAGAATTATTCAATTTATGTCATGTGATGGTATTTAAATCAAACCATGTATCTTAAATGAGAACTCTATATAGATCCAGTTAACATAAAAGAGGATAAAAGGGAAATAATTTTTTTGTGGTTGTGTCTGGTCACTATATTGGAGATCTAGGCGTCTCTATGTATCTCATTGAAAATGATTACCAAGCCACACATAGTTCTTGAAACAATGCCCCTATGAATATTTGATTCAAACATAGGGAGAACAGAAACTCATGTACTACTAAGGAGTAGTAATAATGTCAATAATGATTGTACATGAAATCTCTTTATGTAAAAATAGAGAAGACATTAACCATATAGTCTATTGTCATGTAACAAGGACAAATGGTGCCACAAAGTTTAATGTTGTGAAACAAGGACAAAGATGATACAAATTTTATTATTGTGAAGCATAAATTCTAATGGTTGTTATGCAGTTTAATATCTTGCAACTAGGACTATGTGTTTTGTAGTTTAGAGTCATGCAATGAGGACATTGTGTCTAGTTACACAATGTATTTCTTTATGAACATTTTTTTGGTTAGAGTTGTAATAAGATCCCCATCCATTGATATTTAGGCATAACCTCCATTTTTTAGACCTTTTGTATGGAATAACGTCCTTCACACTTTGTCTCATGCTTTGGAGGATTATTTCCGGTATCACTGGTGTCCTAAGGACCAATACCAATTCACTTTGAAGAAATGAACAGAGGTAAAATTTCTTGTTAATGGATCGTGAAATTATGTTCTCATAGAATTATAAATGATACATAGTATGTAATCTTTTTTCATCTAATCATTAAAGCTCATAAAATTGTTTTCGATACTTTTCATCTATAGAAAACTGTTCCTAAATAGCAACTTGGAGTGAAGAAATTAGAATTTCAATTTCCAAAAACACTTCTTTTCCCGTACACAAATGAAAATGTGATTTCCTGAGTGAATGTGTGAGTAGTAGTCCAATAATCTCATAAAGCCTGCAAAGGATAATGAAACCATGATTTTTTATATTTCTCCACCATCTTCTAGAGTATATTTGATATGTTCTTATTGAAGTCCACTATATTTCCATTGGCTAATGCATGATAGAGAGTTGAATGGTTGGATTTAATATTGTGCTCTTAATATAACTTTATTACCTCAACAGAACATAAATTGGTTCCCTTGCCTATCAATATAGTACGAGGGACACCAAATCTGGTGATGATGTTAGTTTTGAAAAAAAAAACAATTCTTTCTGGTCTAACATCATTGAGAGGTAATGCCTCTACCCATTTGGAGAAGAAATTAGTACCAGTAAAAATATACTTGAACTACTTAGTGGTACCGGGTGGATAAGGTTCTACTACATCCATTTCCCATGTGGAAAATGGCCATGAGCATTTAGCTATCTGTAAAAATTCTATGTGTTGATGAATGAAGTTGGAATGCACATGGCATGGAGGAAATTTCTTAGTGAAATCTATGTAATCCTACACCATTGAAGGCCATAAGTATCTTAGACTACGTATTTTATCATAATTCCTTTGCCCAGACTGGTGAGCTCCACAAGTTCATGAATGTATATCTTTAATGAAAATTGTAGTTTCTTCTCTATCAATACACCAGAAGTGGGTTACCTTAAATCCTCATTTGTAGAGGATCCTTTGGGGATATGGACTATCATAAAGAGTAAAATTGGACACTCGTCATCCGTTCTATTCTATTTTTTCTCTATCTAGTGTAAGTACTCCATTACGATGGTACTACATGATCAATGTCATACATCCGGTGGTATGACCATATGGATCAGAAATATGGCCAATTTAATTAATTTATCCATTCTAGTTTGAATGAAATGTGAGAGTACATGGTGATGGGGAATACTGATGATTGCCTCATCCCAATTTGGATCTTCTAGGGTTGTAGCTACAATATCCAGTGCATAAGCTTGGGAATTTTGTGATCCTGGGACATAAGACAATGTCATCTTGGAGGGAAATTCCATCATTAACCCTCTGACGTAATCACACAAAGGTATTATGTCTTATTTTATGATTGCATAGTACCCATTGATTTGTTTGATTATAAAATCTGGATCACCTTTCACTTTCAGGTGGTTCACTTATACCCAGAGTGCCAATTCCAGTATTGTGATGAGAGCTTGATTTTATACCTCATTGTTGGTTCCACCATCTGAAAACAAGAAGGAATATGTAAACACTACCTTTTCTAGGGAGATACATACAATTCCAAACCCAACTTTGATGAGTTTTGGGTTTTCCATTCCCTTCCCTGTTGGACTTCTAGAAGCACCATAAAAGTACATTTCCCATGTTTGGGAATTATATTGAATAGAAAAGACCGATTCATCAAGAAGTTTCGTATTTAATGATGTATCTTCTACAGATGGATTTATAACAAGTTGCATAGATCTTGGAATTTTATTTCCATATGAGGAAAATACATGATATCAAACTGTTACAAAATAACTTCCCACCATGCCAAACGACCAGTAAGTATAGGAAGACTGATGATAAATTTGAGCGGTTTATTGTGAGACACCCATTAAATCTCATGAGGTTGCAGGTAGTGCCTCAATTCCTTAACTGTAAAGATTATTGCTAGGAAACACTTTTCAATATTCAAATACTGAGTATCTATGTCAAGAATAGCTCTATTGGGATATTAGAGACTATTTTAATTTATAGCATCATTTGTTTGGGCATGGAAGGCACCCATTGATCGCTCTAAGTCTGTCACATAGAGAATACGTATCCTTACTTAATCAAGTGGAATTAATACAGGTGGAATCTAGAGATATTTCTTGTGGGTATCAAATGCCTCATTGTTGTCTTGATTCCATTGAAAGATGACTCTCTTATTCATTAGTCTAGTGAATGGAAAATTATTTCCTACCAAATTTGTGATAAAGCAGCGAATATAGGCCACTTTTCCTTATAATACTCTTAATTCATTCAAATTTCGAGGAGTTTACATGCCAATGATTGATTTTCTATTATCAAGATCAACAGTCATGCCATAATGGCATACAATGAAGCTGATGAATTTTCCTCAGGTTACCCCAAATGAACATTTCAAAGGGTTCATCTTCAGATTTTACTACTAATGTTTATTGAATATGGTCTCCAGATTTTCCATGTGATTAGAATATTATCTGGTTTTAACCAGCAAATCATCCAAAATAAATTCAAAAAAAAAATCCTTCAAAGGGTTAAAAGATATGGTGCATGGAATGTAGATATGTTTCACCTGCATTCTTTAATCCAATAGGAATTACCAGATATAAAAACACACCTTATGTGGATCTGAAGGCTATAGACTCTTCATCATATGGGGACATGGAGATTTGATTGTACCCAGTGTAGCGCTTCATGATGGAAGGAGATTCACACCCAGTTATTTCATCAATTAAAAGCCCTGCGATCAGAAATGGAAAGTCTTCATTAGAACAATGCTAGTTGAGATCACATATATCAATGAAAAACATAATTTTCCCATTCTTCTTTTTCACTGGGACAATGTTGTCTAGCCATTTGGGATATTTAACATCCCTTAAAATGTTATCCATTATATTCTTATCAACATCAACTTCAATTTTAGAGTCATGAGTTGGGTGTGTTCTTCTTGCCTCCTGCATGAATCCTCAATGCTCTTCTGGAAAACCCAAATGATGAGTGGATGCATCGAGATTAAGACATGGAATCTCTGTATAGTTCCAAGAACATATATCTTGATGTTTCTTTAGATATGATGTATACATATAAATATATTCAGATGTATGGGACACACTAATTTGAGTGGGGTATAGATCTTCTTCTATACCCAAATTTATTTTCTGATCTCATCCACAGTGGTAGAGACACCTTATTCAAATGATGGAGGAGAATCCCTGAGATATCCTTCTTATTCTTCATTACATGTAATCTCTTCTATTTCAAATTTTATAGTAAGTGATGAAAAAAAACATTCAGAGCTAGGGGAGGAGTCTGTATTTGAACATCCTGATGTAGAGGCCACTATTTATAACCCTACTGATGATGAAGGGACTTCATAGAGCATTGAAGAGGATTAGATGGGTTCAAAATCAATATCTGTATCATCCTCTAGTATTTCTACAAATTATTCTAGTCTGATTGATAAACCATCTACTTATTGAAGCTTGGTGGATGAAATGAAGACATCTCCATTTATGCTTTCATCACCGCTTGGTAAATAAAAAATTTCTCCCACAGTGTCATGATCAATTTCCGCAATAGACATTATGGAAGTTACTGGATGAGTGCTCTAATTTGAATCTATCATTCCAATTGGATTGATAGGTAACACATAATCTATACACAAATGTTTGAATGAGTTTTATAGGATCTTTTCCCAGCCATTTGGAGTGATGATTCTAGTTACCTCCTTTGTTATGGACCTTGTTCCCTTCATGTGATAAAATTATACCATAATAGAATGAGATTCAAAAATTCTGAACAGAGCCTTGTCCCCATAAAATGTCTCGATTTTACCATTGAAAAAGTACTTGAGACATTAGTGGTATAAAAAAGGTATGGTTGCATGTTGATGTATCCAAGGCCTTCCCCGAATATTGTTAAATGATCTGTCCTGACGGAAAACCATAAAATCTGAGATAGGAACAAGGTCTCTAAATAGAGTTCTGAGTGTAATCTCACCCAGACATTCTTGGTCATTCTTGTTATAACCATTCAACAATAAATTGTATGGAGATAAATAAGATTTAGTGATGCCCAATTAATGATGTGTACGAATAAGAATAAGTTTGACTCCTGATTCATTATCCATTGTGGATAGTCGGATGTGTATGTTAGTTACCCTACTATATAGATATAAGGGCTTGATATGTCCATGTACAACATCATCTTCATCTTCATCAGTAAAACATATAACTGCATTACATTCTGTTGGATCATTCTCTATATGAAAATCCTTATTAGTAGAAAATTTAGTTTCAAACACTTTATGGCTTGACAAATCCTTAATAAGTGTTTCTCGGAGAACTTTTGATATATTCATGGCATCCAAAATTGAAAACATGTCTAGTAACTGGGCCAGCTATTTTAAAACATCAATCTTTTGGTCCAAAGGTCTGTGTTTCCCAACTTGGAGATTCTGTTTTGTAGTTGCCTTGGAATTTGATGCTCCTGATGTAGATAAACAACATGTCATAGCCGAATCAATAAATACATAGGGTTTTAGAAGATTAGAATGACCAGGTTTATCTACTTTCATAGAGAAAGATATTGTGTCCTCTAATCAATCCTACTAAATAATTATACCAGGATCAGCGTTATCATGTATGGAAGAATCTACTTGTTCTTGTTTGCCCATTGAAGGGCTCTCCCATGAGTTTCCACCACATATGCGGTTCGATCGGGGGTAGATATAAAATAGATGCTTCTAGAATACCCATGTCTTCCCCTGTATCCTTGACCTTGGATAATTCCTCTAGTTCCCCATTTAGGTACAAGGAACTCAGGCTCATCATAACCCAAATCAAAATTGTCACAGATGTCCGTTAAGTGGATAAAATTGACGGAAACAACAATTTAGTCTTCATCTGATTAAGAGTCTACTTGACAGATCAGTTCTGGTTACGCCATTTATCAAGGAGGTGACCGTGCTTTTAAAATAGATGGAACAAATCTTCCAGAGTCAAGGACAACTTTAGCCTTGACATGATCTCATATTCTTCTGAATACTCTTTGTTCTTCTGATCATGTCACTTCTTTGAGGATTGTCCTTTACAGGACTAATCTCATGATGAACGTGGGTTTGATGTGGTGTAAGTGGTAGAAGACACAATTGGTTGTTTCAACTATGTTAATAGAATGTAATAATTTCAATTGATCATTTTCTTGATCATCTAATCACCATATTTATGTTCATTTTTTCTTTCGAATTCCTGCCATTCATCATTTTCCCCTCGATCAGTCGCAGTAACATATGCTACTTGGGATGACAAACTTTTCAGTCTCACTTGCTAGAGTCTACCATTTTTAGGAGGTATTTGAAAACAAAAAAATCCTAATTGGGATTCCCCAACATCTAGTGAAAGTCAATATATTATAAAGGATCTTCATATCCTTCATTTTTTGGTTTCTTTAGCCTTGGAAACTGAACCAAACTGTTTTAAAAAGCCTATATTAAGTAACTAGGATCCTATTCATTCTGAAAAGAATAAACAGTGTTCTTTAATTCCTCAAACTGTTTCTAACATTGATTTCTTCGTTCATTTTGACAAGGCAGTCATTACAGTAAATGCTCGGGAGGTGGAGCCCTTCCATATGATGAAGGTTTTGAAGTGGAGGTAGGTGCATGTTCTTGCATGAGTGTGACTGTAGAAGCCTACGCTTTCCCTGTTCTCTTTCCCAGTGCTAATGCAATTAGACAAGTTTTTCCTTTAGTTTCAACAATGGAATCCTCCACCTATTGGGAAATTGAAGAAAGGTCTCAAAACCCTCCTATGAATTTTACCAGGATCAGTGGCGTGCGTCACTCATCATGTAGATTTGCTACAAAATTTGGAAGAAACTCTTCATGAGGGAGTGCTAGATTAAATGAATATGTTAATAATTTCCATCAAGAAATGGAAATTATCCCATACATGACCCATATAATATCTCAACAACACTCTCCTCATCCTATAAGCCCCACATTATGAAGTAATAATTCTAAGGATATATTTTGGTATAAAACAAAAGGTGTTACTAGAATAAGAGGTAATGTTTTTCAACAATCACATTTGTTTGATTTACATCAATATAGTTTCAATTAATTTTATTTCATGATTATATAATTACCTAATTATTTTCAATATAATGAGTTGTGTTTATTCTATGAGTTTAAGATACACTTTCAAACTTATCTATCAAATGGAATACACAATAATCGTTCATGAGTATAGTGGAATACCACCTCATGAACTTGTAATGTCTATTATTCCATTTACCACATATCAAAATTTTATTGAAATATTTATTTATAGTTTATATTTTATATATATTGTAACATCAAGTATAAGGACCCGACCTTGATCCTTACTTAATCATGAATTAAATGGATAATTCACATAGAGGATCTTTTGAGGTTTAGAGTTTTAGAGAATTAGGTCATAAATATTACATCTCAAAATATTACATAGTAGACACTTCTACTATGTTTCCATAAAATAATAAAAAACTCTTAAAAAGAAACATGTCTAGTTCCTTGTTTTAGATAGCACGCCTTTCCTTGAACCCATCTTTGACCCTATTCATCTTTAAGTCCTATGGAAAACATTTCAAAAACTTGTGATGAGCATAAAAAGCCCAGTAAAGGATACACAAAGAAGGAAAACTATTAGTTTTTTCCAAACAATAGGTAAACGATGAATACTTTACCGAAGTAATACTTTTCACCTTTATAAAGTAGTAAAAACTATTCATGGAATAAAAGACCATTACATACCCTTTTGTAACCAAAAGATTACCATAAAACCCATATACAGAACACATAACATATAAAGGTAACTTGGGTCATAAACATACTTAAATGGAATAACCATACAGTCGACTTCCACACATACATAATGGAATAGCCAAACGACCAACTTCCATACCCAATGCATTGGAGGTTATAACGTAACCACCCGTCCTGGTATTCACGGTACCACCCTTCATATGGTTTATCACGTAACCACCCGTAAAATGTCCAAGTACCTTCATTACACATAAAATATTGAAAACATAAACATTTTAATAACAACATTTTAATTACAATCACAATAAGTAATTCCAAGATATTGAATTAATCAATCCATTTTCAAAAACCATTTAAAAGAGATTTTTGAATCAAAGTGTCTCATACCACTTGATGATTTTAATGGAATTATAATTTTAAAACAATAATGTCCATATATATAAATACTGAAAACCATTTTGAAAATAAGGACATTAAAGATTAAGATTCATAATAATGAATCTTTAAAACATTTAAAACTATATTTGTGTTAAAGAGTTATTAACAAAATGAGAGACACTTGAATAAAAATAATTGTGGAATAACATTTAATCTGAGATTAATAATATCATTAGAATAAAGGGATTCATGATATAATATGTCAAAGGAATGTATACACACAAGATAAGAGTGAATTGGGGCATAACAACAATGAAGTCTCAATGGAAATGTAAATTGAGATGAAATCCATTATAAAGATGGTATCCATAAATTAAGGATAAATATATCACATAATTATGTGTGAGAAATATAAATACACCAAATATAAGTGGATATTATATGTGAAACAATCAGAGGTCATTCACACATAATCTTGGAAAAACAAAACCAATGACATAGATATTTAACTCAATGAAATGAGATTGGGCTATTATTTCCCATACAAGTTCGTAAGAATTTATCAATGAGATGATTATGTGTAGAAATAGTATATCTACAAAAAGGTTTGTGGAAATTACAAAATATAGATTCCACACATAATATTGGCATAATTAAATCAAGAATTCGAGGTTTAACCCAAATAATTGAAAGTGGGTTAAGAAGTTCCCTTGTAGAAATCCGACAGCCTAACGACATCACTTTAAAATTCAGAAAATGAGTTGATGAGAGAGGAAATGGTATCTCATAACTTGGACATAAAATTTACATAAATAAGGATATAGAAGAACATATCCTAATATAATAGTATGTGAATTAAAATACATAACAAAAGAAGTCTTTTAAAAAGAGGAGGGTGAAAGGTCCCATTATCGAGTTGGGTAACTTTCGAAACGTACATCCCATGGAAGAAGGGTTATATAATGAAGATTTAAATACCCATAAATGAAATTATATTACACAAAGAGTATAATAATGGACAATACATACACCACACAAAGGAAATAGTGGAAAACATAGCATAAATGTCACATGAATAAAAGTGAGATGAAGAATCCCTTATGAAAACTCGGCAGCCAAATAGCGCCACTTAAAACTTCCAAAAATGGATTTATGAGATCAAATAGGGTATCTCATAATATGAACATAAAAAGTAAAGTATTAGGAATATAATATAACATCCCCAAACATAATAAATATGAGCTTAAAAGAAATGACATAAAAGAGAGTACATAAAATGAAAGAAAGAGGTTGGATCCCTTACCTCGTGTCTGACATGACTCGATCGTTCTTTAATCTCCTGTATAACAATATTTGGTCAATTATTAATTTATTAAGGACATACTTTAAATATTATTATTCAGTTCATATAACATATTATAATGTTATAATAATTGGTTAATAAAGTGAGTTCATATCAGACGTTTTTGTCGATGATCGGTACATGAGGAAAAATTGAACTTGTTGGAAAAGAATTTTCCATGTAGTTATAGGTACATCAAATCCAGAATAGTATTTATGTTTTAAATATCATATATATCCATTATATATTCATTTTATACTATTCCATAGCATTTGGAAAAAAAATTAATAGCACCGTTCATGGAGACGGTAGGCCGTACGTATGCATGAACGCTACTTTCATTTTTTTCCTATTAATGGAATTAAAACAAAATGAGAGAGATATATATTATAATTAGATAATTATATCTATCATTTAGATGTAATATATTACATATATATCCATTATATATATGTACTTATAATAGTACATAACATTTGGAGATAAGAAATGAAATGTACCGTTTATGGAGACAGTAAGCCGTACATACGCATGAACACTACTTTCATTTCATTTTACTTGGTATTAAATGGAATGAAATAATAATGATATAAAGGTATATTATAATTCCAGTATGATATCATATGTAATAACATTAATTCCATCCTTTATACATCCCACATATTGCATTAACGAATCAAATCACTTTGAGGGGGCGGTAATCCACACTTCCAAAAATGAAGAGATCGCATTTACCCATAATGGAAACCATAAAGGTATGTCATAAATGAAAAATACATAATCTTAAGGAAGATATAAATATATTATATATCATATATAAATATAGTGACATCTTAATGGCCACCTTTGAAGGTGTTAAAAGAATATTGAACAATCATCATTTCATGAGGCAGTAATTTGCCATCCATAGAAACAATATGTTCTTTAACCATTAGATGAAGGTGTGTGAAAGTGTAGCTCGAATACTTCTTATAAAAACATCCTAGTATATTTAAGACACTGATGTTGTTACAAAAAAAGTAATAAAAAGAGTTTATGGGTTTGGAGAAGCAAAATAATACAAAAGAATGCAGGGGAAGACATTACCTTTAAATCGGGTAACTCTCTTTGATTTGAGCTCAAAGGCTTCCTTGGAATGGATTCTTCCCAGAGTGAGGCTTCACTGATTAAGAGAGGGATGTGGAGAGATGAAATGGGCAGGGTTTGGCCGATCCAAAGGCCATAGTGGTGTGGGTAAGGTGGTAGAGGTGGGGGCCTTTTATAAGAGAAATGGAGGAGCACTCTTGGAATGTTATAAAATATTACTTTATTATAAATTTATTTTCGTATTTTAAAGTTCCAAAAACGATATATTTTGAGGATAAGGTGATTAGGTTTCAAAATCCACCCATCCAATAGGTTTGTGACAAGTGTAGGTCTTAGATTTTACATTATCTTTTCATTTTATTTAAATCATTAAATAATGAGGTAATCGCTGCATCATCATGGTGTCATAAATAATTTAATTTATTTAGTGTCTAAAAATTATAAAAAAAAATATCATGATGTAGGAAATCGTTTTATCTTTCTAAAGAATATTTATTGTCAAAAATAGGACTTGTATAACCCCATATAAAAATTGTTTTAGTAAAATAACACATGTTTGTGACATTTTAATGTTAACCTTAAATAAAAAGGTATTAATGTCATTTTCCAACCAAAGTGGCTCCACGGGGTCCCCAAGTTGACCCAAGGATTGTATTGGTCAGCCATGACACATCCAATGAGGGTAGGAAATGTGTCTAGGATATTTCATATTATTAAAACAATATTTTTACCTTAAATTACACTAATTACCTCTAATCGCGATTGATAAACTTAAAAGCTACTATTCACCAAAAAAATTATTTTAATCCCATTGAACCACATTTTACTTATTAATGACAACCATGTATGTCGTATTTTTGAAATTCAAATCACAGAAGTGGAAAAGTTTCATTTAAACGACAAATCAGTTTCATTAACTACCACTTAGTGGTTTCATATTCATCAAAAATTGAAGTTTTTCAGAAAATTACCAAAAACCCCTCCTAGGCTATATTTGATATTCCAAATTTAAAAATGATTTCTATTTTACAAAATTCGAAACATATTAGTTACATTAATTAATTTAGTAATTAATTCCCACTGTCAGAGCAAATACCGTGTTTTATGAAACAATAAGTATCAAAATATTGACACTAGTTTAAGTCCAATTTCAAGATGAAATTAATTCCAACGACCACTATTGGATTAAATTGTAAAAATATATTCTAATTTTTCTTTGAAACCAATTCAAAGTATAATATAATCATATAAATAAATTAGATTAAAAAGAGGTTTTGAATTAAAATACAACATTTTTCACTAATGATTAAAAAATTAACATTATCGGAAAAATACCAAAAATTTACACAAAGTAAATTTTGATGTCCCGATTATAAATAAGAATTTTATTTTGTCAAATATAACACATAAAAATTTCAAAAAGTGGATTTAAAAGAGGTTCGTCATCAAAAGGTAGTTAATCGACCTTTTAATGAATATTAGAATGTTTATGCTTAAAATTGGATTCATTCACATTTTTAATCCCTTAAAATTTATTGTAAAAAGTAAAAATATTTTAGAAACATATATAATCATTTTTTAGTTAGTTCAGTTAATTCCAACCATTACAACGTCTAGGCGTTAACTACAATTTAAAATAATATTATTTTATTATTAGAGTGCAACGTAAGATTCCCAAGAAACTCATTGTTGCGTATTGGGTACGCTATTGAGCATAGCATCCCCTTTAATTATATATTAATATTTTTTTCACAAATATGGATAAATGTGAAAATGTCATATTCTTTATTTACCTCGGGTGTTACATCCTTCCCCCCTTTTTGGAATTGCGTCCTCGCAATTTTAAAATTGGGCTTGGAAACTTCATTGAAAATCCCACATCAGAAAAAGAGTCAGTAAAACAATCACTTTAAAATAAAGAAAGATAACTACAAAGGTCACCTGAGTTAACCCATACTAGGATTCCAAGTATGAAAATATGGACATGGAGGAAAAAACTAAAGGGTCATGTTATGATGGAGAGTGATAGTAAACATGTCTAGGAGAAAGTTAACCATACAAAAATTACAAACATGTGATGGGTTAAACGGTATTCGATTCCCTAGTAGGAAGCGTTAACAGGCAACATTTTTGTTTTAATTTACTCTTCATTGAAGAATTTATTTTTGAGCTTAACTAAATCATAATTAAATATACTTACTTGTCATGTAGACTTTCAAATTTTAGTAGATTCCTTAATCAAACTAATATTTTCTCCAAAAGATGAGTATTTAGGAAGACTTGTTCACATTATGAGTACTATAATAAACTTCTTGAGAATCACCTAATCCACAAAAGAGAAATACATATTTAAAATGTCTTTAGAAAAAATCCAAAACCAAAAATTGTTAGGACAAGATCCTCAAATGAATAATCCTTTATAAAAAAGAAAATCTATTCTTAATCTCCAAAATTTGTCCAACAAACCCAATGTTCAACGAAGACCATTAGATAAACAATTTGTCCATAAAATTATTCAAAGTAAACCAAAATAATATTGAAACCCAAATATTTGACGGATTTAATGACATAGTATTCCAAGGTACAAATTAAAATTTATCTCTAAATAACATCAGTTGCTCTTAAAGTCTCATATTGAAATGTAATTAACCTAATCAAACATCCTCCATGATAGGTTAATAATTTCCACAGATAACCCAAAATAAACTTACTCTTGATTCCTAAAATAATTTAACTAAAAATAATTATTCAAACTAACTAGGGACTTCACGTTGTCCAGTGGTAGGCCATAAATACCAGTCACACATTGGTTGTGGGTTCGATTCCCACATCTTTGTCCGATGCGACGGGTTGTCACACCGTCTGTGTGTTTTCCTTTTTCCAAAACTACATAATTCTTAAAACATTCGCCAAAATGAAATAAAATATTAAATAATAATCATAACATATTTTAACCTCAAGTTTATCTCATGCCTTTAATTTTCCATCATATCATATAATAACCCATAATTACCTCAAAAGTAAGGATCATATAAACCCCAATGGTTACCTTTATAATTATTACCTGAACTTCCTCATCGATTGGTCATCTCGTACATGATGCATTACAAAACATACCAAGGTACAAGTGGTTGATCATGACTCCTCGATAGTTGGTTTAGAAAAAACACGAGTTTCCTCATTGAATCCCCCATTTCATCCAGTCTCTTAATCAGAGAACCACCACAATATCCTTCAAACCTTTTGTCACTTTGGTTCCTGCTAGATCCATCCATTCACTAAAAACAGAAATTTTAGTTTGAGTATATCAACAAAACCATCATGTACTAATAAGGAAGATAAACACTAAGATATAATTACTCATTCAATTTATAAAAACTAGGACTCTTTCTGAAATCCTTACAATTATGGTAATGTTACTTATGATTAGAGAATACCCTAACCTCTAAGGTTATCTAAACCAACCTCTGATACCAACTATACGGCCCCAACCTTAAACCTTACTTAATCATGAATTAAATGAATAATTCACATAGAGGATCTTTTCAGGATTAGAGTTTTAGAAAATTAGTTCATAACTATTACATCACAAAAGATTACATAGTAGACACTTCTACTAAGTTTCCATAAAATAATAAAAAAAATCTGAAAAAGAAACATGTCTAGTTCCATGTTTTAGATAGCATGTCATTCCTTGTACCCATCCTTGACCATATTCATCTTTAAGTCCTATGGAAAACATTTCAAAAACTTGGGATGAGCATAAAAATCCCAGAAAAGGATACAAAAAGAAGGAAAACTGTTAGTTTTTTCAAAACAATAGGTAAACCATGAATACTTTACCAAAGTAATAATTTTCACCTTTATGAAGTAGTAAAAACTATGCATGGAATAAAAGACCAATACTTACCCTTTTGTAACCAAAAGAGTAGCATAAAACCCATATAAAGAACACATTACATATAAAGGTAAATTGGGACATAAAGATACTTAATTGGAATAACCATACGGTCGACTTCCACACATACTTAATGGAATAGCCATATGGCCAACTTCCATACCCAATGCATTGGAGGTTATAACGTAACCACCCATCCTGGTATTCACGACACCACCCGTCATATGGTTTATCACGTAACCACCCATAAAATGTCCAAGTACCATCATTACACATAAAATATTGAAAATATAAACATTTTAATAACAACATTTCAATTTCAATCACAATAAGTAATTCCAAGATATTGAATTAATCAATCCATTTTCAAAAACCATTTAAAAGAGATTTTTGAATCAAAGTGTCCCATACCACTTTGAATATTTTAATGGAATTATAATTTTAAAACATTAATGTCCATACATATAAATACTGAAAACCATTTTGAAAACATGGACATTAAAGATAAATATTCAGAATAATGAATCTTCAAAACATTTAAAACGATATTTCTGTTAAAGAGTTTTTAACAAAATGAGAGACATTTGAATATAAATAATTGCGGAATAACAATTAATCTGAACTTTATAATATCATGAGAATAAAGTTATTCATGATATAATATGTCAAAGGACAGTATACACACCATATAAGAGTGAATTGGTGCATAACAACAATTAAGTCTCAATGGAAATGTAAATTGAGATGAAATCCATTATAAAGATGGTATCCTTAAATTAAGGATGAATCTATCACATAATTATCTGTGAGAAATATAAATACACCCAATATAAGTGGATATTATGTGTGAAACAATCAGTGTTCATTCCCACATAATCTTGGAAAAACAAAACCAATGACATAGATATTTATCTCAATGAAATGAGATTGGGTTATTATTTCCCGTAAAAGTTCGTAAGAATTTATCAATGAGATGATTATGTATAGAAATAGTATATCTACACAAAGGATTGTGGAAAATACAACATAGAGATTCCACACATAATGTTGTCATAATAAAATCAAGAAGTAGAGGTTTAACCAAAAGAATTGAAAGTGGGTTAAGAAGTTCCCTTATAGAAATCCGACAGCCCAACGACGTCATTTTAAAATTCAGAAAATCAGTTGATGAGAGAGAAAATGGTATCTCATAACTTGGACATAAAATTTACATAAATAATGATATAGAATAACATATCAAAACATAATAGTTTGTGAATTAAAAGACATAACAAATGAAGACTTTTAAAAAGAGGAGGGTGAAAGGTCCCCTTAGAGAGTTGGTTATCTTTTGAAACGTACACCCCATGGAAGAAGGGTCATAAAATGAAGATGTAAATACCCATAAATGAAATTATATTACAAAAAGAGTATAATAATGGGAAGTACAAACACCACTCAATGGAAATAGTAGCAAACATTGCATAAATGTCACGGGAATAAAAGTGAGATGAAAAATCCCATATGAAAACTCGGCAGCCTAACGGCGCCACTTAAAACTTCCAAAAATGGATTTATGAGA
The DNA here is from genome assembly GCA_963277665.1 of Viscum album. Classification (NCBI taxonomy): domain Eukaryota; kingdom Viridiplantae; phylum Streptophyta; class Magnoliopsida; order Santalales; family Viscaceae; genus Viscum; species Viscum album. The sequence continues at coordinate 78,049,128 of OY728152.1, read as the reverse complement.
TCAAATAGGGTCTATCATAATAGTAAAATAAAAATTAAAGTATTAAGAATATAATAGAACATCCCCAAACATAAGAAATATGAGCTTAAATGAGATGACATAAAAGAGAGTATTTAAAAAGAAAGAGAGAGGTTGGATCCCTTACCTTGTGTCCGACTTGACTCGATCATTCTTTAATCTCCTGAATAATAAAATTTGTCCAATTTATAATTTATTAAGGACCACCTTTAAATATTATTATTCAGTTCATATCACATATTATAATGTTATAATAATTGGTTAATAAAGTGAGTTCATATCAGACGTTTTTGTCGATGTTCGGTACATGAGTAAAAATTGAACTTGTTAGAAAATAATTTTCCATGTAGTTATAGGTACATCATTTCCAGAAAAGTATTTATGTTTTAAATATCATATATATCCAGTATATATTCATTTTATACTATTCCATAGCATTTGAAAAAAAAGTAAAAGCATCGTTCATGGAGACGGTAGGTTGTACGTACGCATGAATGCTATTTAAATTTTGTCATATTAATGGAATTAAAACAAAATAAGAGATATATATATTATAATTCCAGAATGATATATATCATTTATATGTAATATATTTTCATATATATCCATTATATATATGTACTTATAATAGTACATAACATTTGGAGATAAGAAATTAAATGTACCGTTCATGGAGACGGTAAGCAGTACGTACGCATGAACGCTACTTTCATTTCTTTTTTTTGTATTCAATGGAATGAAATAATATTGATATAAAGTTATATTATAATTCCATTAGGATTTCATATTTAATACCATTAATTCCATCCTTTATACGTCCCACATATGGCATTAACGAATCGAATCACTTTGAGGGGGCGGTAGTCCGCACTTCCTAAAATGAAGATATCGTGTTTACCCATAATGGAAACCATAAAGGTATGCCATAAATGAAAAATACATAAGATTAAGGAAAACATAAAAATATTATATATCATATTTAAATATAGTGACATATTAATGGCCACCTTTGAAGGTGTTAAAATAATATTGAACAATCATGGTTTCGTAAGGCAGTAATTCACCCATCCACAGAAACAGTATGTTCTTTAACCATTAGATGAAGCTGTCTGAAAGTGTAGCTCAAATACATATTATAACATCATACTAGTATATTTAAGACACTAGTTTTGTTACAAAAAAAAGTAATAAAAAGATTTTAGGGGTTTGGAGAAACAAAATAATTCAAAAGAACACAAGTGAAGACATTACCTTTAAATCGGGTAACTCTCTTTTATTTGAGCTCAAAGGCTTCCTTGGAAAGGATTAGGCCCAATGTGAGGCTTAAATGATTAAGATAGGGATGTGGAGAGATGAAATGGGCAGGGTTTTGCTGAGCCAAAGGCTTGAGTGGTGTGGGTATGGTGGTAGAGGTGGGGGCCTTTTATAAGAGAAAAGGAGGGGAACTCTTGGAATGTTATAAAATATTACTTTATTATAAAATGATTTTCATATTTTAAAGGTCCAAAAAGGATATATTTCGAGGATAAGGTGATAAGGTTTCGAAATACACCCATAAAATATGTTTGTGAAATGTTTTGGTCTTAGATTTTACATTATGTTTTCATTTTATTTAAATCGTTAAATAATGAGGTAATCGCTGCATCATTATGGTGTCATAAATAATTTAATTTATATAGTGTCTAAAAATTATAAAAAAATATAATGATGTAGGAAATATTTTAGATTTCTATTTAAAATTTATAGTAAAAAATATGACTTGTATAACCCCATATAAAAATTGTTTTAGTAAAACAACACATGTTTGTGACATTTTAATTTTAACATTAAATAAAAAAGTATTAATGTCATTTTCCAACCAAAGTGGCTCCATGGGGTCCCCAAGTTGACACATGGATTTTCATGGTCGTCCATGACACATCCAATGAGGTTAAGACATGTGTATGGGACTTTTCATATTATTAAAACATTATTTTTACCTTAAATTACACTAATTACCTCTAATGGCGATTAATAAACTTAAAAGTTACTATTCACAAAAAAAATCATTTTAATCCCATTGAACCGCATTTTACTTCTTAATGAAAACCTTGTATGTAAGATTTTTGAAATTAAAATCATTGAAGTGGTAAAGTTTCATTTAAACAAAAAATCAGTTTCTTTAACTACCACTTAGTGGTTTCACTATTCATCAAAAATTGATGTTTTTCAGAAAATTACCAAAAATTCACCCTAGGCTATATTTGATATTCCGAGTTCAAAAAGGATGTCTATTTTACAAAATTCAAATCATATAAGTTACATTAATTAAATTAATAATTAATACCCACTGTCAGAGAAAATAGCATGTTTTTATAAAACAATACGTATCAAAAGATTGACACTAGTTTAAGTCCAATTTCAAGATGAAATTAATTCCAAAGATGACTATTGGATTAAATGGTAAAAATATATTTTAATTTAACTTTGAAACCAATTAAAAAGATTATCTAATAATATAAATAAATTAGATTAAAAAGAGGTTTTGAATTAAAATACAACATTTTTCACTATTCATTAAAAAAATGAACATTATCGGAAAAATACCAAAAATTTACACAAAGTAAATTTTGATGTCCCAATTATAAAGAAGAATTTTATTTTGTCAAATATAACAAATAAAATTGTCAAAAATTGGATTTAAAATAGGTTCGTCATCAAAAGGCGGTTAATCGACCTTTTGAAGAATATTAGAATGTTTACGCTTAAAATTGGATTAATTCACATTTTTAATCCTCTAACATTTATTGTAAAAAGTAAAAACAATTTACAAACATATATAATAATTATGTAGTTAGTTATATTCATTCCCGCCATTACAATGGCTAGGCGTTAACTACAATTTAAAATAATATTATTTTATTATTAGAGTGCAACGTAAGATTCCCAGGAAACTCATTGTTGCGTATTGGGTACGCCATGGAGCATAGAGTCCCCTTTAAAGATATATTAATATTTTATTCATAAATATGGATAAATGTGAAAATGTCATATTCTTCTTTTACCTGGGGTGTTACATCAAGTTATCTTTTGGACATGTGTGTTCTAATCCTTGTCGAGTTTTTACTTTTTTGTTGTTTTGATATGATCGAGGAGGAATTGGGAGGATATCTATAATGGAGAAGTTAAAGATTTGTTGGATTTTGAGCATCAACGAATTGTTCTATAGCCTTATGAATAATTACATTATGGTTAATAGAATTTCACATTGTGTAAATCCAAAAATTAAAATGAGTTTTTTAGAAAGAGGTGACTGGTTTTTCATTGGATATGAGAATTACAAATTGCATGAAATATAACTTGGTTTAACATTGTTTAAAACCCCAAATCTTGTAGTTTTAACAGAAAGTACAACTAAATTTTCATTTTTTTATCCTACAAATAACCTTTATGTCAACCAAGAGTATTCCCCATGTGATTTTAGGGTCCTCCAACACCTATAGACCATTTTGTTTTGTGATTTATCGAAATTGAGATCACGATGTGTCTTTATGAGTAATAAATCATCATTCCTCTCCATAACTTTATCTATTCCTTCCTTAGATTTTGATGGATCATATTGATTTGGATGGATCTAATACCCTTTCTATTTAATCTCATTTCAAGGTTGGGTTCTTTTATCATCTACTCCTTCATTCTTATTGTCATGTTTTTCTTTGGGCATTGTGTTTATATGAGGAATGGGGGTGGTTCTGTCCATAGTTTCCAATTTAATTAAACTATAATATCTTGATCTAAATTAAATTTCATTTAAAATTCAATTTCTAAAATATTATAAATATAAATTAATTATTTTGTTAAAAATATAATTTAACTCAATTAGGATTTTGGTTTTCTTTGGCATGAAATTTGGAAAACCCTCAATTCTAGTGAATTGAGGTGTATTTGTGAATTAGATGTCACTGTATAAAAATTATATTATTGGATTTAATATTAAAATGGATTTTAAAATTGAATGAATTGATTTTAAATCCCAGTATTTGTGAAAATATCATAAAAATGGTTTTGATGGAAACACATTTGTTATATCATAAAAAGGAATATTCTTGATTAAAAAAAGTTATCGGTTTTAAAGAGAAAATTGGCATATTTGAAATTAGGCAAATGAAGTTTAATTTTATCTTAATAAGTCTTGAAATAAATTTCAAATCAATGATTTTACATAATTACATTCAGAATTTAGGTTGTTAGTGTGTTATTTTTAAAACACATTATGATTTACAATGTTCTAAAACATTGTATCAGACATCTCATTCCTTATGAGATGGTGAAGAGTCCATTTTCCTGAGGGTAAAAGGTTCATATGTATATAATTTTTGTTTCATAGTGTTTTGTCAATATAACATGGATCTTAAATACTTATATTTCACATTACCATGTTCGTCATCTGTTTATATTTGAAAATTATATTCCATTAATATAAATTTCATTACATGCCCATTAAATTAATATATAAAATTTTATATAAAAGTGTTCATTTTATCATTTTTGTGAAACGTTTCATTTTAATATATAATCCATTTTTTAAAGTAAAAATTATATCATGTGAAATGTATTTACATTATCTAAAATGTGAATCTTTAAATTCTATTTAATTTACATGTTATAAATTGTAAAGCAAGATTTGTTTAAATATTATTTTGTAAATACCAAACCAATTTATTTAAAAATTGAAAGAACTCCATTAGTTATATTTGTCATTCAATACTTATTGTGGATTTATTAGTGATTTTCTAATGTCCTTTAGCTCATAAAAAACATATTCCTTTGGGTATTTTTATATTATCTACTTCAAGGTTCAAGAAATGGAAAGGGGTTAGTTAGAGGTGGATCTACCTATTCAACCGTGGACATGGTGAGTTGCGTCCATCGAGATTTGGGTTTTTTCCAATGTTTTGGTTCTTTGGTTGTAGTAAATTGTTATTTAATACCTTGTTTACTTATGTTTAATTACTTCAAGGGGAGTTTCTTTATATATCCATACTCTTTTGTTTCTTTTATATATGAAATCATTCTAACATTCAGCTTTTCCAATGCTAGGTTTTGTTAGCTGAACTATAGGGATCGAGAATGCACTTCAGGATATGTATGAGATGTATTAGTAACTAGGATACCTGGGTACCTAGGATAGTTCATGAAAAATTGGTATTAGTGTTCCAAAATGAGCCATCATCTTGAATTCAGTATGTATATGTGAAATCTTATTTGGACACCAGTGGTAGCTGTGATTGTGTAAATTGGATGATCTCATAGCAATAAGCCTTAAGTTTCTAGGGGTGGTTAGAGAAATTCACATGGTTGACTAGTTCTATTATTTTCGCTATTTTGATTTGGATATAGTGAAATTAATTTCATGTATTTTCAATATTTTGGGATTAATTTCCCTCATTGATCATTTTTAGTGTTAATATACTTTTTTTATTTCCTACTAATGTTTTGTAGAATCATGCCTCAGATAGTACATGTGAATCTGATATAATAGGATGTTTCTACTAAAAATCAATGAGAAAAACCTCTTATATACCCAAACCTTATTGAAGTGATTGTTCACATCATCAAAGCTCTAGGATATGGGCCACCATCAGTTCCAATTTGGTCTCCAACTATGGAACCTCAGATCCATATTCTCAAGAATTGTTCTCATGAGTTCCTTCACCATAAGATAGAACCATTCACTGGATCAATTGAAACTCATGTGGCTATGGAGTGGTCGACCAGCATAGAACACTTACTTGTGTTCTTGGACATTCCTGAAGAAATCAAAGTGAATTGGGCCCCCGTCATACTAGAAGGACTGAGCTGGAGATTATGGGTCTCTGTGGTAACATTGAAGAAGCTAGAGGGAATAAAATAGTAAGACTTAAATTTCCATTTCACTGACAAGTTATATCCAGAATTTATGCTATTATATATGGATATAGAGTTATTCCAGACTGAGTAGGTTGACAACACTATGATAGAGTATGAAAATTATATTGCTGAACACTTGCATTCCAGACCTGATATTCATCGAACGAGAAGATAGAGGATTGAAGGTTCAAGTTGGAACTTCATTAGGATATCTGGTCTTAGGTTATCTTGATGAAGCATCCTTATTATGAAAATTTACCAAATAAATCGCTTATTGTTGAAATGGACCTGGTTGGATGTTCTGGGATATCGGTAATTTCATTCTCTTCCAGTAAAAGCGTGAGTCCCTTAAATGAAAAGATAAAATGTGATGATTATCATAGATTTTCTCAACAGAAAGGTAATTATATTCCATATATAATTCATGGACCAAGTCCTATTGTTTTTTACTAGTTTTAAAATCAATGTTATTGAAATAGGGTTTTCACTGAGGCACAAAAAAACTATGTCTTCACATTCTCTTTTCAAACAATTATGATAGATTTGAATATATAATTAAAATAAATTACATGGGTTAAGAATAATGTGTTTTATATTGAAAATAAGGACTCCTGATTTAGATATCCTATAAATGAGTATATTCTTTTAATAAGTATGACTATTTTTACTTACACTATAGTTTATGGTTTTAGTCAAATATTTTAAACCGAAGGAGTCTCATTAACGTTGAAAAATAATGAAAATGTGGTGATAATGAGCATCCAAATTGGTTTTTTATGGGATTTAAATACATCATGTTTATTCAAAATATATTTTCAAAAATTATGATTGAAAAAATAATTCCTTAGAAACTCCCATAATCAACAAATAATAAAATGATGGAGTTTCCTATTAGACAAAGTGGTGATGACTAGGAAGTCAAAAAGGATCGATTTACCTTAGGCATGGAATGAGGAATTAGACACTAAATATTGTGTCTAAATAGAATTGGTAAATTATTTATGTGTGGTAAATATGGACAAAAAGAAAATAATTTATGAAGAAAAATAATAGTATGATGGAAGGAAAAAGATATCTTTCTATGTATCCATTTATATTTTGTTGACATAACTGTATAGAACCCAGAAATTACCCGAGTCAATTCCCTCTTCTAAAGGATAATCTCTAAACTATGTGAGGCCTATTTATAAATAAATGGTTGATGTAATTATCTATCATGTTTGTATAAAAAAAAGTTAGAAGGATATTTAATTTTATATTTTTTATGTCGTCCATAATATTTTAGAAATTATATTAATATGTTTTTATAAAAAAGACATCTTTTATATCGAGTGACAACCCATAAAACCCCAAAAGGGGAGGGGATTGAGGCCATGACCAAAGTAGGGTAAGGGTTTTACACATACCATCAGCCTACATAATGTCATTGTTAATATATCATTGTATTTAGATAAAATACATATTGAATAAATTTTAATAATAAAATAATGGTTTAACTTTTAAGGTTTATAGGTAAATGTATTAACAATATTAGTTTTAGAAAGTAGTTAGAGACCAACATAGATAATTGCTTTATTGAGCTTAAAATCTAGAAAATGTAAATTTTTCTACTTCATAAAAAAATATAATTTTTGGATATTCGTTTCATAGAGTATGAAATGAATTCAAATTTGATCAAAGCAGAACCAAATGATGAAATTTCTCTTATGAAATTGAAATATATCATGTATGTAAATTTCATTATATTCATAGTAAATAAAATAATTACCCAATATTAGGATCTCAAATAAAAATTTTATCATAATACCTTTATTTTGGTTTAATCTATAGTCTTTTAAATCATTATGGATTTTTAGATTTGAGGGCCTCAAGTTACCATTGATAAATAAATTTTTTTGTGATCAATGACCTCAATCACCCCTATAAATATTTACACTTTTCATCAATGTATGTATCTCCCCATTCCACTAATGTTATCAAACATAGAGGCATAGTTATATGTTATTCCATGTGACCTTTTTACCTATTATTCTCTCTTATAAAGTGGATATTTTTTGAACTCTTCTCACAATACGAGGTTTCAAAAAAATATTTTTCAAATTTAAAATTCTATATTTTCAAAATGAAGATAAAATTTATAATATTAAATTAAATGATATTGGGTAGAATGTAACACCCCAAAAATCTAATGTAAGAACATTTTATTCAATAGCGTGTATAGAAAATAACACCAAGCAAAGGATAGAATATAAAAACCCATAACATTATAAAATATTTACCATTAAAAATAAATACAATTTATTCTACACATTTAAATCCATGCAAAATTGAGTCAGTTATTCTTCCATGTTAGAATGAATTTGTTTGATGGATGTCATTATACAAAACAATGAGTTTTAGAAAACAACATTATATTATTAACAAATTATTATTTATATATAATATTATATAACCTAAAAAAATTACCAGTAATTAATATCCTTAAATATTGTATGAAAATATATTTTTTTATAAAAAATGAAAATTAATTAATTTGATAAAAATTAATTATAAATGAATATAAAATCCTATTAACAATAAAGGAACAGTTTTTATGCTCACAAAGGTGGTTTAACCTAAAAAATTTAATAAATTACTATTAATGAATGATCAAAATGAAATCCATGTATTTTATATTAAATAAAATTGTTTTTATATTCATCCAACTGATTTGATAAAAATATGATAATAATAAATCTATTTTTACATTTGATAATTGTGTTTTTCTAAAAAGTAAATTTTTCCACTATTTAATAGAAAACCTATTTTAAATATTAATTTTTACACATTTATAAATTTTATATGTCAAAATAAACCACATTTTTTAATGAATATAATAAAAATTATTTAAAGGAGAGTTTTTTTATTTTTTCTGTTAAGTTTCATTTTTTAGTAAATCGTTAAGAATAATAAATTTTAATTTAAAACTGTGTTTTTATCTAATTTATTTATATAGTTAAATTATATTTTAATTATTTATTAATTTATATGTATTTAAATTATATATAAGTTAATCCAATTTAGGTAATTGGAATCAATTTCACCTTCAAATTGGATGTAAGAAAATTTCAATCTTCCGAACATTTTTACTTAAAAGCCTCTTTGACGTCAATTATATGAGATTAAAATTAAATTAATTTCATCCACATATATTGATTAAATTTGGGAAAATGGATTCCATTTTTAGATTTGGAATAATTTATATTTTCTAATTGTGTAACCTTATTATTTGACAAAAATTATTAGTGAATTTAATTGAAAATATTTTTAGACATTAATGTCTAATTGTGCATAAAAAAGAGATAAACCTTAAACACAATGTCTAAAATTTCCTAGAAGCATTAAAAAATACATTATATTTCCATATTTCAAATATATTTTTTATTTTATCTAATTTGGATCATTATTGGAACCATATGAGAATTGAAAAAGGTTGGTGGTAATCCCACTTTCAAAACATTTCATGAATTCCACTTCTCGTCCACTATAATAAGTATATGAAACAATTAATTTATTTACACATATAAAGCCCTTTGGTACAACCATCAAATGACCAAATAATATATCAAAATCCCTCCCATAATCCTATAATCCTTACATTTTGAAAAAATAATTCCATGGAAGTATATTGGTATAAACCAAAAGATGTTACTCAAATAAGAGGTGATGTTCTAAAATAGTGACATTTGATTGATTTACATATCCACTTCTTAAATTCATTTTATATATGTATAATATAATAAAATAATTATTTTAAATAAAATGATATGTTTTTATTCTATTATTTCAACCAACAAATTCAAACACATCCATCAAATGGGATACACAATCATCATTCGTGTGTGTGACGGATTATTGCCTCCTGAACTGATGTTGTTTGTTTCTCCATTTACCACCTTTCAAGGATTGATATAATGATGGATTTATATATTATATATGATATATATTTTAACAACCCATTACCTTTCAGAAAGTTATATTAAAAACATTCTTGTCATTTTCATTTTTTGTTGTCTGGATAGGACTGTGGATGAATTTGAAGCATACCTATAGTGGTGAAGTCAAAGATCTGTTCGATTATTAGCTTTAACCAGTCATTTCTATAGCTTTCTAAAGAATTACATGGTGTGTAATAGTTTTAAACATATTCTAAACAAAAAAAATCTAAATAAATCATTTTTATCAAGAGTTTTTGTGTTTTCATCCTATATGAGAATTACCAATTACGAGATTTGTAATTGTGTTACACACCTTATAAAACACTAATTCTTGTTTTTTTAACATGTATTCAAGTTTAAAATTAATTTTTTCTTCCTCTAGACAACATTTCTCTTATCCTATAGCCTTCACCTAGTATGTTTTGGAACCTCCAACCCCTTCATGCTTTTTTTCAACAATTGATCATTGTGGAGATCATGATGTCTCTCTAAATGTAGGTATTATTCATGACTCCCCATATCTTCGTTATTACTTCCTCTAATTTTGATGGATCATATTTATATTTCTGGATCTATTCCCTATGTTGATGAATTTTTTATAGGTTGGGTTCCTAGAACATCTACACATTCATTATTATGGGAAGGTTTCGTTGTGGGTGTTGTTTCTTCATGAGGTAGGTTGGTTGTTCTATCCAAGGTTTATACTTAAATTATTCTCTAATAGTTTGATTTAAATTCAGTTTTATTTAAAATGAAATTTAGTAAATCTAGTAAATTTATTTCAATCATTTTATTAAAGACCTAATTCCATTAAATTGTTGTTTGGTTTTACTTTGGCATAAAATTTGGAAAACCCTGAACTCTAGTGAATTTGGTTGTGTGTGTGAAATGACAGGAAACTATATCAAAATTAATTTTTTTGATTTAATTATGAAATGAAAAATGATATTGAATGAATTGGTTTCAAGTCAATCTATTTGGGATAATGGATTAAAATGATTTTGAAGGAAACCCAGTGGTTTCATCATAAAATGCATGTTTTTTTATTAAAAACCCATTATGGGTTTTAAAGAAAAAAATGGAAAATTTGAAATGATGGGAATGAGATTTAATTGTATAATATGTAATTTTTAAATAAATTTACCATAATTGTTTGTAATAAATAACATTTAAGACTTAGGTAGTTAGTGTGTTATTTGGAAAATAATTCACAATTTTTAATGTTTTAAAACATTATATAAGCATCTCCCATTCCATAAGTGATGGTGATGAGTCCCCATTGCCTCATGGCAAAGGGTTTATATGTACATATGTATTGTTTGAATATGTTTTGTCTATCTATCTTAGAAATTCCATACCTATTTTTCACATGACCTTGTTGCTCACTTGTTTTTTATAAATTTATTTATATTCCTAGTAAATATTTCTGAACTGTTTTATATAAAAGTGTTTATTTAAGAAATTTTAGGAAAAGTTACATTGGTAAAAAGTAGACTTTTTAAAAAAAATTATCCATCATGTGTAATGTATTTCCATTATTTTAAATGTGAAGAATGTATTGTTGTGTCTTTCCATCTTTGAAACTATAAATAATAGTTTATTTATGTTTGTTATTTTAAATTCCAAACTTACCTATTTGATAATTGAGAGCACACAATTGGTTAATTTTATACTATTAACATGTTGTAAAATATTTGTTTAAATCATAATGGTAATGAGATCACGCCCAACTTGGGTCATTAGTTTTTTTGGATTATCTTCTTATAAGTTCAATCAAGGGAAATGGGTCTCTTGGAGGTGTACCTAGCTGTTGAACCTTGAACATGGTGAGTTTTATCCATATAGACTTGTAATATTTTCCATAAATTGGTTCTTCAATTTTCATATATTGGTATTTATTTCCTTATTGACTTTTGGTACTTTAATCCTAGTGGAATTTCATTTCCTATGAATACTTTCAAATATCTCTTACATAGGGAATTTTTACTGGAAAAATCATTCCCACATTCAGTTTTTATAATGATATGATGTTGTTATTGACCCATGGGGATTGGGAACACCCTTCAAGATATATTAGGGTTGGATTGGTTATCAGGTTACTTGGTTACGTAGGTCATTTTGTGAAAATTTTTTATCAGTGGTCTAGGTTGAGCTATTTTCTTGGAGTCAGTATGCATCTATGAAATCTTGTTAGGTATTAAGAGGTAGCTGTGATTAAGAGAATATCCATATATCATTTCAATGATCCTTATGTCACTATTAGTGGTTAATGAAAAATATCTTGAGAATTAGTTCTAGTACTTTCCTTGTATTGGATTAAATTGAGTGAAATAAAAATATTTTTTGTTCTATCTATTGAGAATAATTTCCCTTAACCCTCTGTTTGAGTGTTAATACGAAGAATTATTTTTTCTAAATAAAGTTGTGTAGAATTATGCCTCTAAAAAGATGTGTCAATTAGATATTGGAGGACGATACTCCTGACCCTCAGGGAGAAAATCCTCTTTTGGACTAGTACCCAGTTGAAGAGATTATATACACTATCTAAGCTCTTGGAAAGGTTCCACCGATAATCCCCATTCAGGATACAACTTTGTAATATCATAGGGATTTTATAATGATTTTTTTCTCAAGAGTTACTCAACTAGATTCTATAACCATTTAAATAATAAAAAGAACCTCAAAAGGATAAGGAGTGGTTTAACAGGATGGAAACCTTGTTAAGGTTCTTGTAGACACCTGTCAAACTCAAATTCAATTGTTCCACCTCTATTCTAGAATGACCGTCTAAGTTATGGTTGGAAACTATGTTAATAGTGAATAATTAAGTGTTTTTAGAGTTTAATGTCTTAAAATCACTTTTAACCAACCATCACAACCCATAATTGATGCTGTTAGCCAAGGCTATAGAGTTTTTCAAGATTGAGCAGGATGACAAGACCATGACCATGTATGAAAACTATTTTTCTAAACACATTCATTTCTCAACTAAGAATGCATATAATGAGAAGATAAAGTATATAAGGATTTAGTTAGGACATCATATGTATATTTCTTCTCATGTTTTCTTGATGAAGATTTCCTCTTATGCTGATTTACTGGATAGAGTACTTATGGTTGAAGTGGACTTAGATGGAATGTCACGGTTAACATGAGTTTTTTTCTCTCCCCATAGAAGTGTGATTCCTATTAATGTAAAGTGGAAGTGTGATGATTATAATTGTAGTTATTGATGGAATTATCATTGGAGATATCTTATATTTCTTCATAGAAGTCCTTTAATTTGTTTTCATTATTGAAAGTTATGCCATTCAAAGTGGGATTTCACTGAGGCACCCAAAAAATATGGATCCTACAAATGTTCATGGGACTTAGATAGAATATTCCATATTTCTTCTAATATGAGTTGTGTAAATAGATCATTGTCTCCTCATACGACTATAGGGAAATTATATTATTCATTTGAAAAAGGTTTATAGACATAGGTATCTGAAATGAAGAATCTTCATCTAGTGGAAGAGTCTCCATAGAAAGCAAATACGAGTCAAATGGCTTTGAGAGGAACCATCACAATAGATTCATCATTTGTGGATGCTATTTTTGATACTAGTGAATCTCATTCATCTATTTCAACCCGTGTTGTAAATATACATAATCTTCTTACAGAGATTTTATCTTCTGAAATGGATATTATAACACCCCATGATATAATGAGAGAGAATGGTCTTCTTAGTCCCTCTTTGTGTGTTCTACCTAACAGATTTTGAACATGATTAGAATTTCATGGTTCTCAACATTAAGAAAAATGATATAATATTTGGGATGGATTGGATCATTACCAAAAAAATCTCAGAGTGACTTTTTTCTTCAACCGGTAACCTTTACTATGCAATGTGTTTTGTGACTTGTCATCCATGGAGAATGGGACCCAAGATCGAGTAGAGCTTGAACATCATATCCAATGTTCGGGAAAGTGATATTCATTTTTTCCTTTGATATAGAGAGGGATTATTTTATTGGTGATATCCCTCTAGTATATGTTTATTTTCCTGAACTATTTCCTTATGACTTATTGAGTTTGCGGCCAGTAAGGATGTGGAGTTTAGCATTAGATTAATGCAAAGTACACAACTAGTTTCAATTCCCACTTAACACAATGAACTAGCATAGTAGAAAGAGATAATTTCCTGATTGGATGATCTTCTAGTGAATGGATTTATACACCCAACTATGTCACCATGGGTGGTGCCCGTTCTCTTTTCTAAGAATGATGTTGGGTCACTTAAACTCTTTATTAGCTACCTAGAGCCCAATCTTGTGACCAAAAAGAAAAAATATCCATTTCCATGGATGTATGACATTTTTCATTATATTACTAGGTAAAAGTTGTTCTTAATGATCAAAATTAGATCTTGATACCAATAGTTAAGTATGAATGATTATAACATTCAAAAAACAACCTTTAGAAGTAGGTAAAACCACTAGGAGTATCTTTTCATGCCCTGTTGTCTAACAAATTCTCAGTAAATTTTCAATGATTTTGTGAATACGATTTTACCTGTGTATCTTGATTCCATCTTCAGAGTCTGTTTGGATGATATCATATTTTTCTATACATATCAAGTGGATCACGTTCATCCTTTACAAATGGTTTTGAGTTTCCTATGAAATCACCGAATTTATTGCAAGCTTTTGAAATGTGATTTCTTGATTTGGGAATTGAAATTATTAAGAAATTTGGGGTCATAATAGGGAATATCAGTTGATCTTGAGAAGTTGAAAGCTTTTATGGTATGGGAACAACCAAAAAAGTTCTTATATATTAAGAGCTTCTTAGGAATAACCATAAATTATTACAGTTTCATAAAGGAGTAGTCAAAGATGGATTCTCTAATGACTGAAAAAACTATGAAGGGAGTGATGTTCACTTGGGATGACATATATCAGAATTATTTTGTTGATATTAAAGATTTTTTGAAATCTATTCTATTGTTGAACCTTCCAGAGGCTGGGCAAGGACATGTGGTCTTTTTTTATTCATCAGGTTCTGGATTAGGTTTTGTTTGTACGTAGGGTTACTATGTAGTTTGTTATATATCTCATCATCTTAGGCCACATGAAAAGAATTTTCTAGAACATGAACATAATCTAGAAGCTGTGATGCACATACATAAATTTAAGAGGCATTACTTTTTCAAAGAACAATTTACTGTGTATTCTAACCACAAGATATTGATTTCCATCATATCTCAAAAATATTTGAACCTTTTCTAGATGTGTTGGAGTGAATAACTATAATATTTATATTTCAAAATCAACCATACTTATAGGAATGGGAATTTCCTTGAAGATTACTTGTGAAAAAACATCCATCCTAGGAAGTAATAGAATCATTATAAGTGTTGAATTTGATGACTCTGTTTTCATTGTTTCATATTGGAGTTTAGGAAAAAGGACATGAAGTTTATTTTTTCTAGTGTTCAGTTGATATATAGTATTATCAAATTGATTCTCTGGGAGTAGCATATTTATGATGAGTTTTATATCATAAATGACTCTCTGTATGGTGGGGAGACAGTTTCACAGTACTCATTTTCCAAATATTGAATTATATGCTATTATAATAACTTTGTGGTATAGTCTTAAATAAGGATGACTGTTATGGGCGATTTTCATAGATCCTAGTTAGAATTTCACCCAATATCAATAGATATGTTCTATGAAATGTGTAAGTAGTTTGGATTCCAAATATGACATGGGGATTTGGTGATTTTAAATCTCATTATTAAACCTATCAACTATTTAAGGATAATCATCAGAAACCATCATGATTGCTTCAACCAAATCCATTCCCAACATGGAAGTGTGGTGAGATATCTGTGGTCCTTGGGGTTGGGTTAACACTTACCTAATGAATGAATAAAGCGATATGGGTGGAAAATGATAGGTTGAAAAAATTGGACCAATTTATACCTATTCAAAATTCATCCAATGCTAGGGAGTTGGGAAACATCTAAATGAAATAGATTTTTTGTTTTCATAGACTTCCATTTTCTATAGTCTATGATGGGGATCATCAGTTTATTTCTCACTTTTGGAGAGGACATCAAGAGGAATTGTATCTCACATCTGTTTGTGTATAAAATTCCATCCATAGTCAAATGGCCAGAAAAAAAGTTCAATATATATATTTTTAGGATATGATTCATGCTTATTTTTTCAACTTTTGAGGATCTTGGGATCATCATTTGGGTCTAGTTTTGTTTTCTTATAACATTACATAAGATTCTATAATCAAAATGGATTCTTTTGAGACATTTTATGGTTAACCATGTAAATCAACATTGTCTTGGTTAGATATTGAGGAATGATTTTTTGTTTTACTGATATTGGTAAAAGATACAACAATAAAGATTAAATTGATTCATCAGAGGATAATGATGGAACATGGCCGATATAAATCGTATGTTGATCATTTTGGTAGACTATAGGAGTTCTCTGTTGGTGTCTATGTTATATTGAATGTTTAACCTCAGTTAGGTCATCAACATCTTGAGTGGAAAGCGATGATTTATCCTCATTTTGTTTGACCATTTGATTTTTTTGAGAAGGTGGGGAAATTTTCATATATTTTGTAACTACCACCACATCTTACATCGATACATAATGTGTTTCATGTATCTCAGAAATAGAAGTATCTTTTTGATCCATCTCACCTTTTGAGATGGATTGATATTGAGATTGAACTTAATTTATCTTTTACTTCATAGACAGTCAAGATAGTTGATTCTAAAACCAAGTTACATTATGGGAGGATTATACAATTGGTTCGAGTGAAATGGAAGCATAGTTCTTATTTTGATGTGATGTGGTAACATTAGGAACTAATGATAGAGGAGTGGCCTCATCCTTTTGGAATGAAATATTCTTTGTAGGATTTCTAGTTATATAAAATTTTTATGGTGGAGGGGTTGTAACATAATGTTACCCTTATTATGGGTAGGTTATAGACATTGAGATGGTTTTCATTGATTATGGGTTGGAACCAGGATGAATTGAGAGGATTTCCACAAAGGTATAGTCGTAGATTTGTTGGAGCCTCAGTATTGACTACTAATTTCTACACACTTCTGAATAACTACAATTAGTTTATTATCATTACACATAGTGTAAATCAAAAATTCAAATTAATTCATTTCAATCAAGAGGTGATGGGTTTTCATCGGTTATTATAATTACCAATAACTTGACATGTAACTTGGTTACATGTCATGTAAAACCATGAGAGTTGTTTTTTAATAGGATGTCTCGTTGAATTTTATTGTTCTTCTTCCTTTAGAAATACCTTATCTCAACCTAGAGACTTCACTAAGATATTTTTTGAGACTTCAACCCCTCCAGACATTTTCATTTAGTCTTTGATCATTATTATCATCATGGTTTTCCTCTCTATATAGGTGTTCTTCATGCCTCTCTATCATATTCCTTCCTTAGAGTTTGATGGAACATCTTGAGTTTGATGGATCTAATCCCCATGTTGTTGATTCTCTTTTCTAGTTTGATTTTGTAGTTCATCTATGAATTCATTATTTATGGATGGTTTCATTGTAGTTTTTATTATTTTGTAAGGAAGGTTGGTGGTTACATCCTCGATTACCAATTCAATTAAACTCCAATTGGTTGTTTTAATTTTTTTATTTAAAATGAAATTTCTAAAATTCAATTAATTAATTTCAATCAATTTATAAAAAAACCCATTATAGTGAATTGGGGTTTTTCTTCACTTTGGAATGAAATTAGGGAAACTCCCAATTCATTTGAATTAGGGTGTTATTTATAAAATGGATGGAATCCTTATGAAAATAAATTTTATGGATTTAATTGGGAAACATATTTTGAAAATGCATTAATTGGTTTAAAATACCTATTTTTAAGAAATTGGATTAAAATGGTTTTGATGGAAAACCATTGGCTTAATTATAAATGGCATTAAAAAACTTGTTATTCTTTTTTGTGAGAAAACTTGCATATTTTAAATGCAGGTAATGAGATTTAATTGTATTTTAATGAGTATTGATAAAAACATTTCTCACATTTTTGGAATTTGAAAAAATGAAATCCTTATGTAGTTAGTGTTTTATTTTTAAAAAAAATTATGATTTACAACATTCTAAAACATTATATCATTACAAACCAATCCATAGATGAGGGTGATGAGTCCCCTTTTCCTTAGAAAAAATGGGGATATTTACATACTTGGATTTTCATAGTGTTGAGTCCCAATTGCCTAGAACTTATACAAATTTTTATCACATGAACATGTTACTTTATTTTTCTAATCCCAAATGTATATGAAATTTTTATAAATATATTTACTTTCTCTTTAGATTTATATAAACTATTTAATATAAATATTTCTATTTAAGCCATTTTGTGAAAATTTCTACTTGTATAAATCACCCTTTCCTTAAAGGAAAATTCCATCATGTGAAATGTATTTCTATAATATGAAATTTATAGCATTAATTGATAATTAATTTATGTCTTATAAACTGTAATGAATGATTTTTTAATATTAATTTTTATATTTGAAACCTATTTATTTGAAAATTGAATGAAATTTCTTGGTTAATTTGATATTGGAAACTTGTTATGAAATCTTTTGTGAAATATTACTGGGATTTCATTAACACCAAACATTTTAAATTGGGTTTTTTTGGATTATATCATTCTAGATTATATCAAGGTAATGTGGTCTCTTGGGGGTTAATCAAGTTGTTGAGATTTAGACCTGGTGAGTTGCATCCATAGTGACATGGGATGTTCTCCCTAATTTGGTTTTTTGTTTGGAGTACTTTGGGATCTATTTCCTTGTCAACATCTAATATATAACTACCAGTGGAGTTTATTTTGATATTCATACTCTTGTTTTCCATTTAATTCCTCAATTTTTAGAAGAATATCATTCCCCCTTTTAGTTTTTATAATACTATGTGCTAGTCACCAACTCGTGGGGATCGGAAACACCCAACAGGCAATGTCAGAAACTGCTCAGTTATCAAGATACTTGAGTACTTAGGTCATTTCAAGACATATATAATATTAATAATCTACTTTTACTTATTTAAATAATTTATAACAAATCTCTATAAGATTTAAAAATTTTTGGAATACAATAACATCATTTATAGATGTGTGGACTACTACCTCCTCAATGAGATGTGATTTGGTCAGGATATACAGGTAATATATAAATGATAAATTTAATAAACCTATTTAAAAAATATAAGATAAATATTATTTTAAAATTATAACATATATATAATTTAATTTTGTTCAATTTAAATTTGACAAGGAAATGTGAGTAGCATTCATGTATACATACGACTTAACATCTCCATGAACAATGCATTTCATTTACTACCTCCAAATATTTTAAACTATAAATAATAAAGTTATATAAAATATATATGATATTTAAATAGTTATTTACATCCTATATAATATGAAATCATGATCAATGTAATAATAAAAAAATTCAAGTCCAAACATAATAAAAAACAAGGCAATTTCCACCTGAAATAAGTAAAATATTGAAAAATTATTTAAAAATTTGTAACAATATATTTTTAGAACATATTTTATATTATAAATATTATTATGGTCTTTGAATAAGTTATTGAATTGTATTTAATGCTTATAAATGAGGTAAATAGATTTTCACCCAGATATAAAAGCAAGGTAAGTGATTTCATCTCAATTTAATTTCATTGAGGCATATAATAGAGTTATGAACCATGATTATTTTATATATTATTGATAATTAACATTTGATAATTATTATCATGAATAATTAATTATTTAAGTTATTTTTAGTTTTAATTTGAATTATTTAATCAACTGGGATTTGAACATTCATATTCCAAGAGTTAAAGAAATTTCAAAACTCAATTCCATTTCATTGGATTACATTACTTTATTGTTATCATTAATATTATATGACTATTTGTATAATTACATTGACCATGTATTGATATATTTTTAGATATTATTTGTGGATTTAAAATTTAAACACATAATAAGTTCATTGATTAACTCTCACTTCAACATTATTACCATTTTAATGGTTTATTTCACATTCTAATTGTAATCAAGAATGCTTATTCTTTAAATCCCATTAATGGATTTTTTTTTAAAATTGATAAATAAACCATTTAATTTTCTTCTCTTATGGCTATTCCTGAATTTTTTTCATGTAGTAGTACTATCTTTACACTCTTTGGTACTGAAAATGTTTTAGAATTTTTTTTAGAAAATATCAAATTATTTCTCTCTTTTTCTAAGAGAACCTATTTTCTTCTAAAAACCATATTTTCTAAAAATGTTTTCAAAAAATTTTATATCTATTCCAAAATTACTTATTAAATAGATTTTTTACCCATTTTTTACAAATCTTTTTAGAGTAATTATCACATTGATTTCCGAAAAAAAACCTTTTTTAACCATATTACCTTACAAGAGGAATTTTGGTTTTACCTTATAATATATGTCTAAAATTACCCATTATCATTTCTTTGAAACTTATTTAGAATTTTTAAGTGACAATGATTAAATAATTATTTATGATTTATTTTCTAAGGGATCTACTTTGACAATTTCATTCAAATTAAAATTGATATTTTACACAAGAATGTTTGTTTTTGATCATTTTATTATATTAATATTCATCAATGAAAAAAACTATTATTTTTTACTCCATTAGAGATATATTGTATTAATACTGACATTAATCGTTTTATTAATGATTTTTGATTTATTTAGTCGAGGATAATATTGAAATTATATTCCTTGATTCATTTTTGTAGTTCCCTTGAAATATTTAATTTCTAGTGATTGCTGAAAATTATTGTTAACCCCAACATCCATATAAGTTATCATGGATATGATTATTTACAAAAAATACAAACCATTTTTATATTTAGTATGTACATGTCAATAATTTTATAAAGATATTAAATATTGATAAATCTGTATCCTTTACTAAATATTGATATTTGATAAGACACATTGTTCAATAATTAAATCAATGCATCAATATATACAAAATGATATGGACATGAACAACACTGGAAAAGCCTGGTTATAGAAATCCCCTTGATGTATAAGTAATATAATTGTGTGAGTTAGATGGTTTGATATATTTTGTTTTTCACCTAGTTCGTTTTAAACTATTTAGTGAAAGGTCTTCATGGTAAATGAACCCTGTCCCTAGAATCATGGAGTCCAAAAATTAAGAATTTACATTATTTTTAAATTGTAATAATTATACATGATATTTTCTATATGAAAAAAATATGTAGACGCGTTTCATTCTTCGGTTATTTACTAAATGGAATGGGTCCTAGCTATTTACCCTATTATATTGATTATTCCATATCCAGTAATTTAAATGGAATATGTGTTTTATTAATTACCTTTTGATTTTAATTATTCTAATCAATTAATCATTTTTTAAAATATACGTAACCCATAAAGAGCATTTGATATTATCCTTATTTTCATTCGATTTATCATAAATCCAATAAATGTACTAATAAATACATTAATGGATATTCTATGTGGGAATTAAGTTGACCTTGAATGAATAAAATTTTTGGTTAATTGTTTTATTCTTGGTGATTGAATACTCATGCATGTATCTAGCTTACTAGGACTGAGAAATTAATCAGTCCATAAGGCTATTTTTCATGGTAACCATTTCAATGTATTAATAATAGGCATAGGTTCTAGGCTTACTGGGGTCGAGGTTCTACATTTAATGAGATAAATTTTAAAAGATTAAAATGTTTTTATAGCCAATTTATATATGATATTAATAAAAATGAACCAAATTGTATTTATAAATATATAATTAGACACAATTAAGTTCGAAATAAATTTAATTTAAATTTATATTTATAAATAACTTTAAAAATATAGGAATTTTTTAATTAAAATTCAGTATTTTTCAACACGCATGAAAAAATAATTTTTATAAAAAATTTAAATGTTCTACATCATATAAAATTGAAATTTGGATTTAAAAAATTATATCTAATTTATAATATTTAATTTCTAATTTGTGGAATAATAATTTTATCATAATTTCTTAAAAGGCCATAAAAATAATTTTTGAATGATACTGTTTTAAATCACGAGATTCGATTTATTAGTACCATATTTATGAAAACATTATACGATTGTCAGATTTTTTTATAATTAAAAAATTTCAATAAAATCATTCACCAAAAGTTACATGGTTTATAATTTTAAATAATATTTGTGTGAATAATTTTTTTTAGAAAAAGTATACATTTATTTTCAAAATGTTTTAATTTTAATTTAAAATTAATTGGCCATCAATGAATTAATTATATATATATTTGTAAAAAAATATTTCAATAATTTGCATTATAATATTCATACTCACCATTCAAATGACTAGGTTATAACTATCATACTAAAAATTAATACTTTAATACTATTTCATGTTTTATTTGAACTCTGTGTTGCATGTAATTAAAGCTAAACATGATGATTATTGCAACATATTATAAGCACAATATTTTGTTTGATGAAAGATTTAAAAAATATTTATTTTTTTCAGAAATAATATATCATAAAATCTTGGGGTGTTACAATAATATTATCATAGAATCAACGATTCAATTTGGTTTCTAGGTCATAGAGAATTAATGATCCATATCATTGTCTCTATAGAATAGGAAATTTAATATTTTGGAGGGAAACTATTTGGTCATTGACACGAGAAACATTTTACGGATCGATGTCATCTGACATGTAAAATAAAAATGCTAATCCCTTATTCTAATAATTTAAATAACATAAAATTATCTATCATATATTGGTGAAAAAATTCATATTATTCCATGCAGTCGATGAATAGCCCTGGTGAATATCTTCAAAAAGAATATTCTTTGACCAAAAAAATACAATTTTTGTTGATTAATATCAAAAATAAATTGGTAACAGTATTGTGACATCACCATTATATTAAGAAACAACTGAATATTTTTCATCTCCTATTGGACTAAGTTACATCTAACTAAGGAAGACTATCCAATATATATACAATAAAGTGTATAATTACATAGTTGGTCATATAAATCATCAACGGGTTCAATTTTTATAGATGAATGGTGAATATTATTATAGAAAAGGTGAATAAATCCCATGTGAAAATACCATTGTTCTATAATGTGAGGAATAGAAGTTCAAAAAATTCGCTCTAAAGTAACTATTTCTTATTCGATTGGACAATATGTATGTGGATTTTATGACACCAAAAAACATACATGGGAACCAGTTACTACATGGAATACTCTCTAGAAATAATAATTGAACTAGTGATCATTATAGAAAACTATATAATATGGAAATACTTGATATGTTAAATTCTACTATACATATATATTTCCTATGTGCTACACATTGGTGGTACGATGAATGGGAATAAATTGTTCCTATTTGGTCAATCATCCTGTCACTACCCATATAACATTAATTCATAATGATGAATGGAGGAACCCAACTATAATTATCATATATATATGTATATCATCTAAATTGAAAATCATCACTAGAAGGATATGAATTTGGCTAGAAGGATTTTGATGGTCGAACTTGATATATTGATATGTAGAAGAATGAGATTTTATTTAATTTATTATCAAATAAACTACCACAAAAAAAATCATCTACTATCATTAAAAATAGATAGTTTTCCATAGTTTAATACCCACATTGAATTCATGAAATACCACAATCATATCCATACTTGATTGAAAGGAAGTACATAAGAGATCTGGAAGCATATTATTCCTTTAAAATAAAGGGACCCCTCACCGATAGTCTCCCCACACTATAGAAAATACATAATTCCAATGAAGTGACCATCAAGATGAATTTCCTAGAGAATCATTAAGATGATTGAGGATGAAAACTAAACACTAGACAAAAAACATTAGTCTCATATTTCCAAACATCGAAATGTATTCCTAAAATTAAATATATCAAATTTCACCCATCGGAAGATTATTTTATGACCTAATATGGAATATTTATGCTCACTGCATCAATAATATCATTCCCATTACAAGGGAAGTAAGAAATTTATAAATAAATTTTTTAAGGTAATCCATATATCACCTATAATGACAGATCAAATATTTTTTCAAGAAAATAAATCTATACAATTTTAAATTAGATTGGATGGAAACTCTTTCACCAATGAGGCGATGAATCAAATTCATCAATTCATGCACCAAATATATGGTCTTTAGATCATATTTTGGGTAATTCTTCTCAATATTCTTATATTAGTGAAAAACCTATGAAACCATTTTAATTCCATGAATATGAATGCATTAAAACACTAATATTTAGGCATAAAAGATGAAAAAAATACTCATACATTGATTTTAGATGAGTAAACATTGGAGTTTATGTCACGAAAAAATTCAAACCAGTAAAGGAAGATTGATATTTTGAATCCCAAATAAAATTTTATCCACTATGAGTTAGATTAGTAAATGAAGGTACCATATTTGATAAATCATTTAATAAATTTAAATAACACCAATCCAAATTCTAGATGATCCAAATATAAAAGGTATTAAATAGTTTATTCTAGTTTACAAAATATATCATGTACATGGGATCAATATAAATACCATATTCAATAACAGTATATCATAATACATCTATAATTGGAATACAAAAATTATATTTATAATGCTTTAAATGAAGAATACGATTATTTAATATATCTAGTTATTCTGTAATGTGATGAAAATGATTCTACGCAAACATATATAAAACATTTATTTCATAAATAATATGAATTAAAAATAATATAGGCTCTCATTGAAATTCATTTTCTTTAATTTCAAGAACACAACAACAACATTTTTCAAAACAGATGTTATAATAAGGTATTAATAGTTGTCTTATCTTATAATAAAAGTTGTATTAGGGATATAAAACACCTTAATCTTGAACATCATACAACTACAACAAATTTCAATCTCAATATCCACTTCAAACTATTAATCTGCTAAAAAAGAAACATCAATATAGGTTAACAAATCACATGTTCATGACTAAAAAATGATTTATATTTCAATAATGAACATATAGGTGAATGTTTCTATTAAAATTCATTGAACAAAGTGTTATCACATCTGAAGTTGACTAAATGTGTAAAATGAATCATTTTTACGTCAATTAATAAAAATGAGGCTTTAACTACATCAAATGAGTGCTCTTCATATCATAAAAAGGAAAAGAATCAGGCCTGGTACCTATTACCATGTCCATAAAAAACACCATCTCCCTTCCTAGTGGAAAGAAAGTGACATTAAATAGAGACACATTGGAAAAAATAAAAAGTATTGGAGTTAAAATCAACATTAATAATAATGTTACTTTTAAAAGAAAAAATTGGATATTATACAACCCACATCTGGAAGGAGATGTTTGATTAAAATTTACCTCAGGTCAAACTCTCGCTGAAAGACACTGAGCAGCTCATCACGGGAAGTATAAAAGACCTATATGAGGATAATAATCACTAAATTCCTTATAAGAAATTTGAAGATCAATCCCATTAATAACATATAGAGGTTTCATATTTGAAAAAAATGGTCGCAAATAGAATTGGATTCTGAATGAAAAGGTGAATGATGTGAATCCAAAAGACTACTATATATCATTCTACAGTGGAATAAAATTAATCATAAAAAATACATGACCAGAATATGGTGATTTAATTGTTGAAAAAATTGTTATATATGATTCAATGAATGAAAAAATATAAAATACTACAATAATAAAATATTACACAATAGTTATGGCATCACCCACAATCACATGACATACATAAACATCCCCTAGGTAATCTTCCACTATGTGGAGAACCTTTATTCCTAATTCATGTGGGTAAAACTCCATTATTTATTAACCATATGAATTGTCAATCGATCCCCCGAATACTATTTATCTTCTAGCACTATAAGGAGTGGAAAAGCCATGGAAGAACCTCTACAAGGGGCCTGATAATCCTGATGAGCTACATAACATTTATCCCTCAGTGCATGAACACTTTGATTTCCCAACATTCCCATGTAATAATAATGTATATTTTCTTTTACTTGATAATAAAAAATATTTAGAATAAACCATATGTGAATATACCCATATATGGTTTCCACCTTGAGACACATCTTTGGTTCCTTTCTTATTAAAGGTACCACCCGAGAAATCCATGAGAGTATGAGTAATTGATGACAAATCTAATACATTAGGAATTCCTTTTTCTACAATCAAGGTTTTATCCAGAACATAAACATACAAAGTGAGGTTCTGTAGATGAAAATGAGATCATATATCTTATTTAATTATAATATAAAACCAATAAAAAATTAAACTTCACATTTGATAATACTTTACATGATATATGATTATGTTCAGTATAGTGGGTGTCATACTGAGTTAGTGTTTGATCACCCTAATTGAGTATATGAATCCCAATCGACTTAATAAACATCATCAGTTATAGATATAAATATTATTTGGATAGAACCCAAATATAATTCAACTATAATCCAATATCCTTGTCATCATATACAATTGTGTGACACCACATTCATCTACTTCCATCAGGATTGAAGGAATCAAATTTTATTTAAAATGAAAATATTATCTCAACAAACTTATATATATGACCAAAAATATTTAACTAGTCCTTTACATCCATAGGTTAATTGGTACCATGAAATAATATTGGTTATAGATTATTAACACCCTATTAATGATCACTATTATCATCTATCTTTTGTACAACATCTACATCATAAGCTAGATCAGGTGCAGCTACCAACCCCAGAGATAGGTCAAGAAATAAAATGACTACTATGAAGTTCTAATATTCCATAGGGATTTCTTATTTTTGGTTATCAACATCCCTCTCATTAGTTATATTCAAACGTATTCATTAGGCCTTATAACTACACAACATCAACATATATCAAGTTAAATGTCATTTAAGAACCATGAGATCACCAACTATATCAATTAAAATTTATCTAAGAAACTAAAATATATATTAATGTATTGGAAAATTTCTACAATTAGATATAAAAATCCCCATATAATAACTACCATAACTTACCAAGTCAACATAATGGTCATTACAATGAGTGTTGGAAATGAACTCACTTGTAACATAAAAATTAATTCCAAATAATCATATCTTTTATCAACATAACATCCCAAACTATGTATCGACTTCCTGAAATCAGAAGATAAACATTGATAAAAAAACTCATTTTAAGACAAGGTTAACCCACTAATGTGGTACATGATTCAATTATGACTTTACGAGAAGTGTGTTACACCATTAGTTTTTTATGAATTAATATTTTTTACAAATAAATTAAATTTCACTAATGTATTGCATTACACAATACACCATGTAAATATTTCATTATATTCAAAAGCATTATTATGAATTCTCCATATACAAGACTAGAATTTCATGAATTATATGCAACATAATGTTTTAAGAAAACCATTATATAGTGTTAATTTAGTTATTTAAATACAATAGTTAAAACCATAACATTAAACATGATTATATGAATAGTACTATATAATTATTAATATTTTTGTATAATGGATTAATATAATGAAATAAATATTTATAATATAATAATTAATTTTCAGTAAGGACTTTATATGACTTGGAAGTAATATTTTTTAAAAAACAATTTTTATTGTTTTTTATGAATGATGGAATAAATTAATTTTTATGAATCTTTAAGAAAACTAATGTAAAAGAAATTTTTTTTAATAATTTTTAAAATTTATTAGGGTGAACTTTCTGTATTCTTCATAAAATTTTCTTTTTGTTATGAATAGTTGAATATATAGATTTTTAAATGAAATCTAACTTTTATTATAATGAATTAATAATGTTAAATTATATTTTAAATTTTTTTTAATTAAAATTTTTTGAATCATAAATATTTCAATCTAATATATGTAATTTGAATCAATTCCACAATGATACTAGATATAAAAACATTGTAAACAATTGAACATTTTAACTTTAAATCCCCTTTTCTTATTTCATCTATGGGATTTATTTTAAATTAAATACTTACATTTATGTTAACAGAATTTCAAAAAAGCGATTAAATATATGAAATCATAGTAATTTATACTATATATTAAGTTCAAAATAATTTTAATCATAACTATTACTGAAAATATTAAAATTTAATGTTGTAGTTGTGTTCAAAACAAAGTATTGTGCATTACATGTGTTTGTATTAAAATAATTTTCACAAACAAATAGAATTTTAATATAATTAATTAAACTTAATATATTCAATTATTGAAAAAAAAATATTTATTAAATATATTCTTTCCATATTTTTAAATTTTATATTTCCTAGGTAAACAATAAAATAAAAATTACCTAGGTAAAAACAATAATGATAAAATTGAGTAAACATAACAAATAAATAACAACATGAAAATAATTTATTTATATATTTTTTTTGAAGTATTTATTTACCAATAAATACCTACCTTTCATTATTTATCTATTTTGGAGGCACATGTGTTATGGGATACCTACCTGTAGTGAATAAGTGTTGTTATTTAGAAGAATACCACTACTAAATTAAAAAAGGGAACTCACTCCCAATATTTCACACCTATCAAGCAATTTTTATCAACAATAACATTCCAAAATAACTCCCCACCTTCCCTTCCATTATCCTCTAATCCTTAGTATGGGATAAAATACAGACAAGGAAGGATTTTAGTGAGAACATAGAGAGGACACCCAAAGAAAAGGTAATGTTCATGAATGGAAGTTTTTTTTTCCTAAAATCCATTTAAATATTTTTTTTATAATTATTCGTTATTACCCTATGTATCACACATATAATTATAATTATTATCATAATTTAATGTCCTACAATCATCTCAAATTCAATAAAATTGATTACAGAATCATACTTTCTGTGTATGGCGAACTACCACCTTAAGAACCGATGTTTTTTGTTTCTCCAATACCACATCATGGATGGATTTAATGATTTATATAAATTATATATATGATATCTATTATATTGATAATTTTTTTGTGTTTCATTTATTTTAATATCAAATATACCTTCTTTCTTTCAATTTTTTGGGTGTACTATAACGTTATTCGTGTGTGAGGTGAACTACCACCATATAAAGAGATGTGATTTGTTCAGGCTATAAAACGAATTTATTATGGATGAGATTAATAAAAAATGTGATATATATGCAAACATACGATATACTATCTCTATTAATAGTTTATTTTATATCCAACGTATATCTTATATAGATTATTATAAATAAATATATATAATATATAATAGATATTTATATAATATATATAATTCTGGTGTTTATTAAATCATAATTAATGCAAGATAACAAAAAATATAACAAATTCAAACATATTAGAAAAATAAGGCAGTTATTTTCAGAAACATGACATTAACATTGTATTGGTAATAAAATATTAATAAATGGTCATGGAAAAACACTATATTGAATGATATATATTAATAATTTTCTTTAATATATGTATAATAAACATATATTTTTTATATTATAGGATTTAATGTGTGTCAAGGATATCAAGACTTACTGTAATAGATTTTAATCTAACTTTTTTACATCCTTGATACAAATGTAATATTAACCAATAATTTATTTTATGTGGTGTGTATACTGAGAATCAATGTATATTATGACAATTCGACTTAGAATTATTTATTTTTACATATCCACGTGATTTTCACCCTTTCAAGGCGTTTATTGTTTAAATGATATTTAATTAGAAGGGATTTTGGTCTCAAATTGACATTTGTGAGATATATGTTATGTTATGAACCTCTATTACATTAGAAGGTGTTTATATATTTCCTTTGACATGAAATATAATTAATGTATTAATCTTCATTTTATTTGATGTTCGATGATATGTTATTCTTTCTTGGTGATTATGATTCAATGTAAATAATGTCTTACTGATGTTAAGTTACAATCTAATCAGTTATCAAGATTATTTATGAATAATTCTCCAATGATGAGGTATCATGAACTAACACTCTAGAAAAATTATTAATTTTATGGTCCTTGGTTTATTGATGATATAATCATGTAATGGTATCATTTTTCAACTATTTATCCCATAATAAAGTAAAGAATATGATTTTATGGGAATTTGAAATTATTTATCTCTTCAGTCAAAAATATATTTAATTTCATCAAAATGATTTAAAAAAAATAAAAAAAATTAATCCCTTATGATTTAAAAAGAAATTTTGTCCCATTTTTTCAATTTATAAAAAATATATTATAATGAAATCATCATGTTATTTTCCAAATATAACCACCATTTCGATTTTATTAAAAAAAATTAATGTATCCACATTTTAACATGTACGACATGAACATTATTTTCTTATATCATTACAAATCACTATTTTTAATCTTATTGTATATATTTTCTTTTTTATTTTCAAATAAAATGTTATCAAAATTGTTTATTTTTTAAAACTTTCATTTCAAATTTGAAAGGTTATTCTCCTACAATTTTTTTTAAATGATCATTAAAATTGTTATCCATCTAAGATGACATATTTTGTTGTTACCTATAACATACTAGGGATTTTATCCAAGTATACTATTTATATTCATTTACATAAGTATCAATTATTTTATGGAATGATGTTTATGAATCATTTTTCTCTTCTACAAATTATACAATATAAAAGGACTTTGAATGCAACATTATATCTTGAGTTATTTTTAAATGATATTATTATGAAACATGTATCTATTAAAAATGTTTTTTGTGATGAAACTATGATGATACCCATTTAATTTCATGGGATATGATATTATGAATTTGTATGATTTTTTGGCACACAAAATACTGGATGTTTGTAATGAGATAGTTTTGACCAATATCTCCCTCCAATGAATTGGGTAAAGATTTATATATCTCAAGAGATAAACATATATGGAATTTGGAGTGAACTCAATATATGGTAACATGTATTGTATTTGGAGTGAACCATGTATAATAATGAATAGGCCCAAACGAGGAGTGAAATTGGGAAAGTAATGGAATTTTTCATCGATGATGGCCATTGAAATGAGCCTTGATAAATATTGAAATTATTTTCTATTCTCATATGTATTCCTCAAATCTCATGCCTTATTATAGTGTTTTTCTCTCATGACTAATGTTCTTTGATTTGTTTACGATTCATTTCTTATGAACATCCAATTTTTTTGACATGAATCAAGATTGTGATATATGATATGAAGGGTATTCTTTTCATATGTTATTATCATGTTTGCATACTGATATATTCATGTTATTATTACGTTTCTACCCTTTTTACCATTACTATGAATCCGAGATCACCTTTAATTAAGATTCCATTACATATATTAAGAAGAAATTTAGTATGTATGATATCTATAATGATGGTTAATGTTGTGAAGAATATAGTGGGAGATGATGTAGCTCACATATGGACTAGTATTTATGTTTCCACATTACCAAAGGAACTGAACATTTATGGCCCTCAAGAGTGTTTTTAGGTATTGTAATGAATATTCATAAAATTGATGCAATATAATGGTATGTTAATCTAGATTCTCTTTAGTTATTTTCAAGGTATTTTTTTAGTTCACCTTGGGAAAATAGGATGTGAAAAGAATTGTGATATCCCTAAAGATATATACGAAGATATGTCAATGATTAATGAATATATATGAAACTATCTTGGAATTTTAGTAAAGGATAGAGAAAATTGAATCCAATAAATTACATCTCTGTCAAGATACTGAAAGTGAATGTTGATCTAGAACATATGTATATAGGATTAATAACCATGAAAAAATAATTTTGATCTAGAACCCATTGGGAGATAGTAAATAATAATGGGAATGTAAAGACCCGGGATTTCCAGGGTTTTTTTAAATTTATGGGAATTTTATGAGTCCGTGAAAATTGAAGGCACGTGATTCCAAGGCCCAGAGTGCCCAAAATGAATTTATGAACTTTTTTTCAGGTACATTCAGTAAACGAGTGAGAAGGTTTTTATAACTTTTAAACTGGTGCTCAGAATTGAAATCTGAGTGCACTGTTGAACTCGAAGCACTGGTATTCGCATAAGTAGAGTTTCACCTCGACGGCAGATGGTCGTGGGTGAAAGTTATTTTTTTTTGGCTTTTCGTGGAAATAATAAATAAAATAAACACATGATTTATTTTATTTTTGTTGTAACCACCCTCCATATAGATGTTCAGGTGTGGGGTCCACTGAAACTAAACCTCCTCTTCATGTTTAATTGTGGTGGAGGCCACACAAGTTTTCAATAACCTCCCAAATTGAATTTAGGGGTGGGGACCACCCGACCCCAATTAATGGGGGGGATAAGAATCCACTCAAACCCCCTCTTTAATGCAGAGGATCCTCTTGAGCTTACTCCACATTAATTATTCCAACATACCTTAATTAAATGTGCCAACCTAGGTGTTTAATTGTGCTATTTTGAATTTTTGACAATGATTAATGTTGGGGGGACCATATAAGTTGGACATTTTATTTTTGGTGAAGCCTTGGGAGAAAATATCTCCAACAAAGAACTATTTCTCAAAACGAAGAATGTGTTCGTACAACGAAGAATGCCGACGAAGTACACCGACCCAACTTTGACCATCTTCCTCGAGACATCGTCCTATGTAGGACGTCTTCGTCTACGAAAAACCGATGCACAAACCGATGATCGGGGAAAATGCTGATGACACTGATGTCCGTCTATTTTCCAACGATTTTTCTTCCTCCCCATGAATACATTGATATATCAACCAGAGGTAGGTGGTTTATTTGTGTGATAAAAAATTCCTTGATTTCTTCTACAATTTAGGAAATAATCTTTGCAGAGGATGTAAAATTTGATGTTCATCTGTCTTCGTTCTTGTTGATCAAAATGCTACCACTCTAAATGCGGAGGGTGTGGGGCAATCTAACATTTCCCGACCCCCCTACACCATTCTTCATTATGGTGTTTTTCTAAATAAAGGATGGCGATAAAGGAAACTGTGTCGCCACCTGCAACCACTATGACCCACGCGGCCCCAGCATCGGTTCAGCCTCCTGACCAAACCGGCCCCACACCCACCGGCCGAGCCACCCCGGTCGGGCCTCTCGCCGACTGCACCGCTTACCGGCCATGCCGCTCGTCAGCTGCCCCCCAGGCCATGGCGCCGGCCAGCCGCGCCCCCTGCCAGCCGAGCCACCAGCATGCCGTGCCGTCCGCCGCCCGCACCACCCCAACCATGCCACCCGCCGAAGACACCCCCCGTCCGCACCATCCGCTGGCCGTGCTGCCCTAGCTCACGCAACCCACTGGCCTCCCGAAATGGAATGTGCCCCTCACAGTGCCCCTGTAGAACTGGCCCGTTCCCTCGTGGCACCCCAGCCGAAACGGCCTGCGCCCCTCGTGGCGCCCTGGAAGAAACGGCCCACACCTCTCGTGGTTCCCCCGATGAGCCGGACCACGCCCCTCGCAGCGCCCTGGCCGAACCAGATCCACACCCTTGCAGAACTCCCACAGTTTCACCACCCCGCAGCTCCCGTGAGCTCTGTGGCCCCTCACGACCTGCTAAACCTCCCAGCGGACTAGGACGCAATACGAGCCAGGCCTCACCTTGTGGGTTGGGTCAGTTTGACCCAAACCTGGTCGACCTATGCCTGGTTGGGCCGGGTCGGTCCGACCGCGTCAGACTAGTCCCGGGCCCACTATGACCCGTTAACTTATTTTGGCCAAAACATTGGTACCAGATGTCCGATTGATGCACCATCAGTTACGCTGAAACCCCTGTGATGTGGCAGAACATTGTGAAACTTTTCATAGGAATTCGTGATAGTTGGGGTATCGACTAATTGCTTTTGTATCAGATCCTCTTTCAGACGAGAGATAATAGTGTGGATACCTAGTAGTTAGCTGAGACCTGACGACTACTGAACATTTTGACTCAGAGTGACTCTACTAGCCTAGTGTGGAGCCCTTTGTTGTCGCGAAAGACCCATAGTGGGGAGCACCTTCGTGTCATGGTAGAACCACGATACTCGACATGAGGAGTACCTCAGGAGGCTACGAGGGGGAGCACGCTTGGTGATGCTGTAGACCTAAGGTGGGGAGCATGGTTGGTGACACGTCATATCCACGGTACTAGACAGGAGGAGTACCTCAGGAGTCCAAGGCTTGTGGGAATCGTGCTAGGTGTCGTGGTAGGCCCACTGTAATCAACAGTGGTGGAGTTCTCTAGCATCCATGGTTTCAACAATGTGACTGGGGATGTTACATGATACCACCCCATGAATAAAATCATGGTTGAGCTAAGTCCATTTTTCTGTGTTTTCCTCACGATTGATATGAATCATTATGTATTGGCATATACCTATGTAAGGTTATCTGTTTATTTCATACTTTTTGGTTTATCGTTGTTGTATTTTGTGAGACCAGGAGGGTCTTGAGGTCCCTACTGAGTATCTTTTTACTCACCCATGTAGGGGTTGGGCCCGCACCATGTTGTGTTGGATGCAGACGATGGATAGAACTGACTGAGGTTTAGAGTACCAGGACTAGACGGTACCTGGAGGTGGACCTTTCGAAGAGTCAGTACACAGAGGTAATGGACGAAAACAGAGTGCTGAGGAGGAAATTTGTACCTAAACTTCAGGTACGAACCTTACAGGATGATCTAGTAGCTTTCTTTTCACTTTCATCAGTTGTTTTGAATTTCAGTTGTACATGTACTTTCCTGTTGGGTTTGTATTCTGGCCCATTTTTACTTACTGTACTCACTTTTTTACTATACAGTTGACTTGAATTCGTAACATCCGATGTTTTTAGTTGCATGCGTTTACCAGTTATAAAGGAAATTCCTTCTTAGTTTTAAGGAATATTCCTTTGGTGTTAGTCGCCAGCCCCTAGCCTATGGAAGGTGGTCTTGGGGCAGTCACGGCACGGTCCCCGGGGGTTGAGTCCTGACCAATTGGTATTGGAGGAGTTGTTTCTACCATAGAACATTGGACTATGATCTTTTCTGTGAAGAAATAGTGTTATGTGTAGTGAGTGTGGTTTTCAGTTTAGGGAGTCTAGTTTTGGTGTGGCGACCGACGTATCCATACACCAGGACCCTGACTTCTGATTTCTGACTCAGTTCATGAAAACACTGATTTCATGTGCATTTTTAATAGTTTTCATTAAGTTAGCTCACCAGGTCTGCTCACCAGGTATAACCATTAACCGTAGCACACTTGTTTATTTTCAGGATGCATACACACAGACAGCTGGCTAGAGTTCAAAGAGTTTTTCGCACTGATAGCCCACTGCGCGATGAGGCCTCGGTGTAGCACCCTTTTCTAGTAGAGGAATCAACTAAGGCAATAGCGGTACCACTACCCATTGGGCCCCGGATGCCACCAGTCCCAGTAGCATACATTGCACGCCACTTGATCACATTGAATGAGTTCCAACACTAGAGGCCACCCCGGCTCACGGGAGATATAGACACACATGCAGCTGAGGATTTACTAGAGGTTGTGGTGAGAGTCTTCCGACTCGTAGGGACACCCGCAGACATCATGGTGTCCTTTCCTCTAGCCATCATCAGGATCCATAAGGTAGATTGTGGAGTTTGATACTCCAGGTCCATGATGAGGTGACACTTCTCCGGGCAGACATTGAGAGCCTATTTTGGGAAGAGTTTGTCCCAGTAACTCTCCGCGCAGTGCGCATACATGAGCTACATCATCTACAACAGGGAAATATGATTGTAGCATAGTACTCAATGAGGTTCACTGGCCTCTCACACTAATCCATAGATATGGTGCATGATCCATTATTCGGGTCCCAGACCTTCGAGTAGGGACTCAGCAAGGAGATCAGGGTTTCAGTGATCTCACTTAGCATCCTTATGCAGGTGGGGGTGTTTGAGAGAACCCTCTTGGTGGAGAGTTTCCTTGCTGAGCATACACTTGCAGTGAGACCCACTACTAGTCCTCACGTAGTGACGTATTCTGCAGCTGGTAGTAGACAGATGTCACAGTGGTCCAAGAGGACCATACCTATATGTGGATGACCACATGAATTAGGATTGGTTGTGCGGGGCACCCGAAGCCGAGAAAGACATGCCTGGAGAAGGCAGTGTTTCACATTCGACATGCAGGGTCACATGGATCGTGACTATCCGACCCACTGTTTGAATGACCAATAGACAGTCTAAAGACCACCCAGGTAGAGAAAGAGGCTTGATCGAGTTAGTCCGTAGGGAGGAGGCGGATGTGGCAGAGGAGCTAGTCGTGCAACTGGCGGTGGGAGACCATTCGAGATATTACCGTCACCACCACCAGGATATCCACCCCAACCGTAGGGAGCATGAAGATAGCGGAGAGCTCAGCTCTTGGAATCTGAGGTCTACGATCATGGCACTCCGGAGATGATTCGAGGTATGGTATGTGTCTACTCCACCATAGCTACAGTACTTTTAGACATAGGTTCTAGTAATTATTTTATTGCCACTACCCTCATTTGGAGCATGAAGGTTCTGACAGACCCGTTGGTTCGATCCTTATGGCTAGAGACTCCTATGGGAGTAGATTCGACAATTACGCACTAGTGCCGGCCGTGTGATCTTACTCTATGAGGTGAGAGATTCAGCTGTGATCTCATTGTAGCAGCAACAAGTCCTTATGACGTCATCTTGGGTATAGATTGGTTGTCCACAATCAATGCTCAAATTGACTGTATTTCGCACTAAGTGCTATGTGTCTACACGGATGGGACCAGTTTTACCTTCACCGACGAGAAGGGATCCTTTGCAGCATACGATAGACTTTCTCGAAGAAGTGTGCAATCGATAACTCATTCGTTGACTAGAATTACCCTCAAAGCTATTGATGTGGAGAGTCCGAGTTATCCGGTAGTGGTGGAGGAGCACACAGATGTTTTCCTTGATGATTTCCTAGGTCGACATCCTCATAGAGAGGTGGACTTTTACATTGACTTGTACCCTGGGATGACACAGATATCCACACCAGCATATCAGATGGCTCTAGCGGCGCTTCATGAGCTGTGGGCACAACTAGAGGATATGCAGGAGAAGGGATTCATTCCGCCCAGTGTTTCTCCCTGGGCAGCCCTGATTCTATTCACCATGAAGGTGGATGGGAGTTTGAGGATTTGTTTTGACTATCGAATCCTGAACCAGGTGATAGTGAAGAACAAGTACACACTCTTGAGTATTGAATACCTCATTGATCAGCTGAAAGGAGCATGATGGTTCTCGAAGATAGACCTCAGATAAGGTTATCACAAGCGTAGAGTACGAGATGAGGATGTTCAGAATACAGCCTTCAGGTGTTGGTATGGCCACTATGAGTTCTTGGTTATGTCATTTAGCATAACCAACCCTCCAGCAGTGTTCATGGGACTCATGAACAGGATCTTTCAGCCTTACCTTGATTTCCTTTTCATAGTATTCATCGATGACATTCTGAACTACTCGACTACTGAGGAGGAGCATGCCTATCATTTGTGGGTAGTACTGGACACACATTGAGAGCACCAGATTTATGGTAAGCTCATGAAGTGCCAGTTCTAGATCCGAGAGGTTCAATTTCTAGTAAATGACATCTCTAGGGCTCTAGTTTCAAAGGATACAACAAAGATTGTGGTATTACTTTCTTGGGAGCCTCCCAGGAGTGTGATGGAGGTATCATGTTTTCTGGGTTTTGCTAGATACTACAGGAGAATTATTCCAGATTTCTCCATAGTTGTAGACCCACTATAATCCTTGATGAATAATGGGAAATCCTTCATGTAGTCGGAGAGATTCCATTAGATATATCAGGAACTGAGGCAGAGGCTGACTAGTGCCTCCCCATCTTGAGGCTTACAGGGGAGGGTGTAGGGTACTTAGTTTACTGCGACACATCAGGGACCAGAATCAGATGTTTCTTGATGTACACTAGTGCAAAAACACTTTTTCGCGTCGGTTTTTTTTAATTTTTAACGTCGGTTATAAACCGACGTCTTTATAGGCGACGTTAAAAATAGCGTTTTCGCGTCGGTTCATAGAAACCGACGCGAAAAATAATTCTCTTATGAGCTTCGGCGTCGGTTTTTTCCGCATCGGTTTTTCTAAAAACCGACGCGGAAAACCGATTAGAACAGGATTTTCCGCGTCGGTTTTTCTAAAACCCGACGCGGAAAACCGATTAGAACAGGATTTTCCGCGTCGGTTTTTCTAAAAACCGACGCGGAAAACCCTTTCGGCGTCGGTTTTTAAAATAACCGACGACGTAAATTTTTTTTTTTTTAAATAAAATACATATATTTTCTCCTCCAAACTAATCGGAACCCAGAAAAAAAATAACGAAGTATACAAAAACAATTAAACAGCTTTAACAGAAGTACTTCAGAAAACTCAAAGTAAAGCAGAATTAAAATACACGTACCTACATGGTGCATTTTCTTAATCTAACCATACTCAGTATCAATCATTGTAAGTTTCCTCCCATAGATAGCACCAATCCTGTCAAAACAGTAATGAAACTAAGGAGATGTGAGTGAAAAAATCAATCCAAGTTATTAGTGTAATGAATAAACATTAAATGAAAATGTGTAATTTATTTGAATCATTCATTTTTTCACAAAGTAAATTACCAAAATGAAATGTTACGACTCCTGATCAAAATTCCAGGAACACTCAGCCGATGCAACCTCTTCCTCACCTCCCCCACTGAAGATGTTGGGGGTGTCTTTTCACCATAGGATCCCCACCACCCCCAACCTCAGGTTTTTATATTTGCTCTGTATAGACGTGCATTACCCATTCACTATTGTTATTTGTTTAAGTTATGGAATAACAGAGAAATAAGTTTGAGTGCAAAAAATAGGTTAGAAAATTGAAATCAAATGCAGATTGAAGAGACATAAAGAAACATACCTTAAAAATTGATGCCTTCTATTTTATCTTTGTGCAAACCCACTAAGCGTTGTTTCAGGTATTATGTGATATGCTTCTCGGCAATCATTTTTCGATATTTATTTGCATAAAAAATAAAAAGGCCTAGAATATATTGCTGTGCATTCAAGGGAGACAATTTTTAGTGTTTGTGAATGTTATTTCGCTATACGAATCTCTATGTTCATGATCCAAGTACCACCCTACAGATTTGTCACTGTACAGACAAATGATTTTAAGAAATAACAATGAAAAGAAATATAATAACTAATTCTGAATTAAAATACACGTACCTGAAATATACGACATGCTTATTTTTGGTTATTGTTGAAGGATTCATTTGATTATTAGTAGATTCAATAAAACGGTTTTTGCAGAGGCACTTGAGAAAACTCAGTAAAGCAGAATTAAAATACACGTACCTGAAATATATGACATGCTCATTGTTTGTTATTGTTGAAGCATTCATTTGATTATTAGTAGGTTCAAACACCTAATATATCATAAGAGTTAGTTTTTTAAACCCATATATAATATTATTTATAAATATTAGTATACATACCTCAAATCTTAATCAGACTTAACAAATAGTCTACAAAAGTAGATTGAATATGAATCATATCAGATTGAGAATATGACTGTGAATCATTGAATACCTACAATAATATTGAATGATATGAAATTAATAAATAGAAGAAAGTGGATGAAAATATATAAAAAAGTTAATACAACTAACCTTATGAAAATCAGTAGTTTCCCCAGTTGTGATTATCTCGTACATAAATCGTAGAATATAATAACCACATTCAACGCTTCCATTTTGACGATGACACTGCAGTTATAAAACATTTAACTAATAATGAAACCCAATATATAACAAAAATATAAAAACTAATTACCTGTACTTCCACATATTTGATTTTCGTTGGTTTCTTTTCATTTGTAAAATGTTTCCATGAACTGCATTTTTTTATATAAGAACTAATAAAACTTGTGTAAACAATTAAAATTAAACATAACAAACTTCTAAAAATAAAAAAAACAACTTACCTGTTTAATAAGTTGGAAAACGGTTTACGCACTTTTCCTAATAAAGAGCAAAACCAATATAAGGTGCATTCATTTGGGCAAAATACACCTAACATCCAATGCCCCCTATAATACAAAAAATTCATAATTAATTACATTATAATGATCATGAGTTCAAAATTATGTTGATATTCTTACTTATCAAGAAATGGCAAAAACCAGCACTGAATCTCTGTTTGTGATAATCTCTCGGATATATATTGAACTCTTTCATCATTTTTCACATGTTTGACTTCCAAGGAAATGTACTCTAGATCTATAAAGCTGTAAATGCTTGTAGTTTCATTTTTTAAAATAATCCTGTATAGATACCTAATTTAAAAAGAAAACATAGTTAGTCAATGACATAACAATATTTTAGTAAAGAAATAGCAATTCATACCTCAATTTACTTACATGGAAAACAACTGCACCACATTCAGCCCGATCTCTTCAAAATTAACTAAATTCATGATATCTTCTTTCAATATTCTCAATTTATAATTTCTTCCACATATATCGGACGTCGTCCGAAACTCATAGATAAAATTCAAGGAAGAAGAGCACTGAGATAATCTTTTCAACCCAGAAGAAATATCAGAAGTATCTACAGCCGACTGTTTCTGAACATTTTGCTGCATTTGTACAGTTTCTTTTGCTTTCAGATATTCCTATATAAGTTAAATATCAGAAAACATTATAAGTAATTTGGAATCATTTCTAATTACTAGTTAAAAAAACTCATACCTCATGTGAAATATAACGAAGAAGTGCAGTTGGCCAAAGTAAAAAATGGCCCATGCATTCCCCAACACTGGTGATCTCCGCAGTAGGAAATGGTAGTAGAGCAGTAGGATCTATAATAACAAGTACTGATACTCTAACCTGACCCATCTGCATAGGCTGATGATGTACCGAGTCCCCCAAAAAATACACTTGTCCTAACGCAACAATATGTACATGAGGATCTCCCGCAAACAACTCACAATATAAGGTTCGATCCGATGGAGGAGGTGGAGGCTCAAAGTTAGCAGGTGGGGCAGGGTAGTCAGGGTGAGCAGGCTGAGAAGTCAGAAAAATGAAAAGGGTATATTAGTGTTTAAAATTTATAACATAGAAAAATTGATTAAAAATTAAATAAAATAATATACCTCAAATGGTTGCGCAGACGGGGCAGGGTAAGCAGATGAGGCAGGGTAGTCCGGGTGAGTTGGCTGAGAATGTTGAAAAATGAAAAAGTTATATCAGTGTTTATAATTTATAAAATAGACAAATTGATGACATTAAATAATATACCTCAGAAGGCTGCCCAGACGGTGTTGGGTAAGCATATGAGGCATGATAGTCTGAGTGAGTAGGCTGAGAATGTTGAAAAATGAAAAAGTTATATCAGTGTTTATAATTTATAGAAAAGAAAAATTGTTAACAGTAAATAATATACCTCGGAAGGATGAGAAGACTGTGACTGTCTTGCCAAGTGTTCTAATAAAGCCTTCTGTACTGCTGCTTGAATTTGATCACCCATAGACCGTTTCATATCCTGCAGCTCTTCTTTTAAGGATTCAATTTCCGGGTCTCTTGGTTGCTTACTCTTACCAAAAACCTTCCGAATACTAACACCCGCATGATATCCTCTAACACGGCCGGGGTGTTCAGTCTTTCCCAAAGCAGTGGCTAGGATATCCATCCTACCCTCAGGGATAAAAGAGCCCTGTGTCTCTTTCTCCTGAAGTTCATCCTGAAATGAAAAATAAAAAATTTATATTAGTGTTTATAAATTATAAAAAAGGAAAATTGTTAACAAAAAATTAATATTTACTTACAATTCTATCAGCCACTTGATGAGCTTCGTCTGTAAGATATTGTTCATTTTTTCTTCTTCTTGCTTGTTTCCATTTCTCATGGCGAGTGGGAGGAGATGGAGGACCATATTGGACCTCTTCTGAACCACTACTTGATCGAGCTCTTAATGCTTCAAATTTTTCTTCAATAATTTTCTGCTCCAAATACGAGTATCCTCCACGTGATAAAGTATGAGGGTATACGTTTTTCAACTGGATCTCCTGATGAGATCTTCTGGAGGCCTGTTACATAAAAATAAACACATAAGTAATAAGGAAAATATAGCATAAATTTTAAAATATAAAACAATTACAATACCTGAAATTTCTCTTCCTGACGACTGTCAACAAATCTCTTCCATGTTTCTTCATCTATATATGGATACTTAAGACATGGGCTTTCAAACCTTCTCTTTCCAAAAACATAATCTTTCGTCAGTTTGTTTTTAAAATCTCTCCATCGAACCGCCGCTAAAGAGAGATGTCTTTTCCTAATTTCTTTGGTTTCCTCAAAATTGAATGTCATCTGTAATTGAAAAAATAAAATATGTCATTTAAACTATATAATATTAAAAAAATGAGATAAAATAAATAAATAAAGATATTTTACCGTCACGACCTCCCAAAGCTGTTGCTTCGCCGTCCTGTCCACTGACTTCCAATCAGGATATAAAATACTAATCCTGCAACGGCTCTGCATCGCTATATAACTGACAAACTGAACTGCATTTGGGCCAACTGCATTATTATTATCATCAAAACGGATGTGTAATTTGTTATCATCACGAGCGAGTGATAGTTTTGGTAAACGTGTAATACCACGTTTACCAACTAGAGAACTTGATTTTTCAGTAGTAACTGGAGAAGTCTCCTCCGCCGAGGACGCATCCGTAGTCCTGCAATTTTTTTTAATAAATTAACAGTTTTATTTCATTAAATATGTATATTACTGAATATTTAATAGTATGTCAAAATAGATATACCTCAGTAACTGCTCATCTCTATCTGTATTTGACATTGCTACTAGAAAGTGTAATGAAATTTTGGGTACCTGCATATCATTAGAAAACTGAATAATTAGAAACAAGGAAATGAAAAATAAATATGTAAAAATAGAGGCATGCATTTGTAAGTTTTAAAAATAGACACAAAATATAAATATTTACCAGAAAAATTAGGAGACTAATTTAGTGTTTTCCCACGTCCCTTCATCATGATCGGTACGTACTGCATGCACTATGTCTGTCTTATATTCATTGTAATCCTCT
This sequence comes from Viscum album, assembly GCA_963277665.1. Taxonomy (NCBI): domain Eukaryota; kingdom Viridiplantae; phylum Streptophyta; class Magnoliopsida; order Santalales; family Viscaceae; genus Viscum; species Viscum album. Next base: position 78,005,898 of record OY728152.1, on the reverse strand, counting down.
GAAAATTGCATAATAGATGAATAACGCTCATGTAAATCACTAGCATCATCAGAATCATCATCATCACCCAAATGATATCTTTTCCCTTGCAAAACAACTGACCACTGATCATTCGACGGATCAATGACATAAAATACTTGTTTTGCATGTGTCGCCAAGATAAATGGTTCCTCATTGTGATTAAATCTTTTCAAATCAACCAGTTTAAACCCATATTCATCATGTTTCACGCCACTATTACTATCAACCCAATTGCACTTAAAAATAGTGACTCAAAATTTAATATAATCAATTTCCCATATGTCTTCAATAACTCCAAAATATGATGTTGATGCAGAAATTGGGTTGTTATCTTTGGCACTCGAAAAATGCACTGCTTCAGCGAATACCATCACACCACTATTCTGAACGGTACTCTTGTCATCCAGGTTTTTTGTGTAAAATGTGTAGCCATTGATATCAAAACCAGACCAAGTGATCACATTAAAAGATGGTCCCCCTAATAACCACTTCACTGTTTCTGATACAGATATATCTGAGGTGACTTTCTCTTTAAACCATGAAACAAATGTCTTCTTATGCTCAATCATCAACCACTTTTCATTTCTTTTCTGATATCGTAACTTTAATTCAGCAATATGTGAGGATATATATGGTTGAACCTCATCTGTGTTGTTCAAAATGTATAAATGTGCTTGCATCACTTCATCACGTGGAATGAACTTTACCTTTAAGCCTCGAACCCCTCTACCTTCTCTGTCAACTGTCATATGTCGAGATAGAGGGAGACCAATATGCTCCACTTCATTCAAATAATCAGTACAGAACTCAATCACCTCTTCTGATACATATTTTTGAACAATAGAGGCCTCTGGTCGATAAGGATTTTTAACATATCCTTTCAAAATTTTCATATATCTTTCAAAAGGATACATCCATCTTAAATAAACAGGCCCACACATTCTTATCTCACGCACCAAATGAACCAATAGATGAACCATTATATCAAAAAATGTGGGTGGGAAATACATTTCTAGTTGACAAAGAATAAGAGTTGCTTCATTCTCCAACAAATCTAACAAATTTGGATCAACGACTTTGCTACAAATGGATTTAAAGAAATTACATAACCTGATGATTGTCTTCCTGACAGCTTTCGGTAATATACCACGCACTGCTACTGGTAGAATTTGTTGCATTAACACATGACAATCATGTGATTTCATACCTATTAATTTACAATCCTTCAATGACACAAAATTATTCACATTTGAAGAAAAACCGCTGGGTACTTTAATACCATGAAGACACTGACAAAAATTCATCTTTTCAATCTTGCTTAATGTGTGACAAGCCGGAGGTAAATATGTTCTTTTTCCTTTCACAGCGGGAGCTAACTCCAAACGTATTCGCATTAACATCAAGTCCAATCTAGCATGTAATCCATCTTTTCTCTTTCCTTTTATGTCTAACAAAGTTCCAATCAAACTATCACATAGGTTTTTCTCAACATGCATAACATCAATGTTATGTTTTATCTCTAAAAATCTCCAATAAGGTAGTTTGAAAAAAATAGACTGCTTCTTCCAGATATGTTTTTGTAAACCAGAACTTTTTCTCTTTCCAAATGTTGAATCAATATCTTTCACTCTGTCATAATATTCTTCAGCTGACAATGGTTGAGGGGGGAGGTTGTATTCTTGTAAACCGTTAAATTCTTTTCTCAATCTACGATAAGGATGATCAATTCGCAAAAATCTTCGATGTCCCATGTACACTGTCTTTCTTCCATTCTGCAATTGATAATATGAAGTTTGTTCTTCACAAATTGGACATGCTTTATGTCCCTTAACACTATATCCAGATAAGTTTCCATACGCAGGAAAGTCGTTTATAGTGAACATTATCATAGCACGCAAAAGAAAATACTCTTTCTTGTATGCATCGAAAACTGTAACACCTTTCTCCCATAGCAGTTTTAAATCCTCAATCAATGGTGTAAGATACACATCAATATCATTTCCTGGTTGTTCTGGTCCAGAAATCATCAAGATCATCATAACATATTTTTTCTTCATACATAGATGTGGGGACAAGTTGTAAAGTACCAGAAAAACAGGCCATGAACTATGTTGGCTACTGAGGCTCCGATATGGATTCATTCCATCAGTACACAATCCCATTCTGAGATTTCTATCTTCACTTCCAAAATCATGAAATTTTTTATCAAAACTCTTCCACTGTGGTGAATCGGCAGGGTGACGTAAGTTACCATCAGAAATGCGCTCATCTGAATGCCATCTTAACCTTTTTGCATCATTTGAATTTGCAAATAGACGCTTCAAACGAGGAATAATTGGAAGGTACCAAAATGCTTTAGATGGAGTTTTGATTTTGGTACCTAAAAATAAACCAGAATTGAATTATCAGAATTGTTTGAAAAAAATATTGGATGATATCATTGGAAAGTAAAAAAATTGATTTTTCATAATGTTACATGACATCACCTGAAAATGAATCTGAGTTGACTTTCTCATCCATCTTATAGCGCGATGTTCCACATGTAGGACAACTTGATAAATGTTCATTTTCTTTCCTATATAGTACACAATCATTGGGGCAAGCATGTATCTTTTTATACCCCAATCCCATTGGGCATAATATTTTCTTCGCCTCATAATTGGAATCTGGAAGCCCATTGCCTTCTGGAAGAAGCTCTTTTAAAAGCTCAAGTAAACTGGAGAAACTTTTATCACTCCACCCATTTTTTTCTTTTAAGTTAACTAATCTCAAAACTGCTGATAACACTGTATATTTACTGCAACCTGGGAATAATGGTTTCTCAGAATCTCCATACAATCGTTCAACAGTTGGTGTTTTTTCGATGGTTTCAACACCTAAATCATGAATTAATTCTTCAATACGATCCTCTGCCTCATTATTAATATCGTCATCAACATTGGATGTTGAATTTTCAGTTCTTTCACCATGCAAGATCCAACGTGTATAATTAAGGCTAAAACCATAACAAATGAGATGATCTTTGATTTCTCTGAAGTTTAACTTTCTCATATTTACACACTTCACACATGGACAGAAAATAAAATCAATATTTTGATTATGCCGTTTAGCAAATTCCAAAAAATTGTCAACTCCTCTTTCATATTCACTAGTATTTCTTCGTAGATAAATCCAATTATGATCCATTAATACCTGATATCACAATATAATTGATGAATATATTAAAACATAAAAACATTTAAATATCTATCAGATAAATTGTAAACAAAAACATATTCCATAAAAACTATTGATAATCAGATAAAAGACATCAAATATGAAACACGTTTACAAATATAGTAAACAGTTAATTTTAATATTATATACATGTGTGTTATATTGAAATACAAGGACAAAATGGTTAAATCAAAGGTTTCATTTTTTGAAAATAAAGTTTCATGATATAAATATTATATGAATGACATACAAGATAATATGATTTCTCACTATGACTACTATTGATCACACTATATTTATTTTTTTATTCATTTGATGTAACATGAATGAATCATGGAAAAATTAATGTGAAAAATAGTGCAATAACTATCCTTATTTAAAACAATGTGTATTAAGAGACATGATACAATTTTTGGTGACTATGATAACTCAACTCCCTCAATCCATGAGTTTTATAATAGGGAACTATGAACATATAAATTCATTATGGAGGGATAAAAATTCCATTGCATATTGTAGGTGACAACTTACACCCTCATCCATGGGTCTATTGCAGCAAAACATGTCAAGGAATGGATCAACATGAAGAGAAATATATTATCCATCCATGAAAGATTAGATCATGAGAATGTTTTATTTGCAGCCTATGACTTAGAGGGAGAAGTAAATCATTTCATGACTATTATTTAGAGGGAGAGAAAGATGAATAAATATAATCAATGGAATGAGATTAGTTTAAGAGGACATTTATTAAAAATGCATGAATCTAACCCCACATATGAAAGTGGAAAGGTATTTTTGAACATTAATAGAGGGATAATGATTATATTATTATCTACGAAGATTACAATACATTATGATTCTAGTCGTATTATGGACATTGCAAGAAAAATTATTTATTATATAATGGCATGAAAATAATTATTCAAATTTTTTTAACATAATAGATAGTGGTAATTATTCATGTCTTAGTTAAATGATGAGAACCAAAAAGAATTGAGGAATTTGGCATGGTAAATCTCAAGAAGTAATGAAATAACAACAAACTACATGCAAAAATGTGAGTGAATTCATTTAACACAATAAAATTATTTTTTTGAAGAATAATTTATTAAAATGGAAATGGAATTAAAAATATAGTACTTCATAATGTAATGAAAGATCATTTTAAACAGGAATAATGATAATATAAACAAAAAATTTGAAGTTCAACCCGAATTGAGATGTTAAATCCAAACTGCGACCGGTATAATTACTTCCAAAAACAAACAATATCAAATCTACACCAACAATGATAATACAAACAAAAAATAATGATAAATTACAACTAAAATCTAACCAATAATCAAAATCACGCAAAATAGGGTTATTGATAAAGAAATAAACAATGGGATATGAAACAAGAGATAAATAGGAAGAACACATACCCAAAATCGTGCAGACGACAAAAAACCTTCAACAATGGCCGTTCAAGATCGCAAATCAAGTTCGAAGGTCGTCGGGAGTCCGAAGCGCCACAGCGGAACTCGATTTCGACGGACGAACAAAATGAGGGTTTCTGACCGTGAATATTTTTAAAAGACTTTTCGCGTCGGTTATCATTAAAACCGACGCGAAATATATTTTTTTTATGAGTTTCGGCGTCGGTTTTCATGAAAACCGACGCCGAAACATTTTAAAAATTTATTTTCCGCGTCGGTTCTCAGGAAAACCGACGCGGAAAACCTATTCGACCGGATTTTCCGCGTCGGTTTTTCTAAAAACCGACTCGGAAAATCGCTTTCAACCGGATTTTCCGCATCGGTTTTTCTAAAAACCGACGCGGAAAATATAGTCGAATAGGTTTGCCGCGTCGGTTTTTCTAAAAACCGACGCGGAAAACCGATTATAACAGGATTTTCCGCGTCGGTTCTCAGGAAAACCGACGCGAAAAATATGTATACTAATATTTTCCGCGTCGGTTTTCTTAAAAACAGACGCGAAAAATAAACACATAATTATTTTTGGCGTCGGTTTTGTGTAAAACCGACGCCAAAAATTCCCCGCATATACTATTCGCGTCGGTTTTTAAAAAACCGACGTTATTACGACGACGTTAAAGCCCGTATTTCCACTAGTGGTAGGAGAGAGCAGTGATCTCATATGGTTCTCGATAGCTGGGAAAACATGAGTAGAACTACGCTATCCATGACCTAGAGTTAGCAGTTGTGGTCTTCTCCTTGAATATGTAGAGACACTATCTGATGTGTGGGATTTTTATCGTGTACTATGATCACAAGAGTCTCATGTATATCTTACCTCAGAATGAACTAAACCTGAGATAGCAAAGTTGGCTTGATTTCATCCAAGACTATGACTTAGAGATAGTCTATACTCCTGGGAAGGGGAATGTTGTCATATATGCACTCAGAAGGAGGTCTGTTATACCGCTACTAGGGGAGGCGACGAAGCAGTAGGAAACTTTACAGTTATCATTGGTGGATAGAGATAGATTATCCTTTCTATAGTCTCTTACAGTCACTTCCCCACTTATTTAGCACATTAGGGAGGCACAATATGGTGAGGCTGACTACGAGACACGACGTAATCTGATATCCATAGGAAAAGAGCCTGATGGATTTTTTGAAGGTGGGGATCACGTCATCCTCTTCAGAAGACGTACCACATTACAAGTGTCACTTCCGGAGGAATTATTGGGAGAGTTCCACCCATCCCCTCGAGCGGTACATCCAGGAGTGGCGAAGATGTACCAGGACCTCTGAAGACAGCACTGGTGGCCGGGAATGAAGAAAGCAGTTGTAGAGTTTTTCTCTCGATGACTCACTTGTTAGAAAGTAAAGGTAGAGCATCAGGTACCAGTAGGCTTGGTTGAGCCTTTCTAAGTCCCAGAGTGGAAGTGGGATGGGATATCCATGGTTTTTTTATGGGTCTTCCATGTACATACAGGGGACACGACTTTATCTGGGTGATCGTCGACTGACTCACCATGTCAAACCACTTCCTACTGATCACAGAGCAGGGTTCAGTACAAAGCTTCGGATGCCTCTATGTGCAGGATATTGTGAGGCTACATGAAGTACCCCTGATGATTGTCTTCGATTGTAATACAAGTTTTACTTCCTAGCTATGGAAGGGATTGTTGGAGGCTTTCTGGAAGTTTCTTTGTTTGAGCACCACCTTCCATCCTCAGATGGATGGCCAGACCGAGCAAACCATTCAAAACCTTGAGGACATGCTCTATGCATGTGTACTCGACTTCTATCACAAATGGGAGGATCAAATAACTTTGGAGGAGTTTTCATGAAACAACAACTATCACTACACCATAGGGATGGCACCCTTTGAGGCGTTGTACGTACAACCTTGCAGATAACCATTGGGATAGACTGACCTATGGGAGTTAGTAATAGTGAGACCAGAGATTGTACGAGCTACCACAGAGAAGGTGCAGATCATCCGGGAGCAGATGAAGATGGCACAGAGTAGACATAAGTCATATTCTGACTGGAGATAGAGACCTTTGGTGTTTGAGGATGGTGACCACGTCTTTATATGGGTATCACCTCGATGAGGTTGGTGGGGATTTGGCTGAGGCAGCAAATTATCTCTGAGGTTCATTGGACCCTTTCAGGTCCTTAGTATAGTTGACGAGGTGGCATACCTCATAGCTCATCCACCTCAGTTGCACCGGGTGCACGATGTCTTCCACGTATCCCAGATGAGGAGGTACGTGCACGACCCTTGTCACATAATCGAACATGGACAGATGAGTGTTGACGATGGGGCGAATTTTATGGAGGTTCCGGTAGATATTGTGGATTGATAGGAGCGAGTCCTTCATGGATGACTGATACCTCTAGTGCGCATTCGCTGGCAGCACGTGAACCTCCAGGAGAGCACATGGGAGCAGGAGGCTCTGATGCGTGCTTAGTACCCCCACTTGTATACCTAGTTGAGTTGTGGCTTACGGGGATGTAGATCCCTAAGGTGGGGATAATTTAAATCCCCAGGATTTAAATGTATTTTTTTAAATATATAGGAATTCTATGAGTCTGAAAAAATTGACGGTGCATGATTCTGAGGCCCAGAGTCCCCGGAATGAATTTCTGAACATTTTTTCGGGTACGTTGAGAAAACCTGAGAGCGAGTTTTTATAAATTTTGAACTAGTGATCATAATTGAAATCTGAGTGCACCGTTGAACTCGTTGTTCCATTATTCGCTTAAGGAGACTTCCCCCTCGACGGCAGATAGTCGAGGGTGAAAGTTAGTTTTGGGTTTTTTGTGGAAATAATAAATAAGATAAACAAACAATTTATTTTATTTTAGTTTTAACCACTCTCTATGTGGATTTCTAGGGGAGCGGTCCACCATAACTAAACCTCCTATTCATGTTAAATTGTGGTGGGGACCACCCGAGTTTTCAATAACCTCCCAAATTGAATTTAGGGGCGGGGACCACCCGACCCCTATTAATGGGGGGAGAAGAAACCACTCAACCACCCTCTTTAAGGTGTAGGAGCCTCTTGAGCTTAGTCCATATTAATTATACCAACCCACCTTAATTAAATGTGCAACCTAGGTGTTTAATTAGGCTATTTTGATTTTGTTCCAAATATTAATGTTGGGGGGAAACACATCTATTGGCCATTTTTTTGGGTGGAGCCCTGGGATAAAATCTCTCTGATGAAGAACTACTTCTCCGAAAGAATAAAACATTCATCTAATGAAGAAGGCTGGTGAAGAACACCGACCCCGACTTCGACCTTCTTTATCAAGACATTCTCTGACGTAGGACGTCTTCGACTATGAAGAACCGACGCACAAACCGATGATCGAGGAAAATGTCGACGACACCAACACCCATTTTTTTCTAAACGATTTGTCTTCCTCCCCAGGACTATGTCAATGTATCAACCCGAGTTAGGGTGTTTATTTGCGTGATAATACATTCCTTGATTTATTTTGTGGTTTGGGAAAGAATCATTGCAGATGTTGTAAATTTTGAAGTTCATCATTCTTATATATTGGTGAGCCAAATGCTACCACTCTAAACATGGAGGGTTCATGCCAAACTAACATGGCCAGACCCCCATATGTCGTTCATTTTGGTGGTATTAATCTGAAGGAAGGAAGGTGATGAAGGCAATGTCACCGACCCCATGACCACCCCCCCCCCCCTGCGGTGCTCCGGCCTCTCGGCCGAACTGGTCCTTTGCCCACCAGCTGAGCCACCATGGCCGCGCTACCCGCCAGTAGTGACCCTGCTGGCCGAGCCACCCATGGGCCCTACCCCATGCCGACCGAGCCACCTGTCGGCCGCATCTCCCGCCAGCCGTGCCCCCCTAGCTGCACCACCCGCCAACAGCGCCGCCCCAGTCACTACGTCCGTCGGCCGAGCCGCCCAGGATCATGTCACCCATCAGCCTCCCGAAATAGCATGCGCCCCTCGTGGTTCTCTATCCGAACTGGCCTGCGCCCTCATGGCACCCCAGCTGAAAAGGCCCACGCCCCTTGTGGCACACCGGACGAATCAGCCCGCACCCCTCACGGTGCCCCGACCGAGCCGACATGTGCCCCTCATGGCACCCCAGATGAACCATCCCCACGCCCACGCGGCACCCCCGCGCCGAAGACGCCCCGCAGAACCCGAGAGATCTGTGGCCCCTCACGGCCCTCACAGCCTACTAGACCTCCCAACGGACCGGGTCAGACCGAACCCGAGCCCACTATGACCCGTATACATTTTTTGGACATAAATTTGGAACCTGACATCTGATTGGCACACTGTCTATTACGTTGAGACCCCGGTGACATGATAGAACTTTGTGATACTTATTCGTGGGACTTCTTGTAAGTTGTGGTATCGACCAGTATCTTGTGGAGCGGATCCTCCCGGCGACGAGCGAGCATAGTGTGGAGACCTAGTAGCTGGTTGAGACCTAATCACTACTGACCATTTTGACTTGGAGGTACTATACTAGCTGAGCGGGGAGCACCTTGGTGTCACTACAGAACCATAGTGTGGTGCACCTTGGTGTCGCGGGAGACCCATGGTACTCGGCAGGAGGAGTACCTCGGTAGGATACGAGGGGGAGCACTCTTGGTGACGAGGCAGACCCACGGTGGGGAGTGTGCTTGGTGACATGAAATATAATGACCCACACTTTACATACATTGTTAATACTTCAAAATTGAAGCACACTTATTACAACATATGACAAAACCACAAAGGACCGTATAGGTATAGTGTCTTTAGAAACTGGGAAACATAAACAACTGGTTCATAAATCTTCTACAGTGTCTCCCATTTATTTCGTCATATCTAGGGTCCCTTTTAGCATATTATACTTAATATCCATCTTCCTGACCTGGGGAAAAGAAAACATAAAAGGGTGAGCTCAAATGCTCAGCAAGGGAAAATAAAGGAAATAAAAATCATATCATATCTTTATGAAAATCAAAACCTGCAAAAGAGATCATAATATCTTAACATGGAATAAATCATAGAAGTGAAAATGATATCCCCATAATCATAACATAAAACTTGAAACTTTGTGGCATGCACACATAATCATGGAAAATCATTTCTTGTTAGTCATGACTCATTTCCAAGACTATCTTAGTGGACAAAGTCCCTTTCTGAACTGAGTTCACTCCTCGTTTCAGTCCTGTATCACTGAACCGAAATAACCTTCCGTTCCAGCCATGTCTATCTCATGAGATATAAAATCATTACCCAATGCATTGGAGGGAGATATATGTCCCACCCATCTTATAATGAATCCTTTCTTATGTGTGCCACATAATCATAAAACATACATCATCGCATAACACATGTAACAAAAATGGGATTCTTGAAACATCATGACATCATAAATCAATTCATATAAGATAAAGGAATTCATAAACATAATTCCATCACAACATATTCAAATCAATGTAAAAATATGGATAGAAACAGAACCCTTTATTATCTTAGATGGAAAATAATTTTGATAAAACACTTGAATTGAATTCTTGAGGAAAATATCCTTTCTTCTTCAAAATCAATTTCTTTTCACAAAACATCATGCAATTTTAAAAGAAAGATATTTTATTGAAAATAGTCATGAAATATTTTAGAGGAAGCTTCATGAAAATAAGGCTTTATAAAACAGTAGAAATCCGTTCGTGCCGTATAAGTTAAAAAAAACATTCTTCGTACTTTTGTCGGAAAAGTCAAAAAGTACCTCGTACGAAAAACGACAAAAGATTCCTTTCATACGTATTACTAAAAACTCACCGAAGGGTAAAAATGGATTTAAAAAATTTTAGGTGGATGGAAATAATATTACATATTGAGTAAACATGGATGTGGATGATAAAATACACCCCAGTAAATACTTACGAATAAACAATCTCGGATAAAAATGAGATTGTGATATTTCCCTTACCTTAGGTCCGATTTGCTTTGCTCGTGTCCGAAGCTCCTGTATAATGGTTTAAATAATGTTATTGACTTATTCCAGAATCATACATATTGATATGATACCATATATGGTCATATTATTAGTTTCTTGTTAGTAATATTTCATTGTTACTTGTTACTCGGGTCTTTATAACTTTTTGTTCTTATGCGTGTTTTGTCGAATAAATTCTTATTCTTATCTTTAGGTTATAGATAATTAATTTACAGAATGGTATTAGTGTAGTATATACCATATTCATTCATTTAATTCATTTATATAATCATTATGAAATGAAGATCATGTAGAACGAGTCGCATCACATCGTGGAGATGGTATTCCGTACGTACGCACGAGTGATGATATCGTTCCTATGATTGTGGAATTGTATTAGAGTATATATATATATTATTTCAGTATCAATATTACTTCATAATAATCATATATAGTTACTCATTACACCATTATAACCATCCTTGTATGGTGATGGTGGAAAAATAGATTACACCACGGCGTGGAGACGGTATTCCGTACGTACGCACGCGCGGTGATTTCATTTTTCCGTAGGATGGATAGAAGGTGAATTAGGGTTGTTTAATATTTATAATAACATATCAGTATGTAAGTAATACTGATGTTATTAATTTATCATGAAACAACTAAAGAAGAATAAGTTTAAGAAGAAAGAAATTGAAAAGATCGGTAATGGATATTACCTCTTCTTTGGAACGCCTCTTTGAATCCTCCAATTAAGGAACTAAGATTGGTCTTTGGAGAAGACCAGGACCTCTAGGATTATTCTAGGGAAGTGGAGAGGAGAAAATGGCAGGGGTTGTCCGAGCTTGAGTGCTCAAATTGGTGTGAGGAGGAGGGGGAGGAGGTGCCCTTTTATAAGGGAGGAGAGGGGCACCTTAGGAATATCTCAAAATATTATTTTATATTAAAGTCAAAATCGGTTTATAATGGTTCCAAAGGGTCTTATTTCGAAGATAAAGTGGGGATGGGTCTAAATCCTATCAACCAATAGGATTTAGACAAGTTTAGGGTATTATTTTAACCTTATCAATTAGATTTAACTCTAAGTTAATTAATTTAACTTTTACCGTGTCTTTTTGTTTTCTTTCACTATATGGTTAATACACTTACTATAACATGCCAAACGAACCCCAAATTGTTTATTATTAATATATATATCCTTATCTAAGTCATATGGCCGAACCTTAGATTTTTAGGAATAAAATAACAATTAATAATATAATATTTGATTTAAAAACTATTTTGTGTCAATTTTGACACTATTTGATATATAATTTTTGTGAAAGTCATAACAGAATTATATGTTCTAACCAAGATGATTAAATCAACATTAATATATCATAGTAACCTATAAAATTAGTGTAATTCATAAAAAGTCTTAAATTACATTTATTTTGGTATTTATATTATCAATTTTGTCAATATTTCATTAATAAGATAATTACTGCATCATCTTTGTGTCATAAATAAATTAAATTATTTGATGTCTAAAAATTACAAATAAAATATCATCATGTAGGAAATCTTTTTATCTTTCTAATGAATATTTAAAATTGAATTTATCTTATGTATAACCTCATATTAAAAATGATTTACTTATTAAACTTTGATTTTAACTATTTTAACCCTTCTTTAAATAAATTAATAATAAATGTCCTAATCTAATCCAAGTGGGCCTAAATGGTCATATTTTATTCCTAAGTTTGTTTTTGGTCGAATTACACTTGTCCAATAGAATTAGGACATGTTTTAGGGTAATATATTTACCCTTAGTTACCCTATTTACTATTAACCGCGGTAAAAAAAGTAAAAAGTTACTATTCACCAAAAAATTATTTTTATCTCATTGAACCACATTTTACTTACCGATATCAACCGTGTCTGTCGGATTTTCGAAATTCCATTCACAGAAGCGGTAAAATTAAGTTTTATGCAAAATTCAGTTTTTAACCTACCACTTAGTGGTTTCACTATTCATCAAAAATTGAAAGTTTTCAGAAAAATACCAAAATTTCACCCAAGGCTAATTTCGATATTCTGAGTCCAAAAATGAAGTCCATTTTGAAAAATAAAATTTATAAAATTTCAAAAAGTGGTTATTACTATTCATAACGGCTAGTTTTAATAGCATATTGTTGTTTAGTGAAACTCGGTATTGCGTACGACGCAAGCTATCGAGGAAGGTCGCGATTGCGTGTAAAGCAAGCCAAGCAAGTGTTGTGTAGAAAAAGATTCCGTTGATGATTTATATAAAATAAAAGTCTCGGGTGTTACATTCTACCCCCCTTAAAAGAATTTCGCCCTCAAAATTCGTCACTTTGTAACAAACAGATGAGGATACTTCTCCCTCATCATATCCTCAAGATCCCATGTAGCTTCTTCAAGTTGGTGGTTCCTCCATAAAACTTTCACCAAGCGAGTGGTCTTGTTTCGTAGGACTTTTTCGCTACGATCCAGAATCTCTATCGTCTGTTCTTCATAAGAAAGATCATGCTCCAGCGGTACAACTTCTGAGCTGACTACATGTGAAGGATCTGGTATGTACTTTCTCAGGAGAGATACATGGAACACATCGTGAACTTGAGAGAGATTCGGTGGAAGTGCCAATCGGTAAGCTACCTTCCCAACACGATCCAGTATTTCAAAAGGACCGATATATCTAGGGCTCAACTTCCCCTTCTTTCCAAATCTCATAACCCTCTTCCAGGGAGATATTCATAAGAACACTTTATCGCCCACTTCAAACTCTATGTCTTTTCTTCGATTGTCGGCATAACTTTTCTGTCGACTCTGAGCTGCTCTTATGTGTTGTTGAATAGATCTGACCTTTTCTGCCATTTCATCAACGAGATCAGGTCCTAATAGCTTTCTTTCCCCAACTCCATCCCAGCAAGTTGGAGTCCTGCATTTCTTTCCATAGAGAGCTTCATAAGGAGCCATCTGAATACTGGAGTGAAAGCTATTATTATAAGAAAATTCCACCAAAGGTAGGTGTTGATCCCAACCTCCTTTGAAATCCATAGAGCAAGCTCTCAACATATCTTCTAGGGTTTGAATTGTTCTCTCAGACTGACCGTCTGTCTGGGGATGATAAGCAGTGCTGAAACTCAACTCTGTATCCAGAGTATGCTGAAGACTTCGCCAGAACTTCGAGGTAAATCTCGGATCTCGATCAGATATAATAGAAAGTGGTACTCCATGCAATCTTACCACTTCCTTTACATATATCCTGGCAAGCTGATCTAGAGATAAATCCTCTCTAATAGGAATGAAGTGTGCAGACTTTGTAAGACGATCAACTATGACCCAAATAGCATTATTGCCTTTGGATGTTTTAGGAAGTCCTGTGACAAAGTCCATAGTGATGTTTTCCCATTTCCATTCGGGTATGGGTAATGGTTGTAACATCCCCTTAGACTTTTTTCTCTCAGCTTTAACTTTTTGACAAACCAAGCATCGAGAGACATATTCAGAAACATCTCTTTTCATGCCATCCCACCAGAAGTACTCTTTTAGGTCCCTATACATCTTCGTGCTTCTAGGATGAATAGAGAATGATGAACTATGATCCTCATCCAGCAGCTCCTTCTTTAATTCGGGGATGGGAGGAACACAAACATGATTCCTGAACTTTATTATCCCATCACAATCAAGGTTGAATTTAGGAACATTTCTCACCTTCTTTTGTAACTCGTCATCTTCTTTCTGTGCCTCTTTAATCTTCACATGTATAGATGGTTGAACATTCATTTGAGAAAGATAAGATTTTTCCCCTTCCATTATAATTCCAAGATCCATCCTTTGTAAATCCATAAATATTGGATCTTTTGTGATCCTCATCATGGATAAACTAGCATGGTCTTGTCGACTTAATGCATCTGCCACCTTGTTTGCTTTCCCAGGGTGGTAGTGGATTGAGCAGTCATAATCCTTAATCAGCTCCAACCATCTTCTTTGATGCATATTCAGCTCCTTTTGTGTGAAAATATACTTTAAACTTTTATGTTCAGTATAAATATCACACCTTTCACCATAAAGGTAATGCCTCCAAATCTTTAATGCAAAGATTACCGCAGCCAACTCAAAATCATGTGTTGGGTAATTTTGCTCATGGATTTTCAACTGTCGTGAGGCATAAGCTATCACCATATCATTTTGCATAAGAACACACCCCAATCCCTTCTTGGATGCATCACTGTAGATCACAAACCTTTCTCCACTACAAGGCAGTGTGAGCACAGGTGCACTGGATAACCTTATTTTCAACTCCTTGAAATTCTCTTCACATTCCTCTGCCCAGACAAACTTAACTCCCTTCCGAGTCAACTTGGTGATTGGATTAGATAATCGTGAAAAATCTTTTACAAAACGTCGATAATATCCAGCCAAACCAAGAAAACTTCGGATCTCAGTTACTGTTGTTGGTCTTGACCATCTTTCGATAACCTCTGTTTTTGCTGGATCCACAAATATCCCCTCTTTTGAGATTATATGACCCAAAAATGCAACTTTTTGAAGCCAAAATTCACACTTGGTAAATTTGGCATAAAGCTTCTCCTTTCTCAGGGTCTTTAATATAATTCTCAAGTGATCTTCATGCTCTTCCTTGCTCTTTGAATAGACAATAATATCGTCTATAAAGACTACCACAAATTGATCAAGATAGTCTCTAAAGACTCTATTCATTAGATCCATGAAGATAGCAGGGGCATTAGTAAGACCAGATGGCATCACTATAAATTCATAGTGTCCATACCTTGTACGGAAAGCCGTCTTTGGTATATCCTCCCTTTTGACCCTTAATTGATGATACCCTGAACGAAGATCAATCTTGGAAAAGTATTGAGCTCCGCGTAGTTGGTCAAATAAGTCATCAATGCATGGGAGAGGATATTTGTTCTTGATAGTGATCTTGTTAAGTTCTCGATAATCAATGCAAAGTCTCATTGATCCATCTTTCTTCTTAACAAATAGAACAGGTGCTCCCCAAGGTGACGCACTAGGGCGTATGAATCCCTTATCAAGATTCTCTTGGAGTTGCTTCTTCAATTCCTGCAACTCAATTGGGGCCATTCTATAAGGTGTCTTTGAAATAGGCAAAGCACCCGGTACGAGTTCTATTGAAAACTCAACTTCACGATTTGGTGAAAGACCCGGCAATTCCTCCGGAAAGACATCATCAAACTCCCGTACAATGGGCATATTCTTAATCGTGAGTTTCTCACCAACCATTTGAGATAAATAACCTTCATTTAGTGGAATCAATACCCATAAGATGGAAGAAATTTCCACTGGAAGGTTATGTTCATCCTTGCATTGATATACGATCGTAGATTGATCTGGAATATGAAATGTGACTTCCCTTCTTTGGCAATCGATATGAGCTCCGTGTAGAGAAAGCCAATACATGCCAAGAATCACATCAAATTCCACTAAAGGAAGGATCACAAGATTTGTAGGAAGCACTTTCCCACAAACTTCGATCGGAGCAGAATTATAAACTTTTGATGCGATTGATGTGCCATTAGGTGTTGTCACAGCTAAATCAACATCTAATTGTTGAGGTAATACGGTGATACCCTTAGAAAATTTTTCATAAATAAAAGAGTGGGTGGATCCAGAATCAAATAAAACATTTGCTACTTTAGAGTGGACGGTAAGTGTACCTTTCACCACATCGTTATCGTACTCCACATCGCTGATAGAAATTGCATGTGACTTTCCTTTGTCTTTAGCCTTAAGAGTTTGTTGACGTCGACCATCATCATCAACCCTTGGATTTGGGCATTGATTGGCATAATTCCCCATCTCCTTGCACTTGAAACATTGAAGTGTAGTAGGTTCATTCTGTGTATCCCTTCCTTTGTTTGCATCATTAGACATCTTCTTCCCATTATCACGGCATTCAAATGCCCGATGACCTTCCTTTCCACATTTAAAACATTTACTTGTCCCTTTAAGACAACTCCCTCCATGTTTCTTTCCACACTTTGAGCATAAGGAAAATCTCATCTTCTTTTCCGTGTGCTCTTTAGATTTTTCTTTGAATTCCATCTTCCTCTTCTTATCAAACCCATGTGACTGATGGGTTACTCCAATCTCCATCTCGACTTTGAGAGCACATCGAACGATTTCCTCGTAGCTATTGAAGTCCCTTATGGCTAATGCCCTTCGAAGACTTGGTTTTAAGCCACTAAAGAATCGATCGATCTTACTCTCAGGTTGGATAATAATACCAGAAGCGTACCTTGCAAGTCTTGTAAAATTTGCTTCATAGGTACCAACAGATTCATCATCCCTTTGCTTCAGTTCAAGAAACTCTTTCTCCATCTTTGTTCGGAGAATACGAGGGAAGTACTTATTGAAAAATAAGTTCTTGAACTCGTCCCATTCCATAGACTCAATTTCATCCCTTTGCCTCGTATTCTTAACAAGATTCCACCATTGATCCGCATCTCCTTCCAAACGATACACTGCTAGGATGACTTTATCATGCTCAGAACATTGAAGAACTGAAAATATCTTTTTAGTAGTACTAATCCATTGTTCAGCAACTAATGGATCAGTAGACCCGCTGAAAGAAGGTGGACACTGCCTCATGAAGGATTCAACAGAATGTTGCTCCCTCCTTTTTTCGTTTGGAAATCCTGCATGATTCATAGCTTGAGAAAGTTGTGTGAGCATGGCTACAAGATTTTGCATTCCAGCTCCCATATCGTTTGGTTGCTCAGGGGGACAATCATTGCATTGCCCATCGCATTCCGCATTAACACGGTTCCTTCGGGTTCCAGCCATTGACTAAAACCAAGAAGAATAGTGTGAGCAACACTAATTATAATAGGAAACCACATAATTCAAGAAAAAAAAAATTTCATGCTTATGGTCTTATCCTAGGTTATTCATGGCCATTTCTAAGATTGTGTTCTATGCTTAGACTTATCCTTAGGGTTCTTACTAAGGCTTTCACATCCTAGTTTCCAAAGGTTGACTATACCTTTCCTCTGATACCAACTATAATGAACCACACTTTACATACATTGTTAATACTTCAAAATTGAAGCACACTTATTACAACATATGACAAAACCACAAAGGACCGTATAGGTATAGTGTCTTTAGAAACTGGGAAACATAAAAAACTGGTTCATAAATCTTCTACAGTGTCTCCCATTTATTTCATCATATCTAGGGTCCCTTTTAGCATATTATACTTAATATCCATCTTCCTGACCTGGGGAAAAGAAAACATAAAAGGGTGAGCTCAAATGCTCAGCAAGGGCAAATAAAGGAAATAAAAATCATATCATATCTTTATGAAAATCAAAACCTGCAAAAGAGATCATAATATCTTAACATGGAATAAATCATAGAAGTGAAAATGAGATCCCCATAATCATAACATAAAACTTGAAACATTGTGGCATGCACACATAATCATGGAAAATCATTTCTTGTTAGTCATGACTCATTTCCAAGACTATCTTAGTGTACAAAGTCCCTTTCTGAACCGAGTTCACTCCTCGTTTCAGTCATGTATCACTGAACCGAAATAACCTTTCGTTCCATCCATGTCTATCTCATGAGATATAAAATCATTACCCAATGCATTGGAGGGAGATATAGGTCCCACCCATCTTATAATGAATCCTTTCTTATGTGTGCCACATAATCATAAAACATACATCATCGCATAACACATGTAACAAAAATGGGATTCTTGAAACATCATGACATCATAAATCAATTCATATAAGATAAAGGAATTCATAAACATAATTCCATCACAACATAGTCAAATCAATGTAAAAATATGGATAGAAACAGAACCCTTTATTATCTTAGATGGAAAATAATTTTGATAAAACACTTCAATTGAATTCTTGAGGAAAATATCCTTTCTTCTTCAAAATCAATTTCTTTTCACAAAAAATCATGCAATTTTAAAAGAAAGAGATTTTATTGAAAATAGTCATGAAATATTTTAGAGGAAGCTTCATGAAAATAAGGCTTTATAAAACAGTAGAAATCCGTTCGTGCCGTATAAGTTAAAAAAAACATTCTTCGTACTTTTGTCGGAAAAGTCAAAAAGTACCTCGTACGAAAAACGACAAAAGATTCCTTTCATACGTATTACTAAAAACTCACTGAAGGGTAAAAATGGATTTAAACAATTTTAGGTGGATGGAAATAATATTACATATTGAGTAAACATGGATGTGGATGATAAAATACACCCCAGTAAATATTTACGAATAAACAATCTCGGATAAAAATGAGATTGTGATATTTCCCTTACCTTAGGTCCGATTTTCTTTGCTCGTGTCCGAAGCTCCTGTATAATGGTTTAAATAATGTTATTGACTTATTCCAGAATCATACATATTGATATGATACCATATATGGTCATATTATTAGCTTCTTGTTAGTAATATTTCATTGTTACTTGTTACTCGGGTCTTTATAACATTTTGTTCTTATGCGTGTTTTGTCGAATAAATTCTTATTCTTATCTTTAGGTTATAGATAATTCATTTACAGAATGGTATTAGTGTAGTATATACCATATTAATTCATTTAATTCATTTATATAATCATTATGAAATGAAGATCATGTAGAACGAGTCGCATCACATCGTGGAGACGGTATTCCGTACGTACGCACGAGTGATGATATCGTTCCTATGATCGTGGAATTGTATTGGAGTATATATATATATTATTTCAGTATCAATATTACTTCATAATAATCATATATAGTTACTCATTACACCATTATAACCATCCTTGTAAGGTGATGGTGGAAAAATAGATTACACCACGGCGTGGAGACGGTATTCCGTACGTACGCACGCGCGGTGATTTCATTTTTCCGTAGGATGGATAGAAGGTGAATTAGGGTTGTTTCATATTTATAATAACATATCAGTATGTATGTAATACTGATGTTATTACTTTATCATGAAACAACTAAAGAAGAAGAAGTTGAAGAAGAAAGAAATTGAAAAGATCGGTAATGGATATTACCTCTTCTTTGGAACGCCTCTTTGAATCCTCCACTTAAGGAACTAAGATTGGTCTTTGGAGAAGACCAGGACCTCTAGGATTATTCTAGGGAAGTGAAGAGGAGAAAATGGCAGGGTTTGGCCGAGCTTGAGTGCTCAAATTGGTGTGAGGAGGAGGGGGAGGAGGTGCCCTTTTATAAGGGAGGAGAGGGGCACCTTAGGAATATCTCAAAATATTATTTTATATTAAAGTCAAAATCGGTTTATAATGGTTCCAAAGGGTCTTATTTCGAAGCTAAAGTGGGTATGGGTCGAAACCCTATCAACCAATAGGATTTAGACAAGTTTAGGGTATTATTTTAACCTTATCAATTAGATTTAACTCTAAGTTAATTAATTTAACTTTTACCGTGTCTTTTTGTTTTCTTTCACTATATGGTTAATACACTTACTATAACATGCCAAACGAACCCCAAATTGTTTATTATTAATATATATATCCTTATCTAAGTCATTTGGCCGAACCTTAGATTTTTAGGAATAAAATAACAATTAATAATATAATATTTTATTTAAAAACTATTTTGTGTCAATTTTGACACTATTTGATATATAATTTTTGTGAAAGTCATAACAGAATTATATGTTCGAACAAAGTTGATTAAATCAACATTAATATATCATAGTAACCTATAAAATTAGTGGAATTCATAAAAAGTCTTAAATTACATTTATTTTGGTATTTATATTATCAATTTTGTCAATATTTCATTAATAAGATAATTACTGCATCATCTTTGTGTCATAAATAAATTAAATTATTTGATGTCTAAAAATTACAAATAAAATATAATCATGTAGGAAATCTTTTTATATTTCTAATGAATATTTACAATTGAATTTATCTTATGTATAACCCTATATTAAAAATGATTTACTTATTAAACTTTGATTTTAACTATTTTAACCCTTCTTTAAATAAATTAATAATAAATGTCCTAATCTAATCCAAGTGGGCCTAAATGGTCATATTTTATTCCTAAGTTTGTTTTTGGTCGAATTACACTTGCCCAATAGAATTAGGACATGTGTTAGGGTAATATATTTACCCTTAGTTACCCTATTTACTATTAACCGCGGTAAAAAAAAGTAAAAAGTTACTATTCACCAAAAAATTATTTTTATCTCATTGAACCACATTTTACTTACTGATATCAACCGTGTCTGTCGGATTTTCGAAATTCCATTCACAGAAGCGGTAAAATTAAGTTTTATGCAAAATTCAGTTTTTAACCTACCACTTAGTGGTTTCACTATTCATCAAAAATTGAAAGTTTTCAGAAAAATACCAAAATTTCACCCTAGGCTAATTTCGATATTCTGAGTCCAAAAATGAAGTCCATTTTGAAAAATAAAATTTATAAAATTTCAAAAAGTGGTTATTACTATTCATAACGGATAGTTTTAATAGCATATTGTTGTTTAGTGAAACTCTGTATTGCGTACGACGCAAGCTATCGAGGAAGGTCGCGATAGCGTGTAAAGCAAGCCAAGCAAGTGTTGTGTAGAAAAAGATTCCTTTGATGATTTATATAAAATAAAAGTCTCGGGTGTTACATGAAAGATCAACGATACTCAATTGGAGGGGTACCTCAATAGTCCAAGGTTAGTGGGAAGCGTTCTTGTTGTCCCAGCAGGCCCACTATACTCGATAGAGGAGGAGTTCTCCAGTATCCGAGGTTTCGATAACGTGATTGGGGATGTTACTTGATACTACCCCTAGAATAAAATCCTGGTTGAGCTGAGTCAGTTTCTCTATGTTTTCCTCATGATTGAGATGGATCACTTGATAACTTTGGTATATGTATGGGAATATAATGTAAGGTTATCTGTTGATTTTATACTTTGTGGTTTATCCTTGTTGGATTTTGTGAGACCTTGAGGGTCTCGGGGTCCCTACTAAGTATCGTTATACTCACCCCTGCACGGGCTAGGCCCGCACCTTGTTGTGTTGGATGAAAACAGCTAACAACACTAACTGAGGTTGAGAGTACCAGGACTGGACGGTACCTGGATGTGGACCTTACGATGAGTCGGTACACATAGGTTACAGACGGATGCAGAGTGCTGAGGAGGTGATATGCACCTACCCTTCAGGTAGAAACCTCAGAGGATGATCCTGTAGCTATATTTTATCTTTCATTAGTTGTTTTTCATTTCATTTATATTTATAAAATCCAGTTGGGCTTGTATTCTTGCCCATTTTTACATACTGTACTCACTTGTTTACTATACAGTTGACTTGCATTCGTATCTTGCTTTGTGTTTGGTTGTGTGTGTTTACATGTTATAAAGGCAATGCCATCCTAGTTTTAGGGAATACACCTTTGGTGCTAGTCAGTAGCCCCTAGCCTATGGAAGGTGGGATTGGGGTAGTCACGGCACGGTCCCTAGGGGACAGGCCGTGACAGGGAATTACTACAAAACTAGATTGAAAGTACATAGGTATATTCTTTAGAAATTCAAAAAATCATTAGGATCTATCATGAAGGATTTAAATATATGTTGACTATAAATAATCTAGGATATGAATAAGGTGTTATATATTAAATAAGGTTTCATTATTGTTGAATCCTATTTGTGATTTCTCAAGATTATATGGTTCCCTAGTATGATTATGGTTTCATACACTATGCATTTTAGTTTAAGATAGCAGATAGATCATAAAGGAAGGATAGTAACTATGACTAAGAACGAAAATACAATGATTGTTCTCTAGTGAATCCAAACATTATTGGAGTTGGGATGTAAAATAACATTTATATTCTCTAACAACATTCTTATGCTATAAATCATGGTGAACTTATGAACAAGAAAATGAGGGACC
Organism: Viscum album; assembly: GCA_963277665.1. NCBI lineage: Eukaryota > Viridiplantae > Streptophyta > Magnoliopsida > Santalales > Viscaceae > Viscum > Viscum album. Next base: position 77,983,289 of record OY728152.1, on the reverse strand, counting down.
AATTTTCTATTGATTTCATCATGATACAACATCCACCTTAATTCAGTGGAACCAGTAATCTACTAGTTACTAATACTTGGTACAGTACAACTGAATATATATTTTCTATTTTTTATTGTTCATAATGTGAAAAAATATGTTGGTTTTATACCATGTGAAAGGTGAATCGAATCAACAGTGGACCCTTAATAAGAATATGTAGAAATAAGAAGAAATTGACTCCATGTATTGAGATGATTTCATGAAATTATTATTCAATAAGTGATTTACTCATATTATTAATATATATATATAGAGAAGAAATTCATTGATGTAATATAAAAGTGTGATTGAATTATATTACATATGAAGCTAATTTTACAATACATGCACTATAGGAATCTGATACTATTATCAGTCCGAAAATAAGGTTGATCGATTCTCAAATATAATAAAAAATTGTCTCTGAAAGGAATTATAAAAAAGATAATTCATTAGATATGAATAGATTATTTTATGTGACTTTATGGTTGATATGGTGGTTGAGGTTACATATCAGTCTCATGGTTATGACAAGAAAATAATGACGGAATTCCAAAGATAATATAAAATCCATAGAGAGAATAAGATTATATTTCATTTCTGCTCAATGTGTAGTAAGAATAATGGATGAAATTGTCTTAAGGGGGTACTAAATGTTTTTAGTGTGGATGGTATGGTCATCAGGTAAATGATTTTTCTATGTGATATGATGAAGTTAGATAACAATTTGAATAGATTTAAAGATACACATAATGTTCCTCTCTCACCTTAGTGCTTCAAGTGTTTGTATAATGGGAATTATTTTATCTAACTTCCAAACATGTGGATTAATGATGAAGATGAACCATAAATACGAATGTAGATGATTTAAAATGGGAATCCGCAAGTGATCATTGATTCTAATGAGGGGTGTGACAACGGTGTGGTGAAAGGTACAAATTCCATCCATTATAGAAGTAATTATGTCTTTTTGACTTTGGATCTACCCATTATTTCATATCTAATCAATTTTATACAGGTATATATGTTCCAAAAAATTGAATAGATATATAAATATATGTAAAAGTCCCAAATGGTATAATGATAACATCTAAATTATTTTATTCCTCTCTGATTGACATTTGTGTAAATGTGCCTCATGAAATTTTTTAGATTCTTCATCTAGTTTAATTTGATGGTATTTTCGTCATTTATTTTCATTATCCACATAAATCTCACATCAACTGTTTCATAAGGGAATTCCAATTTTATAATCCAAACCATTCAATTACCATCTATATTTTTTTCCTAACAAAAACATTTTATTGTCATCACATCCAATATATGGGTCTTAATTCTCATTCAGATGGGGTTCTTATCTCATATTTTTTGGGAGAAACATGAAATTAGTGATATTCCTATTTTTTTGAGAATTATATGATGTATTTTTGGAATAATTTTCTATTCTTCCACCAAATGTGATGTTCAGTTTTCAATTGAACTCAAACCTAGTTCGACACCAATTTTAATGAATCCCTATAGAATGGCTCTAATAAAGTGTCATAAATTAATGAATAAAATATAATAAAACCATGAAAATGTATTCATTTACCCAATTTTGTTACCTTATTGTCAACCTAGACTTTTTGATAGAAAAACATATGGACCAATACTGCTTGGAATTGATTATTGATTGATGATCAAGTCCATAACTAAGGAAACATATCATATTCTCTATATTGATGACTTGTTTGATCAACATCTTGGAGCTTAATAATTTTCCAAGATTAAACTTCATTCTATATAACATCAATTTATGTCCATTAAGGATGATATAGAAGAGATAATATTCCATATATTTTATAGACTCTACAAATATATAGTTTTTCTTTAAATCTTACAAATTCCTTTTCTATCTTCATGTATTTAATAAATAGAGTCTTTAGTGATTACCTAGACTTGTTTATGGTAGTAATTATAGCTGATATTATTAGAAATTTAATGATAAATTATGGAAATTATGATCTAATAATAATTTTATTAATGACCATAGAGAAATGGAAAATATATAAAACATAAATAAAGTGTTCATTTTCGAAAAAAAAGATTTTATTTTTGGGAAATATAATTTCAATATAGGGTATATCAATAGATCAATCAGTGGAAAAGGTTATTTAATGATGTCCCACACTAACCATGTTGTTTGTGATCCATAGTTTTTTTATTTTAGCTAGATATTATTGATCATTTAGATTATATTTCACATGAATATCAAATCTGCTAACCATGATAACTCATAAAGGAGATACGTGACTATAGATAATTGAATATGATGAAAAATTAAAGGATATTAAGATAAGGTTGTTCAGTTCACTTGTTATTACATTTCCCTATAGTGGATAATGGGTTTTTAACTATATTAATGAATAAAATACTGTATTTTGATTTGTTCATATATATAATTACATGGTTATAAATTATGCCTCACAATAAATGATCATTCCCTTGAAAAAAATACACAACTCATGATCTTGATCTAACTGTATTAATTTTTCTATTAAAGATATGGATGAATTATATTTATGGGGAAAAGTGTGATATATATACTCATTATAATGGAATTAATTATATATTCATGTAGAAGGAGATGAATATTCACCAAATAACATGGAAAAATATGATTACATATTATGACCGTTGAACACATTACCACCTTTGGAAATCTATCTTGGTTTATGATTCTTTGATCTGAAAGGATTATGTTATCTTATACAGATCAGGGATCATAAAATTACAAATACTTATGGATATAAAAAAGATATATCCATAAATCCTAAAGGAATGGTAAATATTATATTTCTTAATAATATATAAAACCATCTATCCATGTGAGTATTGAAGATGCACAAAAGGATGATATAGAGTTGAAAAAAATAGGTGTTCCTAAGTTTAATATTGATAATAATAGAATGATAAGGGTCAAGAAATTTTTATTTTTTCTTAGTATAAAATATTTTTGGAATAATTTTTTAATAATTTCAATGATTTTAATTATTTATTCACCGTATTATTAAGATATTATATATATATATATTTGAAACAATAATTATGGTGGGGTGAAATTACGATAGACATCCTAGAGTTTCCATCTCAGGGCTTGTTAATGCAAAATGTGTAGTTTGAATGAAAAACACTAATGGTGTGTTGCATCCATTACCCATACCAGAATGTAAATGGGAAAACAAAACCAGGGATTTGTTTGATGGAATCATAAAAACCATTTTACAAATAAAATTATAAATGAGTAGTTGTTGAAATCCTTACTGAGTCAGCACACTTCATTTCTATTAGATAATAATTCTCTATAGATGATATTTCCTTATTGTAAATTATGTTTATGGAATGGTTACATGGATTACCACATTCTGTTGTATCTCATCGTGATAAAAGTATTACCTCAATCTTATAGGGACATCTTCATCTTGATCTTGACATGAAGATAAGTGTAGGAACTATATATCATCTTTAGGAGGATGATATGTTTAAAAAAATTCAAACCATTGAGGATAAGATGTAATCTTTTTATTTGGTTTTAAAAGTTGATTGGGATCATCACAATCCTCTAGTAGAGTTTTTTACAACAATAGATTTTAGTCAAGCAATCATATGGATCCTTATAATTCTATATATATAATGAAATTATTACCTTCAACAACATGGAATGAATTTTGGGAAATAAAGAAATTGGGACCTTAGATATCTAAATAAATGTAATAAAGGATAAATTCATTAAATAGATCATCATGGAAGATGAGGGTCAGTCGATATGTTATCATTACAATCACATAAATGATCTAGAATTTGTAGTATTTGATAATGTGTTTTTGAGAATTTTTCCATTGAATAAGGATCTGATATTCAAAAATAATGGGAAAATAAGACATAGGTATATGGGTCACTTTTAAAATCTTGATCATATCAGGATGAAAACACATCACATGGAGATTCCTCTAAACATCTCTATGGTAAATGATTTGTTCCATGTAGCTCCTATGATATGTCAATGCTAGACCATACACATGTAATGAATGTAGATTTCATACAACCAGAGAGAGATAATTATTATAAGCAATAATTGGTGGAGATTCTTGATCGTACATAGAAATATTTAAAGAAGAAAAGCAGATAGATATACAATGTTTTTTTGAAAAAACCACATGTCTGATAAAGCTATGTGGAAACCAGAGGATATGAAGATGAAAAATTGTCATCATTTTTTGGAATCTGGGTGACAAATTTCTAGGGTGTAATGCTTTTTTAGGGGGAAGAATGTAACACCCACATTAATTTAACAAATTATATTTTTAATGTAAATAAAATCTCAATGATGAATTTTGTTAAATGATACAGAAATTTTGTATTGAATTATAGGAAACACTATGTTATGCATGAACTACATGAACCTTTGTGTTATCTTACGTTACATACAATACCTAATTTAAAAGAACCAATGATACATTAATATTATATTTAATTAAACTCAAATGTTCAAACAACGATAATAAACATATTGATATGAATATTAAAAAATAATTTTTAAATATTATGTAACTACTTAAATATAATGCAATAAATGTTGATTATATAATACTTAATTATTGATAATGTATTTATATGTTTTCATGATTATATTTTCCCAATAGATAGATACTTATATCTTTAGTGAAAAAGGATAAAATTAATTATTTTTAATAATTTAAAAATTATAATGATAACAAAAAATTAATTTTTCAATTTATAATTTAAACATTTCCATAGTGTGAATTTTTGGATTTTTTCTGAATAGATTCATTTTATGAGGAATACTAAAAAATACCAAATTTTAATTGAACAATGCCTTTAAAAATATTTTTTTATAAAGATAAATTATATTTTAAATTGGTTTTGAATTATAAATAGATCAATAATACTTCTATTAATCTATTTTGGGTCATTGAAATCGAATCCATATATAAATTCGATATAAAAACATTATATACATTAGATCAATTTCCCATTAAAAACTCACTTTCTCATCGCCTATGTGGGAATAATTTTAAATTAATATTTTCCAATTTTGATAATAAAATTTTGAATAATTGACTCCATAACTAGAATCATAATATCATATTTTATATAATAATGTTAACTTAATTTATATCACTAATTATTAGTAAGAAAATTATAATTAATTAATGAGATTAAGTTTAAAACATGGTTTTGCGCCTTACAAGTGTTTTTATAAAAACAAATTACACACAGTTAGTACTTTTATTTCTTGAATTGGAATTACTAGTTTTAATCTGTGGATCAAAATTATCAAGTAAATCATTTTTTAATGATAGCCTTAAATGTTAAATTATGTAAGTAAACGAAACAATAGAAGTTACCATGGTAATACTATAATGATAAAACTAAGTAAACATAATGAATAAGGAGTAACATGATAAAAATTAATTTTTTATTGCTATCCCAACACCAGTAGTTGTATATAGTTCCTTCTACCATTAAATTGTAATAATATAAATAGAATTGCATCCCAATGGACTAATAAGGTATGTATTGTTGGTAAAATAGATAAATTCCAGATTCACATATCACATTTTAATACAAAAATTAAAAAAAAAATATTTTTTAGAAAAAAATAATTCCATCTATAATGTCCCTACAAATCAGTCATAATAAATTCATGGAATCACGGGGAAATGAATTAAAATAAGGGTGGTCTAAATAATCTAAAAGGTTTATGTTCAATACAACAAATAATGAATCAATAAGAATAATCCAAATTGGAACATAAACATCTAAGAACACATTACATATAAATAAAGGGATATTAAAAATCAATATAAAAAGGTAAATAACTAAAAACACTTTCCATTAAATCAGTTAAATAAAAATGAAATGCACCTAGAGATGATATCATATTGAAAATATCATGGATAATAATTAATAAATTTATAACAAATACAATTTATAATTATTGGATGTCATGTTTCGTAGCTACATGGTACTTTTACCATCAATACAATTATCAATATTGTTTTTAAAATTACTTGGTGAAAACCATTTTAGATGAGGATAAACAGTTCATCTATAACATTAGACTACCATTGCATCGAGTGTCTTACACTAATTGGTCCCCAACTCGCATCATACCAGCCTAAAGAATTCCACATTTATCAAATAATAAAATTAATTAGTATACAACGTTTATTATCCTATTTTAGTACTGTTTATAGAGAAAATATTTTTCAATATTTCCCTAGAAAATAAAATAACATTCATAGAGAAAACTGTAGTTAGAACTATAATAAATTTTAGGAAATCATGATTACCATAATAAATAACACGTATATTTGGGGAAATTTTAATTTCTACTGACCACATGAAAGTGAGCATCTCAGTGGAAAGTTATTAACTACACAAAATAATTATGGAAGGGAATTCCAAAACATTCGTTGTTTAGAATCATCACACACCATCCATAGGAAGAATAAGGATGGTATTAATAAAACATATCCCCAATTAATTACAAGAAAAGTAAGGTTTTTATGTCATTTATGAATTGTAATACAATAATAATATCGTTAATAAATTATTGAGGAAGATATACTTTTTATTTAGAAAGCTATTTCTTAAATCATACAAATTATTTAAATCCTTCACATTGAAAATGACTAAAAAATATTTCCTAGAATATTAAGAATACGTTGTCTTTCAAAACAAACATTTAACCCTCACTGGATTCTTCATGGTAGTTATTTTTATGGAAAAGGGCAATTTAGTACATGTCAAAAAGACCATTCCTTTTCAATTATAGAATGTTTATATAGTTGAAAAATTGAGAATCTTACTGGAATATTCCATTAAAAAAATTTATATGAAGAAAAATGGGTATGAATTATTTTAATAAATAATTGTGTAATGGATAATGAATTTTTTTTGATTTTTTTCTAATATTTGTTTTTGTAAGAAAATTTATTTTTGACCAAAGAGAGAAATGAAGTCGGATTTTATTAAAAATGATTTACAATAATTTTAAGTACCAAAGAGTAGAAATTTTTTTCTATAAATAGAAAATTATCAATAATAACTAGTGGATAAAAAAATATATTTTCTTATAAAGAAATAATCAAATAATATCCTTTATTGTAAATAGTTGAATAAAAAATATCATTTATAATGTGTTGTGAAATTATCCTTTAAGATTATTGTAACTTTTAAGTGAGAATAATTCAATGAATAGATTTTGGGTATCAACCATAAACTCCCATAAAATAAGTGAAAATAAAACAATAGATAGTAAAAATTCATTATACAAATAATTATAAAATATAAATGTCAATGAAGAAGTATATAACCCAATGAAAATAAATTGAGTTATAAAATTTCTTTACCACTTGGAAAATTTAAGTAAAAATTTCCATAGATAAAATAATTCTAAAAGAAACATTTTATTCCATGAAGAAGGAATTTTTCATGAAATTATAAGTCAATGGTGTAGTATATATACTATATGAAACTTGTAGGTGTACAACATTACAATATTCCTCAATGAAATGAAATTGATATTAAATCCCCTAACTTGGGATTCTATTTGGTCAAACATTATTTAACCCCATGTATAGTGGTTATAAACAATTAATTAATTTTAAAAACCCATATTGATATTTATAATAACATATATGATGCTTTTACAATATCTTATCACCCTTAATTGAATTATCTTACATTATTTTCATTATTTCATGTGATAATTTCATTATTTTGTCTTGCATGTTTTGTAATATAATTTCCATTTACTGGGACTATTATATAGGTTTATCATCTCTTAAATAATTAAAAATAAAAAATAATTGTATTTTTTATATAATTTATTCTTTTTAAAAAATCATGATCGATGGTTAAAGGAAATGAAGTATGTTAATATCATGGAGACAGAATGTCATTTTTAGTCATGAGTAATGATTTAATTTTTCAATGGCCACTATGGAAGACAGGTAAGTAAAATTTTACATTTATATAAAGATAATAAAATCATTAATACCATATTATATAGTTATATATTTCATCCATGTGGTGTGGTGATGAAAAGAGAGTCACATCCTATTGTTAAAAAGGTAGTTCACACGTACAAGAATGATGTTATCATATTTATATAAGTCAAATGGAATGAATGAAAAGGATGTATATTATATTTCAATAATGTAAATTTTTCTATTAATAAAATAATTATGTAGTATAAATAACAATTAATAATTAAAATTATAACTTATAACATTACATGTAATGTGTCAGCGAAAGACAAATCACATCTCCTCGCAGGGTAATAGTTCATCGAATAGATGAGAGACATTATCATATAACCTAAAAAATGGAATATAATTAGATAAATATGATATAATGAATCCATTGGTATAATAATTACATAAATATATTATATATAATTTTTTATCCATCATCATACCCAAAAAAGGGAGGTGTATATGGATGATCAAATGATATCGATTTGTGAGGTAGTAGTCCACTTTACACATTAATGATGACTTCGTAACACATTTTATGGATGTGGAGAATGTTTTAGGTGATGTAAATTTTATAAATAATCATATAACATGTAAAAAATGTAGGGTAGTATAAAATAATTGTATAATAATAATTCATGGTTTGTTAGATGGAAATAAAATGAATACACATTGTTGGTGATTGTTACATCTTCTTTGGTTACTTCCATTAGTTTTCAATAAACACAATATATATAGTATTTTTTCCAAAAAAAATTCTTTTTGGATTAGTAGAGGGACGTTTGGAAGTTATTTTTCTTGGTATTTTCTAATCAAGTGCGGTTACCTAGTGTGAAGTAAAGTGGAGAGGGGGTGGCCTTTTATAAGTGGGGTGAGTGGAAAACATGTTATTATTTTGAATGAGTGAATATGACACAAATTTATTTAATTTACCCAGAAAAAATATATTAAAACTAAAAATAAAATAATTTATAATTCCTAAATATTTCCATATAATAGGTTTTTAGATGTATTAGGTTATCTTTATAGCATATATTCTATGTTTAACAACTAAGTAGACTTTTTTTCTCCATCATCACTATAAATAAGTTTAGTAGTTCCAGTAATAATTTTTTCCAAGAATTAATTATTCCTAATAATAAATTATAAATTATTATCAATAAAAATATGAAATTAATTTTTAAAAAATAATTTAACATCATTGGAAGAATTAAATTTAAAATTAATCCCACATAACTAATGAGAAATCGAGTTTATGAAGATAATACATCTAACCATTTAATTTTTTTTATATTTAATTTAGGTTATAAAATGATTCGAATGAACTAAATTAAATTATTTGATATAAAACTGAACATATTTATATTTGATTTCAAATAAAATTATAATTTTAAATTATAAATAAGTTTTAAAAACATTGTATTTATTTAAAATTTTGTATTTTAACTATTCATCAACAAAATATCTCAAAAAAATCCGAAAAATTAAACATAAGATAATTTTGGGGTTGTGAATTTGAAAATAAATTTTAATTTTTCAATTTAATTTTCTAAAAGACAGGGAAAATAATTAAAAGTTATGTGCACCAATCTTGACTAAACCATCTTTTATAAAAATACTTTTTTAGAAAACATTTATTTTTTATTTTAAATGAATTTTATTTTATATAAAACTAATAAATTGTTAATAAATGTGATTAGAATACATATATTCATGTTTTAGTTAACTATATTTATAATAATCATTCCAAAGGATAGGTAATAACTATTATAATAAATAATAATACTAAGATTATATTATTGTTTGGTAAAAGCCAATCATGTATGTAATACAAGATAGTGGATAAACAAGTTATTTTCTCTAATGAAAGATTAAACCATTTTTTATGAATTGGAATATATAAAATGTATTGTATTTATTTAAATTAGAAAACATATAATAAATGCTAATTATGTTGTTTTCCTTTCTATGTAAATTGTTGTATGTTATACATGCTATTGAATGTGATGCTCATATTTTAAATTTGGCGTTTTTAAATTCATCCCACCTTAAATAAATTTTGTCCAAGAAATTTATACTAAATCTTTAAAATAAATGTTACAACATTTGGAAAAACCATTTATTAAAAACCCATCTTGTATAATTTTTAATATAATATCCATTTATTAAGAGAGAATGGGAAGAACAATTGGCTTATGGAATAACATATATCTAGTTTTATATGTAGGAAATCATTGGTGACATGTGTATATATGGAATTAGAGGAAAGGAATTAAAATTTATATAGAGTTATTGAGGTTATTATTAAAATAATTATTGATCAGTATAATTTTTAGGTCCTCAAATAAATATTTCTAATATATCTAAAAAGTTCATTGATATCATTATAAATTATGGTAGTATGATTGAATTTTATTACAAGATCATTTTTCTAAATTTGAGGAATAATTTTATAGCCTATAAATATTAGTAATTATATTTATTTGATACATTTCAATTTAAATATCACAATTTCATACTTTGGTTGTAGTTTGATTAATCCCCAATTAATCAATTCTTATATGAAATTAATAACCACAAATGATTTCTTTATTCCGAAAACACTGAGATTCACATTTAACAAATCATAGGATCCATGAAATGTTCTTCCTGTTATATCTAAATATTTTCCAAATCCAATATGGATTGCACACATTATAAAATAAATTACTCTATATACCAAAAATGTTACAAAACTGGTTCATTATTAATAAATATTATTCAATTTTTTTATCAACACACAATGATATATTATAAATTACTTCATGCATTACAGTGGAAGATACTACACCATTATCATCCTATGATTACGGGTTCAAGGACCACAACCATAATGGATGTGATGTGTTGTTTCCCTACATGTTGTTTTTCAATTTTTTACAAAAAGCTATTATTAGAATTACAATAACCTTACAAAAAACATGATGGACATCCATAAAATTAAAAAATATTTTTACTAATATTTTAAATAAAATTTCTTCACAAAGTATAATATTCTTATCTGAATATCACTAAATGTTTTTTAACATTCTTATCAACCCTAAAGTATATCAATATATTGATACTTATATCAAAAAAATTAATTAAATTATTTCTCAGTTAAAGTTTCCACTAAAACACAATATTTCCCTAAATTTCACCAAAAGATCCTTAATCATGGTATACACTCGTTATATAAAACCCAAAATGTGGTGTTTGTGTCTTTGAAATTATTTTAAATCATAAACTCATTACCCATTATCGTATACATAAATCTTTAGTTACAAATACATATATGCTTCTTAAAATTAACATAATCAATAGATTTTTTATTATTCATATGGAAGAATAAAAAAGAAATCCACTTTTTTTGTCCATATATAGATTTATTTCTAAAAAATCACATAAACCCTAATTTACCATTGAATTTGGACATTGATCTATACTTATCCTATAATTATATCATATTTTTATGATCCCTATTATATTTTTCTTAAATCTAATTTCCAATTATACTATTAATATAGTTCTAATACAAACTATAGTCACCCCTACCCCAGCATCCTAGAGATGGTACCTACTTCCTTTACATTGGAATGATATTAAAATAATCACATATAATGTATATATTTGTTTAGTAGTCTTTGTAAACTAGATATATACATGATTCACATATTAAAATTGAATATACAAATGAAAAAAGTTTTTTTAGAATAACCTCATCCTATCTAGTTGAACCTAACATATAAATAATAGTAATATTTATTGAATCCAAGGGAAATGGAGAAAAAAAGTTTTCTACCAAATTCATTGTCTGGGTTAGGTACAATGAAATAAATAATGAAACAATGAGTATAATCAACATGGAAAGGTAAATAACTTATCACAAATGAAATTTAAGTAACAGGGCATGCAAAAATATATATGGATATTTAAATAAAAACACATTAAATTTAATCAATAAAATGAAAATGAAATGAATCAATATATAATTTTATAGTGAAAATATACAATATATTAAAAGATGAATTTTGAATTTAGGAAATTCTAAAATATTGTATTCCATGTTTGTTAGGAACATGGTACCACTATCATCAAGATCCATTAGATGATTTTGTAATACATATTGCATAAAAACCCATTTTCTTGAGGCCAATGAACTAATTCATCCCATTAGACTACATATTACATGAATAGCTTACAATAACAGACCCTTAAACTTTTTCAAACCAGTATAAATTATTCCTCATATATCTAATTATAAATTTATTTCATATATATTGCTCCTTATCAAATATTATTTTTCAATAATGAATATGTAATTATAAATAATTCTATTAATGATAAAATAACCTTTAATGTGAAAAATATATGGAAATATTTTATATTGGTTAGGAAATAACCACATCCAATATAAATTATGTGAATATTTAGGGTTCTTTTTGTGTCAAATTATAATAGTAAAGTGACCATTTAAAGGGAAATATATTGAATAATTTTTTTAATGAAGTTAATTTCAATACTTTCCATATATATAGTGATTAAAAAACATCCATTTGTATTAAAAGGATGGTATAAATATAAAATATCCTAGTGGGGTATATGGAACATAATGGTTGTTTTCATTGATGAATAGATATATCATAAAAAATTAAAAATAATCTGGAGGAAAATTTCCTTTTTATGTATAAAATCACTTTTAAAATTATAAAAAAATTAAAATCCTTTTCATTGACAATAAAATTCATTTAAATAATGGCCATTTCACTTGGAAATTCCAAATTTGTTATAAAGAACATTCCTTTTCCCTTGTAGAAAGATTAGAAAAATTCTTTGTTCCGAAAGAGAAAAGAAGATTAAATTGAAACATTGTGCTTAAATAATAAATTGAAGAGAATTTATATAAATAAATTATCAATAAATTATTAAATAAACCATTATAAAAAAATTAGGAAATATAATTTTGAATAAAAATGGATTTCTGATCGAAGAGAAAAATGATGTCGGCTTTTATAAGAACATTTTCTAAATTATTTTATGTTACAAAGTGTGGAAAATGGTATATTTAGATGAAAAATATCATTAATAACCATAAATGATTAAAATTAAATGTTTCTTTAAAAAATTATCAAATAATTTCCTTTAATGGGAATTAATGAATAAAAAATGTCGATTAAAATATTATTGGTAAATAAGACCTCCAAATTATCAAAACATTGAAGTGAACATTAATTGATTGATTGATTATGTGTATGAAATGTCGATATACATAAAAAATTTTATATAAAACAAAAGATATTCAAAATTCAATATACACATAATCAAAGAATATCAATGACAATGAAGATTTAATATAACCCAATGAAAATAAATTGATTTAGGAAAGTTCTTTTCCCTATGGAAGCATTATGTTCAAATAACCTCACATGAAATAATTACAATTGAAGCTTAATATAAAATGAGGAATTAATTATTCATGTAATTTCTAGTCAAATGGACCGTTTATAAACTATATAAATGTAATTAGTTTAATATAATTACAATATAACTGAATTAAATGATATTGAGATGAAAGAACATACCTTAAGCATCCTTTTAGATGAAACATATTAAATATCTATTATAGTGGTTCAAAAAATTTAATTTAATTAAAAAATATATTATTTATAATATCATATATGATACTTTTACATGATCTTCTCACCTATCCATTAATTATCCTTCATAATATTTATTTTTTTGAGTGTTATTTTTCTTTATTCTCTTAGTGGTCTTTTGAAATGTGTGTTCATATTCATGTTCTTATTATAAAGTTATATAATATCAAAAGTAAATATCAAGAAAAAATTACCTTATTTTTAAAAAAATTTCAATTTGTAAACCATTCATTAATAAAGGATATGAAGAATGAGATACTTTAAAATCATGGAGATGGTAGGCTATGTGTACGCACGAGCAACGTTTCCATTTTTCACAGATCTGCAGGGAATAGTTGTATGTAATATTTTGATGTTATATGATTATTTAAAAATAAATATTATTATATTATATTATTATATATTTCATTCATGTGGGGTTGTAATTAAAATAGTGTCACAACGGTTCATGATGGGGGCAGTCCACGTGTACATGGATGATGTTATCATCATTAACAGAGTGAAAAGAAAAGTAAGAAAATTATATATATTATAATTATAAAATGATATTTTTTTCATTTATATGATAATTTTGAATTTAATATCAAATAAAATCCTTAAAAATATTCATTATAACCTTCCATGTAATGTGTTCGTGAAAAAAAATCACGTTCCTCTATGAGGCGGTGGACCACCATATGCACGAGTGACATCATTGTGTATCAGATGGAATGGAAGATGACCATATATATATATATATATGATATAATTAATCACTTGGTAAATAATTTTAAAAATATAATATTTATTCATTTTATCCATCATCTAACCCAACCCTTGAAGGTGAAAATGGAAAAACAATTGACATCAGTCTGGGAGGTGGTAGTTGACCATACACTTGAATGGTGATTTTCTAACCCATTTTATAGAAGTGGATAAGTTTGTAGGTCATGACTGAATTATAATAACATCCTATTACAAGGATTATATTAATGATATTATATTATAATTTTATATTATAAATTAATAGAGGCGGAGAAGGAAATAAAACGGAGACACTTATTTGATAACCTAACATCTTCTTCGGTGTATTTTCTGTTTGCACTAAAATATTTATATGTTTGAATCGTTGGAAAAATAAGTTTTATTTGATTAGTGCAGGTAATATGTGAATTTAAATAGTATTTTATGTTCTTATAAAAATTTTTGATGGTGTGATGTTTTCAAGGACATGGGTTGGCCTTTTACAAGTGGTTTTAGTGGAAATCTAGTAATGTTTTTGAATGACTGAATGACACAAATATTTTTTTCCTATAAAATGGACCCAATAATGACCAATTATATATAAAATAATTTATAAGGTTTATATATATATAATAAATTTGGTTTAGACTTTCATTGGGTCATTCACACACATTATATTATAAAATTAACCACTGAGTAATATTTTTTTCTCCCTAATCACAATGAATAATTTTATCTGTTTTCACTCATTATTTTGGTCAAAAATTAGGTTAAAGGTAATATATATTTTAAATTACAATTATTGAAAATGTTGAATCCATTTTTTGAAATTATATTCACATTATGGAACAAATTCAATAAAAATTTAATTCCATATACGTGATGAAAAGTGGGTTTTTAATGATAAAATGTTTAGAATATTACAATGATTTTATATATAAATTCCATATGAAAATGATTAAGATAACCTAAATTTTATAAATTGATATAAAATTCATCTAATTTTACTATAAAATAGATTCAAAATATAATTTACTATTACTAGATAATTAGAAGAAACGACTGTTTTCAATTAAATTTTAGTATTTTCACTATTCATAAAAAAATGAAAATTCTCAAAATAATATAACATATTCACCTAAAGATGATTTCTGAGTTCTGATTTGAAAATTTTAATTTTTAGTTAATAAAATTTCTACTAATTTTAATATTCAATTTTTAATTAAGTGCGCCTAGCACAATTAAACAATTGTTCAAAATAAATTTTGTATTTCAGGAAAAAATTAATTTCCTATTAAATGATTCTTATTTTATTTTTTATCAATAGGTAGATAATAAATTTTATTAAACATTATATTTTCATAATTTAGTTAATACCATTTATATATGTCACTCTGATGGCAATGTACTTACTATTATATTAAATAATAATAATAGTATATTGTTGTTCGGTATAACAAGGTATAGTGTGTAAAACAACCTATTAGAGGAATATTTTTTTGAAAGTAATTCTAGATAAACATAGTGTTTTTTCACTTAATTACAAAAATTTTATTTTATTTATTTAAAATATTAAACATGTCATAAATCCTCATGATGATATATTACAGTCTACACCTGGTGTTGAATGTCTTATACAATATCAAATTTGATGTTCATATTTTAAAATTTTGTATAAGTACATTTATTTTCTATGGTAGAAGTATATTTCAACCAATTCATACCTCACAATCACTATATATCTATTTTTTAGCCACAAGGGGTAAGAGAGATCTAAAAATAGTGAATACTCATGATTATTCACAAGAATTCCAATCCTCCTTAACTATAAATGGGAACTCACTCTACCACCTTCATCACATATCTCATGCTATTTTTCTGTACCAAAAACCACCTAAAACATTTCCAAATATCCCTCCACACATCATGGAATCTTAATATTGGGCCCTAATGTATACATGAAAAGATTTTTGTGAATCCCTAAGGAGGATACATGAAAAAGAGGTAACATGTAACACCCCAAGGATTTAAAAATAAATCGAATTCATGAAACTTATTTTATGTATATATTTAAAACAAGACTAAAAAAATATTTCCACTTCTATGATTTAAATTTTGAAAAATGTTCATCCGTAATTGTGATCAGTTGGTTATTTGGAGTCTGATAGAACTCACATGATTTTTTATGAATAGTAACATACGGTTATAGATATTAACATTAATAGTAATATAAACATCATGAATAGTAAATTATATTATTATTTTATTTTCTCAAACCTTTATGATAATGAATTCTTTATTAATTTTCAAGTAGATATAAAATGAGTTATAGTTTGAAATTTGTTAATTTTTTAGTATATTATTCTTTTATTTAAAAATTAAATTAATCATATATAGAAAATTATTTTTAAAAAATGGAGTTCATTTTGTAATTCTACCCATCAAAATGGTTAGGGTGAATGTTTGGTATTTTTCTGAAAAATCAAGAATTTTTTATGAATAGTGAAATACAGGAAAATACCATATATTCAAATTATCAGTTAAATATTCTATTTTTTTACATTATGGGTGATGTATGTCCACTTGTTTAGAACTCAAATTCTCTCTTCACTATCATTATCATATGAATGAATACTATTCATAGTCTTGGACATAAATATTAAAATAGTGATTAAAATAATGTAAAATCCCTCCTCTCCTCCACTATAAATACCACCTCCATTCCCCTATTAATATAAAACCTCTAAATCCTTGATCATTGTCTACATTCTATCCAATACCATCCCAAAGGATCTTCCCCACATCTAAGACCTTCTGGTCTCACCAAATGAAAAAAAACTAAAGTCGTTAAGGAGGATCTCAATGGGAAGAGATCAAGAGGTAAAAATACTGTTCCTTTTTCATGTGTTTTCTTTTAAATTCATTTATTTTCTTATAATAACTCCCCATACCCTAATCATGGAGGTATTAAATCTCCATAATAATATATATTATATATTTTATCATGTTTATGTAAAAAAATTCAACATCTTTCTTCCTCTCCACTTCATCTTATTTGAAAAATAAAAACACATTCTATGATGAACCGATTTATCAAATCATGGATGATGTGTTTTCAATTTCCATTACATCCATAAATTTTTTTGTAAAACCATTTAAATGGTTAAATAACACCTTAATGTTTTTTATATTACCTCTCTAATATTCTGTAAAAAACTTATATGCATAATATTAATGGTATATGATGAAACAAGTTGTGATTATCAAAGAACCGCTAAAATGATTTAAATAGATATCACTAAAGATTTATCTAATGGTTAATCCTCATAACATATAACAAAATTTATTAATGGAATCATTTAATATTATTGAAACCTATGAAAACCATTATATTACTCTATTGTAATTTCATTTCCATAAGATATGAAAATAAAATAAAAAATAGTCATGAAAATCATGTAAAGAACGCACCCAATACCATTGAAGGAAAAATACTAATAATTAAAAACTAAAATTATGTTATAAATTGATCATATAAACTATTATAAACATGAATATATTTATCTATGATATTAATAATAGTCTTTTATCCATTATACTAGAGGTTTAAATACATTTTAAGTAAGTCGAACCTGAGGTAAGTGAATTCCTAACCAAATTTCCAATATTTGGATTAACCTTCTACTTTATTCATTATGTTGTATTAAGATTATTTATCTGGTGAATTTTTAATATATTATATTGAATTATGTGTAATTATATTGCATACACATATCAATTATATTCCATTAACCCTCACTCTAATTATATTTATATGGGATATTCATTTTAAAATCCTTCTAAAAGTCTATATAATTAAATACAGAAAATTTGTCTATATATATATATGGAATGAGTGTTTTAATCTAATTTAATGAAAATTTATTACTATTATATGTTCCTTGTAAATGTTTATGTTGTATTTTACCCATTATATCTCAATATATGTTGGGTTAAGACCATTATAACTTAAGATATAATGGGAGAGCCCCATTATAGCTCTCCAATGCATTGGGTGCTCTAGAGTTGGAATTTGTCCAAATGGTTATTCCATGCGTAAGGGTGATTTTTATATTTATATGGTAAATATTCCCCAAAGAAAATACATTATGTTTCCATGAATATTAATGAGATTTTATGTCGTGGGTTTTGTTGGTTTTAATGTGATCACTTGACTAACAATTTGTTTCCTCACATCCCTTACTGAGCTTTTTTGTCCTCATCCCAAGTCTTAAATGGTTTTTATAGGTTATAAGGATGTGTAAGTGAAATATGAAAGTCAATTTAAATGTTATGAAGTTATTTCAATGAAATTATGTTTTTATTTAAGTTTAATATTTTGGAATAAGGGGATACTATTTTAGTAATATCTTCATGTATGGTTATGGTATGTAATGTATGATTTATGTGCTGATTTATCTAAAACTAATAACCTAAAATGATTCTTAATGTCTAAGAATTTATTTTATTGTATAAAACACAATATTGTGTAATGTTTTATGGATGGGTCATTAATGTTGTCATGGGAGGATGGTTTTGATAACCTTATTGGTTATGATGATGTTAAAAGAATACCATAAATGATTTTTACTCTATGGTTAATTTTAAATATTATAGTATTTAAATATTACCATGTTTATTCATATAAGACATGTCTATTCAAAAATGTTTTCTGTACAAGAAATATGGAAGCTGATGTAGGAAGGCACCAAGAGGCTGATGTGTGTCTGAATCTAAAGACTTGAATGGTGGAAATCAGAACTGATTAGTTTGTGATATCAATGAATTAGTTGAATCATGAAATAATTGGTGTTGGTATCCATTCATGATAGGAACCAGATCTATCATAAAGAAACATGACTTTTTTGGATCATTTTATGCGGAAACATCCTCCAACATTCAGTGTAACCAATGATCTATTGACATCCTTAGGATAGATCAATGCTCTAGAAAATTTATTTGATGTTATGGGGTGTTCAAAATATCAAAAGATAATACTAACCATTTATCATTTATAAGATTATGTTGATCAATGGTGGTCTATTTTTAAAAATAAAAGAGAAAGGTATGATCTTGAAAATTTGGAACTGGATGATTTTATGTTCCTATTTCTGGAAAAATATTTTTTTTAAATTTTCGACTCAGATTGGAGAAAAAATTCTTGGAACTGAAGAAGATATATGATGATTCTATGGCAGAATTTGAAGCCAATTTTTTAGGATTTTCTAGGTATGTATCAAATTTTACTCATGATTTTGATAGTAAAATTAATAGATTTTACTCTGGTTTGAAACCATTCATACAAAGACCATTAGGTTAACGATACTTTAAAAGTAATAAAAAACTTGTTCATTATGTATAAATAGTTTATATAATGTTTTCAGAAAATAATGTTCCAGGTGATGACAAGATTGAGAAGTGGTTAGGTTGGAAGGCATGGGGGAATAATTCTTCAAAGAAATCAGGAGGTATGAAAATGAATTTCCCTTTTGGTGAAATGTGTGTTAAAAAGAATCTTTCTGAACGTTTTGTAAATTATGGGAAATTCTATAGATGGGGACTATTTGGACACATAACATTTGAGTGAATGTAAAATTATTTGAAAATTAAAGATAATCCAATGGTGAAATGCTAAAACTATAAGGAATTGGGTCATTTTTCTAATGTGTGTCTGAAGCTAGTCAATTAGGGAGGGAATTAGCATGATTAGAAGTACATGGGTGATGTAAAATCCATTACAACCACTTCAATAGATTTTGAGACTTCAAAGTAGTTGGTATTAGGTAAATTTCTTGTTTTTAAAAATTTATCAAATGTTTTTTTATTTGGGGTCTACAGATTCCTTTATTTGTGAGAAATTTTTGGAAAAATTGGGAATTACACCTCATTAAATGAAACTAGAACTCATGTTAAAAAACCTGAAGGAAATATTGTGGAGAGAATAAATTATAAGAATCTACCTATATTTTTCTGTAGAAGGATTTTATCTGCAAACCTCAGTGTATTTCCCCTAGTGGAGTTTGATATTCTTCTGGGTATGGACTAGCTTTTTTTCGCATAGTAAGATAGATTGTAGAGAAAAAGAATTTGTTTTTTAGAAAGAGTTTCAATTTTTTTACAAGAATGAACCCATACCATTGATAACATATCAGGAAGATAAGAATGTTATAAAATATTAAAATGAAAGTTATCATGCTCAAATTTTTTATGATAAGGGAATTATCCAGAATAGTTATGTACCAGTGGTAAATGAATACCTATCTTTTTTCCGAGATTTCTTTTCCGGTGTTATTAATAATCATGAGGTTTATTTTACTATTGATTTATTTCCTGATGAAAAGAAAATTTCTAAACCCCCTTATCGAATGGCACAAATTGAACATATGTAATTAAAAATACAGTTGCATGAATTATTAGATAAAGGATTTATCCAGCTTAGAACTTCACCAAGGGTTCTCATATTTTGTTCGTTAAAAAGAATGGTGGTTGCATGAGAATAAGAATTTACTATAGATACATGAATTACATCAATATTAAAAACAACTATCTTATGCCTCATATTAATGATTTGTTTGATCAGCCCTAAGGAGAATAGTATTTTTCGAAGGTTGACCTCAGGTTGGGGTACCATGAGTTGAAAGTAAAGGATGCAGACATCCCAAAGACTGCATCCCATTCTAGAGATAACCAATATGATTTTATAGTTATTCCTTTTGGGTTAACTGATTCACATTTATTATTTTTGGATCTTATGAATTGAATATTTCATGATATTTTGGATAAGTTTGTGGTTTTGTTTATAGATGACATTCTGTTATATTCTGAATGTATAGAGGACTATGAAAAACATATAAGGGTTGTTTTTCAAACCATAAATGAAAAGAAACTGAATGGAAAAATCAGAAAGTGTGATTTTTTTGGTTGTAACGTATTTATTTTCTAGGGAACATTTAAAATTATTATGGAATAACAGTTCATCCTGCAAAAAAGTGGTTGATGAATGTAAAGAACCCTGAAATAAAAAATAAATTCATAGTTTTATAGATTAACAGGTTATTACCAATGGTTTGTTAAAACCACTACATGGTTATCTAGCCCAGACACTATGTTAACATGAAAAGGTGTTAAATTTATTTAGAAAGAAGAATGTGATGTTTGTTTTCCAAAACTGAAAAGGAGATTGGTGAATGCTCATGTTTTGGAATTGCCCTCCCGAAATGGTGATTTGTTCATCTATACTGATACTTCATTGATGTGAAATGGTTGTTTCTGATGTAGAATTGTAAAGTTATTTATTAGGATTCAAGAGAACTAAATATTCAAGAGTTAAATTATCCCACACATGATTTGGAATTGGCCATTGTGGTTTTTTTACTTGAAAATTTCGAGGAATCATTTATACGGAGCCAAATGTCAAATATATACAATCCATAAAAGCCTAAAGTATATATTCACTCAAAATGAATTAAACATGAGACAGAAAATATAGCTTGAATTGATAAAATATTAAGATTTTATGTTCAATTATCATCTAGGAAAAGAAAAATGTGGTAGATGTCTTGTGTCAGAAGCACCATGATTCATTAACCATGTTATGTTTGGAACATGACCCCTTGATTAACGAATTAATGAATTTTTGCTTTCATATTATTGGTACATGAAATTCATCTATTTTTTAGGATTCAGTGCACCCATCTTTGTCATAAAGAATTAGGAATGTATAAGAGGAAGAGCCTGAGCTATAGAAAAAGGTTGAATTGGTTAAAATGGGCATGTTTTCAAAATTTTACCTTAATAAAGATTGTGTTTTAATATTTGGACAAAGGTTGTGTGTATCTTATGATTCTTAGTTGAATAAATATTTATTTCATGAAATCAAAGTTCTCCATTTTCATTTTATCCTATCAGTACTAATAAGTACAGAGACCATCATGAGTTTTACTAGTGGGATGGACTGAAAAGAGATATTGCAGAATTTAATATGAAATTATTTGCATGTTAATAGGTTAAAGCATAATGATAGTTACCGAAGGGGGTGCTCGGGGATTTAAAACTTCTAGGGGGAAAATATGAAAATATATCCATGGAATTCACTGTGGGACTAACAAAGACTTATCGAGGTGAAAATGAAATTTTTGTTATTTTTGATAGACTATCTAAATATACACATTTCTTTCATATTTGATATACTATGTCTTTGGATCATCGTTCTCTACTATACCTCTATGATATTTTCTGGTTAAATTTCCTCTTTCCATTGTATCAGAATGTGATCCCAGGTTCACTTATTGATTTTTGGAAATGCTGTCAAAATTCATTGTGAAGAGAATTAAAATTTAGTACTGCTTTTCATCCTTAATCAAATTTGATGTTAGAATGGATGATTAATTCTTTGGAGGATATGCTTTAATATTGATAAATAGACTACCAGGGAAGTTGGGATCAACATTTTCCATTAGTTTAGTTTTCTTATAATAAAATCTTTCATTCCAGTATACAAATGTTTCCTTTTGAGAATTTATATGGGAAGTAGTGTCGAACACCAGATTTTTGGGATGAATTTAGGGAAATAAAGTTGATTGGACAAGAATTAGTAGAGGAAGTATATGAGAAAAAAAGATGATCCAGCAACACATGAGGAATGATCAGATCAGATAGAAAATTTATAAGGATGATATGAGGAAAGACTTTTCTTTTAATGTTAGATATCATGTATTTTTTATAATCTAACCATGGAAAAGTATTATTAGTTTTGGTATGATAGGAAAGATAAGTCCACAGTTCATTGGAAATTATGAATTCAGGCAGATAGTCGGACACATTGACTACTGAGTAGCATTTCCTCCGAGTTTATCACAGTTACACAATTATTTTCATGTTTTTTTGTTGAGAATGTATGTTCCAGATTCAACTAATGTTCTATGCCCCGAAGCAGTTCATCTGGAAGATAAACATTTTTATGGAGGGAAACTGTTTCATATTCTCGATCGAAGGGGAAAAGTTTTTCATAATCAGTCAATTCACCAGGTAAAGGTTTTCTGTAGAAACCTCATGGTAAAAAAAGCAATATGGGAATATGAAAAAGTTATGAGGGAAAAGATTCCACACTTGTTTAATAAGTAAATAAAATTGTGAGGGCGTAATTTAAGGAACGTGAAAGAATGCAACACCCCAATGATTTAAAAGTAAATTGAAATACATGAATCTTTGATTTATTTATAATTTTATTAATATCCTTTCAATATGATTTTTCCAGTTCTATGTTTTGAATTTCGAAAAATAGTCATCCATAATTGTGATCAGTATGTTATTTGTAGTCTGATGGAACAAACTTGATTTTTGGTGAATAGTAACACACCCTTATAAATATTAATATGAATATTAATATGATCCCATTGAATATTAAATTATATTATTTTATTTTCGTAAGGATTTAAGATAATGACATCTTGATTAATTTTTCATGGAGATAAAAATTGAGTTATAGTTTTAAATTTGTCGATTTTGAATAAAGTATGATTTATTTAAATTAAAATTAATCATATTTATAAAATTATTATTAAAACATGGATTTTATTTTTTTATTATACACATCAATAAATGGTTATGGTGAATTTTTTGAATTTTTATGAAATTCTTGAATTTTTGATCAATAGTGAAATATGGTAAAATACCGTATATTCAAATGATCGGTTAAATACAGTATTCTTTCCATCATGGCTGATGTAAGAAAAATTCCTTAAATAAACATTCTCTCCGTACAATTATGATAATATGGATGAATACAATTCATTGTTTGGGACAAAAATGGTAAAATAATGATTAAAATAATGTAAAATATCTCCTCTCCTCCATTATAACTACCACCCCCATTCCCCTATTCCTATCACACCTATCAAGATTGATAAATATAAAAATTCTGAAAAATATTATCCCAAAGATCTTCTACACTTCCAATAACTTCTGGTCACACTAAAAAGAGAAAACCAAAGGCTTTAAGTTGTATATCAAGGAAAAGTGATCAATAGGTAAGAATTCTCTTTCTTTTTCACGTGTAATCAGTTCAATTAATTTATTTTCTTATATTATCTTCCCCTAACCTTATCAAATAGGTATTAAATATAAATAATCATATATATTTTAAATTTTATAATGTTTACACATAAAATTTCATCATCTTTCTTGCTCTCCTTTTCCTCTTATTCTAAAAATAAAAATACAGTCCATGATGGGCTGATTTACCAAATCAGGGATGACAAGTTTTCAATTTTATTTACATAATTCAAATATGTTTGTAATGCCATTTTAATGGTTGAATCATATTTTAATGTGAATTATATTACCTCTCTTATATTATTGAATTAAATTCAATCTGTAATTTTAATGGTATACAATGAAACAATTCTTGGTTATAAAAGAACCACCAAAATGATCTAAATGGATATCACTAAATATTTATCAAATGATTTATCCTCATACCATATAAACAAAATGATTTATGGAATAATTTAATATTATAGAAACATATGAAATTAATTTCGTTCCACTTCTGGAATTTCATTTCCATATGAAAAGAAAATGAAACACTAATTGGCATTGGAAATCATGTAATGAACACACCCAAAACAATAGAAGGAACAAAATACAAACAATTAATGGGTAAAATGATGTCATGAAATAATTATATAAGCTATTATAAAAATTCATATATTTCTTTAAGATATTAATTAAAATATTTTATACATTATATAATAGGATTAAACATTTTTGACGTAAGGCGCACCTGAGGTAAGAGAATTCTTATCCCAATTTCAAATCATTAGGTTAATCTTTATCTTTATTCATTGGGTGAAATTAAGATTATTTTCATGAATATTTTTTGTTTATATTATGTTTTTTAATTTCTATTTATAGTTCATAAAAATATAAATTATATTACATGAATACTCAATCCAATTATATTTGTAAGGGACTTTCATTTTAAAATCATTTTAAGAGATTCTTTAAAAAAATTTAGAAAGATTTTTGTAAATATATGGGATGAGTGGTTTCCCCAAAATTCCTGATAATTTATAATCATGATATGTTCCTTGTTTATAATAATGTTGGGTTGAGCCAATTATATCTCATGATATGTTGGGTTGATCCCATTATAGCTCAAGATATGATAGGTGTTCCAAATTATAACTCTCTAATGCATTGGGTACTCCTGAGATGGAATTTGACCAAATGGTTATTCCATTTCTAAGGGTAATTGTATGAGTGATATGGTGAATATGTCGCAATGAAACTACATGATTTTTCTATGCATGTTAACATGTTATTATGAAGTGGGTTTTATTGGATATTATATTATCACATGACTAATGATTTCATTCATTATATCCCTTAATGAACTTTTTTTCATCCTATGTTTTTAAATGTTTTAAATGTTTTAAGGATTCCTAAGAGAAAGAAGGAAGAAAATTTAAACGTTATAAATATTTTTAAAAAAAATTATGTTTTAATTTATGCTTAATGTTTTGGAAAAATTGGATAATATTTTAGTACTATCCTCATGTATGGTTATAAGATGTAGTGAATATTTTATGTACTGATTTCCCTAAAACTCTAAACCTAATAAGATCCTCAATATGTAAGAATGTATTTTCTTTGTATAAAACTCAAGATTATGTAAGTATGGGTATTTATATAACATTCACCAATGAATGTTTTGGTTTTATTTCTTCCTAAATTCTCTTTAATTATATTTATATCATGATTGTATAATAACCATATTTTCATCCAAATAATGATATTTTTTTGATAATTTAATTACACAAAATCATATCCAGTTCCATCAAATGGGTTAAGAAATCATTATTCACCTGTGTGGAAGTCTACCACCTTGAAAACTACTGTTGTTTGTTTTCTATTACAACATCTTAAGGATAGATTTAATAATTTTTTATAGTTTATATATTATTTATATTCAACTTATTATGTTTTTATGATTATTCAATTTTTTTTCACAAATACCTTCACTATTTTCATTTTTTAGTAATATGATAACATTGAATATGTCAGACTAGTACTTCATGAAGAGATGTGATTCATTCAAACTATAGATGGAATTTATTATGGTTGGGATTATTAAGAAAATATGATATATTTTATATAAAAGTTATTTTTGAATTATAACATATCATATTCATTTGTTTCTTTTATTCTGATAAGAAAATGAAAACATCATTCATAAGTATGTACAACTAACCATCTCCTTGAACGATGTATTCCATTTCATATATCTATCTAAAATAGATTATTATAAATATATATATATATATATATAATCATATTTATATCATATTTATAATTATCAACATTATGATATCATAATTATTATAGATGACCAAAAATTGTTACATATAAAATCTTATACTAAGAAAAATTTGTTATTATTATAATCACCGATTCAATGTGGTATTGTTAATAAATGGGGAAAAAAGGTCATAAGAAAACCATATATGTTATGTTATATATGTATATTTCTCTTTAATATATTTTTTATAAAATTATATTTGTTATTCATGTGGTTTTAATGTGTATAAAATAAGCCATGACATATGAAAATGGATTTCCATATCACCTTTTTTACTTTCCATATAAACAAGTCATATTCACCACCTACTTCTTTTATGTGGATTATTTACTACCCATAAATGTATATTATGATTCTTCTAATGATTAATATTGGGTATTAAATATCCACTAGAATAATTCTCTATCATGGAGCTTTTGGTTCAGAACATTACAATTCAGTTATGGATTTTTGTCTCTATTTTAACTCTTGGAGATATACATTATGTGATGGACCAATATCATTACATAATGTTTATATAAAAGCCCTTTTAATAATGGTATAAATTATTGAGTGGTATATCCTGCTATTTTACCATTTTTCTTTCATACACCACCCAATAAATCCCATGAATTTTCTTCCCCTCAATTGTTTCATTATAAATTTATGTAATGTAACCACATTCAACAATATTTTACTTACTACAATTAAAAAATATTTTTTTAATTAATTCAACATTACATATATATCTATATTTTGAAATATGTTTTATCTTAATACCCTGATTTATAATAATTAATAAAAATTATTTATTATTAAATTGTTATCTTAAAAGGATTATCCCCATGTTTCTCTTTAAAAAAATTGAATTGAATCTTTTTGTCATTTTCCAAAACATCATCTATTTGGATTTTACCAAAAATGTGAATGAAATATTCTCTTTAACACATATGATGTGAACTAAATTTTAAGAAATCAATAACAATCCTTTTTTAATTTTCCATTATATTTTTTCTAATTTATTTTCATATAGTAATGTTAAAAAAATTATAATGTGTGAAAATTATTTTCTCAGGGTGTAGTGGTTATTTTGCATGATATTTATTTTAAGTAAATAATAATGATTTTTATTATAAAAAATATATTTTATATTAATCTATTTACAAGATACACTTTATTTTAATAAATTTTAAAATTAAAATGTGTTAAATTATATATTTATTAAACCAAAATTACTAATTATAAAATCATTTATATTTAGGTTTGATATTAATACATTATAATATTCTAAAAACATTATTTATGTAAAAATGTTTTTTATCACATATTTGGATCTAATTTTTTATTACCATTTCCAATTATATTAATGTAATTTTAAAACATTTATTCCAAATTTTCAATCATAAAAATTAATAATATATAATAGTCCAATGTTAATTTTTTTCTAAATTAATAATACATATAGTAAAAAATATTTACTATAGTTATGGTCAAAATGGGATTACTGGTGGTTAAAAAAACAGTTATGGGGTAAACTGAGAAATAATTGTTTATTAGTAAACTTATATGGTAATATATAGACCTTAATTCATCTAAATTTCAATAATGATCCATCTTGGAGCTTGTTTCTTGTGATAATCATGGTTATACATTCTTTCTTTCAAGAATTCCATGTAAGTCATTACCCCACCCCCTCATTTATGAAGACCATCTTCTATAATCTCCTCTCAACGCATAAAAACCCTATGGTTATTCCAATACACAACATAATTTCATTCCCAATTACATACTAACTTCATAGTATCCCTATTTTGATTAGTAAAGACCCCTTTGAATGCTTTAGATTTAAAATAATATGGGTTTATAGAAGAAGAGGTAAAATCCGTAAACATTATTTTTATTATTATTTATTCCTATAACCCATTCAAATACTCATATAAAATTATGAAATAATATCATAAAACCTACTATATACTGATTTGATATTATGATAATATAATGACATACATCTATATCATATTCTATTAAGTTGGAAACAAAACAATCGATTATATGTAGGGAGAACTACAACCTTGTGAACAGATTTAATTCATTTTCCATCACCACCTATCACAACAACATATACTGGTCATTTTGAAAATTTTATATGATATATATTAAATAATTATACTTAAATACTTATAAAATTTCATATAGCTTTTTAAATTCCATTTCATGGGAAAATGATAATGTCGCTTATGTCAATAATAGACTAACATCTCAAGAAGTGATGTGATTCATTATTTACATAATCCATAAATTGAAGGGAATAAGGATAATTGTAATAAAAATAATATTAATATATGTAAAAAATTAATTATTTAGTTTTAAAAAAGTATTTAACTTATTTTTTCTAATATTATGAGATAATGGGAACATAATTGATGCATACAGGCGACAAACCATGTCCATAAATAGTGTAATAAATTTTCTATATATTACATTATTATATTATTTTAAATACATATATAACTAATATATATTGAATTTATATGATGGATAAAATTCTGAATATAATTGGGTAATGATCAAAGAAAAAGGACAAAAAATAACAAAACAAAAACCTATATTAAAAAAATCTGTTTTTACCTAAAAGATTATTTAAACTTGGAATTATAAATAAATAGTTGATAAATGGTCATAATTAATATATAAATAGAATTAAAAAATTTATTCTCATTCCATAATATAATTATAATAAACATATATTTATTATTAATGATATTTTGAAGAAAGCAATGTAAGTTGAGAATTAATGTATGAGATTTTCCTCTCAATTTTATTACTATTGGTCACATACATAATAAACCCATTTATTTTTTATTTTATATGAATTAAAGAATTTTATTTTATGATACATATACTTATTATTATTTTATATACATTTCAAACTAATGTGACTTATTTTATGGGGAACATGATTCAAAAGAACCCAAAGTTGTAAAAGGAATTATGTTACAGTCTCAAAATTTAATAGTATTTTTATGATATGATTACAATAATGAGAACCTATTTTTCACCTCAAAAGAAAATAATTTATTTTCATATCCGATGATATTTTGAAAAATATATATTTTATTATCATTTTACTCTCTTAATCGAATAAATAGAAAAAATTATTTTTATAAAAAATATCATTTTTATTTATATCCTTAGTTGAGAAAAAATTTACATTAATAAAATTATTTCTAAAAATAAATCTAAAATGATTTTTGTCCCCCAATTATAGTTTAATGTAATTTTTACCCATGTTTGACAACTTTTTATATTATTTAAATGAAATTGAAATTTTTTCCAAAAAAATCGTTTGTTTCATTTAATAAATTGTGAACATAATCATTTTTTATCATATATGGCATGGACAATATTTTCCATCCATTATCATGTATGGCATAAACAATATTTTGATCAGTTGGGAGAACAATGTACAAGTGGAGGTGCTTAGGGTTTCAAGACAATGCACCAATGCAGGGTTTTCGGGTGGGGGTAGCATGGTGCTTTTTTCCTTTGTTTATGCTAATACAGAGGCAGTATAGAAGAGTTATTTTTGGAGCTTTTTATCATCCTTTTAGATGGATGGCCTTCCTTGGTTCGTGGGGGGTGACTTCAACTCCTGTGTTGACTTCAATAAGAAATGAGGGGGTCCTTCATACGTTTCCAGTGGTTTTTCGGACTTCCAGGCCTTCCTTGTAGTTGCAGGTCTGCTAGACAAGGGTTTCAACAGCAAAAAATATACTAGGTGCAACAACCGTAGGGGGACTAACCGCATTTTGAGGCGGCTGGACAGGTGTCTTTCCAATCATCAAGGCCTGGATTTCTTCCAGCAGGCCTCGGTCACCCACTTAACCCGTTCTCTTTCTGATTATTCCCCACTTCTGGTGGTGCCTCTAAGGGAGCATGTTGGATGTTTTGATAATCATTATGATAGTAACTGGCACAGGGTGGAGGGTTTTATGCTGATGCTGGAGAGCTCGTGTGACCAGGAGGAAAACGGGAGGTCATGGTGTGGTCTTGCAAATCGCTTGAAGTGTTTAAAGAAGGATATTCTCAGCTGGTTGGTTGAGATACCATAGGTCAGCATGGGAGTGGATAGAATTCATATGGATATCGAGTGGCTGGAAGAAGAGATGTAGTCCAACTAGGATGAGAATAGGTTTACTATGCTTTGAAAGAAATCTATTTTTCTCGCTGAGAAACTTCTTGAGATAGAAAGGTCCTATAGGCAATGATCTCGGGTACATTGGCTTAAGGAGGGAGACAAAAATAGTGCATTTTTTCATGCTTTTTTGAAGGAGAAGATTTGCATGAAACTCAACCTCAACCTTGGTAACAGGGTGTTTACTTTCGATGTTAGGGTTGTTGGCCATTTGGACCTAGACCACATTGAAAAGGTTCTGGGATATGGGAAGCCTTTCATGTAGGATCAACATACGGAGGATGGTGCTAGTGACTTCTTGATTTGCATTCCACAATTGTGGGTGGGGTATGAAAATTCGTGGCTGATGGAGTTACCATATACAGGAGAGATTAATTTTACGGTCCTGGCGATGTCGCCTGACAGTGCCTTTAGGCTGGATGGGTTCCCAGGATCATTTTTTGTGGGTGCATGGGAGATCATGGGGCCTCCGGTGGTGGAGCCCATCCAGGATTTCTTCCAAGGTGACGCCCTCAATAGAAGGATCTTCACCTCCAGGGTTGTTCTTATTATGAAAGTCAAGGATACTTCTAGACTTACTCACTATAGGCCCATTTCTCTATGTAACATGTCCTATAAGATTCTAGCCGACCTTCTCTCTTGAAGGCTCAGCAGTGTGATTCCTAGGCTCGTCTCAAGGGAACATCATGGTTTTATACAAGGTCATAACATACAAGGGGGCGATGGGAATAACTAGTGAACTAGTCAGGGATCTCAATAAGAAGGTGACTGGGTCTAATTTCATTATTTAGGTGGACATGGACAAGGAATACAATACTATGGAATGAAGCTTCATGATTCGGGTTATGAGGAAGATGGGCTTTGAGGAATGGTTTTGTGACCTTTTCTTTCGATGTTATTCCTCCCCTTGGCTGTCCATTTCCATTATGGGGAAGGTTTTTGGTTTCTTCAAGACAGTGTGTGGGGTTCGGCAAGGTGATCCCATGTCTCCAAGCCTCTTCATCCTCGCACAAGATTCTCTCTCCTAAAACCTTCATCGAGGGCTACCAGAGGGCATGCTTAATCTTTTTGTCTCACGCAATTGTTCAGAGGGTGTCTCCCACGTCATGTTTGCTGATGACATCCTGGTGTTTATGAATGGGAGGAGGTGATTGCTGTAGGGTTTTATGTAGATCATGCACACTTATGAGTTATTTAGTGGCCATGGTATCAACTACTCCAAGATTCAGGTTTTCATTTCTAATAAGTGCTCAGGCCAATGTTACAGGGACATACATGGAATATTAGAGTGCCAAAGGTGGCAGTTACCGATGATCTACCTTGGTATCCCCCTATCGCATGGTTGTATGAAAAACCATCTCATTGATGGGGAAATCAGAAGAATGCTGGGAAGAATCAACAACTAGATGATTAGGTTCCTTTAATTTGGGAATATATTCACATTGATCGAATTGCGTGCTCACATCCTTCCCAATGCACATCCTTTTGATCTTCAATGCGCCAAAGTGTATCATTTCTAGGATAGAGAAAATCTGCCCCACTTTTCTTTGGGACGCCAATCAAGAGGGGTGGTTTCATTGGGTCTCCAGGAGATGCTTAACGAGGCATATGGATTATAGAGGGGTGGGTAAATGTAACATTATTGGGACCATGTAGGGGTTGCAGGTACAGTTAGCGTGGGAGGTAGTTAAGGGGGAATTCATAGGGGTTTCTTTATTTAGAGGACGATACTGGTGGGACGGTGATTCACTTGCATGCCACGGGCCTGGCCTTTCCACAATCACCAGGGATATTCTTTCCCATTTAGAGGAGCTTCAGGGTGCATCCCATTATATTATTGGCCACAGTGACTTTAGTTTTTGGAGATCGAACTAGGCGGTCCTCTGGCTCTTCTTCCCTGGTTTCCCTATTCTTGTGGTTTCCATCAGGGAGGCGTGCGGCTTCCCATATTTTATCTAGGTTGTTCTCATCCAGAATCAAAGGGAGATTTTTGATAGAATCACAACGAATAATGATGCAGATAGGTGTTGTTTCAATGGGTCTGCCTCAGGCTAGTTCTCTTTCAGGGATTACAATAGGCATCTTTCTGCTGATACGACACTGGATGGGTGGGACTCGAAGTTCAGGTGCAAAGAGTTCCCAAATATGATAAAAATCCTTGTTTGGAGAATTATGAACTCTTCCCTACCGATGAAAGAGAGTCTACAAAGTAAAGTCATTCCCTTGGCGTCCCACTGTCTATGCTATGAGCAACCAAGGAGGGAGTTGACACTGCACCTGTTCTTCCAGAGCGAATGGGCTGAACACCATTTTTCTATGTTCTCCATCCATTTTCGTTGTAGCTGGCCTCAGTCCTCCTTCTACGATTTCATGTCCTCCTGGTTTATTGGGGCTGGGGTAAGCATGACAGAGATCAATATTCAGGTCTGTGCTCTTTCTTCTATATGCTGAACTCTTAGGGAGGCAAGGTACCAGGTGAGGAGTGGTGATCGCCCGTCGGTGTGGTTCCTTCAGATGCGTGTGAAGGCTCTCAACATTGTGCTGGGTTCAGTCATCGAGGGTGAATATGACTCTCCGGACTTCTGTAGATTCCTCAACAAGCCCTTCCTGGCTGGTTCTATGAGTGGGTTGGGGGGCAGGTGGGTACGTTGGACCCCCCATGCATGGGTTGAAACTGAATGGGGACGGCTCTTGTAGAAGTGGGATTATGCGAGGCACATGTCTTATTCATGATTCGTGTGACAATGTGTTAGTAGGTTTTAGCACCTTCTTCATGGAATGATACTCTTTGGGGGTAGAAATAAGGTCCCTTCTCACAGGGGTCATGGTTTGTAAGAGGTTGGGCTTGCAAGTGGGAATTATTGGTTCTGATTTAGAGGCTTTGGTCAAGATGGTCAAAGGGACCCGTGAGGTGCACTGGATCATACTTTATTTAACATGAAGGTTTTCGCTGGAGATGATTCAGTACCAATAGGTCTATCATGTTATTTGGGAAGCTAATTTTTCTATGGACACACTCACCGGTTTGGGGAGTCGAGAGGAGCCCCTTGTGGTGTATAATAGTATTGGGTCATTCCCTGCGGTCAGTTTGTTGTTTTTCTAAGGGGATGCTCTTGGATTACAACATTTTTGCTCCCTTAGGGTTTTTTCAGTGTGTATGTTGTGTGTCGGTGGCCACTTGCTTACTTTAATAAAAAATAATGATTTTACCATTATGAGAGAATAGAAATTAAAATATTCCTTTTTATTTTTTGAATGTAAATTTCATTGAAATGTAATTTGAAATTTTTTTGAGAAATTTTAATTTAAAAATTAAATTTTATATGTGGAAAACCATTTTTTCATTGAATATTCATTGTGATCTTTCAAAATTATTTTCTATTTAAAATGAAATCCTTTTATTTAACATATTCATTACTAAAGTTATGATCCAAATTTATAATAATAACTATTTCTCTTGATGGTTTATTATTACTATGAATAATTATTTATAAGAAAAATCATTTTACTTAGGTTATTCTATGATGAATCTATGAGAGGATTATGAGACCCATTTCCATTTTCAAGGTTATTATATGATGGAATGTTCATGGGACCCTTTTATTTCCATTGGTTATGATGTGATGGTTTTTTATGATCTTTTATGGAACTTTCTTATGGTTTTAATTTTGTGTCAATGGTCATGTTATAATCCATATCATTGGTAATGTTATATCCATGGATGATGTTTATGTTATAAAAAATTATGGTGGTCATGTAATAACAATTTATGGGTGGGGAATATATCTACCCCTAAATCATTGTGTAGTTTTTTATCACATGAATTAAAATAAAGAAATATATTAATGTGCTTGAACCATATTGGGAACCATGTTAAGGGGATAGACCTATAATAAGAAATAGGTTATATGGAATTGTCCACTATGTTTTATGGTCTTGGTAGTTAATATTGTCATATGAAACTGTTTCTATACCAATTTTGGAGACACATATCTATAAAATGATACTATAGTACATGAATTAAGACGATTTATCACTATAATGAATCATGAATTTTGAAACGGTAATTACATATTCCATAAATCATGTTTAGATATATTTTATGGGTTGGGAATGAACCTTTTATGTTATATTCATGATCTTATACCCTTATGTATGTCTTATGATTTCATATGATCTTAGAATGATATCCCTAATGATTACTCTTACTTAACATCTGAGCTATAACAAATTTATGATTCATTTACACTGGTTATGAATAATATTTTAACTTAGATTATGTTTATGATTTGTATGACTGGGGAAGATATATATGGAATATGTACATGATATATCATTAAATATGATGTTTTTGTACACGGTATCCAAATATACTAAATTGATATGTTTCTCTGGCATGCACATGTGAAATTCATTGAATATTAATCTAAAAAGAGGCTATAATTTTATATAAATTCTAGGGTCATTATATTACACGTATATTTACCAATCCATCACACCCACCAGTACCAGCATACATGACAAAATTATGATCAAAGATCCAATATCCTCAACATAAATCCTCCAAGTAGATTTGGGTTGAATGAAATATTAGTGATGAATTTTAGAGATAAATCATAGATTAAAAATGATTATTTAAGATATTTCATAATAAAATCTTGGATATTTCAGTATCATAACCCAACTAATGGGGTCTAAAAAATACCAGGTTGAACTGTGAATAATGTAATTCCCACTATAAGTCCCACTAGTTATCCTATAGAACACCTATTGGAATTACTATATCCCAACCTCCAATTTTTTTGGTAAATTAACTCACTTTTGAGATGGTACACCTCCATGAGGTTTTCTATGTACATAATCATTCACATTCCCATTAAAAATCCAACATCCTTCCCCCATTCTAACTATCTAGGTTTTAAAACACATTTCCAACCTTCAAAAGGAAAAACCTTGTTAAGGCAATAAGGAAATAATGGTATAACCAAGAGACAATAATAAATAGGATGCGAACAACATGGAATGTTAGAGAATAAATAGTAAATCATAATTCATACACAATAAATTGTAACATAATGTTAAATATTGAATAATTCATTAATTTTAAATATAAACGTGTTTTTCCAATTTTTGACACCACGTGTTTGTAATCATTATCACATTGAACCAATTTCAGAAAACAAGTGAGGTAATATATTTTATTTTGAAATTACATTACCATTAAATCATAAAACCCAATATTATTGATGTAATAATTTGTTTATAAATATATTATTCTATTTTATGGGAATTAGGGCTATGATCAATGTGTTAGAA
Source organism: Viscum album (assembly GCA_963277665.1). Lineage (NCBI taxonomy): Eukaryota > Viridiplantae > Streptophyta > Magnoliopsida > Santalales > Viscaceae > Viscum > Viscum album. The sequence goes on along the minus strand of OY728152.1, from coordinate 77,946,935 downwards.
ATCACTGATGAGCATGATTCAAAAATTCTTATTAAAAGAAGGATGATTTTTTAATTAATGTGTGTAATAATAAGGTTTGCATTATACAACACAAATCAAATAACTAATTACAAATTTACAATATATTATAATATTAAATTTTATCTCATTTTCATCTATGATATAAATTCATAGCATTGTTTAACCATATCATTAAACTAATCCAAACATGATCATCCCCTAACTAATTGATGATAATGTTATTTTTAGTTGTAATATCATCATTAAAAATATATTAATTTTATTTAGTGTTTATATGATTAATATAACATAATTTGAATGAATTAGATGATGTAGTAATGGATTTGAATATTTTACATAATTTAATAAGAGTATTTTCCACTTAGTATGCATGTTTTAAATGATTGAATTATAAATGCATGTTCGATGATCATATCAGGAATATGATTATAATTTTCCATAAAATAACCATAATGATAGAATAAAAATGATATTTTACAATTAAACTGATTCATAGTATAGACCGTGAATGGATATATTGAAAAACAAATTGAAATCAATTATTCAAGGGACATTGTAGACCTCATATCCCAAAAGATAATGATTTCATTATAAATATAATATAAAAATTTTATAATTTTTTTTTCATATTGGAATAAAATATTTGGTATGAATAACATATTAATTTATTAAAATACATTAATGGACCATCCTTTTATGGTGGTGATAAAATAAAATACATGTTGCAACGTGGTTGGGGATGTCTGGACAGTACAAAAATCTCATAATTGTTTTTTATAATTTATAATTGGATGAGGTAAAATTACTATATAAATATTATAATAACATAATATTATTATAATTATACTTATTTAATTTTTCATCCTATTAAACAAATTATCAACCTGAAATGAACACAAATAAATAGAAAATGGTTTGAAGTAGTTATAAAAATATACATTAATAATTCAATTATATCCATATGATAGGGTTTAAATATTAATGGGATGGTACTTTTTTTATAAAAAATAATTCTAATAATTACATGAGTTTATATTATAGGTTTGGGTTGATTATTGGATGATATTATGGGGGTATTATGTAACATGAAGTGATAATAGAAGTATCACTTCTATAATTGAAAAGGGATTACATGTTTGTAAATACACAAATTTTTTTGTAATTAAAATTCAATAAAATGGAAACTTTAACATCCTAATATTTTATGAAATATGTCTTTTTAAATGACTTGATTTACTCAATAATTTCTATGGGACAAAAAATGATAAACGATCCACCTAATATTATCAAAATATGATTAATATAGTGTAATTTTTATATCCTAGACATTGAACTAGTGAGTGTTAATTGAAATTTCAATAAAATTAATTTTAATATTTACTAACAAATACACACTTAATTTTTAATAATTTGATTTAATTATTCAAAAATTTGTTTTAAAATGATTTTATTACTTTATATTATAAAAGATAAATGTTAAAATTTTTAAACTTTTAGAAAATTTAACTAAGAAAATAAATTTCATTTATAAATTCACAAAGTAAAAATAATCAGGATGGTTTTTTGGTCATTTTTTAAAATATTATAAATTTTAATGAATAGAGAAATTCTATTTTATATAGAAAAATAAATATTCTTCAAAAATATTGAGAAAATAAAATTTTATATAATTTTTTTGAAAATTTCCATATTTTCATTTGATTATAAAAAATATAATTTCATTATTTAAAATGAATTTTATACATTAATTAATATAAAATCATTTTATACTTTCAGAGGATATTTTTTTGGGAATTTATTTTTTCATTGAATTTTTCAGATATAATTTTAAATAAAATGCTGAAACTTATAAGTTATATATTTTGAAAATTTTATTACATATTTGGAATAAATATTTGCATATTTTTTAAATTTATCATTTTTTTCAATATAAATTATAATAATTGTGAAATATTTCATATTGAGAAATGATTAATCAGGCTAATGAATATTACAAATAAGTGATAAAGCCAAAAAATTTCATCCGAAATATTATTGTACGAATTAAATTCAACCCTTAGTTGATATGGTTCTAAATTGAGTTATTTAAGGGTAACATGACCATGAAAATTAGTTAGATATTATAAAAATCATAAAAACAAAAAAATGTCACACTTATTTTTAATAATAAGGATATTTTTATTTATGGTAAAATAGAAGATATGATCAATGATAAAGAATATCATCAGAGAAAAATTATTTATCATAATCATGGAATATATTTAACTTTTTTTGAAATAAATTATTATAGTGAAGTCTTATACAACGTCTATGTAGTAATTATTTAGTTAATATCAGAATTAAATAAATGAAAATATGAAATTTGAAAAGTAATATAATAGAAGATATTTAAGGTGATAAATGAATTTTAAATATGACCATGAAATTTCTAGGAAATAATTAAAAAAATATTCTAATTTTACTTTTTTTCTAGTTATTTTAAAATATCAATGTAGTGGATATTATGAAAACAAACATTAATGATTTTTATTGGATTAAAATTTTATAAAATTATTTTAATATAATAAAAATGACTATAAATTAAAACAGGATTAGGATAAGATAAAAAAAATTGATTAATTGGCCATTTATGATCTAATTTACCCCTTATAATTGAATATTACAGTCTTATGACAATGAAATTATTGATAGCATAGATAAAATTAATAAAAGTTAACTAAGGATAAATAAAAATGATAAGGATTAAAATAAAACCAATAAAAGTAAAAAATTTATTGGTTGATTATATTACAACCCTATATTATATTATATTTTAATAAATGTCCATTTTGATGAATTTTTAGATAAAATGATTTTTTTTTATAATTTTATATTTTGATAAATTTCAAAAACTATCATCTCCACTGTTAAAAATGCCACCCTTCACAACAACTTATCCTCACACCATATTCGACATGAAATGTTCCAAATCGTTGCTTCAAAATATGCACAAAACACTCTCCATGTCCATGTCCTTCTGGTCTCATGAACATACCTATATTTTGTTTCCAATTGGATCATTCAAGGTAGTGATATTCAAGATGTTTCATTGTTTTACCACATCTCTTAATTTCTTTTCTTCTTCGATCATATCATCACCACATTAATCAAAAAGTTCATAATTAAAATAGTATTATTTATATTCTATTATGAAAAATTTACAATATATTATTTTATGTCTATATCTTTTTTCTTCTCTCATCGTATTCATCGAAAAGAAACTATTGTATAAATTATATAGATTAATTATCCCTAGGGATAATGAGATTTCATTTTTCATTACCACCTTAATGGATATTTAAAATAATATTTAAATAGTTCAATAATATTGTAATAATTATATTATAACAAATTCACTTTTATGGAACTAATATATATCGACATAATATAAAAAAAACTAGTTCTTGATAGATGAAAAAAAACAATAATAAACTATTCACTTATCATGAATGTTTTATCAAAAGATTAATCCTAATTTGAAAACATAATGTGATATAAAGACCATTTAGACTTTTTGAAATTTATTAATACAATTCAATTTCACATATGGAATTTTATTCACATTTAACAAGAATAGTAAAGATTATACACACTAAAATGACCATGAAACCCTGAAACTGACACTCTTGTAAAGACATAATTCAACATTGTAACTCATTGGAATGGCCATAAATGATCTTAATAATGTTGTAATAAATAAAATATATGTGTAATTGGTTCTGAATTATGAAATTAAATAATCTAATGTTTTTCTCATGGACTTAGGTGCAAGTGCATCACGTATTTAGACATATCATAAGGGATCCCTCCGAACCTCCATATTTCCATTGGGTTAAATTTTTTCTATCTTTTACTCAAATTATCACTTCACTAATATTATATAATTCTCATATATTATATTTATATTTTCCAAAATTATGTATGTTTCTCAATTGACCATTATTTTTAAAAGGAATTACATTTTTTATAATGTTCAGTTCTTAATTATTCTTGATAAGAAAAAAAGGTTTAAAGGGAACTTCTATTTTTCTTACCCATTTTCAAATAAAAATCAAAAAATCTTTGGATCCTACTATATAATTATTAAAGAAGTCAATTTTTCATGAATTTTTTTTATTTCATTTATATTTTTTATTTTATTATCCTTTTTAAAATATCATTATTATTTTCTTTATAACTGCCCTTAAATGGAACATTTCTAACATTAACTATCCAATATTTATAATGTTTTTTCTTCACAGTGATATAATTATTCATGATTTTTATTATATTGAAATTATTAAATTCAATTAATTATTTAAATCTTTTTTTCATGGATATTATTGTTTTATGATCTTTGGTTATTCTTTGAGACAAGATTAAGATACCCATTTCTTTCAATATGTAACCCTTACGTTTATTCCTTCTACATGACTCATCATGTGAAAATCATATGCTTAGACATTCTATGAAGTGTAAACCCATATAAAATCTAATTAATTTTGAAATTTTTTAGTCTCATGATACATTATGCATGGTATTAGGAGTATACATAATCTATTATGGGACTTTATCTACCATGTGATATAGTATTGGTTGTTAGACTTGAATAATGTTAATGTCGTCTTATGTGTTACTTTCACCATACTATGTCCCCATGATCATATGATTCTGTGGGCTATAATTTATATGTATATATATATTCATTTTCCATGCCTTATATGCTATCATATTGTCGCTTATAACTCATTTAATATGATTCATATTCACTTTAATTCCGTTACAAATCTTTTCAGCTCATCACTATTTTCTATTTATCCCTCATCTTATCATATGATGTTGTAGGATTTTAAAGGAAGTTAAAATATAGTTCTGGAGATAAATAAAAATTTGTTTTATTTTAGTTCGATGTTTTTAGTTATTTACCTAATATTCCAAATACACTAGACATTTCTTTTCGAGATAATTGATGAAAATAGGAGAACATGTGCTGATAACCAACATAAAAGAAATTGTAATGATTTCATTTCTGATATAAAAAATGTGATGGTAAAGGAGATTAAAACATAATTATATTAATATTTCAATTGGATCATGTTATTAATAATAACATGTATTAGGTGGAATTACCTCCTTCTCCTATGAAATATCATGTTTCCAATGAATTATTTATTTGAAAAATGCCTCCTATATTTAGGGGATCTTTTGATCCCCTAATCCCAAAAGAATAGATTAACTATATTGATGAAATATTCTCCATTACCTAATACTCAAAAGAAGATAGCATCAAGATTGTAGTATATCATTTTGACGGGGAAGCTGATCAGTGGTGGACACTAATAATGAACATGAATAGTAAAGGTGGAATTGATTCCATAGAATTTGAAGGATTCAATTAAATATTTTTCAATAAATTCTTTCATATAAATCCCCATCTTTGAAAGGATAAATAGTTCCTTAGAAGGATTGAAATGGAATATGATTCAATCGTAGTGTATGAAGAAAATGTTGCAGGTCCTGTATGATATGCCTTGTGGTATTTCATTAAAACTAAAACAATGGTGTATGCATTATATTCAAGATTAATGTTGAGTATAAGAAAATAAAAGGTTATTAGATACATTGACATCTATGAGGAGATTTTATATTGTTTCCATTAGGTTGACATGGATATTGGTTACTCTGAGTGGTCTTACGAGACCAAATATTAAAAGACGATGACTGTGGTTAATATAAGAGAATAAACATATAAATCTAATTAAGGAATGAAATCCCAACAACCCAAAAGTCAAACGTGGGGGAATAAAAATATAAGGAACATCCTATAGGGACTATGAGATTAATCAAAATTTGAAAATAGGGGAATCATGCTTATCATTTCAAAAAGGATACGAATAATCCCACTAATTTTGAAGAATAAAGTTAGTTTTAAATGAAAACTAAAAATATAATATAATGTTTCATGTGAAACGAATATGGGAACTATTCAATCCAATAATCTATGCCAAGGGATGTCAAATAAAATGAATGTCCACAACCAAAAATATAGAAAAGAATTGAATACACTATCAACACTACTATGATGGAGCCTAATAATGATGCAGGGATCAATACACAAGTTATTCAGTAATGAATATTGAAAATACATTTTTATTATTTTTTCATAGTGTTTCATATCATGGATGTTTAGTAGAACTATTCAAAAAATGACATCAAAATATAGAATTTGGGTTTTCTATAAGAATAATGAATGGTGAATTTATTGTATCTAATATATATAACACCTCCCTGGAAACGATTTGTGGACTAAACCTCCCCATAAAAAACATCTTACATCCTCTGGTGGTGTTTGATGCTATAGTGGGCAAGAATTTTCAATAATTACACAAAGAAAACATCAAATGTAGAGAGAGTGAGATCAATCCTTCTATCAAGAGGCATTATCTAATTTATTACAAGTTTAATGAGAAGGATGAAACTTTGTCTTACTCATCAACTGAAGTATGGATATTATTTACATTTGATAAATCAAATAAATATCAAATTATTGAGACAAATGAGATGATAATTATTGAATACATGACCATTGTAGTAGACTAATGTGATGTTTTCCCTAATGAAATTTTTGGCCATCCTCCAACATTATTTGTTCTGTGGTCAATTGAAAATATTCTAGGATCACTTCCCGTATCTATTTATTTTATTAAAATGACAGAGTTGTGATGCAATTAATGAAAAAAAATACAAAAGAATATGTAAAAGGGTTTCATATATCAGAGTACTTCTCTATCGGTTGTTCCTATCTAATTCATTAATAATGAGGATGGATCAATGTGCTTATGAATTTTTTACTATAAATTCAGAAAAATAATTATGAAGAAGAAGAATTATATAAAATTGATATATGACTTGTTCGATCAATTTTATGGGGCTATGTATTTCTATATGGTCGACCGTTGGTCAGGATTTGAATAATTAATGGTGAAAAATGAAGATATTCTCATGATGGCCTTCCAAATTAGATATGGAAGATACATGTTCATATTTATTTATTTTAGACTCAACAACTCCCAATCAATATTAATATACATAATGAATATTGTCTTTTGAGATTACCATAAAAAATTCTATTATTCCTTATAAATGATATTCCGATATACATTATGAACAATTATGAGCATATGGAGCATTTGAATATTATGCTGAATACATTAAAAATGTAATGAATATATGATACTTATAATAAATATTTTATCTAGATGGATGAAATATCATTTCTGGGACATTTTATTTCCAATAAAGAGATATCAGTCAACCAATCTACATCATATAATATTAAGAAGTGGTCCAGATGAATATGAGTAATATAGATCTGTAGTTTCCTCAGTCTATGTGAGTATTACCAATGATTTTTAATAAAATATGTGATTTTTGATCCCACTAAACAATATGAATTAGAAAGGGGTAAATTTTTATTAGCCAACGAATGCAATGAATAATTCAAATAGTTTGAATATGGATTATCACAACTATAGTTCTCAATGTAACAGAAATAGAGAGACACTTTTGCGCACACATCGATGCATCGTAGAAGGTGTTTGGATACGTACTGATGAATAATTAAATAAAGATTTTATACACCTCAATAGAGTAAACTGATTATGAGAAAAACTCCCACGCCATAATCTAAAGTCTGTTTCTATTATCATAGTATTTAAAATCGAGATAAATTATCCCTATACAGAATATTGTGAGACATACACTGATAACATGAGCCGGAAATTTATATTAACACATAAATATTTTAATATGTTCTTGTAATGATGGTTATGGATCATCAAGGAATTTAACTTCCCAGTACACTACCATCCTTGTAAAAAAATATACTTCAATATTTTTTAATAAGAAATTATCTAGCATCATTATAAATGTTGAGAATTGGGAAAGATACCATATTCTAAGATAAACAAAGGATTGAAATGGGAGTAAAAAGTGGTGGAATATCATCATTCCATTCTCAAATAATTTCCCCACCATCCCTTATAGAGAATATATAGGTTTCTCAAAGAAATGATGTGGAAATTCAAAACATGGTGGAAGGTATCAGAAATATGAAATCATTAAAATTTAATGTTCACAAGGATAGAGTCATATGATTTGGTCATAACTAGGCGTACCATTATATATTGAGATAAAGAGTGAAATTTTTTTTATAGCTCAACCTTCCCCATCCACCAAGGAATAAAGGATATATTGGGATCTCTAAGAGCACTATTGGTGGGAAAATATAATTAAGGGATCACATAATATTCAAAAAATGTTCTTGGTATGTCCGAATGTAAAGGATGGAATGAAAATTTTTAAAGGTATTATGAAACCATTACATATAACTACATGGAAATGTAAAAAAATCACCATAGGATTTGGTACTGTACATTAGAAGGCATCAAAATAAAATAAGCTATATGGGTTGGTATGGTTCATCTTACAATGATGACTATATTTGTTGTTATTTGAGTGTACATATCACTTGATCGACTTGATGAAATTTAAATCAAATATGTTGTGAGGCTGCATGGAGTACCTTTTTGATTTTATACAATCATGATATGAGATTTACTGCTATGTTATAGAAAAGTATCCTACAAGATCTAAAAATTTAACTAAAATTCATAACTGCTTATGACACTCAAACTGGTGTCCAGTCAAAGTAGAACAGAAAAATGTGGGCATACACATGGAGATAAATCTCAATGGACATTAAATGTGGATTTAATCATTTTATTGCACTGATCATTTTTTCATAATATAAAATTCTCCACTCAAACATCCAAATAGCTCAACATCAATCCCTTTATGGGGAGAGATTTATAACACCGACATGTTTGGATTAATTTAGTGAATATAAGATGATGTGTCCTGAATTGGTTAGGATAAATGGTAGAAATGGTGAAGACTACTTAGAAAAAATTCAGGGCTTATAAAATATTAAAAATGATCTATGGAGACAATAATTGATAGGAATTTGAGTTTGATTTCGTAGATAAGGTATTCTTTCTTATAAGTCAATATAAGTGAATCATTAGATTTTAGAATATGGGAAAGATAATCCTAATGAATATTGTCCCATTTGTGGTTATTTATCTAATTATTGCTTTGGTATATCACGTAACACTTTCACAAACTATGTATTAGGTAGATAATATATTCCACATATCCATCCTAAGGATGTACATACTGGATCCCTCACATGTAATAAAATTTAAGGTGTTGCAAATACAAAAAGATTACTCTTATATATAGTATCCAATGATGATCTTTGACCATATAGAAAATTTTATACACATTAAGACCAATCACCTAGTTAAAGTAATATAGGGGAAACCCAAATTTGAAGTGGAGGCAAAGGATCTAGAGTAGGTGATGAAGGATAAGTACGGTTAACATTTTTTTACCTAAATATGTTAACCCAATTTTTGGAGGTGAAATTTTATATGGGGGGAAGAATGTAACAACTTGACATTTTTATGCAATATTTCTCTTTAAATGACTTTCTTTCATTGGTACCCTGTGTTGAACAGAACAACAAATTTAAAAAAATATTATATACTATTTTTATTTTATTATTTTAAATAAACTACTATAGCCTAGATGTTTAATCTAATGTTCATATTATGTATGACCATAATATGTAGAACAAAAATTCAGAGTAAATAATAATTTAATTTCCAACAGTCATTTTATACGTCTAAAATACGTATTCATCAAAATAAGTACATTATTTATATAAATGGGAAACTCAATATATTTGTTTTGGATATTATTTTAAATTTATTTTTAAATATAAAACTAATTTTTTAATTTATATTGTTTAACTTATATTAGGTTGTTTTTTGGAAATTTTCTTAAAATTTTGAACATTATGTGAATAGTAAAAAATAAGAGTTACATTGAAAAGTATATATTATTTTAAAATATTTGAAAATTCAATTTCTAATTTTAATCGTTTTAAAAATTTAATAATGACCATTTTTTATATAATTATAATTTTTTTATTGAAATGAATTTTATACATGTACTCATTATAAAAACATTTTACACATAAAAGAGAATTTTTCATAAAAATTGTTTTTCATAGAGTTTTTCAAGTTTAATTTTAAATTTAACTATTCAAATTGATTTTTTAGAATTTAAAAAAATTGATTCCACATTTATAATTAATATTTCCCTGTTTATTTAATATAACCCTTTTATTTTTTGTCACTATGAATAATAAGCCTCAAAATTTTCATTGTTCTCATAAATGGAATATCAATATAATCTAGAAAAAAAATAATAGATAACAGCATAATTTTTCATCCAAATTAATATTAGAGGAATTAAAATAATAAAATAATATATGAGGTTCAAAATTGATATTTTTAATTCACGATTATCCATGAAAATGAATTACATATTTTTTAAATTTATGAAATGGAAAAATGTCAAACTCTTATTTGTAATAAGTATAACATTTATAAAATTCTGATACAAAAAAGAAAATATTGAAAATAAATATTAAAATAATATATAAAATATTTATCTTCATCATGGTAATTTATTTAAAAATTAAATTAATTAATTTAATAATCTAAATTATTATACAACAGTGTTTTATTAATTATTAAATTAATAGAGAAATCAAATATATGATAATAAATAATATTAAAATTAATATAATTTGAGATATTTGAGGAGATACACAAATTCTGTAGATTACCATGACATGTTTCAGTTACATTAATATTTTGTTTTTCCAAATTTTACAAATTTACTTTATGTTTTTAATGGAAAAGTTATAAATATTTTAAAAATCTACAATAATGATATTTTATTATAATAATATATTATTAATTTATTTAAAAAATAAAAAAATATAAAAAAATATAAAAATAATAATTTTGGTATGATAAAAATTTTCATTAATTTTATATTTATCATCCAATTGAACCCATATAAATATAAATTACAAAAATTTAATATAGAATAAGTTGTTAACGATTTTTATATTAAAATAGGATAACTAACTGTTAATCAATATGATAAGGATTGAAATAAAATCAATATATATATAAATTTTATTGTTTGATGATATTAAAATATTATCACAACTTATCTTTTAATCCTTTCATAATTGGAGTTAGGTTTATAAAAAATAAATTTATTATAATTTAATATTATGATAAATTTCATGGGAACCCTATCTACCCTTATAAAAACAACCCCTCAACGCCCCTTATCATCACACCTTCCAAAACATAAATCATTGGAATTATTTTTAACACACAGTCCTCCCCATTCCTCCCATGTTCATGTTCTTATAGTCTCACCAAATGACCAATTCCATTATCCTAAATGGATCCTTCAAGGAATTTATATTGAAGTGGTAACTTTAATTAACCACGTCTCTTAATTTAATTTCTTCTTCAACCTCCTAATAACCACATTCATCCATAAATAGATAATAACTACAATATCATGTTTATACCATGATATAATATTTATAATGTAGTATTTTTTACCTATCCATTTTTTTCTTATATCTATTTATTCAATGAAAAGAAACCATTTTCTAAATTATGGAAATTAACTGTCTCCCTGAATAGAGACTTTTTATTTTTTAGTACAAGCATCATAAAATATTTATAAAACATTTATAATTGAAAAATAATATTTTAATAATTATATTATAACTTATTCTAGGTTTTTTAACAAATATATAGAAATAAAATTAATCATAAAAAATAGTTCATGATGGACGAAGAAACTTCCAAAATAAACAAAACATTTATCATTAATATTTTACCAATAGAATCATCCTCATGTTAGAAAAGAAAATGATTTGGGGAAAAATATAAATATGAGAAAGTGTCTGAAATCTATTTCATTTGGCTTTTAAAATTTTGTTTCCATTTACCAAGAACGTCTATAATTATATATAAGTAAAATGACCATGAAACCATGCATTGGGCACACCCATACCAATGATATTTAATCTTATAACTAATCAAAATGGACAAAAATGAACATAATATAATATTAATAAGTCAAATCCATGTGGATAAATTTATTTATTATGAAATTATTGAATATAATATTATTATATAAGACATTAAGTGCAAGTGTGGAATGTATTCAGACATAAGGTAAGGGATGTTTCCCAATCATCATATTTCCAATTTGATGTGCTTTCTATCTCTTTGCCTTAATTTAAACCTTAATTACCCCTATATAATTCATATCTATTAGTTTAATATTTAAATAAATTATTTATATAGATCAATTTATCTTCGTTCTATGGCTAATTACATGTTTTTTAAATTTCCCATCTCAAATCCTCTCGATAAGAAATCGTGATTAAAGGGAACTTTTATTTTTATTAGTCATATTCAAGTATACAACCTAAATATTTTAACGCTAAAACATCATTAAAAATAACTCTTTTTGAACTGAAAAAAAAACTATTTTATTTTAATTATATTTTTCATGCCTTTATCAACCTTCATAGCTCTCTATTCTCTTTCATTAAACCACACTAAAATGGAACATTTCAATAGTTACATAACCACTATTTTTAATGTTTTCACTTTATTCAGACTTTATTATTCATTATCTATAATTATATTTACTTTATTAATTTCCAGGAAATATTTCAATCCATTCTTTATTGGATTAAATTTTAATATGCACCCTTTTGATGCATTCAAACATTATTATAATACCCATTTTTTCTCATGGGTAACCCTTACGTTTATTCTTTGTATTTGATTTTTTATGTGGGACCCATAGGCATGGAAATGATATGATGGGTGGGAGTAGATAACAGTATATTGAATCAGGAATCTTTTTGGACTAATGATATGTTATGTATGGGATTAGGGGGTAAACATAATCCATTATGGTGTTATGTTCACCATGTGATATTATATTGGCATTAAGCCTTGGCTCATACTTATGTAAAATTATGTGTTGCTTAAACATTCCAATATTTCTATGATCATATTATTCAATTTTCTATATCTTATGATTCCATATATTTATTCATGTTCCATTACTTTTATTTTTTCATTTTATTCCTTCTAATTCATTCCACATGCATTATTCTTATTTTTCATCCCATTCTAGCCCTTTTAGATCATGAACTTTATCAATGTATTCCTTTGTCTATCTATGTTTTTATGGAGCTCAAAAGAAGATAGGATATCACAAAATAGATTAAATAAAATATTTTTTGTTTTATTTTCTAGTTTTTTAATTAGTTAGATAATATTCCAAAAAATGACACTTTACGATATGAGAATTGTATTTTATGGGTAATTATGATTAAAATCAAAAAATATTTTGTGTAAAAGGATTGGCTCATTATATAAGTTGGTTAAAAAATAGATAAATAATATTAATGGAAATGCATATGGTCCAACAATAAAAAATAAATTAAAAACTTTATTTTATAATTTTATTCCTTTTACCACATAGGTCACTCTTTTTTAAAATTATATTTTTCACCATGGTAACTAGATTTTATCTTATTTTTTTATCCTTTATGATGGAAATAATAGTACTTATTTTATAATTTTGACCATATAATTAAAAATTTTAATTCTATTTTGTTAAATTCAATATATAAATTTTGTGTTAATTATATTTCAAATAATTATGTATTGTATATTTTGAAAAAATTATTGAAATAAATTACATATTTTCTACGGTACCAAATATGACTTTATACATTAAATCAAAAAAATTAAAATAGAATTTCCTAAATATTATACATATTTCCTCTTTTTCGGTTTTTTCATGAATTTTGGATTCATACTTATATTATAATAATTCCATTAATGATATGATAATTTAAAAAATGTTAGGCTCGATTGTTCTCCTAAATATCACTCATTTTTTAGAAAACAATAGCATTCTTTTATAGAAATATTTTTATGATAAATTTAAAAATAATTAATTATTTTCATAATTAACATTATAAAATTTTAAATATAATCTTTTACATAGAAAATTATGAGATAATGAAAACATTTTTTATAGGAAAATAACTTTTATTATTTCTAATAATTCTCATACATATTTATGATTAAAAATAATTAAATTAGGGTCAAACATTTATTCCAATAAAATATATTTTATCATCAATAATCATAGGATTCCATAAATATTGATGCATATGTCTAATAAAAGAAATATTTAGGAAAATAATTTTCTATGAACAAAATTATAGTTTTCATTTGGAAATATGAATTGGATTTCCTTCATATTAAATGATGAATGTATTTTATATCTATAAATAATTCATAAATTGTTTAATATGATTAATTCATGGTAATTTAATGATTATGGATTTATGGTATCAATATATTTTGGATTCATTTTTTTGGTCTTTCATTTATGGTATGATATTGAAGAAATTGACACATTTAATTATAACCATATATTAAAATTTTTGTCTGTGAAATGATTGATTATTGAATAAAAATATAATGTAAAAATATAATACATAAAACAAGATTAATATTTCAGAGATGATGAAACCATGAAAATGTTACATGGACAAAAACTGGCAAGAGAAAGAACACATGGGAAATATAATTGTTATCATATCGAATGTTGACATTAACAAAGAATTATTAATTACGGGGTAAGTAGAAATTGTAATAAAATTTTATCTTCTATGATATGTATTTTTATGAATATATTATAAATTTATAATAAATATAAATTTTTTATATTAGATAATAGGGGTGGAATATAAGAATATCAGGAAATGATTTGGGGGTATCTGTTGTAAAATAATTTTTTATTTGGTTTATTAATTCATGAGTATTTATTAGTGGAATTATAATCCCTATTTTAAAAATATAAAAACCCATTTCAACCAAAGTGTATGCATGTGGAAAAACTATCAATAATTGATTCAATTCTATAAATGTTTATGTGGTGAATTTTTATTTTGTTTTCTAATAAATATTTGATGTTTTTATTTCTAAATGTACGGTTTATGAAATTTTTTTGTGATTGAGAGTTGTGTAGGGTTCTCAAATAAGCATAATGATCATCAAGAAAAATGACTAGGTTTTTTGTGATTTATAGTCTAGGGTACATGTGTTGTGATAATCCTTCCCTTAATCAAGTTGTGGGTATATATGTTAGTGGCATAGTTTTCCTAAAACATTAAATTGTGAACTACTATCTAGGTATAAGCCAATAAATTAATGTTTTTTCTATTCAAATAGTTTGTGCATAATTTGAATGAACTATGAATCTAAACTATTTTAACGGAGTTGTCTTTAGGATGTAATAACAACATACTTTCTTTATGTTTTGGAAAACCATATGTCCAAATCAAAGTCCATATATAATGTGAGAATCTAGCAATTTTACATTATGGGATTTTAACCCAAAATTGATCCATTAATTTCCCATTAACAATGAATATATATCCTTCACTCCCTTTATGTTTTCCTCTACCTCTATTATAATTTTTTTTATAATATAAATGATCATGGGGAACATTATAAGTATGAAAAAATTGGAAAAATAAAATTCTTGGGACTGAATTTAAGTGACAAACATTAAATCTAAAAGTCAAATTTCCCCGATTTTTCAAATAATCGCTTGTAACTCAAATTGAGAATGAAAAATAAAATCATACGAAAGCATTAAATGTTATCATTTTTTGAAATCTAAAATTTAATTCACTCATTATCAGTGTGTTATAGATAAATGACTATATTCTAGGAATCTTATAGATTAACCACATGTTCACCATAGCACTAATATCATCTATCTATCATTCGCCTATGTTATTGTGTTTATTTGAAGAGTAATACATTTTCCATTAAATCTCATGAGAATCGTAGACTCAATCAGCTAGGCTGTATCAGTCCAACTGTGCCCTGCCTTATGAATATCTCTCTAAGAGATTGATATGAGTAGAGAGGAGTGTTTCTCTATCTAAATTCATCCAACAAGTTTATATCACTATTTCAAAGGAGGAAATATTCATTTATACCTATTTTATACATTCCAAAAATGTATTTTGGTTATTTGATATTAATAAAAATTATTTTACATGTTTTTAAACACTTCTGAAATAATTAAATTATCAAAAACATAAAAAATATTTTCTCACTAACTTGTAACACAATACCACATTATATGAAAAAATACCTACCATTATTTCAGACAATAGCTCTATAATCTTTTTTTACAAACCATGAAATTATTATTTTCATTATAAAGATTATATTTTCATGTAATGAATTTTATGATAAAACAACAAGTGATTACATTGAAAAAATAGTTACATAATCATTATTTTAATCATGAGTAATATAGTGAAATTGTTGTTATTTTTGATCGATCTCACTCAAAGGATAAATGAAACCCCTTATGGGGCCCACATTTTCCTAAAATCATATTCATTTGAACTTGTTGAACATATGGATACACATAGATATTCACCCTCTAGGTCCTTATATCAATGAAAATGTGTCCAACACATATAAAAATATTAGATTATAATAACCCATCATAGCCCATATTGAGATAAATAACATCATAGTTATGACTACCACTTACAAAAATATTTTATATAAAATAATATATTTTTCATGTGATATCTCAAAAATTTGGTTTCACACTTGTGTCGTCATCCTCTTATTACTTTATTTGTTTTGTGACTTTACTAGATAAACTTATCATCTTATACCATGACCATGGATTTAATGAATGTACTACTATAATGTTCATCCTTGGCTAATGAGACATCACTTCCCTAACTATAAAGTAAAAAATAATTTCTTTTTCATTAAAAAAATTCTATAACACTAAATATTCACACAACATTATCGACCCCACCATAACATCATTTCAATGGTTTTTTTCTGTGAAACAAATTATGAAATAAGGTGGTAAAAATCAATAATGTTCTAAAATCTAGAGACCAAAAGAGATTTTTGTAGATAGGAAAAACCAATGACACCTCAAATATATATAACTATATTGGTATGTTAGTCCTTATGGTATAATCTACTCTATATCATCAAGTATTAACCTCATGATAATAATTACCATTGATTTTGATCCCCTAGCACCGGATAATCAGATGTCATTTATGTCCCATCCAAATGATGTATCTAGACCATTGAACATATATTTAATACTACTTATATAGTATATATAGATTATAATGCTATTTGGGAACTACTAATAACATTTTATATGACATGTAACCTAATTAAATTTTCATGAAAATAGCAGATGAAGAAGTTTCAATGCGATTATGTTATGATTATTCACATGTATATATAGAACTATATACATGAAATGGTAATAATTGATCATAATTTATTTAGGTCTTAGACACCCACTCACAACACTACCACATACACTAGAGCCAATTTATAACAAATGTCAACATGCAAAAACTCATATGAGTATCATTATTCTTCTAAGATATGGCTTTAGTCAGGGGGCCTTCCACATTTTCAAATAACTTCTATATTAACCTCTACTAAACATATCTGAGTAATATATCTCATTACAGTATATCCTCTAGTATATCAATTTAATCTACTATAAAAAACCTTAAATATACTATAATAATTTTAATATTATTATTATAATTATGAGAACTTTTTAATAATTATGTATTCTTCAATGAACTGGAATAAATCCTTCTGTTTTTACAAAACATCTTTTGTTATATTTAATATTTCAACATACACATCATATGAATATTTGGCTACCACTTGATTAAATTATCTTCACTTTTTTATTTTATTATCATGACTATGATTTTATATCACACTCATATAAAGAAAGGTTGTCTGTTGTCCCCATAAAATAGATTCCATTCCTCTCTATGTACCATGTATATATATGTTCAATATTCTCAATCACAATTGAATTGTTTTGACTACACCCCTTACAGGTCACCTATATTCTAACTGATATTTACATACATTGAAATATATATTTTTAATATCATAAATTGTACATATCTTGACATATGGTGTTATACCTCATAAAAACATACATGTTGTCCCATAGATTCTGTTGGCCACTATATCTAACTATAACGGTTTTAATTATCATAAATAATTACATATATCAACATATGTCTTATTTTATGATAGATCCTTTATTATGACAGAACACTATCTTGAATATTAGATCATTTCATTCATATAACTATTTATGTGTTCTTTTTCATAAATAATATTTTAATGGATTATCTATGTGTAATTATGAGGATTAAAAATTTCTTACATTATTGAATTACAAGATAGAAAAAATATCTAACATTATCTAATTATGAGTCACTAAAACTGAATGAGAGATACCTCACCATCAGATATATGTCTTACTGGTAGACAGATCAATTATGCATATTATCTATGTATGTGAAGCAGACACTTTTGGAAAAGACTCACCGTTGGACATGAAACCAACAGAAAAAAGACTCATTGTTGCATGTGCTACCGCTGCAAATGAATTACTGTTAGTTCAAGTGACCTACCATTGCATGATGATAGAGATTAAAGGGCTCACTGTCAGCTAAAATGAGTCACTGTTGGCTCAACTGTCTCACTGATAGAAGAAAGGACTCACCATTGATAAGATTCATTGTTAATTAATATGTTTGTCAGATCAATGAATACAATAACACCCAGAGTCACCAATTCTAAATAACCTATGATGAAAAATTGATGACAATGAGACACTGATATGTATGAATCACCTATAGTCATAAAAACTATAAATAAATTATTAATTAAAATTTATAGATAACAATGATATTAAGAAAAATTAATGTTTCTAAGATTATTTATTGTTGTCTGTAGGACATTTGGCTGACAGTTGGAGGTAAAATGATCTGTTTCATGTGGATTGTACATGATATTTATTGTCCCTTGAAAAAAAGAAGGATTTTAAAAAGAAAGTTGATTGATTGAATATAGAGACTTGATTGTGGTCGTGTATGCCTGCAAAGAAGACATACTGAAGAAAATAATCTCTCATATAACTACTATGATCTAAAGAATAGAAGAACACAAGGAAACCTCAATCAAGATGAACACCAAATTGAAAACTCACTCTGGAATCTCAATAAGAATAAGAACATACCTACAGACCCATACATGTAGCTCGAATCTAGACAATGCTACTCTATTTTGGAGTTTACATTCAGAAGAGGACTAATAATTCACTTTCACTACATCAAATAAGTCTTGAGCTTCACTGAATAAGACATAAAGTCCTCTAAACTTTATTCTACATATTTTTCTTTTTTTTCATTTGGTAACATTTTTTAGATGACTGTTGATCTATCTATTACACACACACTAAATCATGTGCATAACTGGAAGATACTTGATTTCCTCAAACTCACACTCTATTGAACTCTTTTCATCCCACATAGAACAATGGAAGTGGTCAAGTGTGACTTGTTTGTTGTTTTCCCCGGAATAGATGTGGTAGAGTTCAAGTGTGACCTGGAAAACATTGTGTGCTATTGTGAAACCCTATCCAGGTTATGGATCAAAATGATTATTATATTAAAATGATTGGTGGAAGGTGATCACCAAGTGGAGAGGACTATGTCTCATCTTGAGACTGAACCACTTGATTATTTCTATTGTGTTTTACTCTTTAGTTTTACCATGTTTTATCAATTTCATAAATCTAAATTGATCTTTGATATTTAGTTTCAAAAGTGTTTATAACTGTTTTGGAGTTTTAGGTTAGTTTCAAAAGTTTTATTAATCTTCAGATTAATATAGCTGAGAACTAATCAATCTTTTGAGAAATTTATTGAACATTTAGGACTCTTATAAATTTACTACAAATGTCTTAGACTATATTTTTATCTAGGGAATATTCAAAGAAACATTTTTTTAATATAAATTTTTATAGATACACAATTCACCCCCCTCTTGAGTAAACCACTCTTACTAACATTTGGTATCAGAGGAGTTTATTCTCTTTAAGGCTCTATTTTAATATTTTTTCATTAAATAGTGATTTTAGTTGTACATTAAAGAATTTTAAATTTCTACTAGTTTTAAATTTATTGCTCTTTTAAATCATTACTTTATTATGGAATATATACTTGAAGGTGATACTACCAAAAAACCTCCATTTTTTAATGGAACTAACTATGAATAATGGGAAATTAAAATGAAAATTAGTTTAGAATGTATGGGTTTTGATAATTGGTCTTCAATTGTCGATGAGTATAATATTACTACTACTGATATAACTAGTTGAAAGGAGTCAAATAATAATTATTATAAAAATAATTGAAAATTTTTGAATTCCTTATACTGCTCTTTTAAGATGAGGAATTTTACATAATTTCTACATGTAAAATAGCCCATGAAATTTGGAAAACATTGTCTGTTTCACCCGAAGGAACATATAGTGTTAATGAATTGATACTTAAGAAATATACTATTAAATATTATAACTATAAGATGAATCCTGATGAGCATATTTTTATATGTATATCAGGTTCAAGGAAATAGTGAACAGTATGATATCTCTAGGAATATATGTTACCACTAAAGAACAAATCATTAGGATTTTTATGTGATTATATGATATATGGGGAGGATCCTCTGTCTTAACTAGAGAATCATGTGCCATTAGAAAATTTCCTTTCAAATGATTCACTGGAACTTTAATGATGTATGAAGAAGAGATAAAATTCTAAAATGAAGAGGAGGATGATCCCGAAAAAAATATGTGTTATTTATGACTACTACCACAGAGAATAAGGAATAAGAGAAGGTGTTATCCTCTATTTAATGTTACATTACTGATGAATCAATATTAGATAGTGATGGAGATATGGCACAATTGGCCAAGAGATATTTAAATTTTTATAGAAATAAGTACTTTTTCATCAAGCCCAATTATAAAGGAAGGTATGAAAACAAGGGATGCTAGAATAAGGACTAGAAATGAGATGATAAATCAGAGTAGATTTTATAATATGAATGAAAGAGGAGAGGACATGTCGATGATTAATATCTGATGTTAAATTACAAAAAGAAGTATGAAAATAAACACAATAATTATATGAATTATATGAAGGCCACTTGGAGTGATTCTAAGGATAAATCTAATGAATAAACATCATTTCATGAGGAGAAAGATGACATGGAAAATATGAGTTTTTTGACAAACACATTTGAGATAACCATAGACTCACCTACACATAATTTCTATTATTATTAAAATAAAAGCGAGTCTGGGAATATGACAAATGACGAACTATTTGAATACTATAACATGCTAGAAGAGACATGTATGAAACTAAAGGATAAGTATAAATATTTAAAGTAACAACATTCCCTTACTGTAATTGTTATATATGAACTTATTAATGAAAAAAAATTCTCTACTTTTTAATGAAATCACAGAATTAAAAATCTCTACATAGAAATTAAGGAAAGATTTAGAAAAGTTTTCCAATAGTAAAGACACTCTTACTCAAATTCGTGGTAAAAAGAAAAATCCTAGGTACACTTCTAGTATTGGATATCAACTTGTATAGAAAAACTAATCTAAAACACATTTTATAACTAAATCTGGAAAATCTATTCTTTTACCTAAAAATCAAAGCACTGTTGCTAGTACCAGTTCTAAATTATCATTTATTGCATCTATTTTTTCTGGACCAAATAGAGTTTACTTTTCAAATATGATGTATAATGCTTATTGGAATCCCAAAAAAAATATGTGGGCACTTAAAGCATTTATTAATAATGTCACTGAACCCAACACATTTGCTTACCAAAATATTATTTTTGTTTGATTATTCAGTAGGAAAGATATCTGAAGTAGTTTTACATGATTAAATGGTACATGAACAGTGGATGATCAAGACACATGATAAGGGATTACTCTATCTTCAAGAGTCTTATCAAAATTGTTTGCATATATGTCACTTTTGGTGATAATTCTAAAGGAAAAATAATTGGACTAGGCTAGATTGGTAACTCTATCTCAATTTTAATTTATAAAGTATTTGTTATGGATTAATGTACAATCTAATTAGTTTTTCTCAGCTATGTGATGATGGATTATAAGTTATGTATCAAAACGATGCTTGTAATGTTCTTAACTATAAATATGAATTAGTATTTTTTGGTTTTAGAAATGAACATATTTATTCTATAAATTTAGATTCATTAGCGTCTCAAAATTTTTATTGTTTAAGTGCTTTTGATAAAGAGTCTTCTCTTTGGCATAAGATATTATGAAACTGTAATGTAAACTCTCTTAGAAATATTACTAGAAAAGGACTTGTCAAAGATATACCCAAACATGAGTTTCTATATGGAAGAGTCTGTAATCCCTCTTAAATGGGAAAACATCACAACATATATTTAAAATCAGAGAAAAACGTTTCAACATAACAACCTTTAGAGTTAGTTCACATGGATTTGTTTGGACCATCTCAAGTTTCTTGATTAAATGGGATACATTATGTCTATGTTCTTGTGGGAGACTATTCTATGTATAATTGGACTTATTTCTTAGCACACAAAAGTTAATAATGTACTTACTTCACCAATAATGATAAAACTATAGAAAATATTAGTGGAATTATAAATATATCTCTAATAAGTGATGATGGTCATGAGTTTGAAAATCAAGACACGGTAATTGTTTCTCACAAAATTTCTATAGTCATAACATCAGTCCCCCTAGGACACCTCAACCAAAATGGAGTTATAAAAAGAATAAATAATACCTTGAAAAAATTTCTATAATAATGCATAATGAATATGATTTACCTGTTTACATCTGGGATTAGGATTTTAATATAGATTCTTACATAATTAATAGTGTCTTAATTAGACATATCTTCAAGAATACTCCTTGTTATTTATGGAATAATAGAAAACCCATTGATAGTTATTTCATATTTTTTGGATGAAATGTATATAGTTTTAATAAAAAGGATAATCCTAAAAAATTCTAATTCAAGAGTGATGAAGGAATCTACTTAGGTTACTTAATCGCCAGTAAAAACTATATAGTATTTAATAAAAGAACCAAGTTTGTGGAAGAATATGTGAATATAAAATTTTATGAAATAGATCAATATGAACCTATGACCTCTCTAGAGAACGTTGAAGATTATATATCAAATCTAGATATAAGTGAGAAATCATCTAATCCTTATGTCAGTAAATACGTAAAATAAAAAATTCTGGAAATTCTTCCAATTTGGACATGATGAACCCAAAACTATAAATGAACCTGAAATAACTAGACCTACATTTTTTAGACCAACTATAAATCTCATGAACCATCATATATAATATGTTGTTGGAGACATAGATTAAGGAACACATGCTAGATATTCTCTTAGAAATATGGTTGAAAATCAATATTTGTTGTCACATATTTAAACTAAAAGCATGAATGATGCAATTAAAGATGAATTTTTGGAGACAAATATGAAATAATAACTTAATCAATATGAAATAATTAATGTTTGGAAACTTGTTGATAGACCCAATGACACGTTAACCATAAGAACTATGTGGGTTTTTAAAAATAACATAGATGATGATGGTAATATTGTTAGAAACAATGCTAGATTAGTTTCACAAGGTTATATTCAAGAGGAAGGCTTTGACTATGAAGAAACATTTTCACCTATTCCTAGGCATGAAGCCATCATAATCCTACTTTCTTATGCAGCCCATTTTAATTTCAAACTATATCAAATGGATTTTAAAAGTACATTCCAAAATGGATATATAGTTTATGATGTTTTTAATTAAAAACCTCCTTGTTTTACAAACCCTCACTTTCAAAATAATGTTTTCAAATTGGAAAAAGCATTATACTGTATAAAAAAATATCCAAGATCTTGGTATGATAGATTATGACATTTTCTTATTTTAAAAGTATTTACAAAAGAAAATGTTTATCCTAGTTTTTTATAAATAGAATTTTTAAAGATATTTTAATATTCCAAATATTTGTAGTTGATATTATTTTTGGATCTTCAAGAAATTCTTTAGTTACTGAATTTTCAAAAATAATGGAAAATAAATTTGAAATTAATTTAATGGGTTAAATTGAATTTTTTCTTGGATTTTAAAATTTTCAAGATAAAGAAAGTATCTCTTTAAATCTACAAAAGTATACAAAATATATTTGATAAATATTTGGATTTCATAGAATTAAAATTATTGAAACTATCTTGATTACTACTTGTAAGTTGTATCTTGATGAAGATGATAAATATATTTATCAAACAACATCTAGAAAAAATATTGGAAGCTTTATCTTTTTGACTGCTAGTAGGCGAGATATACTGTTTAGTGTGTGTATGTGTGACTGTTTTCCAGATAATCCCAAAGAATCTCACTTTAATTCTATTAAAATAGTTTTCAAATACCTCAAACATACTCTCAATTTAGGCTTGTTTTACTCAAAAGGATAGTCATTTGATATAGTGATTTATTTGGATGCTGATTTTGGTGGATGGAAGTTAGATAAAAAGATAACCTTTGGGACAAAAAACTTTTTGGGGAAATCTTTGGTTTCATGGCGTAGTAATAAATAGAAATCTATTTCATTATCTACTGTCAAAACTGAATACATAGCTGCTGGTAGCTATTTTTCACACGCATTGTGGATAAAAAACACTC
Organism: Viscum album; assembly: GCA_963277665.1. NCBI lineage: Eukaryota > Viridiplantae > Streptophyta > Magnoliopsida > Santalales > Viscaceae > Viscum > Viscum album. The sequence goes on along the minus strand of OY728152.1, from coordinate 77,922,162 downwards.
TTCTAGACTATGGATATCAATTTAGACATGCACTTATAAAATGTGACAACACAAGTCCTATTAACATTTCTCAGAACCTAGTTTCTCACATTAGAACAAAACATATTTATGTAAGACATCAATTTTTGAGAGATAATTATCAAAAGGATAATATTACTTTAGAATTTATTGGTATTGAATATCATCATAATGATATATTCATAATGAAATTTAACTCTGAAAGAATAAATGAAATCAGAAATGAGTAAAAAATGATCAACCAGTAATACCGTATGTTTTCCTTTCCTTTAATATTTTTTGTGAAGTTGTCATCCTAACACCGTTGTCATGGAAACACTATTGTCATGCCATCACCATTTTCATGCTGACACCATTAGTGTTTTAAAAAGACTGTTATGCCGATACTGATAACTCATCACTTTTATAGGTTTATGTTTTTATCAAAATGACATTATTTCATTAATTCCAATCAACCTGGTTCATGATTTTTTAATTTTAAAATCTAAAAAAACATAAATAATATAAAATCAAATCGATCCACTCTACTCCCATTTCCACTACACTCTCTCTTCTGACTTTCTATTTCACTACTCTCAACCTTTCACCTTCTGACCTTTAGACTGAACTAATCAGAATGGCGTGAGTAAAGATAGCTCTAGAAGAGGGTGATTACAATACATCTAAGAAACAAAAATGGGAGCCATGAATATGGTCAGGTCATGAGAATCTAAGACTTGAAAACTGTGTTTTAACTTCATAGACAGATTTTCTTTCTAGAATGAATCTTGGAGAAAAAATCATTGTTGTTAAAAGTGATGAAATATGAAGGACGACTTGAATGTTTTCCAAATAATGAGAGAGTATTTCATCAAAATCTTGTTCATGATTTTTATATGAATATTTAAATTTTGTTGTAAGGATGTGATTTTGCTTGGGTAAAGTAGATTTTGAAAGGGAAGAGAATGTAATTCTATTCAAGGCATTTGATGAATGTATTAAAGAACCTCATGAAAGAATGATTTACGATTACTGAGGTAAATCTCCCCCTGAATGTGAATTATTCTTCCATGAAACTAATTTTAAAGATCTAACTAAAAAGTAATAGCACAGGAGTCCCATCACCTTAGAATTGAATGGTAGATACAGAATTACTTTCATGTTTATTCAGCATCAGATTTGTGCCCAGAAAGGGGGATTTTCTTCTCTCAAGTATCATGATGTGTACATCATTTATTTTCTTCAGAAATGTGTTTAATGGAATCTATGTAGGTATCAGATAGTGCACATAAACGAGATGTTAAATCCTAGGTGCATGTCTAATTCTCTCTTCTATTCAAGAATGATTTCAACTAAACTGAAGAATAATGGATGTGTAAGTGATGTTATGGATGTGATAGTTAGTGAATGCAATGGAATTTACATAAGCTATAACATCTATAAAATAATCAAAATAATTTGGTAACCTTGGATGGAATAATGGGTTTGTGATGAAGATAAATTTTATGAGAAGTTCAATCGCACAGACAATCCAGTTAGAACAACGGATCTAGTGGATCCTGGTCTGAGACTAGATGAACATGTAACCAATTCTTATAATGAGTAAAAGGATATTTCTAACCCTATTTTAGATGTGGTATCACCATATGATGATCAATGTGACCCAAACACTACAGGTCAATAAAAAAGAGTCTCTATTGGACCTTCAAGTACAACTCTAGATTTACTCTCTCTTTAACCTATTCTCAAATCTTCTTATAGTGAGGAAACCTATGTTTAAGGTTGTGTATTTTATGTCAGTGAATCCAATGAAGAAGAAAATGATAAAGAAAATGGAGAATAACATTAAGAGGAAAAATCTTGTAGTGGTCAAAATTATTCAGAATTAAATTGGGAAGAAGAAGATGAGTTGTAAAAGGGTGATAAGAATGAAGATTTTAATAATTAAGAAAGTATTGAAAGTTATAGTGACATTGAATCTAGTCGCCCTGATAAAAATAAAATTCTGTGAGTATGGAATTTTTTTTAAGTGAATACTGTTGTCAGTATTGAGGTTTTTGTTAAAGAAGAAAATTTTTCTCAAGATGAGCCTCTTTCTCAAGTGGTTTATACTAGTAAAAGAACTCGAATAAATGAAAATAAACATATACAAGAAACTTTTACTGAGGGGGAGAAATCTACCAAAAGTGCTAACATTGAGGGGGGGCCACAAGGGAAAGTTTCTCAAGATGATGAAGGGTATAAAATAGTATGAGTAATTATTGATTATATTTCTCCTTTAGATTATAATATTCTTGTGAAATGGATATGTAATCATGGTTATGTAGCCTTGGGATTGGATTATGAAGATTCTGAAGATAAAATTGTTTCCCTTACTACAAAGAAACAAGTGGATGAAACCACTTCTAGTGACTATGTCACTAAAGACGATTTTGCACAATTCAAGGAAGATATATGTGCCTCTATAAGACACTCAATGCAATCTCAAATGATATATGAGATTGATGAATCCAGGAGACAAAATATTGAGCTGACTGAGAATTTGAAAGTAGTTATATAGGTGGTTGATGGTGCAAAGCATGCTAGTGCTTCTAGTTCTTCTCCAGCCTCAACTAGTATGTCTTAAGCTATTGCTGCTTTTGTTTCATTGATGGTGATAAAAAAGATTTAGATAAATCTAATCAAAACTATAGAGACAATTGAAACAATCAATATCATGTTTGGAAATGATATGAAGAATTTGACAATTGGGATCAATGCATTGACCATAGAGTATAGGAATACAATGGAAACTCTCAAGAAATGTTTTAAGACCATGTTTCTCATTTTAATGCTCTTCAGTTTTCCAAGGTAAGAAATGAAGATTAGGATATCACGTCCTCTACTCTAGCCTCATGTTATTTTCCACTTTCTTAGTCCTCAAAATCTGAAGATCTTGCAATTGTTTGTTTTGTGTTGAAGGAAGATCTACAAGTTTTGACTGCATGTATAGCCAATGATGAAGATACTTCAGATAAAGTACATGGTCATGTGATGTATATACAAGGAGTGTTTCAGAAACACATGATGAGCTGATCAAGTTGATTAATTATTTTTTCCCCAATATCATCACAATGCACCAAATGAATAGTATGTTTATGTATTTTTCCGCAACTCATTTACTTCTTCTAGTGACAATGACATTTAAGAAACAGATTCAGAAACACAAATAATTCACTCCTTTGTTGGATATGTTTATAGAAAATGAAGATTATTTTGAAAAACATATAATATATGGTTCATATATCATTGAAGAATTCATCAAGTTGTTGAAACCATATCTTCGTGTCCAAAGTGAATCCATTGTAGTACATCCCGCTGCAATGCTTGGCCCAGTTGGTTCTGTGCATGGTCAACCTCAAATGTCAGTTTCTCAGTCCTTATCTCACATCAAACTAGTAATCATAGAAACTATTAAATCACATATTCAATCTCAACATAGAACTACCCTTTCTTCTACAGTTCTAGTAACGTATAATAATTTTAATTTTATAGGGTCGTGTCATTGTATGTCTTCTTTTTTGGTGAAATTAGTTTATAAATTCTATTTAATTATATTTACATTACGGTTTTTCTTATTCTTTTTTCATATAACATTTTTCTAATCCCAAAATGGGGAAAACATTTATTAAGAATTATTAATAGTGAGAGACCTTTATCAGGTTTAATAATTCCATGATTTGTTATTATCAAAAAGGTGGAGATTGTTGGACCATAGATTCTTTTGGCCACTATCTCGATCTATAAAGGTTTTAATTATCACAAATCATGACATATATTAACATATATCTTATTTTATGTTAAATACTATATTATGACAAAACATTATATTGAATATCAGATCATTTCATTTGGGTAACTGTTTATGTGTGGTTAATTCTACGAAAGATTTTATTTGATTATCTATGTGTAATTATGAGGATTACTAGTATCTAAATTTGTTGAATTATAAGACAGACAGAATATCAAAAAATTTCTAAGTATGAGTCATTGACACCGACAGGTAGATGCCTCACTATCATACATATGTCTTACTGACAGAAAGATGGAACATGCATATTTTCTAAGTATGTGAAGCTGACACCATTAGAAAAGACTCTCCCTTAGACATGAACCTGACAGAAATAAGACTCAAAGTTTCAAATGATACCAATGCAGATGACCTACTGTTAGTTCACGTGACCTACCATTTCATGATTCTACTGATGCTAGGAATCACCATCTAGTAAAATGAGTCACTTTTGGCTCAACTGTCTCACCGAAAGAAGGATGGAGTCACTATTGATATGAGTCCTCATTAGTTCATCTCTCTCACCGATGAAAGGAGACACTACCCCACCCCACCCCCCTGAGTCACTGATGCTGACTGACCGATGATGACAAACTAATGATAATGAGACACCGATACTTATGTCACAACAATATTCATAAAAAATGTTTTTAAATTTTTAATTCAAATTTAAATCTAATGGTCATATTTAGAAAAAATGATTGTTTCTCACATTATTTAATGATGTCTTAGGAATTTTAGCTGATTGTACAAGGTACGATGAGACGATACACATTGAATGTACATGCCATATGTCGTCCATTTAATATAAAAAGGCTTTTAAAAAGAAAGAAGATAGATAGAACACATAGAACTGAGTGTGGTCATTCATGCTTGCAAGGGAGACATACTGATGAACATAAACTCTCATAAAACTACTTTTATCTCAATAATAAAAGAACATGAGTAAATCTCAATCATGATGAAATCTTAATTGACAACTCACTTTAGCATATCATGAAGAAGAAGAAGAACATACCTGCACATCCATACCTATCGCTTGAAGCCATTCCATGGTACTCTATTTTGGAGTGGACATTTAGAAGAGGACTCAAACTTCATTTTCACTACATTAAATGAGTCTAGATATTCACTACATGACATTGAGAGACTTATAATCTTTATTCTACATCTTAATCTCTATTGTGCACTTTAGTTTATATTTTTGAGTAGTGTATGTATCTGTATGTTATACCCAAATGAAATCTTGTTCATAACTAAATGATACTTGATATCCTCAAACTCAATCTCTATTTTACTCTTTTTTATCTCACATAGAATAGTGGTAGAGGTCATGTGAGACCTATTTGATTTTTCCCACGAATAACTATGGTAGAGGACAAGTGTGACATGGACAACCTTGTGTGCTATTGTGAACCCTTATCTAGGGTGTAGATAAACCTATTTATTAATCCAACTACTTGGTTGTAGGTGATCACCAAGTGGAGAGGACTAGGTATCAACTTGAGACAGAACCTCTTGTTTATTTCTATTGTGTTTTACTCTATAGTTTCACTCTATTTTATCAATTTCATAAAACTAAATTGAACATTGATAGTTAGTTTAGCAAGTTTTTATAATTGTTTTGAACTAGTATGTTTTTTAAGAATTTGTATTAATATTTAGATTAATATATCTTATAACTAATCAATATTTTTATAAATTAACTGAGCACTCAGGACTCTTATAAGTTCACTACAAACTGAATTAGACTCTATTTGTAATTGGGGAATTTTAAACGAACGATTTTTAACCGATTTTTTTAGAGACACTCAATTCACCCCCTATTGAGTAATATACTCCAACAAACAATACATAATTCTACTTATGATATTAAGCCCCACCTATTTTCAACACATTTATTCTTGGGTAGATATATTTCTTCGTCCATTGGTAAAAATTCACACTCAAATTATTTCAACATTTATTTCTAAATAACATGTTAGATTGTGTACAGTGACTTGGTTTAAGAAACCAAATAGATCTTCTTTGGAAAACCATATTCCCTAAATCATTTTCATATACATTAATTCAATAAAAATTAGGAAATTATCATATAAAGTATCTAAGCAATGTATAATTATAATTGATTAATTAATGATGGCTTTGTATTACCAATATCACTTTATTATTAGCAAACCTATATGTTTCATGTAATATTTCTCCTATATACCACCATAGTATCATTTTATGAAATATTCAAAATACTATGAACTAATAATTTCATACATATAATCAATTATATTATTTTAATAAAACATTTCCTTTATAGAATATTTTCATTTAATATTAGTTTGTAGTATTATAAATATTCAATGAATAATGTATTACTGGTCATTGAGAATATCAATCCACCACAATGGTTTTAACCTTATATAATGTATGTGTATTAGAAAAATTACATTTACATATGATCTTGTGGAAAATGTTCATGTAACATTAATTTGTGCATTTATTAAATTGGATAAATCCATGTCAATATTAATCCCACTATATCTAATATATATGTTCACCCTTTTATAGAAAAATTTTATATTAATTTACTATCATTTTACTATACCAAGGATTTATATATTATCTATATAATCCTTCTGTGTAATTAATATTGATCTAATTTTTTTATCATAATTCAATATTGACAATTTTCATAATAAAACATTACATTTAAATAGATGTTGTGATCTTATAAATGATTTATATAATAGAATAACTCATGTGAAATCCATTTGGAATTATAGTTGACATATTATAATGGCATGAAAAAATTATTTACAAATCATCTCTTGACAAATAATGTTTTTTTCATTAAAAATTAGTTTCAATATTTATTATCCATTTACTCACAACATGACTCTATTAAGTGTAAGGAAGTGTTAATTTTGGAAGTACTCAATGCAACATTTTTGGGTTAATTTTATCATATAAGAATCATCATAGATTGTACTTATTAATATAATTTATTTTATATGTATAAGGAAATTCATATTTAGTAATTATTACATGCTAAAATATATTGATTTATGACTTCATGGTCAAGATAATATTCAGAACATGAGCCAATAGAAACCAGTATATTCCAATATAAAATATATCATACTTAATTATTAAATTCATTAAAAAGGAATAAAGAAATATTTTAAAGTATATTTACCACTATCACAACCATAGAATAGTTCAAACTCTCTTACTAGAATACTTTCAAATTTTTAGTGACATACCATTATTTCAAATGGTATTATTTCCAAAAAAATATAGTTTAATATAAAAATAATATCTAAGGACTTTATCTCCAAATATACTCCACCATATATTGCGAATATAATTGGAAGTAAATATTATTTTTACATGACACAGAATTTTCATGCATCATACAGGTAACACTGTGTCATAAAACTTATATTAATTATGTATTTCTAAGGACTCACATATTACTAAACTATTTGTTATGTATTAGACAAAAAAAATAATTATTATTTTTCAGTTGGAATATTTCTCATTTTGTTTAAAAGAAATGTGAGATATATTTTTCAGTTATAATAATAAAAATAAAATATAACCATAAAATTTTGAAAATAAAAGTTAATAACTCCTCATATAATGACACAGGAATCAAAATTTCTAGACTACTTGTAGAATTCATAATAATTCGTATAATGTTTCCAAACATAAATGGTTACTATATTGAAATTTAAAATTGAAATATGAATTTTTTAATTAAATATGAATTAAAAAAATTTAATCATCCAATAAAATTGATGAATATACCTAATGAATATGCTACTAAATTATTCTCATATTTAACTAATTTCATTTAACCATTCATAGAAAAATCTAATGACCATAAATGAAAATATCCACCGAAATAATGATCATCAACTATTCTTTGAAGGATGTTGTGATGGTACCTTTGGAATCATAATTTTAGTAATCATTTATAAAAATTTCATTCAACATGTTCCCTTATATACATATAAATTGGTATTTATTTATATTCTTATAGTAATTTATATCATTACTCAATAGTAATTAAGTGTCTTATCAATTTAATATTTCCATATTAATATTGTAATAGAATGGAGATATATTTTATAATGTTTTTAGATAGATGTGTATTAAATTATTTTAATCCATATTTCAAATTATATGTATTATGTGTAATCATGAGACATTCAGAAATCACTTAACTTTCACATCACAAGATTCATTAAGATGACACAACATGTGAAGCCATTTATGTTAGTATAATGTATCTACATATTATTCAACTATGATAATAAAATTATGATGAAAAAAATGTGACATAGATGTGTCTTGTGTATGAATTGTTTTTCACCATCGCTTCCTGACGTGGATCAATATGTAGTGGGGAAACTAGAACATTAAATTTTTTATATTGTAGTGATATGTGAATGCGACTGTACTACTCTAGGAAAATTCATATAGAATCAATACATTCTTTGTAAAATAATAAAAGTGATGTATATATGGTATTAAATAATATTTTCTACAAAAATATATATTATAATATTGGTATTTTATTTTTTACTACCACTACACATTTTCAAATTATTTAATTTAAATTTCTATCAATATTTTCGAAAATCAATGTGTCCCTTTACTATACGATTCTGAATAATAATAATCTTCAGTAATTTTGTTGATATGATCCTTAATCCTCAATTATTATAATTATCTATGTCATCATCACTACTTTGAGTGCATAACGTGGGATTTTCATTTTCTAATCACATTAAAATGTGTATCGTTGAACCAATGAGAAAAGTCCATCTGCTAGATGAAAATTACATTTCAATGATCAATTATTTTTTATATTGTTCTTATATTCTATATATGGATACTTAATTTCATACAAATTTAATTAAGTATACCCATAAATCTCATAAGATCCCATCAGTAGTAAGAGGCACCCACAACTAGGGATGATGAGAAATAAGAAAAATATGTTATTTATAAATTCATGTGATAGATGGACTTTAACGATTTATTATTTTTTGAAGGAATTGGTATATAAATCATATTGAATGAAATCCATTTCTCTGTGAAATTTGTTGAAACCCTAATCCATATAAACAATATATTATTTATTCTTTATTACACTGGAATGAGATATATGTAATTAAATCCTAAAAAACGAATTATTTTAGTTGTCTTGGTAAAGTAGATACATAGATGATTCTAATATTATATTTTAATAATCAAAATAGAAATAAATTTTTTAAGAATAACACTATCCCATATTGAATATCCTTTAATATCAATCAATGTATACTTTATGGATTCTTGGTAAAGGTAACAAAATAAGGGTGAGCATAAATGCCTAGTAAGGGTTATGTGCAACATAATATATCATGAATTATTAACTTTTATCCAAATGCAATGTTAAATAAATGGACATACATTACATTTAAAAAACATTTACATAATGATAAGATAAGGAAAAATCAAAAATATAATTTAAATAATTAAAAAAACATTCCATTTAATCAATAAACATAAAATTAAATACATCTAGAGAAAATATGATTATGATAATTTCATGGATATTAAGATTTGGCATAATCAATATAGAAATGTAAATAAGTATTGTTTTTTCTAATCAGTGAAATGTGAATGAAATTAATCTAGTGATAATATCATAATTAAAATCACATGGATTATAATAAATAAATTCTTAATGAAGGAAATGATTAATTATTGTACTTAGGGATATTATGCATAAAGATACATCTACCATCGGGTCCTATCTTAAGATTCATAAAAAAATATGTAGTAACATGTTTAATACCAGCATACTATTCAAGACATGAGTCTACATATGCATCAAGGGGATATATCATATCAGGACTCAACCATCACTGTATGTCCAAATCATACCCTATATGTCCAATAATCAATATAATTCCTGATCAATGTTCCTTATCTTCAAAAATACATATTAAGTAATGAATACAAATTTATAAATATTTCAATAGGTAAAAAATAACTAATAATGATAAAAAATAATGAAATAATAAATGGATTAATAAATAATCCAATTTAGGATAAATAACATAGATATCTAGAAGAAAGTTACAGTCTATTTATATAAGTAAATTTATTATTTCAATGGAATGTCATGTACTTAAAAAGGAATCATCAAAGTGAATTTTAATACTTTACATGTTAAAAATAAAAAAATCCTATAAATTATAATGATTTTATCAATACAAATTTTGCTGAGGGTAGTGTAATCAAAATAATGTGTTACAGTCCTTGACAAATTGATATATCATAAAAATATCGTTAAAAACATTATTAATGAAAACATCATTTTCACATTTAAAAGTACTCTTTAAAACTGAAGGTTAAAAAAATTCAAATTATTATATTTTAAAATCACTATTTAATATTAAAGAATAATCATAAAAAAATTTATTTCTCTTGATAGAAAAAATTTTCATACATGTTGAGTATGCTAAAATAATCATTCCTTTTACATTTTCAAAAAATCCAAACAAAAATTATATTCAAATAAAAAATAAATATTACAATATTTTTTTTAAAAAAAAGTATAAATGGGAAAATATGTATTTAAAAATTAATTTGTAAAAGTTTAAAAATAGGTTTCAAAAATATTAAAAATCTTTGTTTATGTAGAAAACTAATTGTTGATCGAATAGAGATATGCATTTGGATTTTAATAAAATCATTTTCTAAAAACTTTTATGTACCAAATAGTGAAAATGTTGTACTATTACATGAAATTATAAAGAATAACTAGTTCATGTGAAACTGAAATGGGGTCACTTTTAAATTATAATGTTATTTCATTCATCTTTAATTTATGGATAACCAATCATTATTAGAATGATATTGGAAAATAAACCCTTACAATTAGAATATCATTGAATTTAGAATTAATAAAGGAATCGATTATGTGTATCAATTGTATATCAACATAAAAAATTAGAAATATAAAATAAGTTAATGATATATTATTACATACATAATCATATAATGTCAATGATAAATAATATGTAATATAATAGGAAAATGAGTAATTGTGGTATGAATTTTTTTTACCACGTGGTAAATTTTATGTCAAATCCCCTTTGTGGAAACAATTACATTTAAAACATAAAATACCATGAAATTAAAGGTTTTCATGATATTAAATGTAAAAGGGTAATTAAATATATCATATAAAATAAATTTGGTGCGTAATAATAAAATATTCCTCAATGAAGGGAAATTGATATGATGTCCCAAACTTCACACATACACTTGAATAAACATGTTTTAACATCCTATATAGTGGTTTTAATCTTGTTATAACCTTATACATAAAATATATTAATATATTTAATATCATATTTTATCCTTTATAAAATATGTTGATAATAATTAATTATTTATAAGATTTTGGGTGTTATTTCTTTATTTTCTCATGCGTATTCTATCATGAAAGATCCAGTTTTTGAACATATTGTATATATAACACATCTTAAAAAATAATGACATAATTATCACATGTATATAACAATTATAATTTTAAAACCAATCTATACATATAGTATTTATAAATTAAGTGCATTATAATCATGGATATGGTAGGTCATATGTTAGCATGGAAAACATTTTCTTTATTCAGTGGTCATCAATGGAAGTGGGTAAGTAAAATTATATATTTATTTAATCATAAAAAACTATTAAATAAAACATTATTTTTTTTAAATATAATTATTTATATATATATATCATCAATGTGGTTTGTTGATGTAATGAGGGTCACATTAGTATGTGAAGGCGATAGTCAATACATACAGCAACGATGTTATCATCATTAATTGATTGAAAATGTGACAATTAAATTGATAAATTATACTTAAATGATGAAAAATATTTCATTAATATCATAATTATGTAATTTATAACACATATATTAATTAAATTTATTCTCATTAACATCCATGTAAATCAGTATTAATAAATCAATCACATCACTTCACAAGGATGTACTCTGTCGTACACATGATTAGCATTATCATATTCATTAGAGAATGTAATGTAAAAAAAGTAATATATGAAATAATGAATCCATATGTAAAATTATGTTTTAAATATCATTTATATAATATATATCAATCATCATACCCATATTTGATAGATGGTAATAGAAAAATTGATGACATAGGTTCGTGAGGCATTAGTCCTTCATCAACAGGAATAATGAATTAATAACACATCTGATAAAAGTGTGGATGTTGTTAGAAAATTAAATTATCATAAAAATATCATATTAAATATTATTTATGAATTATATTATATTATCATGGTTTGAATATATTTTAATGTGTTTTATGAAAGAATAATATAAAAAATGATCAATTATGAACGTTAACTATTCCTTGATCAACCTCTACAGGTTTTCCCAAAAATCCATCCAATTTGGATTAATTACCAAACTAATTACTATAGGATGAGAATATGGAATTTTGGATGTTATTTGGGAAGGTATTTTTTCAATCCAAGTGGTTTGAAGGAGTAAATAGTTTAGGATAGGGTGGTATTTTAAGTCATGTGAGTGGTACACTTTTTATTTTTAAAAGAGAAATGTGTACCCATGTTTCATACCTGAAAATAGCATCCAAATTTTGGGTTTATAAAGACATAAATATGGTAAAGTCTAAATATGGACATCTAATATATTTTAGAACGTTTTATAAGTTAAATCAACCCTTATATTTTTAGTTTTATCACATGGTTAATCCATTTTTACCATTATCACTGTAAATTATATCTATTATTTTTAGTAATTATTATGGTAATTTTTATTGATACTATTAGGTTATATAATTTATTCATACCCCCAATATTCAATACATTATTAAAAATTTCATTTCAATATGTTTCAAAATACTGTTTAAAATTAATCCCACAGACGTTGTGAGAATAAATATTTTCAAAGAGGAAATGCTCAAAAGATTACAATGTTATCTTGTCAAATTAAAATATTAAAATGATTATAGTTACATAATTTGTATTAATATATATGTACTTAAACTATTTAAAATTTATAATAAATTCAAAATATAATTCTACTATGGATAAAATTTATAATAAATAGTAGTTTTAAGTTAATATTATCCATTTTTCAATATTCAATGAAAAATGGAATGTTTTATAAAAATACCAAAAGTTAATTCTAATATTATTTATTTATAATGATATGAAAAAGGAATTAATTATTTCCATGATATTTTAAAAAAAATTAAATATTATTTTAAATAATGTGTGAAAATACCGACATCTTTTAGAAAAAAAATAATTTTTTCTGAAAACATTTCTTTTTTAAATGATTATTATTCTATTTATAATTATTAGACAGCCAAATTTTTCATATTTTGTTTCAATAATTATAAAAAATTAATATTTAATGTATAGTTTATAATAGTATACAACATTATAGTTCATTTGTCCCTAATATTGCTTGTTTTGTAAGTTGTTGTAGAGATTAAATTTAAGGAGATACATTTCTTGGTTTATTTAAGATTATTATTTCCTATAATGATTGTTATCAAAAAAAAATCTTATTTTTTTAGTTTTTACATTATCACCACCTCAAATAAATTTTATCTTTTCATTTTAATCCTTATTTTTCAAATCAAATGTTTGATAATTTTTTTCGAAATTCAATTATTGAAAAACTAATATAGTAAAAGGGTTAATAAAATATCCCAATATTATAAGATAAATGGATGTATACAGGTTATAAGTAGTAACATATAATAAGTAATAATAATATGATACCATTGGTCTAATGTGATGATATTGAAATGAAAGAAAATATTATGTAATTATTGTGGGTGACATGGGTCATTAATCCCATTAAAGTGTATGATCTACATATGGTAAAAAGATTTAAAATAATTAATATGTGATGATTTAAATACCATTTGATTCATTGGATATGAATTTAATAGGATAACACTTTGGATTCAATATTCATTTTTATAAATTTTTAGAATTTGTTTACTATATATTAAAATAAAGATTCACAATGACAGAATATATTTCAATTTTATAGTAATAATTTCATAATTTAGTTTTTCCTATATCAATTTATAATTCATCACATAAATTAAGAAATTAATATCAAAAAATTAACTTTTTTAAGCTAGAATCATAAAAAATAACTTTCAACTAATTCTATGGTTTACAAAATAGTAACAAGTAACTCCTTAAATGTATAACTTTTCTTCCAAAAGAAATATGGTTATCACATGTTTTGCAATATAATAAATTAGACTCTAAACCACACTAGTAACACTATTAGTACGTCATTAATATTTATTCATAAAATAATTTAACTAAAATAAATGAAATATTAACCATGATATCTTGTAGGCTAGTGGTAAGCAGTAAAAACCAATCGTCCATCAGTTGTGGGTTCAAGCCCTATGAACTTGCTGGATGTGATAGTTTTCTAGTAGTTCAAGGGTTGTGATATTTTGAAAACAATGTTAATATAGTTCATATAACCTTGAAATATTTTTATGAGGTAGCATTTAGTATAACATAAATGATATGATAAACCTTAATTGTTCTCAATAACATGAATATTATATCAAAAATGAAAAGGAATTATTCATATTTTTTTCTTATATTAAGGGAATGTGTTTTATTTCCCTAATGGATTTCCAAAAAATATCCTTAATCATGTTATAATCCATCCAAAATATATTAACATATGGTGTTTATGAATTTTATCTTTCGACCAACCATAATATCTTAAACCTGTGATACTATCAATTACTAATAATTTAATAAATACATACAAGATTTTAATGTTTAATAAACTATTCAGATGATTCATGAATATTATAAAAAAGAAATTGTAAAAATAATTCTATAAGTAAATTATTGACTCTAAATACATAAATAGCTCAACTGATTTATTTCAACATAAATCAATCCATAATCTAGGGGAAATCCTTTTTTTGAGGGAATTTACTGAGTTAATTCGATGGCACTCTATATTTATGTAAAATAATTATAAATTAATACCAAAAATGAGATTTATTTTCTTATAATTTACAAATCATTTTTCATTTAAATTTATTTTCTTTATTCCTTTATTTTACAAACATATTCCATTTTCCCTTTCCATTTTGACACCTTCCTAGGTGTCTCATTCCACATTTCATACACGATGTGTGACACCCCGAGATTTTATGATATACATTATTTTTAATTTCTTTATTTATAATATTGTACGATGCACCAATATTAGCTTGCACTATACAAAATTTTTATTAGCTTGGAGTATACACTACACTATTCTTGGCTTGTGTTACACACAAGTTCATTTTCTTTCGATATAATTCATTTCATACAGGACCGAGTATAAGTGAACAACAAAATTTGATTATGTTACCTTAAAAACTAGTTGCTAAAATGGTGGGAATGATTAGTATTAATTTATTTATGAAATTATTTTTACACATGTACTGAATTAAATATTTTTTGAACAATTATTTACAAATAAATGAAGAACATAATTTAATTAAATGGAAATGTTTTACTGAAAAACTATTTACATTATAAAATTTATTTAATAAAAAAAATTAAATCAATATTTATGGATTCATTAATGAAATATATATGTAATATAATAAATGTAATGTTTAAAATACATTATATAACTTTTCTACACCTAATATAAAAACTAATACAATTTTCAGATAGAAGAAGTATTTTTAAAAAAAATACAGTTTTTCCATTTTTTGATCATGAACCCATTTTAAATATAGTTTTTAAATTTTTATTACTTATTTATTTTACAAAATAATCTTTTTAATTAGAATTGGAACCTAAAATTTTATTTTTGTGGATATTTTGTTATTTATTTGATGAAATTTATATTTTAATGAATAGTGAAAAATACATTATTTTAATTCCAAAATTCATTTTTTGTTTAATTAATTTATATAGTTTTATTATCTTTTGAATTAGTTTTAAATAATATTTTGATTATATATTTATCATTTAATCCAATGTTGGTCATCGGAAGTAATTTCACATTGAAATTAGATAAAAACTCGTGAAAATATTTTGATGGTTTTTATTTTTAAAGCCATGTTCTCTCATTTTGTCAATGAGGAATAATAATTAATTAATTTATTCCAATTAAATGTTTTGAATATGTGAAAATAGACCCTATATTTTGAATTAGATGGTCCATATTATTTAAATAGATGCATTTTATTGTTAGATATGTTGAATAGTAACTATGGTAATTTTGATTTACCACAGTTAATGATAAATTAGGTAAATTAAGGTAACAAACAATATGATAGGGGGAAAAACTACGCTAACCATTGAAAAAATACTATTGGTTGAATATAAGTCTAAACTTAATACCTATGGATAATAAGTTATCAGATTAATGGATATTTGTCCATAAAAGTGATGTAATTATTATTTAATGATAAGAAAGTGACAACATGTCACTCTCTGATCTCTTATAAGTATAAAATTTTTAATGTAGTGATAAACATGATGTATGTACTAGCTCAGGACTCTATAGTCCATTCCTTTGGACAAATCTAGTGACTGAGGTGTTCCATGAGGGCAAGGTGACTTATCTCCAACCCTTTTCCAATAATAAAATTATACAAATAGTTCCATCACTAAGAACCATGTGAATAGTTCCATCGTTGGGACCGATGTGAAAAGTTCCATCGGTGGGACCGATGTGAAGATTTCCATCAGTGAGACCGATGTGAATAGTTTAATTGGTGTGACCGATGTGAAGAGTTCCATCGGTAAGATCGATGTGAAGAGTTCCAATAGTTAGAATGATGTGAACAGTTCAATAAGTGTGACCGAGGTGAACAGTTCCCTCAGTGAGACTGATGTGAATAGTTCCATCAGTGAGACTGATATGAACAGTTCCATTAGATTGGACTGTCATTCTGTGATCCATACCATCAGATCAGTCTATCATTCTGGGAATAGTTCCATATTATTGGTCTGTCATTCGTGAATAATACCATCAGATCAGTGAGTCGTTCTATGAATAGTACCATCAGATCGGTGTATCATTCTGTGAATAGTACCATTGGATTTTTCTGTTGTTCTGTGAATAGTACCATTGGACCGGTCAATTTTTCTGTGAATAGTACCCTCAGATTAGTGAGTCATTCTGTGAAGAGTACCGTCTGATCAGTCTGTCATTCTGTGAACAATACTATCAAATCGGCGAGTCCAGGATTGGTGATTCCATGATTGCAGAGTCCAGGACCGGTGAGTCATTTCGTGAAATGTGTTCCCCGGATCAGTAAGTGTACAATGTCTCCATAATCATGTACAGTGTTTCTAGGATCAGTAGGTGTATAGTGTTTCCAGGATCATGAACAGTGTTTCCAACTTCCAACAGTTTTCCCCCTTTAATGTTTTATATGACATAGAATGCATTCAGGCCCTTTATTTAATGTATTTAAGGCAAAATACAATCTCATAGCTTCTATACTAGTTTTTATAAGTCCCAGGATGCGATTACGTTGTCAAACCATGTGGTTTAATGCGATCTGATTTTATTTGAAAATCCATCGTATCTTAAAGAGTTTCTATGTTAAATCTTCTAAAGGGATGAGATATCTTCCTACCTTGTTCTACCTTCTTGTTCCCTGGAGAGATATGCTCTATTATTTCTTTCTTCCCATAGGAGTGGTGTGATCGAACATTAATCCACAGATCGTTTCCCCTAGTTGTTTCTTACTGCTGCATGCACACCCCCTGTTTTGGTCCAAGCAAAAAGTGTTGATCCTTCCTCGATATAAGGTATTTTTAATCTTCATTTTTTTGGGTTCATAACCTTCTGTTTCTCCTTACCCATTTATGGAATGTTATTTCCATACATCTAATGGAGTTTTCTTGGGATTGGGTTGGTGCGGTTGTACCGCAACAACCTTGGGTGGATAAAATTATCACGAGAGGAGGTGATCGTGAACCCATTACATATCTCATTCTCATGTAAAGAATGTCCAGAACCATTTGAGGTAGATGATTTGTTGCCTCTCTTTTCCTTTACATGAATCTATATAGTTAGCATGTTTTATCTCACATGATCACAATGGAATTGACATAATAAATATTTGAACCAGATAAATAAATAGACATCGATCGTATGTTATTGCCTTATTTTTTTCTAGATAGTGTGATATATATGCTTACTTTTTTTAAAAAAAAATCATTATTGAAGGGAATTGGTAAAGAAAATAAATCCATAATTAATCGACAATTGTTTGGATAAAGATAAAGAGGCATGTAAAAGAATATGGTTATTCTTATTGTAATTTGATATTAACAAAATTTGTGTAGTAAGCATGTTTAATTATTTATGATAGCTTACATGTAAGGTTTCATGAATTTGGAATCAATGAATAATTAATCAGTTTATCCAAGATGGATTAAATAACTAGTTTTTTGCTAAAAGATAATTCCATGTAGGGTTCTATGTTACCCTCTTACTTGTTTAAGGGCCAAGAGCCCAATTGATATGATGTTTGTTTTCCTACTGATTAGGTTGTGATGTGAGCCTGGATGGCTGTTGTGATATGTGGGGACATGGAGGCCAGTGGGTTGTGGAAGATGTTGATTCCTAGAGTGGTGAGATGCATCAGTTTATGCCTATGGGTGTCGAGGAGGACACCATAGATGATGAAATTGGTTGGATGTGAATGTTTGGATTCTTACTGATTCATATTGGTTGTTTATCTACTTTACCTTCCCCACTTCTCAAGGAAGATATTTTTTCTTACCATTCTTCTGAAAGGGGCGAAGACGCGCATGGTAAGCCATGTGCTTTCCGTGGTTAGCTTCTCAAGGGAGGATGGGTCTACACTCTTTCTATAGGTGGAACAGATTTGACTTGTAGTTCATCTACTCACCCTGTAGATCTCTCTTGTGTTTAGTAGCATAGAATGTTTTCCTAGAATACCTAGAAATATGGGAAAGTAATTCTATAAATAAATAATTGAATAAATTATATTAACCCATGGGGTTAGAGCTTGCTGGGACACAATGTTGGAGATACATTTATGAAGGGACAATGAACTTTGGGTGTGATGCTAATCAAATTTAATCTGGAATTTTTAATGGTAATTTACTATTTAAATAATTAATTTACATAAATTATAACTGAAAAAAATGGAATGATGTAATATAATAATGTTTTTAAAATGGTTTTGTGCTTATAGGATAAATAGTCTTATAAGTGGCAGTCAGTAGTCCAAGAGACGTTAGCTGTATTTGAGTCTATGACTTGGTTATGCCCATATTTTGGTTGTTTGCTATAATACATTCTATATTTTTTGTGTTTTAATATGGTTCTCCATCCCTTCCAATGGGAAAATTGACACCTCGGGGATTCTGGTCCATGGGGGGGTGTTTTCCCCAACATTCTGGTGGGAGGATTGATTGATGACTACCTTCATTGGCCCCACTCTCTTCTCTTGGTAGTTAGATGTGCTAGAAGTAACAATGGTTAGTTTTCCCCATATATGTGTGTAGAGGGATGTAATTAATTTTGGTTATTCACACACATATATTCTAGATATAGTATCCTATGGACTACAATAGGTGTAATGTGTATAGGTTGCGATGTCTTGAGGATTCTTACTCAGTGTGTGGGATGTAAGGGATTGAGGTGTAACGCCCGACAAATGATACACATTATGTGAGATATGGTGGCTCCTAGAAACTACTTGGTTACTTTATTGCGTGGACATGGTGGTTTTTTTTTTGCATGAGGTTCATGTTGTGGTGCTTCACCCAGGTGTATGTGGACAAGACATTTTGGAGAGAGATGAGAAGGATATGCGACGTTGGGGTAAAGTGGTAAACTAGTGGGGAAGTTATAGTGGGTTACCCTTCATAATATTTATTATATTATATACTCTTGTGTGTGTTACATCGTTAGAGTAGCCATGGTGAGGATAGGAACATAGTATACCTTTTTTGGTGATGATTTAGTTTCAATTGTTGTTCACTGTGCATTAGCATGCTCTATTTACTATTGCACAAGAGGCTTTGTTAAGGATCCTACTGAGTATACTGTTATACACACCCTATGTTTATATGAAATTTTTTTCATGTCTATTGGATAAGGTTACAGATCGGGCTAGTTTCTACTAGCTTGGGGTTTCAGGAGCTGTTTGGGCTTCGTGGTTGCTATTGTTTTTACTTTATTTTGGGTACTAGCAGTTTTCACCTTTCAATTGTATTAGCTTTTCATGACATTACATATGTTTACAGAGGATTTCTTTTATATTTTAGTCTAAGTTGGAGTTGGTTGGTGTCTATATTATCTCTCTCTTCTGTATATGTTCTCTTGGAGGGTAATGTCTGCCATCTATGTGTTTACTATACCCTCAGTGCTAGTCGCCAACCCGGGGCCTACTGGAGGCGGGACTCGGGGGTCATTATCTCACTTATCATTTGGCCACCTAAGGAGGGGGACACATTGTGGGGAGGGGGGGTTCAGATAAAGTTTTATTAGAGGGATGGTTGAGTGATAGGATGGAGTTTGGTGTTAGGAACAATCGAGGTTTCATGGGTTGGTAGGGAAATGGTGTCATTCATTGTTAGCAAGTGATGTAAACACTGGACACTAGTTTAGTCATGGGTATTTTGGTCCCCCTATGATCTGATGTATGGACCTTTATGTTTACAATGACTACTAAAGGAGTTGATATTGGTTTCAGGGTAAAGACCTAGGATGGGATCATGCATCATTTTTACTTGTTCCTATTTTTGAATGTTTAGAATTTTGGATAGGGTAACGTAAAATGAATAAAAGTAAAAATTAATTAATTAATTTTGAGCCTTCCATTTCCAGGTATAGGATCTCTAACTGATTTTTATTATTCAAGTATGGATCTGGGTCGACGTCCTCTTCAGGTTTTCACAGATGATGTCTGACAGGTTGTGCTAGTAGATCGTCGTAGGGTAGAGGTTGACGATGACAACAGTTACAGCAAGACACTCTGAGAGTTTCAGCACCAGAGTATGCAGAAGTACGAGGGATCCATTTTAGATGAAGGCATAGAAGACTATGTGTCCATGGTTGTGACGATTCTATGTTGAGTAGCAAGGAAATGGTGGTTCTTGTTCCTCGGGGATTCTTAGGATTCAAAGATCTCATGGGAGGAGTTCTGAGACATGTTTAGAGTCGAGTTTCTTTTTTCAATCGCGAAGGGGTCCAGTTGCCAGGAGCATCATACCCTTCGACAGGGGAGCTCTAGTGTGAATGATTATGGATTCAATTTCAAGAAAAATTTAGGATTTTTTCGGACTTGTTTCCAGATGAGGAGGCCAAGGTGAGGCATTTCGAGGAGGCTTAGCGTCTAGAGATCCAGCGCTAGGTCACCCAAATTATGATAAAGAAATATCTTGAGGTGTTGGCATGTGAAGAGGTCATCGAGATGACATTGTCCAGAATAGGATCATCACAATATGGGAGTTTTCATGATTCCTCATGAAGAATATCTATTGTTCGGGGTTCCTAGTTTTCAAGCAGAGGGGTTTCCGTTCAGCCAGGGGTAGGTCCCAGCCCTCCGCATCCCGTTTCTCTGTATGCAACGGCACTCAGGACTATTCCAAGGGACTAGATGATTGTTTTTATTATGGTGGTCGAGGTCATCAGTAGTGAGAGATCCCAACATTTTAGAACAGTCATCATACACCATGTGTTCCGTTCTTGGTTCCTCATTTGAGGTAGTTCCATCCATGGCAGTAGCAGCAGGTTGCACCAGCATTTGATCAGTAGTGGGTAGATGGGGTAGGAAGAGGACTACCCTATGATTCTCCCAATCTTCAGAGATCCAAGCACGACCATGGTTGTGGTTTTCATTTGGGTCAATGAATTCAAGTAGGAGGTCGTGGCAAGCTTCATGCTTTAGCATTTCCAGCTCTAGGAGAGCCAAATGTCATTTAAGGTACCCTTTTCTTGTTTTCTACCTTGGTAAATGCCTTATTTGATTCAGGAGTAACACTCACTTCATATCACCAACCCTTGTTCAGTCTTTGAGACTTGAGGTAGAGAGGCTTCTAGTGCCCTTGGCATTGACTACTCCAATTGGAAACCGAGTTGACTTGTTTGAAGTATGTAGAGACTGGGATCTATTATTGGGGAAACACCCTCTTGGGGAGATTTATTATAATTACGAATACAACCATATTATGTCTTCATCGGCATGGATTGGTTGTATTCAGTTTAGGATAACATGGAATTCTTTAGGGGTAGGTTGTGTTCCTCGATGAAGATGGAGATCCAGTGGTGTTCGTTGGCGAGTGAGACCCTTAGATGGGTCAGAGGCCTGTTTTGTCCTTATCATTTATGATGGCTGAGCTGATGCTGAATTCTTCAGAGGTTCAACAATTGGTGTTTCCTAGGGTCGTAGATGAATAACCCGATGTCTTTCCGGAATTGTTTATAGCCTTACCCCATAGAAAAGAGATCATGTTTGGGATCGAGCTACAATCAAGAGAGTCTCCAATATCTATTTCTCCATATAGGATGGCCCCTATTGAGTTACGAGAGCTACATATATATCTTGGTTGTATGTTATAGTGCAGTTTTGTTCAGCCGAGTGTGTCACTGTGGGGCACTCCAGGTTTGTTTGTGAAGAAGGCTGACTATAATTTTTGGTTGTGTGTCGATTATTGTCGCTTAAACAATGTGATAGTGAAGAATCGCTATCCACTTCCACGAATTTATGATTTATTCAATCAACTGAAGGGTGAAAATTGGTTCTTAAAGATAGAATTGTGGACAGTATATAATCAAATGCATGGGATGGATGAAGATATCCTAAATACAGGTTTCCATTGTCATCATGGGCATTATGAGTCTGTTGTTATGTTGTTAGGTAGGATGAATGCTCCAGCTATGTTCGCGAGATTTAAAAATGTTGTGTTCTGTGAGTTCCTGGACAAGTTTTGGTGGTTTTCATAAATGACATCCTTGTGTACTCCACGTATGAGGAGGACAATACTGAGAATCTAAGAGCCATTTTGGGAGTTCTTCGTCAACATTAACTTTTTGTGAAGTTGTCAAAGTGTGAGTTTTGGGATCGAGAAGTCAGTTTCTTGGGGAATGTTTTGTCCTAATATAGAGTAGTTATGGATCCATATAACATAGAAGTGGTTGTGTCATTGTCATCCCCCAAGACTGTGTCAGTGGTGTGAAGTTTCCTTGGTCTCAAAGGCTACTATAGGAGGTTCGTAGTCAATTTATCTCATGTTGTGACTCCTATTACATCTTTGAACAAGAAGGAACATGCATTCATATAGACCGATCAATGTCCTATAGTTTTTTATTATATAAAGGAGAAGTTACTAAGTGCTCCAGTTCTTCATCTTCCAGCTGAGGGAGTTCAATTTGATATTTTTTGTGATGATTCGCATCAGGGGTTAGGCTGTGTTCTGATATAGAAAATTTCAATTGTTTCTTATGGTTCTTAGCAGTTACATCCCCATGAATGTAACTATTCCACCCATGAATGTGAGTTGGCAGCCATGGTGTTTGCTATGAATTTGTGGATACATTAACTCATTAGTGGGTGCTTTGTGGTTTTCACTGATCATAAGAGCCTAAGGTATGTTTTCTCCCAGCATGACAAGAGTTTACAACATCATCGATGGATAGAGTTCTTACAGAAATATGACTTCGAATTATCGTATACACCTATAAAGGGGAATGTTGTAGCTGATGCACTGAGTCGGAATTCACGTAGTGATGTAGTGTGTGAATTTGGTGACTCCTAGAGAGTAATGCAAAATCTATCAACATTACATCATGTTATGGGAGAAGTTGGGGGTAGATGTTGTCTTTTCCATATGAAGGTTCAGTAATCTCTGGTGCAGCTGGTGGAAGAGTCACAGTTGGGATATCTATTGGTGGAGGTCAAGAGAGACATAGTTGTTTATGTCGAGGCCCCTGATGGTTGGTGAGAGGATAAACAACACCTATTGTTGTATCATGGAATCATATTTGTTCCTTTGATGTTGTGTGAGACAGTTCTCAGAGATTACCATAGTTCTCCATTAGTAGTGCATCCTGGCGTGACAAAGATGTACTGAGCCTCAAGGATTCAGTTTTGGTGGCCTCGGCTGAAGCATGTGGTTGCAGAGTTTGGGTCTCGATGTTCCATTTTCCAGAAGGCGATGGCCGAACACCATGTTCCTGGTGGTCTACTCCAGCCATTAGATGTTCCTCAATGGAAGTGGGAGGACATCTCAATGGACATTTTTACTAATTAACATCGAGCTCAGGGAGGGAATGACAATATTTTGGTGGAAGTGGATCGTTTAACAAAATCATCCCACTTCATTACAATCCAAGAGTCTATCTCATTGGAAGTATTGCTGAGGTAATATATAGATGAGTTGGTGAGACTTCATGGAGTCCCAAGGATGGTCATTTCTGACCGAGATCCTCATTTTACCTCTAGGGTGTGGAGCGGTCTCCCGCATGATTTTGGTTCTCAGCTATGCCTTAACACTGATTTTCATCCTCAGATGGATGGTCAAATAGAGTAGACCCTTTCAAACTATTTAAGACATGTAACGCACTTGTGTTCTTGATTTTGGAGGTTTGTGGATGAGGAACATACCCTTGGTGGAGATAACTTATGAAAATATTTTTCACTTCACCATCGGTATGGAGCTGTTTGAACCCTTGTATGGCCAGACATTCCGTTCTCCGTTGTGATAGACTGGGGTTGGAGAGTCATCAATTCTCAGACTGGAACTAGTGGGGAATTCAACCGAGATGGTTTAGGTGATTCGTGAGAGGATGAAGATAGTGCAGGATCATCAGAAATCATAAGCCGATCAAAGGACGAGACCCATATGGTTTGATGTTGGGAATCAAGTGTTTCTGAAGGTGACTCCCCATCTTGGGATGTGAAGGTTTGGTTGTGGGACCCTGATTTTTTGGGCCTTTTGAGGGTTTGGCTCGTGTTGTAGCCATGGAATATCGAGTATCACCTCCCCTGCAAATGACCAGGATTGAAGATGTTTTTCATGTATCACAGCTCTATTGTTATCTTTATGATGACTCTCACATCATTGATTGGGGAGAGATCGATATTGATTATGATGTGACCTTTGAGGAGAAACCAGTGGAGATCCAAGACCGCAAAGAGAAGGTGTTGCATGGGACTTCTATCCCCTTGGTTTGTGTCTGGTGGCAACGTGGTGGCATGGAAGAGAGTACCTAGGAATGTGAGTCACATATATGTGCTCAGTACCCAATGTTTTTTTATGTTTAACTATTTTCATGCCCAGATGTTCGCTTTTTGGTTATAGACATCTCATTTTTATGAGATGGCTTTCTTTGGTTGTTTCTTGTGGCTTCCTCTATTTTGAGAGGTATCTCAATGGGTGGTTGTTCAGATTTCTTTTCTATTTCCTTTTAGGTTGGTCTTTAATTATCGAGGATGAGAATGTTTTGATAGGTATTTGATGTGATGGATCAGACTACTATGGTCCAT
The DNA here is from genome assembly GCA_963277665.1 of Viscum album. Lineage (NCBI taxonomy): Eukaryota > Viridiplantae > Streptophyta > Magnoliopsida > Santalales > Viscaceae > Viscum > Viscum album. Next base: position 77,896,734 of record OY728152.1, on the reverse strand, counting down.
TCCATTGCGAAAATATGGTGTCTAAGGTGTCCCACAAGGTCATGGTGACTTATCCCCAACACTTTTCAAATTTTCAAATTATGAAAATAGTTCCATCAGTGAGACCGAGGTGAACAATTCCAAAGGTGGTACTGAAGTGAATAGTTCTATTAGTGCAACTAATGTGAACAATTCCATCGGTGGGACCGATGTGAATTGTTCAATCAGTGAGACCGATGTGAACAGTTCCATTACTGAGACCAATGCGAAAAGTTTCATCGGTTCGACTGATGTGAATAGTTCCATCGATGAGAGTTATGTGAAGAGTTCCATCAAATCGGTTTGTCATTCTGTGAACAATACTATATGATCAGTGAGTTGTTCTGTGAATAGTACCATCAGATTGGTCTGTTGTTCTGAGAACAGTACCATTACATTAGTTTGTCATTTTATGAACAGTACCATCAGATCGGTGAGTCGTTCTATGAACAGTAACATCAGATCGGTGATTCCAAGATCAGTGAGTCATTTTGGGAATAGTGTTTCCAGGATCGGTGATTTATTCCGTGAATAGTGTTTCCATGATCGGTGAGTCTAGGATCTGTGAGTTTGGGATCGGTGATTCATTTTTTGAATAGTGTTTCCAGGATCGGTGAGTCCTAGATTGGTGAGTGTACAGTGTTTCTAGAATCATGTAAAGTGTTTCCTGGATCGGTAGGTGTATAGTTTTTCCACGATCATGAACAGTGTTTCCGGCTTCCTATAGTTCACCCCTTTGACATTTTCTTTGACGTAAAACACATTCAAGGCTTTATTTTTTGGGATTAAAGGCCAACTAAAACCTCATAACTCCTATGTTAATTTTACTAAGTCCAAGAATGCCTTTACTTTTTCAAATAGTGTGGTTTAATACAATCCACTTTTAGTGGAAAATCTATCGTATCTTAAACAATTTCTCTGTTAAATATTCTAAAGGGACAAGATATTGTCCTCCATTGTTCTCCCTTCTTGTTCCCTGGTACGAGACGCTTGAACCTTTCTTTCATTGCATAGGAGCGGTGTGATTGAACTTTAATACTCGGATTGTTTCCCATTGATGTTTCTTACTACTACATGTGCACCTCCAGTTTTGGGGCAAGAAGCTTAGAAGGTATATTTTTTCATTGTTTGTTTGGTTCATTTCCTTCTGATTCTCCTTGACCTGTTATGGTATGTGATATTCATTCTTCTAATCGAGTTTTCATGAGTTTTGGTTGGTGCGGTCGTACCCCGAAATCCTTAGGTGGATACAGTTGTCACAGTATGAGGTGATTGTGAATCCGTTTTGTGGCTCGTTTTCGTATAAAGAACGTCAAGAACCATTTGAGGTAGGGGATTCATTGCCTCTCTTTTCTTTTACGTGCAACTATATAGTTATCATGTTTTATCCCACTTGATCATAGTGGGATTGACATAATAAATATTTGAACCAGATAAATAAATTGGCATCTACCGTATTTTAATGCCTCTTATTATGATAGATAGTGTGATATCTATTCTTGATTTGTTTAGATTTTCATTCTTGATGTAAATTGGTAAATAACCTAAATTTGGAATTAATCGATAATTGTTTAGATAAATATAAAGAGGCATGTAAATGCATCTGGTTCTTTTTGTTGTAATTTTATGTTTATCAAATTAGTGGAGTAAGCATGTTTAATTATTTGTGATAGCTTACTAGTTAGTTTTCTTGAATTTGGATCATGATAATAATAAATTGGTTAATCCAAGATGGATTAAAGAACAAGTTGTTTGATAAAAGATAATTCTATGTAGGGTTCTGAGTTACCCTCTTGCTTGTTTAAGGGAAAATATCCCAATAGATATGATGTGTGTTTTCTTTATGTTTGTGTTGTGATGTGAGCCTGGATGGATGTTGAGATATGTGGGGTCATGGATGCCTAGGGGTTTTGTATCAGTTGATGCATAGAGTGGTGAGATGCATCGGTTTATGCATGTGGGTGTAGGGGAGGACACCAGGGATGATGGAAAGGGTTGGATGTGAATGATTGGATTCTTAATGAATCTTATTGGTTGTTTATATTTGTAACACATCCCACTACTCAATGAAGCATCTTTTTCATACCCTTCTTCTGAAAGGGACGAAGACACTCAGGGTATGCCACGTGCTTTTTGTGTTTAGGTAATAAAGGGAGGATGGGTCTATGCTTTTGTTATAGGCGGAAAACACTCGACGGTTAGTTCATCTACTCATTGTGTTGAGCCCTATTTTTTTAGTTTCATTGATTTTTTTTCTATAATTCTATTGAATATGGGAATGTAAGTCTGTAAATAAATACTTGAATAAATGATGTTAATACATGGTGTTGAAGCTAGCTAAGACGCAATGATTATGTTAGAATTTTGAAGGGACAACAGACATTGGGTGTGATGCTAATGAAATTTAATGTGGAATATGTAATTGTTAATAAATGTTTTAAGAACTATTTAATGTAAAAAATAACTAATAAAAAGGAAATGATGTAATGTTATAATTTTCATAAGTGGTTGTGGGCTTATATGATACATAATCTTAGAAGTGGCAGCTGGGATTCTGAGAGATGTTAGTTGTAGTCGAGTATAAGTCTAGGTTATTCCCATAGTGTGGTATTCTGTTATAGTATATTCTATAATTTTTGTGTTTCTATACAATACTCCACCTTGTCCATTAGGGAAACTAACACCCTAAAGATTCTGAGCCCGGGGGTGTGTTTTACCCAACATTTCGGTGTGATGATAGAAGGTTGACTACCCACTTTAGCCCCACCCTCTTCTATTGGTAGGCAAATCAGTTAGATTTCCCCATATAAGTGTGTAGAGGGCTGTAATGGCTTGGGGTTATTCACACACATATATTCTGGATATAGTATCTTATGGACTACTATAGGCGTAACATGTATAGGTTGTTACTGTTTGAGGATTCTTACTCAGTGTGTGGGTTGTAATGGCTTGAGTTATAATGCCTAATGTGTGATACACGTTATACGAGATATGGTGGCTCCCAAAAAATACCTGGTTACTTTAATGTGTGGCTGTGGTGGTTTTGTTTCATGAGGTGCATGTTGTGGTGCTTCACTATAACACCCCGAGATTTTATGAGAAATATTTTTTTTATTTCATTGATGTCTTGTACGCTACACCATGATTAACATGCATTATACGCAACACCGTATTAGTTTCCAGTATACGTAGATACTATTCTAGTCTTGTGTCGAACGCGAGAGCAACCTTCCTTGATACCATTTGTTATACGCAATACCGAGTTTCACTAAACAAGGTATTACTATAATATTATCATGAACTAGCCATTATGAATAGTAAGACCCACTTTTTGAAATTTTATAAATTTTATCATTCAAAACGGACTTCATTTTTGGATCTGGAATATCCAAATTAGGCTAGGGTGAATTTTGGGTATTTTTATGAAAACTTTCAATTTTTGATGAATAGTGAAAACAATCGGTTACTATTTAAAAACCAAATTTTTATTTAAATAATTATTTATTTCATTGAAATTTATTTTAGGTCAAAAAAGATACATAATACCTATATAAGTTCAATTTAATTCATTGGAGTCATTTTATAATAATATAGATATATAAAAATTTTATTGAACATTTTTACCGACTTTTACCCACCTCATAGGAGCATTTGCAATTGTACATAAAACATAATTTTACCACTTATATGAGTAGAATTTCGAAAATCTGAGAGACAAGGTTAATATGAAAGAGTAAAATGTGGTTCAATAAGATAAAAATAATTTTTGGTGAATAGTAACTTTTTACTTTTATTTACCACGGTTAAAAGTAAATAGGGAAATTAAGGGTAAAAATGATAATATTATTACCCTAACACATGTCCTAATTTTATTGGATAAGTTTAATTCTACCAAAAACAACCTTAGTAATAAAATATTACCCTTTAGGACCACTTAGACTAGATTACGACACTTACTATTATTTTATTTAAAGAAGAGTTAAATGAGTTAAAATCAATGTTTAATAAATAAAAAAAATTATATAGGTTTATAAATAAGATAAATTCATACATAAATATTCATTAGAAATATAAAAAGATTTCCTACATAATTTTATTTTGTTTATAATTTTTAGATGTTATATAATTTTAATTATTTATGACACAATGATGATGCAGTAATTACCATATTAAAGAAACATTAACATAATTGATATTATAAATACACAAATAAATATAATTTGAGACTTTTTGTGAATTAAACTAATTTTATAGGTTAATATGACATGTTTTTATTTATGTACTTAACTTTTTTCGAACTAATAATGCTTTTATGATTTTCTCAAAATTCAATTACCAAATAGTGTCAAAATTGTCATAAAATTGATTTTAAAAAATATTATATTATTTATTGTTATTAAATTCCTAAAAATATAAGATTCATCCAAATGACTTATATAAAGTTATATATATTAATAATGAACCACTTGGGGTTCGTTTGGTTTGTTATAATATGTTTATTAACCATATAGTGTAAGAAAACAAGAAGACACTGTAAAATTTAAAATTATTTAACTTAGATTTAAAACAAAATGATAATTTTAAAATAGTAACCTAAATTTGTCTAAAACCTATTTGTAGATATAATTTAGACCCATACCCACTTTAGCATCGAAATAATTCACTTTTTTCCATTATAAACCGAATATGACTGTATTATAAAATAATATTTTATGTTTTTCCTATAGTGTCCCTCCCCTCCCTTATAAAAGGGAACCTCCTCCTTCTCCTCTTTACAAAATTTTGAGCCTTAAAGCTCAGAAAACCCCAGACCATTTCACATCTCCACTTCCCTAGCTACATTCTAGAGGTTCTGGTCTCCTCCAAAGACCAACTCTAGAGCCTTAAAAAGAAGCTTAAAAGAGGTACGTCGAAGAAGAGGTTATCTCTTCTACCGATTCTTTCATGTTTCTTTCTTCTTCTACATATTATTCGTTAGTTGTTTCATTATAAAGTAATAACATAAGTATCAATAATATACTGATATTTTATTATAAATATGAAAAAACCCCATTTCACCTTCTATCCATCCTATGGAAAATGAAATCACTGCGCGTGCGTACGTACGGAATACTGTCCCCATGCTATGGTGTAATCTGTTTTTCCACCACCACATTACTCGGATGTGTATAATGGTGTAAATAATAACTATATATTGTTATTATAACATAATACTGATTCTGATGTATTATATCATCCACTCCAATTAAATTCAATAATTATGGGAATGATATCATCGCTCGTGCGTACATACGAATTACTGTCTCCATGACGCGATGAGATTCATTCTCCATGTTAACAATTTAAGAATTATTATAAAGTATATATAATGAATAATAATGAAATATATGACATGATAATGCTACTAGAATTATGTATATATATATTTCATCTACTTACTTAAATTCAAGTCAATAAGGAATGGAAAACAACGTTCATGTGTTTGTACGGCCTACCATCTCCATGAACGCGGTATTTCATTTCATTTATTTATATATATATATATACTGAATATATATGATATATAAATAATTATTTACATTCTGGAAGTAATTAAATCATGATATAAGTAATAAGAATATCATGAACAACATGTTCAAACACGTACGATAAATAAAACAATTTTACCAAAAATGCTGCTTTAACATGGAATTTACAAAAGAAAAGGTAATATAAAGTCATAAGTGAAACATATATGATATTATAACAATGAATATGATTCCTTAATAATCCAATGACATTATTTAAATCAATATACCAGAGGTTCAGATACGTATGAAGCATATCAGACCTAAGGTAAGGGGTAACTATTCTAATCTCGTTCTTATCCGAGATTGTTTATTCGTAAGTATTTACTGGGGATATTGTTATCATCCATGTACATGTCTTCTAAAATTGTTTTCATATATTTTTAAAGTTCTTTTTACCCATTTTTTACTTTTACCACGTGTTATTAAAGGAATATTTCTTTACCATATGAGAAACTTTTTGACTTTTCCGTTAAAAGTATTAAGAGAATGTTTTTTAAACTTATACAGCATGAACGGATTTTTACGGTTTTATGACACCTTATTTTCATGAATCATACACTACAATAATTCTTGATTATTTTCAACAAAATCCTTTTCTTTTTAAATTGCATTGAATTTTTTGAAAAGGAAATGATTTTGAAGAAGAAAGGATATTTTCCTCAATAATTCATTTCAAGTGTTTTGTCAAAACTATTTTCCATCTAAGATGACATTATTTAGTATGATTATGATTCAAGTATAATGTCACTATTTTTTACATGGATTGATTCTTCTTATGATGAAATTATATACATTTTTTTATATGGATTATGTTATGTTGGGATGATGTTTATGAAACCCATTTTATTCTTTGGGTTATGATGAATGATTTATGTTAATTTTGTGGCACAAGTAAGAATGATTTCATTATGAGATGGGAGGGTCCTATATCTCCCTCAAATGAATTGGTTAAATATTTATATCTCATGAGATAGACATGGCTAGAATGGCAGGTTAATCTGGTTCCATGATACAGGGCTGGAATGAGGAGTGAACTCGATTTAGAAAGGGACTCTGTCCACTAAGATGATCTTGGCAGCAATTTCTTGTCTACTATGGAAATAATATCATGTTCATAAAGGTTTTCCACAATTAAATGATTTATTCCCATGCTACTTTATCATGATTTATGTTCCATTATGATCTATTCCTTACGTACTCCCATGTTTTATGTCATTGCTCAAGATTTTGATGTTTAAATACTATATTCATGTTTTTATGTAAAAATTTATATGGTTTGTTTTATTTTCTCCATGATTAACCTTACTGAGCATTTGAGATCAACATTTATATGTTTTATTTTCCCCAGGATATAAAGAAAGGATTTAGGTAACAAAACAAACGGGGAAGATCTTTATGGGAGATGTTTAAGATCATTCACCATGATTAGAAGATTATGTTCCGAGTTTTCAAAGACACTAAACAATTACGATCCTTGTGTGTTTGTTTTTTTATTTATTAAGTATTACAAAAAATTAATGTAATTTCCATGTCGGTCAATCTTGTTTCTCTACAGTTTGTATTAGAGGAATGGTTTAGTTTACCTTTGGAAACTAGGATGCGAAAACTTTAGTGAGATCCCTAGAGATATTTCTATGGTATGTCTAGTGATGTCCCCAAGGTTAAGTATAATTATAGGTTAATGTCCTAGAATTACGGTAACTATATTATAATTAAACCTATGATGTTAGATATTGAAGGTACTACCCCTTTATTATGTTGTTTTCCTAGCATTATTTTTTCCTCTCACACTATTCTTTTTGGGTTTTAGACAATGGCTGGAACCCGAAGGAACCATGTTGATCAATGTAATGGAAAATGGAATGATTGTCCTCTCGAACAACCAAATGTGATGGGAGAAGGTGTGAAAAATCTTATTGTTATACTTACACAAGCTATGAATCATTATGGTCTTCCAAATGAGCAGAGAAAGGAAAAATATTCTTTTGAGTCCTTCATGAGGCAACACCCTCCTTATTTCAAGGGGTCTTCTGATCAACTATTTACTGAACAACGGATCAGTACCATTGAAAATATATTTTCCATACTTCACAGTTTAGAACATGAAAAATTCATTTTAGCTATTTACCGTTTAGAAGGTGAAGTAGACCAGTGGTGGATTCTAATTAATAATACAAGGCCCCAAGATGAAATTGAATCCATGGAATAGAACGAGTTCAAGAACTTGTTTTTCAATAAGTACATACCTCATATTCTTTGAACAAAGATGGAGAAAATGTTCCTTGAGCTTAAGAAAAAGGATGATGAATCTATCCGTATATTCGAAGTGAATTTTACTAGGCATGAATGTTATGCATCTGGATTTATCATCCAACATGAATGTAAAGTTGATCGATTCTTCAGTGTCTTAAAACCTAGTCTTCGAAGGGAATTAACTATAAGGGAATTCAGTAGTTATGATGAAATTGTGAGTTGTGCTATCAAGGTAGAAATGGAAGTTGGTGTTACATTAACATATCATGCTTTTGACAAGAAATGAAGGATGTAGTTTAAAGAGAAATCTAAGAACAATGGTGAAAATGATATGAATGCTTCTTTATGCTCAAAGTGTGGAATGAAAGATGGTGTAGATTGTCTAAAAGGTACTAGAAAATGTTATAAGTGTGGAAATTAAGTTCATAGAGCAGTTGAGTGTAAATGTAATGGGAAAATGTTAGCTAATTATTTGAATAGATAAATGATTACAGAGAACGCTCCACCAACACTTCAATGCTACAATTGTAAGGAAATGGGGCATTATTCTAATCAATTCCCTAATGCAAGGGTTAATGATGATTCACGTGAGCAACCTCTAAAGGAAAAGAAAAAATGGATGTCACATGCGATAACTATTTGTGATGTTGAGAATGAAAATGATGTTGTGGGATGATTAAGTGTTTATGCAATGGGATTTCAAAATAGTATCACTGAATCTCATTTATTGTATCATGGAATTTTGGAATATCTATGTATTGGTTTTCAAGAATTTTATGGTACCGATAACAATGAAAAGTGATTGAAATATTTTTGGAAAGAAGATGATATGCTCATAATGAAGTGACAAGGAGAAAATGAAATGTTTGATAGTATTAGTGAGCTCATATAAGGAAAAAGTGATATCATGGTTTGAGTATATAGAAATTTTGGGATTTTAGTATGTGGAATGAGTTAACATTTTACTTCATTAATGTTTTCAATAAGGTTCTATGGTAATTCATATTTCAAAAGAATACATGATTAAGGTATTCACATGATTTTAATTTGACCAACAAGATATATCTTATGATATATTGGGTACAAATGATGGTATTCACATGCTTGGTTGATGACATTTCTAGTAATCTTTTTCTTTATACTATGAGCTTGGATAGAAGTATTTTGGATAAGCATAAAGATTTGAAACGGATTATGTTGGACATAAGATAATATTGTTTAAGGATGTAACATTTTTTTGATATTATTTCTGTAATGTTATAATAATGCAGTTTTAAAGAAAAGGACAACATGCATGACGGATGACAACCCATCACGTTGGACTAGGTTGCGGGAATCAAACCCACAACTGAAATGCGACAGGCCTTTATCACATACCTCTGTCCTAAAGGAAGTCTCTGGTTAGTAGAAACTAGTTTTATTTTATTAAGCATTATGATAGATAAAGTATAAGTCCATTTTTGGAACCATATATGATTAATCTCACCATAAGATGAACTTATGTATATAACTTTTTCTAACCTTATGTTTGAGACAGATGTAATGACCTATCATTCTATCGCATGATTTGATAACACTTAGGGGGAAGACAAATTCAACATCATTTCTTTAAGAGATGATGTGGAAATTGATCAAGGCACAGACAATAGTGACATTGTACCAAAATGAAGTAAGTATTTTTTTTAATTCAAAAATGCTTCCAGCTTAGGAAATTGATCTTGAAAACCAAAAATGTTGTCCTAGTGCCCTCATATCTGATGAATCAGATGGAACCTTAGATCATCACAAATTTATGTCTTTGTGATTGTTGGATTTTTCATATCCATGTCCTCTACCACTCTTTATCAGAAGTTGATGGTTATATTTCCCTTCCATATTCAATTTTTGATGAATAGTGAAAACACTGGGATACTATTTAAAAAAAGACTTTTTATTTAAATAATTATTTATTTTATTGAAATTTATTTTAGGTCAAAATAGATACATAATACCTGTATACGTTCAATGTAATTCATTGGAGTCATTTTTATAATAATATAGATATATAAAGATTTTATTGAAGCTTTTTACCGCCTTTGACCCACCTCCTTGGAGCATTTGAAATTGTACGTAAAACATAATTTTAATTCTTCTATGAGTTGAATTTCCAAAATCCGAGAAACATAGTTAATATGAAGAAGTAAAATGTGGTTCAATAAGATAAAAATAATTTTTTGGTGAATAGTAACTTTTTAATTTTATTTACAACGGTTAAAAGTAAATAGGGTATTTAAGGGTAAAAATGATATTATTATTACCCTAACACATGTCCTAATTTTATTGGATAATTGTAATTCAAACAAAAACAACCTTTGGAATAAATATTACCTTTCAGGTCTACTTGGATTAGATTAGGACAATTATTATTATTTTATTTAAAGAAGAGTTAAAGGAGTTAAAATCAAACTTTAATTACTAATTTTTTAATATAGGGATATACATAAAATAAATTCTACTATTAATATTAATTATAAAGCTAAAATTATTTCCTAAATAATGGTATTTTATTTATAATTTTTAGACATTAAAAATTATGACACAATGATGATGTAGTAATTACATTATTAAAGAAATATTAACAAAATTGATATTATAAATGCCCGAATAAATATAATTTGAGACTTTTTATGAATTAAACGAATTTTATAGGTTAATATGAAAAGTTTTTATTGATTTAATTAACTTTCATAGAATTAATCATACTGTTATAATTTTCAAAAAAATAAACTACCAAATAGTGTCAAAATTGACATAAAATAGTTTTTAAAACATATATAATATTATTAACTATTATTCTATTCCTAAAAATCTATGATTCGTCCAAATTAATTATATAAGGTTATATATATTAATAATGAACCACATGGGGTTTTTTTGGTTTGTTATAGTATGATTGTTAACCATATAGTGTAAGAAAACAAGAAGACACGATAAAAGTTAAAATTATTTAATTTAGATTTAAATCTAAATGATAAGGTTAAAATAGTTACCTAAACTTGTCTAAAACATATTGGTTGAGATAATTTAGACCCATCCACAATTTAGCTTATAAATTAGTCACTTTGGAGCTGTTATATACTGAATATGACTCTATTATAAAATGATATTTTATGTTTTTCCTAAAGTGCCCCTTTCCTCCATTATAAAAGGGCACCTCTTCCCTCTCCACTTTACACAATTTTGAGCCTTCATGATCGGCCAAACCCAGACCATTTTTCTTCTCCACTTCCCTAGAAACATTTTGGATGTTTGGGTCTCCTCAAAATACCAACTCTACTTCCGTAAGAGGAAGCATAAAAGATGTGCGTCGAAGAAGAGGTAATCTCTTCTACCGATTATTTCATGTTTCTTTCTACTTCAACTTCTTCTAATTTAGTTATTTAATTATAAAGTAATAACATCAGTATCAATAATATACTGATATGTAATTATAAATATTAAACATCCCCATTTCACATTCAATCCATCCTACGGAAAATGAAATCACTGTGTGTGAATACGTACGGAATACCGTCTCCACGCCGTGGTGTAGTCTGTTTTTTCACCACCACCTTACTTGGATGATTATAATGGGGTAAATAATAACTATATATAGTTATTATAACAGCATACTGATTCTGAGATATTATATCATCCACTCCAATTCAATTCAATAAATATGGGAACAATATCATCGCTCGTGCGTACGTATGGATTACCGTGTCCACGACGCGATGAGATTCATTCTCCATGTTAACCATTAAAGAAGGATTATAAAATATATATAATGAATAATAATGAAATATATGACATGATATAGTTACTTTATTTATGTATATATATATATATGTCATCTACTTACTTTCATTCAAGTCAATAAGGAAAGGAAAACAACATTCATGCGTACGTACGACCCACCGTCTCTATAAACAGTGTATATCATTTCATTTGTCTATCTATTATATATATATATATATACACACTGAATATATATGTTATATAAATAATTATTTACATTCTGTATGTAAGTATATCATGAAATAAGTAATAATAATATCACGAACAACTTGTCCAAACACGTACGATATATAACACAATTTTACCCAGAACACTGTTTTAAAATGGAATTTACAAAATAACGGGTAATATAAAGTCATAAGTGAACCATATATGATATAATAACAGTGAATTGATTCTTATATAATCCAATTAAATTATTTAAATCATTATACAGGAGGTTCGAATACGTACGAATCATATCAGACCTAAGGTAAGGGATAACTATTCCAATATCGTTCTTATCAGAGATTGTTTATTCGAAAGTATTTACTGGGGATATTGTTATCATCCATGTACATGTTTTATAAAGATTTTTTAATTTATTTTTAAAGTCCTTTTTACCCATTTTTTACTTTTACCACATGTCATGAAATGAATATTTCTTTACCATACAAGAAACTTTTTGACTTTTCCTTTAAAAGAATGTGGAGAATGTTTTTTTAACTTATACGACATGAACGGATTTTTACGGTTTTATGAAACCTTATTTTCATAAAGCTTACTCTACTATATTTCATTATTATTTTCATAAAAATCATTTTCATTTAAAATTGCAAGGCATTTATTGAAAAGAAAATGATTTTGAAGAAGAAAGGATATTTTCTTCAATAATTCATTTCAATTGTTTTGTCAAAAATATTTTCCATCTAAGACGACATTATTTAGTATGATTATGTTTCACGTATAATGTCTCTATTATTTAAATGGTTTTATTCTTCTTATGATGAAATGATATCCGTTTTTTTATATGGATTACGTTATGATGTGATGATGTTTACAGAACCCATTTTATTCTTTGGGTTATAATGAGTGATTTATGTTTATTTTGTTGAAAAGGTAAGAGTGATTTAATTATGATATGGGTGGGAACTATATCCCCTTCCCCAATGCATTGGGTAAAATTTAAATCTCATGAGATAGACATGGCTGGAATGACAGGTTAATCCGGTTCAGTGATACTGGACTGGAACGACGAGTGAACTCGATTCAGAAAGGGACTTTTTCCACTAAGATGGTCTTGGAAGAAAAGCATTGGCTACTACTGAAATCATATCATGTGCATAATGGTTTCCACATTTAAATGTTTTATTAACATGCTATTGTATCATGATTTATGTTCCATTATGATCTATGACTTATGTACTGCCATGTTTTATGTCATTGCTCAAGATTTTGATGTTTAAATATTTTGTTCATGTTTTTAAGTTCAAATGTATATGGTTTGTTTTATTTTCTCCATGCTTACCATTACTGAGCATTTGAGCTCACCCTTTATATTTTTTCTTTTACCTAGGATATAAAGAAAGTTTATAGGTAATAAAACAAAAGGGGATGATCTTTATGGGAGATGTTGAAGATCTTTCACCATGATTAGAAGATTATGTTTTGAGTTTCCAAAGACACTAAACTATTCGATCCTTGTGTGTTGGTTTTTTTTATGTATTAAGTATTCTGCAAAATTAATGTAATGTCCATGTAGGTCAATCTTGGTCGCTAGATTCACTTAGGTGTCTGTGGTTAAGCCCTTTTGAGAGAGATGCTAAGGATATGTGATGTTGGGGAAAAGAGACAAACTAGTGGGGAAGTAGTAGCGGGGTACCCTTGATATTATTATTTTATATTATATACTCTTGTATAAATTATATAGTGAGAGTAGTCATGGTGTGGCTAGGAATATAGTATTACTTTTTTTGTGATGAGTTAGTTTCACTTATTGTTCACTGTGCATTAGCTTTCTTTCTTTATTGTTGCACAAGATTCTTCAGGGCGGATCCTACTGAGTATACTGTTATACTCCCCGTATGTTTATATACTCTATTATTCAGGAAAATTGGAGACGGTTAGAGATCAGGATGGTTTCTACAATCTTGGGGTTGAAGGAGCTGTTTGGTAATCGTGGTTGCTTTTTTTACATTCTTTGGGGTACTTGCAGTTTTCCCCATTTAGTTGTAGTAGTTTTGTATGACATTACATATGTGTACATCAGATTTCATTTATATTTTAGTCTAATTTGTAGTTGGTTGGTTTCTATCTTATCTCCCTCTTCCGCATGAGTTCTCTTAGTGGGTAATGCCTCCCATCTGTGTGTTTAATATACCCTCGGTGCAAGTCACCAACCTGGGGCCTACTGGAAGTGGGACTCAGGGGTCATTATCTCTATTCTCTCATTGACAGTCCAGGAGGGGTACACTTTCTGGGGAGGGGGTCGTGACAATGAAACTAAGAAAACAAGTAGTCTACAGAAATATAATTAAATTATCTATATAATTTTAATTTATTTATAATTTTTAGTCATTAAACAATTACCATAAATATTAACACCACAGTGATATAATAGTTATTTTATTAAGGGAAATATCAAATAACTTATATTATAAATATTTAACTAAATATCATATGAAATAATTTATCCAATAAAGTAATTATTAATGTGGTTATGAAATGTTATAAGACTATTTGGTAGTTTTTTTCTTTGTTACCAATCTGTTTGAATTTTATTTAAACTCAATGAAATGGAAAGTGTAAAAATTGACATTATTGATATTTTATAAAAATATAAATTTATTAAATTATATAAAAATCATAAAATCATTAGAAAATACCAAAAGAACTATGATAGGGTCTAAAAGTTAATTTTTTGACAAATTATGGTAATTTTTACCCAAATACGTAAAATTTATAACCTTTAAATACTTAAAATGTTGTTTGAACAATTAAAATTAAAAGAGAATAATTTCGGGTAATTTATAAATAAAAGTTTTAAGATAAAATCAAGACATGTGTAAAAATTATTGGATGATTGGATTTAAAAATATATTCTTACTAACTTCTACATATTTCAAATTGTAAGCTTTAAGATTAAAAAATTATTTTATATAAATTTACTATTTATAATGTTTCTAAAAAGCCTCTCAACCCAATTATATAAGGGCACATCCTCCATCATCTGTTCACTTCACATTGATCCTTAAGGATTGGATACCCCCTGTACAATTTCTATATCAACTTCTCTATTTACATTCTAGAGGTTACAGTCATCTTCAAAGACCGATTCTAGTGCTCTAAGAGGAGATTTAGAGGAAGCACATCCAAGAAGAGGTAATCTCCTCTACCGATTCTTTCAAACTTATTTGTTCTTCTACATCCTCTTCATGGGTTTTTTCATTATAAATTTATTAATCAAGTATAATATATATAATGATATGTTATTATAATTTTGAAACCACTATATTCTACCTTCCATCAAGCTTACGAAAAACAAAATCACCACGTGTGCATACGTACGACTTACCGTATCCACGCTGTGGTGTAATCTATTTTTCACCACCACCTTACATGGATTGGTCTAATGATGGAAGTTATAACTATATATGATTATAAAAATATTAAATTAATTCTAAAATATTATAAAACGCCCAATTAAATACCATTCAACAAATTTAGGAATGATATCGTCACTCATCTGTATGTATGGCCTACCGTCTCCACGACATGATCTGATTCATTCTACATGATCGTCATTAAATATTGATTAAATAGAAGCCTAAAATTAATTAATAGGGTATATATTATGTTAATATAAATTTTTAATGATATAAATATGACCAAATAAGGATAACCATAACATATTCCAAAAAAATGCATAAGATCATAATGAAGTTAATATCCGAATAATGAGTAACAATGAAATGTTATTAATAAAAATATGATAATATGATCATATATGGTAACATAAAGATGAATATGTGTATAAAAAAGGTCAATGAGAATATTTATTCCATATACAGGAGGTTCAGAAACACTAAAATGACATGAAACCTAATATAAGGGATTATTTTGTCTCACATTTATTTCTATGAGACATATTACTTATACCCCACCAATTTGTTTTGTGGGTTGTTTATATTTACCATGAATGTTTTTATTATGAATGTATTGATATTTAAATGTCAATATAATTTTCTTTATTTTATGATCCACATGATTCGACTGATTATAAAATTGGCAATGGATTATTTTTCAATATCATTATTTTCTGATATTATTTATACGTAATTATTTACAAGGGTATATTTGTCATCCATGTCCATGTTTTATAAAAATGTTTTTATAAAATTTTAATAATATATTATGTATTTTTAAATTCATTTTTCTCATATTACATTTAAAACATGGTTTGGAAGTAATCATTCATTCATTTTTCATATGAAGTACTTTTTTGTCTTTTCCCGAAAAAGTATGAGGGGATTTTTTTTAACTAATACGACATGAACAGATTTTTTTGTCTTAATAATACCTTATTTCCATGAATATTAATCTCCATGATTACAAGTTTATTTTAAAATAAATTTTTTAAAAAAAATCAATGTTTTTAAAGAATATAATATTTTTTTTAAAGATGGAAGGATATTTTCCCCAAGAATTATGTTCAAGTGTTTTCTGAAAATTATTTTCCATATATTAAAAATGTATTTAAATAGGGGTGTGTTTATATCCTTATTATTACTATTATTTGATAGTATTAATGATTTAATGGTATTTTATATGAATTATGTTATAATGGAATGATGTTTATGAAGTACATTTTATTTCTTTTGTTATATTTTGATAAATGATTTATGTTTTCTGGAACATGAAAAAATGATTTCATTATGAGATTCGTTGGACCTATATCTATATCTAATGCATTGGTTAAAGATTTATATCTCATGATATAAACATGACTAGAATTTCATGTAAATATGATTTAGTAATACTGGTCTGGAATGACAAGTAATTTCGGTTAAGTAAAACAGGGCTGGGACGTCAAGAAAACCTAGTTTAGTAATGGACTATGTCCACTATCATGGTCTTGGTAAAGAGCCTTAGATAATATGGATAAGTTTTTTGATTCTTATGTGTTTTCCATAGGTTCTTGTTTTATTCCAATTATATGTTATCATGTTTAATGATACATTATGATTTATTCCTTACGTACTACCTAGATTTATTTTATGAATCAAGATTTTGATATTCAAAATATATGTTCATGTTTTGAAATTATTATATATTTTTCCAGGTTTTCACTTAATAATATTTTTAGCTCACCATATTTAGGATTTTCTTTCCCTGAGGATATAAATAATTTTTAGGTAGTAAAAATAAAAGTAATGATATTATAGTAAGATGTTGAGGATCTTTCACCAAGCTAAATGAATGTGTTTCAAGTTTCCAATGACACTAAACTAATGCAGTATTTTGGATAATTTTTTTATAATGTAATTTTTATTCCATAAATGAAATATAATTTTTTTATACGTCATGGTAGGTAGTTATATTTTCTATCATAGAGAAGGTTCTGTCAATATTTGGAAACTAGGATGCACAATTTTAGTGATATCCCTAGAAATACTTCTGAGAATAACTGTATGGATAAGTATATGTATAGGATATAATCCCTAGGTTTTTGTGATAATAATGAATAACTTTTGGTTAAACAAAATATATCATATATTGAAATATTATAAGTAATTAACCTTACATATGTGTTTCTAAGATATGATTTGTGTTTCTCACAATTTCTTTTCTTGTCCAAGTCAATAGCCAGAACTACAAATAACATAGGTTAACATTGAATTTTTCAGATGTGGAAATTATGGTATTTCTAAAGATCAATTTACTAAGTTGAACTATCATGAAGATAATCCTGAAGACAGTTTGAGTATTGGTCATACTGTTGAAGATAAAGAGATTATAAATGACATGTGAAAGGTATGTGATGTTCTTCCAGTTTTGATTACATTAAACAGAAGAATATTGTTTTTGAGATTCCTAAAGATATGATTCATAATATAGAAAATATGAAGTTGATAGATCATGAGTAATGTTTTAATAACAATGTTTGATGATTGAGGTGTATATGATTCGGAGTTCAACTATTATGTTATAAGAATCATAAAATATATAACTGTTTTCAGTATACATTTTTCATTAAGGATTATAAAGGATATGTTGAATAGCTATAAGGATCGCAAAAAGTGATTTATTGGTAAGGTGATATACTTAGAGAACACATGACTATGGGAAAGATAAAAATTAATATATCCCTCATGTTAAGATAAGGATGTGTGGATAAAGAAATGTTGTATTGCAATAAGTAATTTAAATGATTCTCATTTCTTGGGAACTAATCATGGAAGTGTAGACAAGAGGGTTATGTTATCATGGATAAAGTATAATAAATTTTTTAACATAAGGAATTTGACCAATTAGTTTTGGAATAAGGAAAAATTCATTTTATCAGTAAGGATATATGATAATTCAGGTTGTTTTTGTGACTCAGGAGAATACATGATAAAGTGTTCACATTTTTTGGAATGTGACCAACATGAGATATCTTATGATATATGGGGGATTGATGTTAAGTTGCATTTTTGAAATTTTTTCTTTTTTATTGGATCTTCAACTCTCATAAGTATTTTTAGGTTATATATTTTTTAGAATATTTATGTTAATCATTAGATTAAGTTTGTTTGAATAATGTATTATCTCACCATATATGTACATATGAATATTTGATAACGTGTTCTACACTTCTTGTGATAAATATTGAGGGAATGAACTATCTTTAAATTTATGGATCTCATGATCTGTTAATACTTCACGAATGAAAAATTGAACTACATTTCTTTGTATAAGAGATGAAGTGGAAATTTTTCAAGGCACGAGCAATGATGAAATTGTACTGAAAGCTGGTAAGTATTTTTTTCTCATGTTATTCCACATTAGTGAAACAATACTAAAAACCAAAAATGTTATCTTAGTACCTTAATATCCGATGAATATGATGATCGTATAAATCATCTCATATTTATGGATTTTTGGTTGATAACCTTATCCAAACCTTGTTCTCAATCACTCTTCATCAGAACATGATGATTTGATTTTTCTTCCATATCTATGTTTTCACTTCCCACCTATATTATTCAATATGGAATCCTATTGAGCAGTTACTTTGGTTAACCATTGTGTTTGTAAATTTCATTCTTAAAATAATGTTTTAGTATTCCTATTTATGATGTGAGGTTCTTTTAAATAAAGTTTTACATTTTAACCCTTGTATAACCTTGAAGAATTTCAAGGGAAAAAATTTTTAAAAGGAGGGTAGAATGTGACCCCCCATATTTTTATGTGATAGATTCTTTTTAATTTTTTCAATGTCTGGTGTTGTATGCTACACCATGATTATCTGGCACTATACGCAACAACTTATTATCTTGTAGTATACACAATGCTAATATTGGCTTGGGGTACACACAAGATCGTGTTCTTTGGAAATAACTAATTTCACACAAGACCGAGTATATGTGAAAAACTAAATATTATTATGTTTCCTTAAAACCTAGTTGTTAAAATAATGAGATTGAACAATATTATTTAATCCATGGAAATATTTTTACAGATTTATTTAGTTACATATTTTGTGAAAAAATAATTCCCAATAAAAATAAAGCATTTTTAAATTAATGGAAATATTTTTATGAAAAAATATTTATATAAAAATATGTGATTTTATAAAATAATAAAATCACTCCTTTTGTATTTTATTAATGATATATATTTTCAATATATTAACTGTAATGTTTAGAATTCATCATATATGTTGTCTATGCATAATATATGATCAAATACAAAGTTTTAGATAAAGGAAGTACATTCCAAAAAAAATAATGTTTTACATCATTTTGATGGCACAACCATTTTAAATGTAGTTTCTTTTATTATTTATAACTATTTTTTGAAAAAACAAACTTCTGATTTGTAATAGGGATATCAATTTTGTTTTTTAAATTTTGGTATTTTTCTGATAAAATCCATATTTTAGTTAATATTGAAAAATACTGCATTTTATTTCAAAACTACATTTTTTGTCTAAATTATTAACAAAGTTATATTATTTTTTGAATTGGTTAAATTTATATTATTATTATTTATTTTTAATTTAATATAATTTCAATCATTGGAAATAATTTCCCATTGAAACTAGATATAAATGCACGACAATCATCTGATGGGTTTTACTTTTAAAAACACATTTTCTTATTTTGAAAATTGGGATTAATTTTTAATTAATTTCTTCCAATAAGATGATTTGAAAATAGAAAAATGGATTCTATATTTGGAATCAGTAAGTCCAAATTATTTAAATATGTCCGATTTATTTTTGTGTATGACGAATAATCACTATAGTAATTTTTATTTAATACAGTTAATGGTAAATCAGGTGAATTTAGGTAACCATCAATAAGCTATGGACAAAAAAATTACCCTAACACCTGCTAAAATTTTATTTTATTAATAAAAGTGTACCATTAACACCTAACGGTCATAATAAATTTGTTTAATGGTGTTTTTTTCTTGAATTTGACATAATTATTATCATTTGATTTTAATTGTGGTAACAAAATTTTATGTATTAAGAGGTTATAAATTTTTATTATATGTGGTAAATCTCCCTTAATTGGAATCATAATATACTTTTATACCTAATAATAGTCACTTTGTGATTTTAAAATATTTTTATGATTTTCAAATAATTTAATAAAATATTATTTTCAGAAAACATCAACGGTTTAATTTTTTTCACTATTTATTTCATTAAATTTAAATAAAATTCATAAAGTGAGATAACTTAGATACAAATAAATTAAAATTATTATAACATGTAACAATCACCTATTATATTCGTGGATGTCATCCATGTACATGTTTTCCAAAAATGTTTTCATAAAATTTTTACTATTATCATATGTATGTTTAAAGTCATTTTACCCATTTTTTACTTTTACTCCATTATTTTTAATGAATCATTCTTTTATTTTCTTTATGGGGTACTTTTTTGAATTTTCCTTCCAAAGTATGAGAAGAAGGTTTTCTAACTTATACGACATGAACAGATTTTTATGTCTTCATAACGCCTTATTTACATTAATATTCATCTAAAATATTTCATTTATATAGTCATATAAATTTTTTTCATTTAGAACTGCATGGTGTTTTAATTAAATAAATTTTTTTTGACAAAGAAAGGATATTTTTCTCGAGAATTAATTTTAACTTTTTTATTAAAACTATTTTCCATCTAAGATGGATCTATTTAAATAAGGTTATGTTTTTGTATCTATTAATAATATAATTTAATAGTATTGTTGATTAAATGATATTTTATATGTATTATGTTATGATATAATGATGTTTAAGAAACCCATTTTATTTCTTAGGTTCTAATATGAGGAATGATTTATGTTTTTGTGGCACATTTATCCATTATTTCGTTATTAAATTGGTGAAACCTATATCTCCCTCCAATATAAGGGTAATGGATTATATCTCATGAGATATAATTGACAGAAATGACTTGTAAATCATGTTTAATAATATCGGGATGGAAAAACTTGTAAATCTGGTTCAGTAAAATAGGCCCGGAATGGAAAGTAAAACATTTTCAGTAACGAACATTGTCCAGTATGATGGTCTTGGAAATGAGCCTCGACTAATATGGAAATGATTTTCTATGCTAAATTTTTTTTTCAAAAGATTATATTTTATTCAAATTATATGTTATCACGGTTAATTATTTGTTATGATTTTTTCCTTACATACAACCTTGATTTATTTTATGACACACAATAATGATATTCAAAATATATATTCATGTTTTTACATTATTATGGTTTTGTTTTCCTTGTTTTTCCTTTCTGGGAATTTGAACTCACTCTATTTATTTATTATCCATTCCCCCAAGATATAAATAATGATTTTAGGAAGGGAAACAAAAGGTGAAGACATTTATTGCATATTTTTAGGACCTTTCACCAATCTTGGAGAATGTCTGGTGAGTTTTCACAATCCCTAAATTAATATGGTATTTAGAAATATATTTGTGTAATCTATTATGTATTCCCCATAAGAAATGTAATATCCATATATTTCATGATTTGGACATTAGGTAAAAAAATTGATCATCCTTTCCCCCATGGTATCCACCATTCAAGCTCATATAAAATTCCATCCATCACTTATTTTGTGAGTTGTTGAGTTCGTTATAGAACATGTTATTTATCATATATTTTTATAACTGATTAAGAATAATCAAGAAATCTTTTAATCTAATCATGAAACCATTTGGTTTTTGTGTTTCACCATATTTTCCTTCATATTAGATGTTACCAAAATTCATTTGGGTTCCAACTATTTACTAAATCCAAAAATCATATTATTTGATATAATAATAATTGTGGGAAAATAATAAAATAATTTTTAAGATGTTTCTATCATAAAACATTATTTTATATATATGAAACATTTATTTTATCATTTTTCAATCATTTTCATCACCTATTCAAATAAATCATACTGTTTTGTAAATAAAATGTGAATTATTATAACAATAATACATGGAGTGTCAAACAAGGTGTGAAGTAATGCTTGTTTTTGTGCATGAAGTGATGATCATGTCAATTCAAATGATCCCTTCTCAATATTATTTCCCCAAGGTAAAACTACTCTAGAACCATATCCACTAGTAATATATATATTGGGGTGTATATCATGATAGAACCTCATAATCTCTATATTAACAAAATTTTATGATGTTCGTTTATGCTTATCCTCAATGTTTGTCACTAGGTTATATTCCCAAACTTGTGTTTCCCAAAATCTAGTTCCCATGGATTCCACTAAACTTACTCTGATGGAAACTATAAATACTCCAACACTAATAACCTTTTGTAAATGTCATATTTATTATATTTTCATAATATATAAAGAATAATCATTGTATGGATAAAATTGTTAAGTAGTCATGGTAATGTATATTCAGAAATTATTAACACATTAAATTTGAGTAAAAAATTATGACATATTTGTTTTAGATTAAAATCATTCACTCTATTATATCCTTGAATAAAAATCATATTATAGGTAAGGAACATGAAGAAAATGAGAAAAAAAAAATTTGATCTCAAATTCTATGTACGTGATAGGTGTAATGGAAGATATCATTATTAAAATAACATAATTAATGTGGAATGGTAAATAAATGGACACAAAATCTATTTAAATAGTTTTAACATCATGATATGATAAGTAATAATCAATGTGGCAGGGTAAATAACAAAAACCACATTCCATTTAATCAATAAATGGAGAATGAAATTCATTCAGAGATAATAACATATCAAAAATCACATGGATAATAAGTGAGTGAATAATAAAAAAGGAATGGTAATTAGGTGAACACACATTCTATTTAATCAGAAATATTTAATGTAACACATCCATATATAATTTCATTTTGAAAATATCAAGGATTATAATATCTCAATTATTAATGAAGGAAATGATTAATTATTGAACACTATGATCTCTTGAATCATTGTAACTCTACAATCAAGACCATTAAAATGAATGTCTGAAACATCATGTTGAAATTAATTTAATGTAAGATCACTGAGTCACCTCATAAAAATAATAATGCGTCCAGGGGATATATAATTTTTGTCCCAACTCGTCACTGCTTGTCCAAATAATTTCTCATATATAGAATAATCGATTTAATTCATGAACAATGTTCCATATCAAAAAATATCGATATATATTATAGAATATATATTTATAAAAATCCTATTGGAAAAAAATTAACATTAAATGTAAAAAACCAAAATTCGAAATTTTTTATGGCCTACAAAATAAACACACTTAAGTAAAAATATGGATATTTAGGTGAAATTTAATTTAAAATAATCATAGTAATGTTACTATTTCAATGGAATGAAGATAAAAATCAAAAATGAATCAAGAAAGGGAATTTGAATACAATCCATGGTCAACATGAACATTAATTATCCTCATAAACAATAAAGATGGTATTAGTACCACATATTATTTGTGGAGTGTTATTAATATAAGGGGTTGTTTTCATAAGAAAATATAAATTAAAAAACAAATTCAAATACATTCTTTAGTAAAATATCATTTTCACATTGAAAATAAAATTTTAAATTTAATGTTTAACAAAAAAATTATTCCATGTATCCTTGGAATAATATAATGGAATATTTAAAACATTAAGTGGTTATGATAAATTTTTTTTTCACATTCTGAGTATGTTAAAACACTAATTCCTTACACATTTAAAATAACATTCAAAGTGGACTTATTTTGAATATGACTGGAATATTTCATTAATATTAAAAAACACAAAATGTGTAAAAATTTATTTAATAAATAATTTATCAAATTATAAAAACATTTTTTAAAATATCTAAAAATACATATTTAAAAGAAAATATATTTTTTATTGAAGAGTTAAAAAAAATTATATTTTCTAAAAAAACATAATCTCATACTTTTTCTTTTCCATAGAGTATATAATAGTATTATTACATGAAAATATGCCAAATAAATATAGTATGATAAAATAAAATTGGTTTATTAGGAAATTATCAATCAATTTCCATTTACTCAAATTCATGAAATAAATATTCTGATTAGAATGAGATTATAAAATAAAACCTTAAAAGATCATATTATAGAATTGAAAATTATTCATTGAATCAATTATTTTTATCATCCATAAGTCCTTATAAAACATGTTGAAGTATGAAGAATGATAATAAAATATTTCATTAACCATCCTAGATAACATGTTAGGTTAACACCCATGCTTATCCTTTCATAGCCCAAGGATCTATCATGAGCCCTACATGTCAATGACAAGCACCTAAAATAATACATAATAAATTGGTAACTATTTTCCACATAAACAGTCGATAAAATAGTTAAATTCATGTATGAACAAAATAATACTCTATTGAGAGAACATTACCAGAAGTCAAACATGTATAAAAATGAAAATTACAGCTACAAAGTACTAGAAAATAATATAGACAACCCAAGAACCAACAAAGTCAGTAGTTAGAACCCTAGAAATCAGTAGCAACTACTAGCTCAATGGTGTTCTTTCACATTTATCAAACCTAGAAGGCTAAAATATAAAATCACTAAAAGGGACATGTTGGTTATGAGCTGAAATCCTAATAGGGTCTCAATAATGATTCCATATGAATATACCACAAGTAATTAACTAAATAAACCTTCTAATTTTAAATTAATAGTCATGTTTGTAAAAATTAATAATAATAAAAGCATGATTTAAATTTCAATTGATAAAAACATTAATTAATAATGGCATAATAAGCATTTTATATAATACTATTTATATAAATTTACATGGAATGTGTAAATATTTTTACAAAAAATGGAAATATATCAATATAATCACAAAGGAGAAACATGGTCATTTCCAAAGAGCATTGATAGTTCCCTATTAATGGATCCTAACATTATTGAATGGGTGATCACGGAAATATGTGTACACACATCCATTAGATAGAGGTCAAATTTGACACATCACCAACCCATCGAGAATGTGACCAACTATATATGTTATGTCAAACATGTAATGAGTTAATTTAGTGCTCTTCCAAACAAATCAATTTCTACCATGTCTTGTATGTGGTCAAGAATAATAAATAATGGTAAAATTATCAAAAACCTATTCAAAATATAATTCATATGTCTTCCACTAATATATAACAATTATGATATAAAAACTGAATCAATGATTTTTAATCAATTCATGATGACTCCCAAGACATATCCCATTAGTTTCTATTTAAAAAAATTATGCCAATTTTTTTAAATAAATTTCTTAAATAAATTTCAAAAATAAAAATTCAAATTCAAATTCAAAAATAAAATACAAAATTTTAATTCCACAATTTAAATTGCAGATTTTTATTACATAATTTTCCATCAAAATCCACAAATACATACAAATTCAATAGAATTGGGTGGGGGTGGTTCTTTATTTTCCTACCAAATAAAATAAAAAACCAAATCTATATCACATTTAGTTTTCACAATGAATTTGAAATAAATCAGGAAATTTAGGGTTAAGGAAATTGTAAAATATTAAATGAACCACCAATATCAGGACCACATGATCCGGAATCACAACTAAAGAATTGGAAAACTCTAATGAATAAGGTTTTTTATGAATAACCTATATTAAAAAATAGATTCATGACCTAAAACAATAGGTTATAGATCATCGAAATACACTAATATCTAGAAAATTCTTGTGAGGAGAATAGAAGACAGAGAGATTGATAGAGAAGTAAATGGGAATGAATTATTATCGGTAATGGATCTAACAATGATATCGTACATTTGATCTACCATATAGAGGGTATAGAGGATCCAAAGTAGTTATTGGGGGAAAATAACTTGGAAATCATCCACCTATATTTAGGTTTGAGTAGGATTCTAAATGTGGGTACTGTAATTTCTATAAAAATCATAGAATAATTAAATATATATTCAATATTAGCTATACATTCCCACATGGTTTGTCAAATAGTGTTCCCTAACTGTGTGTCCCTACTGGTGGGGGTGAACCATTTCCCCTTTGGGGATCATGGTTTGTGAAACAATGTGCCAATCATGAAAACCCTCCCTTTATAACATTTTATGGTTTTGACTAGAAGATCACACCATTTGGATGAACCTTGAACCCACTGTGTATATCCCACGATCTAGTAAAAAATTTAAAAAAATTATCTAAAGAAACCTAAATGATAACCAATAAAATAATGATCAAAATAGGTTTAGAGGATTACTTGAAAATAATAATATTATGTTACAAAAACCCCATAAAATAGATATTATGTCCCCAAAAATCCAGTTAAGATGTTTCGATTCCAAAAACATTTGGACCCTATTCTCTCATCAATGTCCATATACCCCATGTAGCATGCATAATAGAGCCATACTCCCATTGCACATGAACCAAAGGTATCATCCTCCCACGAAGTACATTGGTTTCAGAGTAATCTATCATAAATAGATTATTAGTCACAAACAAATAAGGATCAACATCAAGATCATTCCTTCTATGAACATGAAATGTATCAAAATGGTTGTTTAGTTAGTGTGAAACATGGAACACATTATGTAATCACATCAAATATGAGGAGAATTTTTATCTTTCCTCTCAAGCCATTGATTATCCAAAAAAAAAGTGAAAATTTAAATAACACCTTATCATCCATTGATAAGTTCAGTGGTCAATAGTGAAGATCAACATAGGATTTATTCCAGATTTTAGCAATCTATATTCTCTCATGATTCAAATAAATCTTTGATGTTGTCTCTTGAACAATTCTTGTGACAAAAAAGGAACATTAAAAAATCTTTATCCAACATAATAGATATTTTTACGGATGCCTATTCAAAGAATAAAAATAACCATCATTATTGAGGATTTGTAGATATTGTTATGTAAAAAATCATCTTGTCCAAAATGTTTATACCAAGCCCCACAATAGTCATGAATGCTTGTTACTAAAATATCCTCAAAAATATTTATGGCTCCTTGTGTATGAATATCTAATTACAGATGGTATGCCATACCTAAACGAACAAATGATCCCAGTTCCTCTAAAATACTTCTCTAGACAAGAGATGTAAAAAAGGGGATCTCTTTCAGAGACTATAACAGATGAAACTACATGAAAAAGAAAAATAAATTTCAAATATAAATTTAACAACTGCTAAAATATGGTTGTATCATGAATGTGTATAATGTGATCTGATTTGGTTAGAATATTGTTCAAAACAAAAATCATATTCTAAATTTTCTATGTATGAAGAAAACCAAACAAAAAATCCATAGATATCTCATCCCACTTCCTAGTCAACACTAAAAGTGGATGAAACAAACCCAATAGTCTTCGGTTCTTGACCATGAAATGTTGTCATGTATAACAATGATAGAAAAAATCACCAAATATATGTCTCATTACATCCACCATAATCATCAACGTTTGTCTTATTTCATAGTAATGGTAAAAATAAATGGTAAAAATTTATTTGGAAAGGTAATATAGACAACTCTTATGTGTATGAATCATAACTGAATGATCAATGACTTGGTTGAGGTAATTCTTATAATATGTCCTAAGATTCCAAGAGTTGTAGTAAATGAAAAGATCACCTAATAAATAAAAAATCCCAAACAAGAACCTAATGTAGCATAAAAGACCACATATCCATGCATGAACTCTCGATGAGTTAATACCAATGCATACATCAAATGATGGTTCATCTCAACAATACTACTTTGAATCATTCAATCCTAAATAATAATTACACCCATCAATGTTAGGGTATCCATCCAAGAGTCTAACTCTTTGAATTACATTAAAAATCTGAGATAATATCCAATTAAAACCAAGAAGATCTGAATTATAGAGACATTTCTTGGTTTCTACCATTTCATAACAACTTTCGACTTTTCAGAATGAACTTAAAGAGCATTTTCCAACCCCATATATAAAAATAATATCACATAATGAATCAATAAATATCATTTCGATAGATTGGAATAAATTATAGGATTTTTCTATAATTCTGTAACGTCTCTCAGATGATGACAAAGATCTAATTCACAAAAATAGTAAACAAGGATGTCATCCACACATAACACTATTGATGTATCAAGATACTCATTTAATATCATGTTCATTAAATTAATAAAACGTTATGATCATTAGTTAAACCAAATATCATGAAATGGTACTCATAATGTTTGTAACTCCTATGAAAGACAATTTTATAAATGTCAAATTATTTTATTATCAACCAATGATAACCAAATCAAAGATAAATCTTCAAAAACCACTTCACCACATTGAACGGGCCTAATAGTTCATCTACCCATGTAAAAAGATTCATTTTTTTGGTATAAATATATTTAGTTTCATGTAATCAACACAAATGAAATGGGACCCATACAATATCTTAGTAAAGATAACCTTCAGCACCGTAGGTGACACACTCAATAATACGATTAATTTCTCTAAAAACCATCCTATTAAGTCTTTAGCTCTTTTATATCATATAGTTCCATATGGTTAGAGGTAATAGATACCAGTAGAGTACCAAAAACCCAATCAATAGAAAAATCTACTTCCTATACCATTAGAAAACTAGATATGTTAGTAGAAAAAATATTAGGATACTAGGAAAAAAATAGCAGAAGACCACTATTCAACGATTACATCAATATATCAAAAGAAAAATTGATATTAAATTCCTAAAATATGGTTATTCATTTCAGACTATACTCGACCTCATGTCCCATTCTCCTAGAAAATAGGGAACTCCCCATCATGTGTTGTAAAAGTGAACTATTTTATATAACAATCAATATAGGATTTATTGGGAATGAGCCAATCAATAATGAAAATGAATACAACAGGTTTTATGTAATACACAATAAAATTCCATGAAAATTAAATATAAAAGAATGATAAAACATAAGACCAAACATAAAGACCATGTTATCTTTTTGTTCTATGGGGTGTTGTAATATCCATCCCATAGGTTAAAATATCTATTGAATGATTTTTTATATTGAAAATAATTTATGAAAATAATGGTTCAGATGCACTAGTATGAAATAAAGCATTCATTGAAGAAGAAATAACAGTGATGGTAGCTATCATAGTTTCTAGAACCATGTCTTCTCCCCAAGAGATTCTTCCACTATGTGAGGAACATTCTATCTAAATACCCATGTCCAGAACCCCTTTTCACAAATAATATAGTAAAACTAATATTTTATTTTGTTGTGATGATCCTTTGCCACTTCATGGGGTATTATTGAATTGGTAGAACTTCTGAAAGTGGCATCTGAATCCTCAAGAACAACATATCCAGGTTTCCTTGGTGAAATACCATTTTGTGTGCCCATGTTTTCTACACATGTAACAAGTCAAAGGTCCTCTAAAAGGCATGACATGTGGTATAGAAAAACCCTACTATCGATAACCACAATGAGAATCATCACACTCAATCTTCCCTTTAAGGGAACTCATAGAAGTTCCATATAGAGAAAAGGGAAATCCCATCATCCCTAACATACCATGAATGTCCATTTCAACCATCAATTCCCTATCTAGCACATCAGTATAAGAAGTAATATTTAATAAGAAAATAAATGAAAACAATATAAGTTCATTGTATCATCTCAACCTGATGAGTATTCATCTTTTAATTCCTCACAATATTATATGAAAATTGTATAAACTCCAAAAAGTGTTTTTCACATTCTACCATGATTCTATCATCATTAGAGAATTTAAAAAACTACATTGCCTTATCCAACACCATAAAAACTAGATTAAACTAGTCTTTGAAAATAACTATAATGTATTTCCACTATAATCCCATGTTCATCATCATCATCATCATAATGTCCCACTATCTCTTTTTAGGAACCTCTAACTTGATTTGGGCGCATTTAACCTTGAATTCATCTAGCATCTCTATGAACTCAAATAGATGATCAATATCTCTCCTCCAATACTCACCATTTTGAGGTTCATTTATCTTTGGAATACTAAAGCTTTCTACATAATGATCTATTGAGTATGAATCTCAAAGTCATACCTATAAGTGTATATATATGGATCCCAAATAAGAATAGGTATAAGTTCTTATCTTATAACATGGACAACAAACACAAAAACTTCTACCATATTCTGTCTAATAAGGGATTTTATCACTGTGCATCATTATCACAATCATCCTAGATCTGAATCACTAATATTATCATAGGAATTATTTTAAAAAACACCATAATAAAATATTAAATATATCATGAAGGAAACATAGATAGATAAATAACGTAAATTAATCCCAATAGATAGATAAACATGATTTTGATTTCTATCAATCCCAAACAAATGATGGTAATATATTAAAACTAATCCTCAAGATATATTTCCAAAACCACCATTGGTGACTTAAGGATAATTACTCTGAGAGATTTCTAGGAACAAAATTTTAACTACCTCCTAAGACTAATGAAGATTATTCAACTACATACAAAAATCATGGTTTGATTCTTATCCTACACCGTTGATGCAATATTATAATGAACTATTTGACATACCCTAATACCCTGACACCCCATTCGATTCCAACATAGCTAAATGGGTATTACCGATCCATAACAATTAGTGAATAGAACATATAATCATACAAGGTAATATGGAAATGGTGTTTTCACATTAATAGTGTAATAAAAATATAGAATTGAATATTCTCAAAAGAAAACTCCATTAGGAGAATATTACCCAAATTCAAGAAGGTATCTAAATCAAATGTAAAATAAAAAACATTGATAAAATAGAATAAAAAACCAAAGTAATAATGAAAAAAACAACTTAATTCCTTAATATCAACATCAAATACCATGTCCAAGTGGTGCTTTCCCCTTCCTTTAACCTTTTAGGAGGACATATAAAAATTCCAAATGGAACAGGGGGGTGTGAAGTTATATCCTAGTAGGGTCTCACCAAGGATTATATAAGTATAAGCCATAATTAATTAACCAACTAAAGAATTAAATACTAAATAGAAATAATTGGGAGTAAAAAATCATATTTAAAAGAAACCATGATTTACATTTCAATTGATGGAAACATTTCTAAACAATATCTTAAAAAAATTCAGTAAATAATTTTTTATAAATTCACATGGCATGTATAATATAGTTTTCAAATAATTTCATATATATAAAAATAAAAAAAAATATAGAAACATGGTCATCATCCCATAGGTACGATATTTCAGGGTTATAGGATCCTCACACACTCAAATAGGTTATCAAGGAAATATGTGTACACACTTCCCTGATACACTGGTCAATGATGATTCGTCACGATTCCACCAGGGATGTGACACAAAATAAATGATTTGTTGCATTTGTAAATCATCAATAGTTTGTTGTCCCAAATAACTCACTTAATACCTATTATTTAATTTAATAAAATAGAAATGAAATATAGTAAATATATATTAAAAAAATTCAAAATAAAATTAACCCATTTTTCACTTCAATATAAGAATTTAGATTTAATAACAAAAAACACCAGTGTGTAATAAATTAATTATTTTTTTCAAGATAAACCAATGGGATTCAGAAATATATAAGACATATTTCTTAAATAGAAATTTGAAGTCAATTTCAACAAATCAATTTCACAATTTAAATTCCATAATTTATATTTCACAATTTACCTTCAATTTCCACTCATATAGCCCAATTTAGTGAAATTGGAGGTATTTACAAATTTAAATACCAAAAAAATTCAAAATCCTAATGTACATTAAATTACGTTTACAAAGTACAATTGAATGGAATTTAATTAAATGAAATCAATTTAGGGATAAATGAAATGGACAATATTATGTAGAACCACCTCCCTCAGGACAGTATGATCATTATTCCCAAAAAATGAAATGGGAAACCACTATGAAGAATGTCTGAAACAATAATAAAATAAAAAACAAGATTAAAGATCAATAATAATAGGTATTTTTATGACAACCCAATTCCATCAAGGCGGTGGAAGGGATAATAAATTGACATGCCCTTCCTTATTCTTGAGTAAGGAGGGTTAATGGCCCCTGATTCCAACCTTAAATGGGCCCTAGAATGGAGACTAGCACCAAGGGTATGTAATGTCATTGAAAATGGATGTCAATACCCTTTTTAAGATAAATAGTATATGGAGAAAAGATGGAAAAATCCCAAACATCACAAAACTTTTATATAAAGGAAACTGAAATCCAACCCTTGAATGATTTAAAAATAAACTACCAAAAAGGTACAAAAAATATAAATAATGTTACCAAATGATTAGACTAATTAGCAGCATAACAACTATCCTGATTCCAGAGCTAGTAAAGTCTAGCATAGTCCTAAAATTCCTTCTAGAAACCTGAAAACAATTCCACAAGTGTAGGGTGAGTATATAAGTATTCCCTGTAGGATTACTAAAGCCACCATTTCATAAGTGGTGAAACATACTAATGCCATTGTGAGAGAACATTATAATCTCAAATCACCTAATAAGGAGTACTAACCAACATAGCCTCACCAAGTCATACTCACCAAATAATGCAAGTCATGTAAAGTAGTAGTATAAGAACATCGACATTTCGGTATCCCATCCCTCTTACCCACTGGTTTGCTGGTCATTCAGAACATCTAACTTATTTATTCTACCACTCTCCAATATTATAGTCCCACTACCACAACCATTACACACACACATGAGCCTTAAACTACATAGAAATCCCACTTAGAGACATCTAGGTCACAACAACCACACCTCCCACCCAAAAACACCTAGGGCTCATCTCGAAGACATCTAGGAAACAAATTGGCCCCAAAAACACCTAATCCTCTCACAAACACCACCAATTTCCCAATTGATCTTGGTATATAGTAAAACCCAAGCCATTACAGCCTTTCTAGAAACACTCAAGTGGTATGAACCCTAAAGAGGGTGTGGGGAATACATTCAACAACCAGCCATCCATCCTCCCACCGGGATGTTGGGAAAGACACCCTCCCCCATGAAATGTGGTTGTACAAATCATGGGGCTCAAAATGTGTGGATTTCATATAGAAATAAAAAAGAACTACTATTTATAAATATTTGTATGAAAATACTCAGCCCAACCTATGGGGTTCCATCAAACAACCATCTCTCATAGAACCACATTTTCTGCTACCCATATTTCCAATACCACACAAACATCCGAAATAAGACACAAGACTAAGACCTTTTCATTTAACCACTATCCATTCATTAATTAAGGGGTTAATTTTAATTTATTTCAGCACTACCCAGGGAGAATGCCATGGAAAAAAATATTATATTCTTTAGAAACCATACAAACCACTACCAAGTCAAATAAAGAATGAAGCTGCCAATAACCATATTAAATGTTATCTCGCCCAATTCATCCTCTCACAACAAAAACCAGTATCCTCTCTACACAACAACGCCCCACCAAGAACACCCATAAACATGAAATCATGACAAAACCCAATCCTAAATCCCCACTTCCAAACCATTGTAAAGATGTAGTCCCACTGCATAACAATTCTATCCATTCCACAATAAATCAATCTGTCATCCTGAGATTCTATCACACATTATATACCACCCCATAAAAAAAAGTAAATGACAAAACACCACCAAACAGAAGCCCTGCTACACAAATTGGCCATCCCCCATACACAAGGTCATTCCCTCTGTCCACCCTCCATACTAGTAACAATGTTACCAACAACAACTTCACACATTCCCCATGAAATACAAAACCCATCCAAAAACAGAAAAAAACCACACCATTAATCCAGTCATATTTAGATTTAGAAATATGGGTTCTTTATTTCCACATTAAACAATAGGGGTGATCACAGAACATTTTCGATCTTTCAGAATAAATTTATATAACCATGTATACGTGATTAATCAAATTTCAGGTTTCAAATATTTATCAAAGCATCATAAAAACACAAAACACCACAAGTGCGCAAGAAAAGACCACCAACAACCATAATTTTCAGGAATTATATCCCATATAATTCAAATCAAGGTTTATGAATAACAATTAAAATAGAAGATGTAACATCATCACTTCCCTGCCATTATTTCATTGACCCATGTTATCTTTTGATAATAATATTCCCTTTCCCTTAATTTATTACTAGTTAAGGAAAAATTATTCGACTTTTTTTCATGAATAAACATTAATACACCCACACCACATGACACAAAAATACTTAGGGGAAGAATATTCCCTACAGAAAACAATAGGCAACCAAAACTCCTCTTTGCACAAAAACATGGGGTCACACGAGCTACAGGAAGGAATCCAATGGAACATGATCAATGGATACAACAGAACACTTGACTCCATGGGGAAGGAGATCCCTTAGTGCACCAAGGGAAAATAGAGGAGGGGACCTCCACTTTAAAAAAAGTCATATCCTATATCATCGGAATGAAAATGATTAAAAATGTTCTTAATATGATATCATGGTCAAGATCACGTGGATTGAATATCTTAATGTCCATAGATAGTTAGGATATTAAATATAAACTTAATATCCTTTTAAACTCCCTTAAAAACACCCAAAAATGCTTTAATCACGGTTTACATTAAATACAACGTAAGAAGGGTAAAAATAGAAAGACTGGGAGGAAATGGAAAAAACTAGAAATTTGGGAAAGGGTGATCCACTGTTTGGTGTGCCACCGTCATAGTGACACAATTACGGTTCAACTTTGGTGTGTCTCCTTTATGAAGACATCATTTCAGTGTGCCACTATCACAGTCCCATATTTTTGGTAAAACCATTTTGTGAAACTGGTGTTTTGGAAAACACACGAATCAAACCACTTTGACCCTCTAAGAACCCTATAAGCACTAGATTTTTAGAATGGAATGGCCCGATGATAATTCAGGACATTACATCAAATACCTCTCAAACTATTCTCATCATATTGAATTTAAATCCAAACATAGAAAATGAGTGGTCTGAATAACCACCCCATAAGATACCTCTTAGGGACAAACCACCTTGCATTGTTCGAAAATTGGAGAGACCACCTCGAAATCCAAGATCACCTCACCGACCATTACTACCCAGAAATACACACAAATACCATAAATCGCACTCTCCAGACTCATGGATTAGGGATATCCTTTTTCTATGTCAGGATACTATCTGCTTTGGGTGGCACTAAGTCACCCGCACAGGTTCAATCACATTCAAATTAATGCATCTAATATATGTGTTAGTTCATCCCCTCCCCTCAGTTAGTACATTTTACACACACATATAGAACAGGGAAACAATTCACCTCATAAAAAATGATTTCAGGAATTACATCATAAGAAAATCACAAACAAATATACCAGATGAAATCTAAGAATAGCTATGTTACTAGCCACACATATATGTCTCTCACTCCCAAGTACTCTCCTCGAGGCCACCATGCCTCTATAACACATGGAATAAAAGAATGAGCCAACCACAAAGCACTGCATCCTCACAATCCCATATTATTATTGGTCACTACACGAATGTCATGTCATCGTTGTTATCCCAGTATCCACAATCAATGGCATGGGAGTCATCGTGTATACACCGAAGGGGATGAAAGAAATGGAATACATAGTGGATCCTCTCCAACTGTGGTGGAATTTCCACCTGATATGCCCCCTCACCAACTCATACCAACAACATGGACGGTCTAATAAACCTGGGATAAATATTTCTCACTCTTCCAAACCTCCACTTCCCACATCTAGGGGAGCCTTCAAGGAAACATGGTACCCAAAATCAAAATTAAAAGGCCTCCTCCTACGATCAATATATGAAATCTTTCGATCTTGTGATTCCTTCATCCTCTTAGGGAAATGTTTCTCCTTCTCTTTCATACTCTCCACCACATCCAGACCAAGAATAGATTCCTCCCCAACTTCCATCCAACTGAAGGGTGAACGACGCGACCTCCCGTATAGATCTTCTAATAGTTCTATACCAATGGAAGAGTGATAGATATTATTATATGAAAACTCTACCAAGGGAAAATGTGGGGCCCAAGACCCATTAATGTTCATAACAGATGTCCATAACATGTCCTCCAAAAACTAGATGGTTCCCTATGTCAGTCCATCCGTCTGATGGTGGAATGAATTACTGTGGTGAAACTGAGTGCCAAATTCATTATATAATCCCCTACAGACTCATGATGTAAAAAATGTATCCTGATCGAAGAAAATGGATCTTGAAACTCCATGTAGCCGAAACACATCATCCACATACCTCTGTGTTATGGCATCCACTATGATCTACTCCTTGATGTCTAAGAAGTGAGATGATTTCATCAACTAATCCACTACTACCCAAAGATCATCACATTATGCTCGAAACATGGATAATCCTATGATGATATCTATAATGATATCATCCCACTTCCACTGTGGAATTTCTATGGGCTGCAACAAACCATCGGAAACATGATGCTCAGCCTTCACCTACTTACACACTGGGAACCATTCCAAAAACTCCACCCCTCCCCACTTCAACCCTAGCTACCAAAACCATTCTTCAAACCTTGGTATATTTTAGAAACTCCTTGATGTATTGCCAAGGGTGAGATATGTAACTCACAGATAACTCCCTCATTCATTTACATGAGGACTAACAGCTTCCTATGGATCAACATCCAATTCTGACTATTCTTTGACCATCCCTCTGAAGCACCACCCTGGACAGCATGATCATGTATCACTTCAGTATCTGTGACTTACTACATAAGGCATTAGTGGATTCCCAAGCTACCTCCTTCAATGACTTTCTGCATAAGGCATCAACCACCACATTCCCCTTTCCTAAGGTGTAAGATATCTCAAAGTCGTAGTCATAGAGAAACTCCATCCACCTTCACTGTCAAAAGTTCACGTATCACAGAGAGAAGATATTCTTGAAGATCTTGTGATACATGAAGACCAAAGAGGAATCCATGATGAGGAAATTTTTCCACAAATTCAACATGAATACGATGGCTGCAAGAACCAGATCATGGGTCGCTGAGTTACACTCATTAGGACATAATTTCCTAGACCCAAAAGAGTTCACTCCCCACTGCTGAATCAGCCCACATCCCAAAACATGACCGAAAGCATCATAGAACACCTTGAACGTCAACCATTCCACTACCAACCTATGAAATGGATCACAGAATAAATTCCCCTTCAGGTAGCTGAAAGCTACGTAACACTATTCACTCCATATAAGGGCATGATATTTTCTAGTCAAAGCTATCAACATATCTGCAACTCAAGAGAAGTGAGGTATGAACCACCATTAATATCCCACTAGAACCAAGAAGCAACAAACATCTACCACATTCATGTATGTTTCCAAAGAAACAAGCCCATCAAACTTTTATTATTCCACTGTTATCCCTTACTAAGACACTGCATGTCTATGGAGGTGTTCCTCTTGCATCTAGAATGTGAACTTGGACAACTTCCCATAGATCTAGTGGTGTTAGGGGACCTACAAGGCCATCCTAAGGTGATCATCATGCTCCTCCTATGAATTTGAGTAGATCATAATATCATTGTTGAACATGAATATGAACCGATCCAAGAACATGTGTAAGATAGAGTTCATGATCCCCATGAAATCTCCTGGTGAATTCGTAACACCGAATGGCATGAACATGAACTCAAATTCCCATACTTCCATGTGAATGCAGTCTTCAAGGTTTCATCCTCCATCCTCAATTGGCGATACCTAGACTGAAGATCGATCTTGTAGAACCATCCTTCTCCCCGTAAATGGTCAAAAAGATCATCTCTTCATGGTAGAGTGTAATAGTTCTTTACTGTTACCTGATTCAGTCTCCCATAGTCTATGCATAGCCTCATTCCACCGTATTTCTTCTTCATGAAGAGAACTGGAGCACCCAACAGTGACTCACTCAGCTGGATAAAACCATTTTTCATCATGTCATCTACCTTTATCTACTACTCTAGCAACTCAGAAGGCTCCATCAGATAGTGATCGATATAAATTTGATAGACATTGGTTTGAAAGTCAATTTCGAACTCAACGTCACGTCGAGGGTGTAGAGTCACAACCTATTTTGTAAAAACAACTGGGAACTCACTAAAAACTCCCAAAACCTCCACCATCTTAGTACCCATTGACCCCTCAAATAACGTTTCTAACACAGAAAGAAGAGGCCCACATGATGACTTCCCTCCTAATGACTATGATTTCCAACAAATGATACACACTAGTTATCCATACCCTAAATCATGACACTAATCTAGAAGCAGTTGATAACTGAATTCTTAGAGAACAACCAATAAATTCCATGGATAACATCGTATGGCTACAATTGTAGTAGAATATGAACCCCACTGAACAGATGCATCCCCAACATTAGTCTACATCCTTAGAAGACATCAAATAGACAGGTCTGACCTCCAACCGGCATGCTCAACGCCAGGGGAAAGAAAAGTATATGTACAACTATTCTGAAGGAATGATCTATAATGGGGAAAAAAGTAGTGAGAAGCTATTGAATCAAACAAAGAACATATAGGAGTACTATTAAGACTGATCGTACCACGAAAAACCTCCTGTCCAGTTATAATTGTTGCCTCATAGGCATGAAAAAACCCACACCTAGATCCTATACCTCTCTACTATCAACCACATCTTGGACCATTCCCTACATGAGGTCCCTAAGGAGTTCCCTATGGCTGGACTCCTCTTGCACAACATACCCACAATTGAGCAGAAGCCCACTACCACGACTGCTGGAAAGGTCTGACAAAAAACTTATTATACGGAGGTGGTTGCTAAACATGCCCAACCCCACTATACCGATCTCAAATCAGGAACTAGGTTCAATATTTTCCATGGATTCCATAGACAATTTTCAGTAGTCACGATCCCATGGTGAAAGGGAGAGGACCAGGAGATTAGAACTAGAACTTCTGAGGCATGATTCTCACTGCCCAAAACCTAGATGGCCCTAATGCCAGAGTCCTACAATGGACTACCTTCCCCTTCGAAAAACTCAGTTAGCTCCCTTCTCGTGGTACACCAACCTACCAGTGAATCATATCGACTACTTCATCCTTCTTTTTAAATTATAAGTATGTAATTAGGGTAAATGGAGTGACAATATACTGGAGAGAAGTTTGGAGTGCCTCCTCTAAGCCTCTATCCCATGAATTCTCATCTAGAAAGAGATCCAGATCATATAGTATGGGATCCGTGAAATTGATCCCTAGTTCCCTCATTGATATACTCCCTTGCTGGAGGGAGAGAAGCTCCAGCTTCTTATCAGCTATCATTATAGAGGAATGAAACTCGGCCCAAAACTCCTTCTCAATGTCATCCCATGAGACATTGGTCGCCACCCTCTAACTGATGTAATGAATCCCCCACTGAAGCACCACTCCCCACATTTGGATCACTTGCAGAGGAACCAAGTACTCCCTTGGAGCACAGATCAAGGTAAAGGAAACTTATTTTCTACTAAAGCCTTCCCTTTGTTTCTAAATCATAAATAATGACTTAGGTCATCACCAGGGTCTACTATTAGAATGAATAAAGGTTATTTTTAAACTAGTCACACTCCTTCACTCGATCGACCCTCCAATGATCAACCATGTCATCCTATTGTGCTTCAACTACTCGTACCACACGTGGGTGACATGCGGGTGCCATAGTTAAAAATGTAAACAAGGAACTCCTAATCCTGGGTAGTATAAAATTTTATTTTAATATTTATTTTAACTACATATTTAAATTAAATTCCCAAAACTCGCAAGACATAGAAGAAAAAAATTAGTTATGATGCATGTATATTTCCTTGGTTATTTACCTGGTAATCAGCATAGCCCCACACTGTCATTTGGTAGCTGTCGAGTCATTGCATCAGATCATTAAGGGGGGATCCTGTGTCCTAGCCAGTCTTCCCTACCCTATTTTAGGCCCCAAAATTCCCAATTACTATTTCCCTACCATCCCATGCAATCCTCACTATTCCTAAATCTGAAATCAATCCTATCTCTCAACCATCACCTTAGATACCATTCTGTCACAACCCACACTATCAAGATGAGGGAAGGTACAAAAAAGTGCCACACCCTTCCATACCCATGATGATAGAGAGATAATCACCCCATAAGCCCAACCTTCAATAGGCCCTGAAGTTGGGACTAGAACCAAGGTTATGTATACTCATATGAATTGGAAGGCATTACCCTTTTTAATAAAAACATGATCGTGAGATAAGATGGTAGAAAATCCCTAAAAACAACAAACATTTATATAAGGGAATCAAAAATCCATCCCATGCATGATTTAAACGTAAAATGTCAAAAAGGTTAAAAAAACTCCAATAAAATGTACTAAAATAAAAGACCAAGTAACAACATAGAAACTATCCTAACGTTTGAGCTAGTAAAGTCTGCCAAGACCCTCAATGTCCTCCTAGAAACCTAAAAATAGTTCCACAAATGAAGGGTGAGTGTACAAGTATACCCAGTAGGAAAAATCAATACACCCATGAACAAGGTGAGGAACATTCTAATTTCCATTCAATTGAATAGAATAACATCAAAGAAACTACCAAGGAGTATTAACCATCCAAGCCTCACCAAGGAACACTCACCAAATAATGTAAGTAAAGTAATTTAGTAGTATAATAACATAGATATTTGGTAACCCCGTACCACATTACAACTAGTTAGCTGCTCATTTTTAACGGTTAATGTCTTGATTCTACCACACATCCAAAATGATGTCCCGCAACCACAACATTACCACACACACATTGGCCTCAAAACACACATAAATATCACATGTAGAGAATTGGGTCACAAGAACAACACTACTCACCCGAAAACACATTGTACTCATCCTGAAGACACATGGGAAACAAAATTGCCCTGGAAACACATAGGTGTCTCACTCACACCACAATATGCCTACTGAATCTTGGGATTAATAAAACTAATGTCACTACTGCATTCCATGATACACTCCAGAAATATGATCCCAGAAGATGGTGTGAGGATAAACATAGTAACCACACATCCATCGTCCCACTGAGATGTTCGGAATGACACTCTCCCCCATGAAATAGGGGTGTTCTGGACATGGTTCTCAATAAGGGCACGGTTAATATATAAATCAAAAAAATATACAATTTATTCATACATGTACGAAAATATTTTTCCCAACCTATGGGTTTCAAACAAATAACCAGCCCACACAGAACCAGGTATTCTACTCTCCATATATGTACAACCACAAAAATAACAAAAATAAATAAAAACCAAACCCATTTTAATTAAAACACTTTTTATTATTTAATTAATGGATTCACATTAATTTCTTAAAGCACCAACTGGGGTAACTACAAAGAACTAAAAAAATTAAAAGCTGAAGAAACCATACCAAACAATGCCATGTCAAAAAAAAGTAAGCTTCCAATAAACTTCTTCAATGTTATCCCACCCAATTTATCCTCTCCCTACCATACCCAAAAACCACACTATACAACAACACCACAAAATACATACCCCTAAACATGAAATCACAGAACAACCCAATCCTATTGCCCCACTACCCTACAACTTCCCATATGTAGTCCCACTATATAAAAAGGCCACACATTCCACAATCAATCAATCTCTCAACCTGAGATTCCTCCTCACCTACTATATCACCCCATACAGAAAGCCCATAGAACAACACCACAAAATAGCAACCCAGTTGCATAAACATTCCATCCCCTAAACAAAAGTTCATTCCCCCAATCCACCCCTCATACAAGTAACAAGGCTATAAACATCAACTTCACACAACCCCCATAAAGTACCAAACCCAACCAAACACAATACATAATCACACCATGAAGCCATGCCTATTAATATTTATCAATATGGGTTATCTAATTGTACATTAAATAATTGGGGTGATCATAAAATAGGTTTGATCCTAGGGAATCCATTTATTTATCCACATATATGTGATTATGCAGATTTCATGTAACAACAATTAATCAAAGAATCACAAAAAATTCCGAACACCACCAATGTGAAATAAAAGACCACCTATTCCCATGACTTTTACAAGGCCTTATAGATCATAAAATGAAAAACTATGTTCATGGATAACAATTAAAACAACACAAGTAACATCATGACTTCCCTACCATTATTTCATTGACTCAAGCAATCTTTTGATATTTATATTCTCTTCCCCTCATTTATTACTTGTTATGGAAAAAGTATTTAGCCTCACTTAATGAAGAAAAATTACTACACTCACCCCGTATGATACACAAATAATGAGAGGTAGAAAAATCCCATCCTGAAACAACAAGTGACCAAGACTCATCTTTGATCCAAAACAAGGGGGTCATGCGAGCAGTAGGATGGAATCCAAAGGAACTCGACCAATAGAAGCAATACAACACACGACTCCACAGGGAGGGAGAGATCAAGGCCCACCAATAAAAAAGAAAGTATAAGACCTCTACTATAGAAAAAATCATATCATATATCAACATAACATAAACAGTTTCAAACACCATTAAAATGGGATTGTGGCCATGATCACATGGATTGAATATCTCAATGTACCCAAAGAATATTGATATTAAATATATGATTAATATCCTTTGAAACGCTCTCAAAAACATCAAAACAAGGATTTAAAAAGGTTTTATGTCAAATAAAAGGTTTGAGGGGAAAAATTGGAAAGACATTGAGAAAAAGGGAAAACGTGAAATTTGGAAAAGGGTGATCTACTGTTTCGGTGTTCCACCATCACAGTTCCTCTGCTACAGTGCCAACATTTTGTTGTGACAGCTTCACAGTGCCACAGTCATAGTGCCACCATTCTTGTGTGAATCTGTTACTATTCCACCCTTTCGATGTTTCACTATTACAATACCACCTTCTCGGTGTAGTACAATCAAGGTGCCACCATTTTGGTGAAAACATTTGGTGAAATAGTATTTTTGGAAGACTCCTAAAACAATCAAC
Organism: Viscum album; assembly: GCA_963277665.1. NCBI lineage: Eukaryota > Viridiplantae > Streptophyta > Magnoliopsida > Santalales > Viscaceae > Viscum > Viscum album. The sequence continues at coordinate 77,853,244 of OY728152.1, read as the reverse complement.
AGCACCCCCAAAAACACCACAAGCACTCGATTTTCACAAAGGAATGGCATGGGGAAAATCTGCATCATTATAATTTGATCCACTAACAAAATTAATATATAAAAAATCGTATGTGGGGGTGGAGTAGAGAAATGGTGTGGGAGACAATAAATAGGGAAATAATTATTACTAGGAAATGATCGAATAATAATCATCCTGTTTTGATTGACTATATAGATTGTTTTGAGAAGGAAAATTTGGTTCCTAGGAGGCCCATATAAATTGGGAATGATAAAACCCTAAGTTACTTTTGATCATGGGTGTAAATATGGGTTTTTGATGTTCTTAATTATTTCCCAGAACAATTAAATCTCATGCGCATAGATAGCTAGGAAGGAATGGAGTTTATAAAGCTATGCTCCCAAACCATTAAATTAATTTGGAGGGGTTAAATGGTTTATCTTAGTTGGGTGTAATATTTTACAAACCATCTACCAACATTGAAAACCATCATTTCATGGGTGTGTGTGATTTTCACTAAAAGGTTTCAAGGTTTGGGAAAACCCTATATGAACCATAGACATCCCAATATCCCCAAAAAAGGTCCAAAATTTCACATTAAACACCCCAAATAAGGCAAAGACAAATAATTATTAAATTATGTGTTGATTACTACCTAAAAAAATAATAGGACGTTACAAAAAATAATTACACTCATCATCTTATAATATAAATAACTATGAAGAAGTAATATAATCTAATGAAATTGAGTTATAAAATTCTATAAATCTTGGTAAATTTTATGTCAAATCCCCAGAAATTAAATTACTCAAAATGAATAATAATATTCTATGAATTATTATTTATTCATTATATTAAAGGTAAATTGGGAATTATGTAGATCATATAATAGATATTGATCATAGAATCATAAAATATGGGATGATGAAGAGAAATTGAGATGAAGTACCTTAAATCGTGATTCATTTTCATTGAATGCGCATTAACCTCATATATAGTGGTCTAAAACTTGTCATTAACTTATTCCTAAACCATATTAATGGTTATAATAGAATATATTATCCTTTTATAACGTCCTATCACCAATTAATTAATAATATTTCATTATTCTGCTTTCATTTTTTGTTAGTTTTCTTGATTTCTCTTGCTTATTTTATCTTGAATGATTTTATTATTGAAAATAATATAAAGATAAATCATCTCAAGAATAATTATAATGTTATAAATATCACACACATAAATATATTATAGTTTTATTACCTATCATTAATGATGGAATAGATAAAAAAATATGTTTAGATCATGAAGAGGGTATATTGTACGTATGAATGTGTGATATTTCCATTATTCAGTTATCTTTATGGAAGATATGTATGCAACATATTATGTTTAATAAATGATCATAATAACATAAATATCATATTATTTATTTATATATAATTATAGATATCATCCATTTTGTGTGGTGATGAAAATAGGGTAACATTGCTTCATGAATCCAATCATCTCCACAAACACAAATGATGTTATCCTCATTATGTGAGTGAAAAGGTATTATAAAATTATATAATACTCATTTATAATGAAAAATATGTAAATCACGTCATTATTATTTTATTTTGGTCATGTATACTCATTATAATTATCCTAGTTAACATTCATATAAAGCATTAGTGAAAAATATCACATCGCTTCCCAATGATGTAATCAACTATACTCATGAGCGACATTATCATATCCCCAATGGAAGATAATGTAATAAAATATAAATACGATATAATGAATAAATTAGATGAATTATTTGATAAATTAAATATATATAATTTATATCCATCAACAATCCCAAACAATAGAGTTTGAAATGAAAAAAATGAATGACATCGGTTTGCAAGTCAGTAGTCTACAGTACACATTAATGAAGAATTCATACATCATTTGATTAAATTAGTGATGATCTTATTTCAAGAAAATGAAATAAATATCATCTATTTATATTTAATATAATTAATGTTCTATAAAATCATAGTTTAATAATAATTGAATGATGCATAGGATAAAATAATGTCATAATGATGAACGAGAAACATTACCTCTTCCATGGGAAAATCCTTAGAATGGATCCAAAAACCATCAAAGGACGTTTTTATAACCCATATATGGTTTAAAATATTATTATATGTAATTTTGGAAGTTATTTGTGTAGTTAATGGTAGAATTTTTTTTATGGTGTGAAGAGGAGGGGAGAGAGGGTGACCTTCTATAAGGGGGTGGGTGGTAAACTGGTACGTTTTTAAAAGCAATAGGTGAACTCAAATTTTAAATATTACCATATGGTCCAAATTAGAATATTTTCAACCATTATATATGATGAGTTAATTATATTTCAATGAAATATATTTTATAATATTTATAGGTTAATATTACTCTTACATTTTTAGTTTAACACATGAAAACCTATTTTACTAAACATACTGTTAACAATTTTTTCTCTTTTTACGATTAATTATGGTAAAAAAAAAATTTTAAAAATATTTGATAATCTAGATAATTATCATTCCTAATATGTTATACATTTTTAAAAATTCCATTAAAATAAGTTGAATATTATAATTTATAATTTATCCTTGAGAGTTGATAAGAAAACGAGTATTCAAAGAGGAAATGATAAAACGTATACAATGTTTTTATGTGAAAATTAAAAATTAAAATGATTATAATGTGTTAAATTAAATTAGTATAAATATATTTAAACAAATAATAAATAAAAAAAAATTAAATATATATTTCAACTTTATAAATATTTTTTTCTATAACTGGATATTTTCGATTTAAATGAAGTATTATTCACTATTCAATGAAAAATGAAATCTTTCATAAAAATTGAAAAACTTATTCCTGTTATTATGTGTATGAAATTATCTCCAAAGAATTTTTTTTATAATATATATTTTCTTAACATTGAAAAAAATAATTTTAAATTTTTCATGAAAAGTGAAATGAAAGTTACTTTTAGAAAATAAATATAATTTTTCAGATGTTATTAATTTATATTATAAATGATTAAAATTTTATTTATATCAAATATGTAATATTAATATTAATAATATATTATTCACAATTAATTCAATCTAATTTAAAATCAAGGTTATAATAGTTTACTATATTAAGAGACATTTAGACATGGGGTTGCGTGTATCGCTATCTGTCGAAGAGATTATGTTTAATGAAATATATTTCACGTGTTGTTTAGGATTAGTGTTGTGTCTCGCATAAGCTATCCGAAAGAAATTCATCATCTATAATTTCAAGGTGTTAAAATATTCCTAATCTATGTGATCATAGTATAAACTAAACCATGATTTTAAATGGAAATCATTTCCCACTCATAATCATTTTTTTATCCATGATTTATTTTTTCTATACAATTTGATCACAAATAATAAATAAGCATTCAAAATATAATAAAAAATGTAAATGAAAAATTAATATATAATAATGTGATCATGATCCATTAATTATTTATTAATCCATTGATCAAAAAATGGAATAACCAATATCCAAATAGAATTCCTTATGTCAATACTTCACTCGAGTTGTAGTGAATGCAAATCCCATGGATTTCATATGTATTATTTATGTAATATCTTAACTTGAACCTCTTCACCAAAAACTCTAAAAATGATTACAATGTATACTCACATGAAGTTGAAGGGAATAGAGAGTGAAAACATACATTTACCATTCAAATATAGAAAAACAAGTAGTTATAATAATTAATGATGGAGATAAGATGATTATATTTGAAACAAATAATTATAACATTTTTAATCAAAAATGTTATAAATAAAATAAGTAAACAATCAACCAAACATTCATGGTTCATTCTAAATTAAATATAAATCATCAAAAAATCATATTAGTATTATAAAAAATAAATTTTGAAAAAATACACTCATGGATTTTTTTAATTCATTATGTTGCATTAAAATAATATTAATTAGTTATTGGTACATCCCACAAAGTCCAAAATAATCTTATTAAATCCAAAAAATTTAAATTAATTTTTTATAAAATATTCATAAGTTTTCATGACTATTTAATCCTAATTCATATCCCTATAAATTAAAGTAGGGCTTGTGATTTTATTAATCGGTCTGGTTCGTTAGCCCTGAACCCAATTGGTTTTTTCCGAGTCTAGTTGGGAATTTATTTAATGATATATATATGAGCAATATATATATAATACTATAATATATATATAATATATATATACATATATTGTATTTTAAAATATCTAATATATTATAATATATATATATATATATATATATAAAATCTACCTCCAATAATCAGGGGTGGAAACTTGTGCACCACCAAAATCACGCAGAGTTAATTTTTAAAATTTTAATAAAATTAATTATAAGATGCATTAATTGGAATAGTTAATTTATTTATTCTTAAAGAAAAAATTTTGTAAGGGAATATTTTTTTGTTGATATTTGGGAAATTAATTAATCTTTCATAAGAATTTTATATTTCTATAAACTAACTAACCAACTTACTCTAAATCAGGATAACTCAAAACAAACTCAAATCATACATTGAATTAAAATATGTCACACTGATAGACATTAATGTATATAATATTTGAAAATAGAAATTTCATTAACAATTTTTTATGAAAAATCAATCAGTATCCATTAATCTATATCATGGAGATACTAACTAATATCTACAAACCAGCAGTTTTGTTTGGGTTGTATCAAATCCAAATTTCAAAATCAGAGTATAATTAATTGAAATTTTATAGTTTCCAACATAAATATTTTTATGTTTCCTCTATTACGAATTGAAGAATCCAAATTCCAAAAACAAGCAAGAAAAAACATTCAAATTTAAGTTCTGGGTTTGGATTCATGTTTAAAATAGAAAATTCCCAAAACAGATTTCTTATTATTTCAATGGATCATGTGAAATTCAATATATAGACAAATAGTAAGATAGAACCAAAGAATAAACAGTAGTTTTTTCATTTGAAATCAACAATTATATTCACTTAATGTTTTTTTAGGCGTTAAAGATGTAAAATTCGAAATCCTATAGATCATCCCAACATGAATACTAGTTAATGGATGATAAATCTATAATTACATGTTGATAGTATAGTAAATCGAATATTTTTTCGATGCCACATCATCTGTGTGAACAATGTAGGCTCGATGAAGAATGAATTATGGATAAATCAATTTTATTTATTCGGATTATCACTCTATAAGATATTTAGGGGAGAGGATATTATATCTTATATCTTTAAATTCATCCAAAAGATCAAACTGAATATTCAAGAGGAAAAAAAATGAGTGTCTATGCATAGGTTATACATTCAAAAATGGCAATATGGTCCCAAAAATGTAATAAAAAGAATTTTTTAACTCTCTGAAATAATTTTAATTAATAATTTTTCATAAATGTAAAAAAAATTATTATCACTCACTTGTAACACAATAGCATGTTATATGATAATAAATTGAACATTTACATGGACTGTATGATCCCCAAATAATTTAATGAACCTTCCACATAGGATGATCATCCAAAAAGATATATTTTATCCCATTAACTTTTATTTTTTAAAAAAGTTTAATACCATATTAAATAAATTCAATAATACTTATTATTAACATGAATAACATAATTTTTTTTATGTTTTGACCGATCACACTCAGATGTTCACCAACCCCCACACATAGATCCCTTTTCATCATAAACCCATATTTATCCCAATATATGGACCACATGTTAAAAATTATGTGTTTCCTCTATGTAAATATGAAAATTTAAGTCAATATAACATGCGTAACATGCGAGGAGTCTAGAAACCCATCATAAACCATTATTAGATAAATAATATCATAGCTAATACTACCTCCTATGAAAATTTTTTGTGTAATGTAATCTTTTTGTCTAACGATAGATCATAATAAAATATGAACACTCCGTTCATCATAATTTTATTTATAAGTTTTTATCATGACATTGATAGATTAACATAACTTCTTATAACATGTATGTGGATTTATTAAGGTAATATAATCTTTTTCAAACTCCAACCATGAGATATATCTCAATAATTATAAAAATATATATCCTGACCATTCATCTAAATAAACACTACCAATGATTCTCATAACATAAGATACCTCACTAAAACATTAATTATGTGATTTTTTCAATACATCTAATCAAATAATGAAATCGAAAAAATTAAAAATAATGTCATGTGTGTGGAATAATACACATGTTTGTAGATAAGAACAAAAAAATGACACCTAAACATGTGGTGTTCCCATTGGCAGGTTAGTCCTCCTGATCTCATTTACGTGATGCCAATATGTGTTAACATCATTATAATAAGTATAAATAATTACGAGAAGAAAACACTTTGTAGTTATAAATCATATATATATTGAGATTATAATGTATCTAAACCATATTCTTTGTATTTACGATTACTATTATGGTATATAGATGTTTTAATTATAGTGAGGAACTGTTTTAACCATTGGATACGACACATAATCTATGGAAAATACAATGTAAAAATTTTATGTATAAGTATAAACACTATAGTTTTTTGAATAAAAACATATATTTATAGTATGATGTATATATGTGATAGTATTCAGTGTAGATAAATTAGTTGGATGTAGGGAACCCAGTCCCAATAGATTCATGGCTACTAGAGCTGATTTCACTTTCTCTCAAGAGACCATGGTAATTAATGTAATTTATTACCCCTCTTATGTTCTATATTGTTATTTTGTTATCATAAAATGTATTTAAGTAAAGATTCTATCATATAATGTGGAATCGTTCTAATTTGGATGGTTTGTCCTGTGTATTTTCATAATGGTCTCCCGAGTGTATGTATCTACCTCATAAATAACTGTTTTATATGATTGGTGTCATCAAGTGACATTTTAATGGTAATTAGAATAATATATATACCATTTTTATGGTTTTAATTATTTTTTATTGAATTTATCCTAGGTGAATTCTCATGGAATTTTATTTTCCTCCGAAGGAACTTTTGTTTTGGATTGGCTTAGGGGAACATTTTAGGTGATTGATTTTATATTCATCCCTAAGTGGTTGTTTAGTGAGTTTATATTTTTTATTAATTAATTTTTTTGAAATTAATTAATTATAGTCTATTGCATGAAAGATTGTAATATTAGTGGTTTGGGAAATGGTCTTCAGATATATACAAGAATTATCATTGGGTTGTTGGCCCATAGTAAAATGGAAATCATTTTAATTATTTTTGAATGAATTAGTTTCTCCGATAATGTATTCTTATTTTATAGGTTATATTTATAGTTAATCATTCCAACATCTAACATCAACCATGATTTTATATTTAATGTTATATTTTTATATCCATAGATTTATGTTAATTAAGTACCCCAACAAGAACCTATATCTTAGCAGACAACCCGTAGAATGATACTGTGAATTGGGAGATTTGTTGCTTAATATTTAATCATGAATGATATTGGCCCTTTTTAAACCTTTTTTAATATTAAAATTATATGTTATTTCTTAATCAAATCAACATGTTCAATGGAAAAAAGTAATGTCAGAATAATGGTTTGTATAAATTAAATGTGTCTCCCATGAAGTGACCTTCCTTAATTAGATGAACTAATTATGTGAATAATATCAATGTAAAGAGGTGATCATAATGAATAAGATCCACTTTATTAAACCAATCATTAAATTGTATTTCTTAATAATTATCAATTTAATTGAAACCATATTCATCAAAATATATATGGTTTAATCAATTTTTAGATACTAAAATGTTATATACTCGAATAACTTTTATACAATACAATTAAAAAAATCATGTTAATGCATTAAAGGTCCCCAAAATAACTAAAAATATATATTATTATGAAAGGTAAATATGGATTATAATGGGTTAAATTCTAATGGATTCCTTATAATGTATTTTAAATGAATAGTATTGTTCTATAATGGATGTTTTCTATTATTATATTTCAATTTCAGGCCAGGGGAATCTTTTCTTGGTTAACCATATAAAAATAATGTGATTGAATATAGTTTAAATTTGATAATTCCAAGAGAAACCCATGGATTTTATTTTGGAATATCATTCATGATACAAATGGGTTCCACATCAATCATTGATTTGACTGACTTAGGGAAGTCTGTTTATGGATTTGGAAAATATATTATCTTCCTAAATTCCTCATCCTTATATCATGGATTTCCCAATCAACTCAAGAAATGTGAAATCCCAATATGATGTCTCTGATTTGACCATATATTCTCAAATACATAATTCATTTGATTTGGTCTTTTGTATCCAATCAATACACTATCCTAAAACTACTAGTTTATTCCTCCATGGTATTTTATAATTCCCTATATTAATATAGAATATTGAGTTTCATCCATTAGATTCATATTAAGAGATAGATTCTATTAATATTTCACAATGGGATATACTACCAGTTCCATAGATAGAATTCCATGGATCTTCCTTTTATTTTAAGGTTTTATTTTCATGATATTTCTATAATGCAATACATAGATTCAACATTGTTTGTTTCTATATGATAATAAGACTATATTCCATGGATCATATGACCCCCTTATTTGGTAATATAACTAATAAAAATGGATTAATCCGAAGAAGGTAGTATCCAATTATCTATCTAAACTTTTATACATTCTTATTTACATACTAAAAACATTTATATTTTATACAAAATGATTGAAAACACAATAGAAAAAATTTTGGGGGGCATATTGATTTTCATTCAAACCCTATTTAATCTTCCAATTGTAACCCAAGAATATATCCTAACTACATGATATTAAAATTTCTTGTAACAGTTTTATATTAATAGTGTCGCTCATGGAATTATAATGGATGATAAAAACATATCATGAACGCATAATTCATAGAGGAGTTGGGTTGTCTAAATAATTTATTTATTTAAGCCTAGACTAACTATATGTTTATTTCCTATTGTTTATATTAACTTCATGTGCACGTGAAATCATACATTCTCCATTGGTTGGTGGTATTTTTTATTTTCTAGGTTGTGAGTTTATTATTATCAACCAAGAGTTATGTTTTTTTATTCATCTTTTATATTCAGTACAAATCTAGAGGGTAAAATCTAAACAATAATCCTCCATTTGACCATCACTACTAGTTGGTAGCCTCTGGAATATGAGGATGTAGATATGAAGCTATATAGATCTCTGATTTCATTACTTATGAGTGAACTTGGTTATGTATTTTTCAAAATGTAATAAAATATACATTTTCATTTGTCTTATAATTTTTTATTGGTATTCATGAGACAAAAATTATATCAAAATATGGTATATATATCATGTCTTGGAATGTCCATCCCACACATGGGGGAATGACAATGTTTCCATGGATAGGGATTTATTTTATTCATTTATATTATTACAATTGTTTCCTAATTCAGTATGTGTGATTGTATATCATTATTTTGTTTATTACGTTTTTTGTTTATATTCATGGGCTATTATGGTATTCAATTTACAATTTTAGAATTATTTGAATAATATAAGATTTTTATTCCATTATAACCTGTATTGTATTTTCTCATATTTTCTGATATTATGAATTATTTAATTTCTTATAGCCATGGTATATGTTCTATTTAATAATTTTTTGTCAACATAATTTTTTTACAAAAATATCTTGGTGTTAAAATTATATCCAACTAGCATGAAAATAAATAATGGAAACTTTTATTCCCTTAAATATTTTTATTTCATAGAAAATATGAAAATGTTAAATATTAATTTAATAATTTTGTGAAAAATTAATGTGTATAATGAAGAATATTATTAAAATTGTGTTCTAGTTACAAACTATTGGGTGTTTCGATTAAAATATTGAGTATGAAAACAATATAATTGAATCATTCTATGGCTGATTGAACAATTTTTTTCAATCATAACATTATATGAATATGAAATAAACATATTAAAAGAGAGTGTAAAAATATATAATTAGTTTACTATTAATATATTATACCTAAATTAGATTCCAAATAAAACAATTACAGAATATACATCAATAAAATTAATTTGTAACCCCATATAATTTATCCCATTATGGATTCAGTTATCCCTTATAGGTTGATATTGTCATTATATTACTTTATAATTGACTCCTTACAATATATATATTAAATTTAAATGTAAATTTAATGTGTGAATAATATTATGAATGTTATTTTACAATATATAATTTTATTTCTATTCTACATATACACATCATATATTTGCAATAAAATGATACTGGTCAATTTGTGGGATATTTTCTTGTGTTTCTAAATTAATAAATTATGACTAAATATTTTTCATAGTACAAATTAGATTTTTTCATAATAATTGTCTCTAATTGTGGAACAATAAAAAAAATTAGTTTATAGTTTTTTTAACTACTGAAAAACATAAATAACAACATATAATTATTTTAATAAAAAAACCCTAGTATGGGTGTTAGTTTTAGATATTCATGATATAGAAATGTGGAGATTTTCCTTGAGTTCCAATTAGTGCACATTCATCATGATAGACTTATAGATTAGGTGATAGATCGTAGTTACCCATCCAGTGTGACCGTAGATATAAAATAACATCCTTTGGATAAATGATGGGTTATAAATAAAAAGTGTTTTCCTTGGAAATAAGAATAAAAAATATAATTATATTTAGTATTTTTGAATGAAATGAACTGTTTGTATGCTATTTTTAATTTATTAAGGCTTTTATTTGTGGAACTAAAACCATGTAGGAGGGTGGTCATATTGTAGTATTTGTCTTATAAGAGAAGGGAGCATCCTGGAAGAACATCCTAAAGAGTACTGACATACAATGGGTATTTATGGACATTTATTTTTCATGAAAGATCAATATTTGTGATGTTTGACGTAGTGAGTAGTTTTCCTTCTTATTAATTTATTTGCGGGATAAAATGACACATAGGATTGGGGATTTTAGTTGGATACTACATATGTTTTTCCATGGTGCTTCTAACACCTCTATATTTGAAAAGAACATTATGTTCAATATTCTACGTTGGAAAAAACATCGAGCATAATTGAACTCCAAAATAACATTTCGTCATCATGACCATTATAATCTAGTTTTAAATTAGTAGGTACTATAGGATTATAAGTATTATGAAATAAATTTATAGTCAACATTAAATAAATACATTATTATGCTAATGAAATGAAAACATAATTTTTAGTAAAGTCGTTTTTTTAATAATATTTTCCTCAAAAAGTTATTTTTATTTGATTTTATAAGAAAAATAATATTATTAATTTTTAACACTTTTGGGAAATTTATTTTGAAAAATAAAATTACTTTTGGGACTCAACTCATCTAAATGTTCTTCTATTAATGTTTTTGGGGATTTTTTTTATAAATGTTGATTTATTATTAAAAAGAAGAAAATACCATTTTTATGAAAAACAAAAAATCCTATGAAAAATTTATTATATGATAATTATATCAAATTTATTAACAAATATTCTAGATCATATTGTATTTAATTAATGAAATTATACATAAGGTGTTTCATGTAGAAAAAAATTCTTAGTAAATTTTCAAAACATGATTATATCCTTAAAAAACTATATTTGTGTGATATATGAATAACATATTGAGAATGTATTTTTATTCATTTTATAAATTGAATTTTTTAAAATGGATTCCATATATGGCATCAAGAAATAGAAATTAGGTCATTAGGTAATTTTTAATTTTAGGCAAAAAATTATTATGATGGTAAGAAATTATTTACTACTATATAGGTAAAAAATGATCTTGGTTAAAGTAATAAAGGAAATATATTAAAATAATTGAAAATAAAAAAAATTAATTGGTGTTTGACATAAAAAAATCATTTATATTTTAAAACAATTTTCATTTTATTTAAATTGACATGTGAAGTAAATACCCAGGATTTCAAAGTCTGAATAAATGTATGGGTTATTTGTAAAGAATAATGAAAATTGTTTTGAATAAATAAAAGAATATTATTTTAAAATGTTGAGATTCATTATATGATATGTTGAATTTTATCTTATGTATTTGAATCATGTTTTTTATGAGGTGTTAGAAAAAATTTGGACAAGGGTGGGCCTAAACCAGATTGCATAAAAGCCACATGTCTAGCATTATAAAAATTCCAACTATACCTGTGAAAAATAGGGAGATACCATCAAATTAATAAATTGGAGTGTGATTACAAGAGAACCGTAGGAGCATTATGGTCACAAAGGACCACATGCGAAGAGTGGTGTGTGTGGAATGTGTTTGTGTGTGTGTGTTTTTTTGGGAGTCCACCCATGTGGAGGATTCTGAATTGATTATTGGGGGACATTGTTTATAAATACTCATGGAACATTCCATCCATTTCGATGTGGGATTTATATTTCCCAATTTCTATTCATCCCATTTAAAACTCAACTCAACTGCACTCAGAAAAACTCCACCACTGATCACATTCTCTCTCCACCGCTTGAAGTCATCATCCCACCAATATAACTTAATTGGATCCTCCATTACTATGCCACTGAATCTCATGATGAAGGTCACCTAAAACTTCTTGTGTCTTCTGCCGCTACTTTTCACCTTCTACACCTCATTCATCGACCTTATAGATCCATTTGGACACTATAAATGTCATATGTAATTTGTGATGTTGGAAAAAATAAGATTTCTTTTTTTCCACATTCATGTCCCCTATATATGCATCATAATAAAGACATGTCCCTAGGGGTCATGCAATACCATGTAAAAAGGATCCATGGTATCGTCTACCCCTTATGAAGACCATTTTCTATCCATCCATTAGGAAGGACCCATGGTCCTTAAAGGATAAATTAATACATTTTAAATGGATATCATAATGTTCACTTATAAAGATAATTCCTTGACCAGTAGAGGAGGAAACATATACTTTGCCTATAAAAAACCATTTCCTCTACCGAAGGATGGGAGTCGAGACCCATGAATGGATAAAGCTTCATGTTGGACTAATGCTTCACTATGATTCTAGTATTTTTTTTAACTTTTACTATAATAATTTTGTTTTATATTATTCATCATTTAATTAATTTTTGTTTTATATTATAAATCATAATACATTCATTTTTATTTTTATTCAATGTTTTATCCTCCCACTTATTCATAATATTATTATTCTTCATTTAATATTATATTTAATGTTTTTTGATTATTTTAATATCAATTTTTTTCTTTTCATAATTTCATACTATCTCTCTCTTTATTCATATTATCACACCCCTTATATTTATTTTATTTTATTTTATTTATTTCTGATCTTATTATCTTTATCACTGTAACACCATAACTAATTACCCTAAAAAATGAGTGGCTAACCCAAGGAATTCCCCAGGGGAGTTATGTGGTGTTTTAATTTCATTCTGCTTGTAAATATATATATATATATTATTTATGTTCATGGTGGGAAATGTTAAAGTGCACCAGTGTTGATATTTTACCTTACAAAATTATATTAAACCTTTTCCCTCCCTTCTACTAGACACAATATCTTAATACTATAGTGCTAATCCTTTAAGTGGATGAAATGGCACACAATGGAGTAATGTCCTAAGAGATGTCACAAACCTAATTGTGATTTCCCATCATAATTAATTACAGGAGGTTGTGCAATTAATATTGTTAAAGGAATAAAAATTCCCTAGCACTAAAATAATAATATATATTCATATATGAGATCTCAAGATTTTAATTATCAAATTGAATATAATCACCATCAAATAGAATTATGAAACCCATGAACCAAGACACCAATTTAGAGTTCATTCTTTCAAATTGTATTCTGCCATTTCCTTTTACTATACAATTTCATATGTAACATATATTCTCAATTACATTACTTCCGTAGAAATAACTAGAATAATAAAAATATGTACATTAGGTGAATTAGATTAAGTAAATGAGAAACTGATAAAAATACTCAAGTATGATGACCTTGTTCATCCTCTGTGATGTTTTAAAAAATAAGACTCCTTTTTTTGTTGATTATGATAGGCATGATGTAAAAAATAGTGTCATTTCCTGGGATATATTCAATTTTTTATTTATTTTTTTTTCTAGTTTCACAATAAATAATTTTTTTATTTCATTAAAAAACCATAAATAATTTATTTTCCCAGGATATATAAAAATGGTTAATTTATAAATTAATGGTGTAATTACTCATAGATATAGGAGAAACAAGTTTATAAAATGGGTTTGACAAAGAATTGGTGGAAGAGATAATTGTTGTGTCTCCATTTTCTATAGTGTACAATGCTTATAATAATTCAGGAAAGGTGAGATTATTCTTGAAAATAAAATATTTTATAGAAGTAATTCGAATAACTAATAGCTTTACTGATGGAGGAAATGAAGGGAAAATGTTTTGACACCATGGCCTATGAACAAAATGAGTTCCCTAATATATTCTTGAATTTTATAAAATGGATAAATAAGAATCCCCCATAGTTTTCCCTGATAATTCATAGGAGATCCAATAATTTGAAGACAAATATTAGGACTATAGACAGCCCATCCATTTGATGTTTCACATTAATGAAGACCATGATGAAATTTATAGGATCAATGATAATAAAATATTTCCTATAAAGCAACATATTGGAGATCCAAAAGATCTTGATGAATTATTGAATGATAATGAGGTAAAAATTGATCTCCCCATACCATAAAAAGTTGAATTTCTAGAACCATTGCATATTTTTCTAGCCACAAATGTATACACCATACATGTGGTGGAATAACAATATTGAATTGAGATAATCGACTACCAACCTCCATATGATACCACTCGAATCCAAGAGTTTATCACCCCAGAAGAAGAGAATCAAAACGAATCAACAAAATGATTTGAACCGTTATTCAACAAAAAATATTTTGATTTTATTGAAAAATAATAAATGATAACCCATTATTTTTTTCATTTTAAAGAATTTGATGACTCTTATTATAACCTCAATGAAGATGAAGGAATAAAATATGCACCTATAGAAGAACACTTGGATCTCCCTGAACATATTGATAATATATTTTACGGAGTAGATGAATAAAACCTAGTGAATCTTCTTGATGAACCAAAGATAGTTTTTACTTATATTAAATTATATTTATCTAATATTTAATTTTAAAAGTCAAATTATATTTATATTAAATTTTACCCTCACTTCTCCTTTGAAAAATATTTATTACAACCTAACTAGAGAAACCACTTTAGAAAAATATATTCTAAAAAAATTTCAACAATAAAGGTGTAGTTCCATAAATCATCCTACACCATGTGTGCATATTGTATCCTACTAAGAAGGTAGTGAATCTGGTGTAATCTACTCCTGGAATTGTCAAAAACATGAACAAGGATATGGGAGCTGGGAAAAAGCGTATGTGGTGGTTCAAATATAAGAATATCCAACCCCAATATTATTATTGATAACAACATTTACTAACCTCTAGATATAGTATAATTTCTAGACCCATATGGGGGATCATACAAAGTCTTATCCTTTTACATGTTTTTAAAAAATTAATATTTCAATTTTATTCATTGGAATAAGTTCAGTATACATACCACTCCCTCAAACATTTTTTATCTTAAATGAAAATATCCTCATAATTAATTGAGTATGTTTATTTTATAGGATTATTATAGAAGTAGGAAACTCAGAAGTAGTAGAAAAATAAGACTAAATCTTTCATTCCAATGGGTTTTCACATTTATGAATATCGTTTAAAATCCATAACATTTTTTTCTAAATACATTGTATGAGATTTAATCTTGAAATTGCATGTCCAAATAGGAATTTAATATTTACTTGAATTATTTAGGAGACAAGAGATTATTTGGAATCATATGATTCCATGTTCTATATTTCAATATTAACGACATGAAATGTGTAAAATGATGATCTGGAGGATTAATGTGAAGCATGGGTATTAAAATAAGGACTCATTGTTTAATGTAATTAGTTTACTCTTATAAATATAATTTCATGAATATTTTTCTTTATTTTTATTTATAGAAATAGTGTTATTTTTTTATAATTTTTAATGAAGACTTGATTGATTTCTAAAAATCACAGGTCCATTAAAAATAGTATGTCTAGACCATGTACATATAATTATTCCATTACAATATTTCTGGATTGATCATGGGACATGCCACAAACCATAAATTTTAATCAAATATTTCTAATCTCTAACTATGAAAACCAACATTTATAATCATTTATAAGTCTTTTAAAAATACCTTACACAACCACGATATACATTATTCCTAAATTTTCTCATAGAGACCATAGATGACCTTCTTTGGAATTAGCTGTATTTCATGCTAATTAATATCCATTCATACAATCATCTTAGTATTTTCATTATATTTTGTTGATGAGGTGTGTGGGAGAAGGGTGTTGGTCTCGCAGTCGTTGAGTACGTGCAAATTTTAAATTTATAAACCCTAAAAACTACTTGTACTATGGTATAAAGGGTGTTGAACCCCAGAGATTGACTTATGTTGTGATAGAACTAATTAAAACTGAATCAAAAAAAGATAAAATAGAACACAAACAAAAACTGTATGCAAATAGTGAAACAAACACTGATAGTGGGTGTGAAAATGAAGGTGATATGGTGAAATATATGGCTTGAACAGAGAAAAAACAATAATGATGATTTTACGGTCCTTGGGATAGTTTGAATGGATTAAATAGATATTCTCCGCTAGTTCATGGTTAAATTAAATTACTCAGTACATAGAAAAATGGTCCTAATCCACCGAGTTGTCACTTCAGTGGATCAACATAGATCTATTAACTTCCTTTCATCTCTGTATTTCAATCTTGACTCTATGATAAATCTGCTTAAATTGGAGAAGAGATGCATTGACCTTTTCTAATTCTCAGTACTTCGGTCAATTATCCATGGTGAAATGATTCACTACCACACCAGTCAGTCATTAGGTAATATAAAATGATACTCAAAATAAATAGTAGTGAAAACCGAGAAGTGAAATCGCAATGATCAATGAAACTAGAAATACATGATGGAAATGTGGATGATTAGTTCTCTATAGCCTAATTACCCTAATCTATTTAACTACAGATTAAAACAGTAAAACAGATTGAGACAGATACTTAATTAAGAAACATATCTTGTGAGATTTCTCCTCTCTCCAGCAACTGCTTCGATGTTGATCTCCTATTGAATGACTGTCTACCTATATTTCAGTATTGGGATGGATTGAGGGTTGATCAGATGGAATAATGGATGTTCACACCATGGAATAATGTTCTGGAATGCACCTACTTCGCTCTCTCTCTCTTTAGATAGATCCTCTAATCATACTTAAATCTCTCCCATCATACCCTATAATCTCTTACTTTTTACCCCTACTCATGATTAATGCTAATCACCTAGTAACCGAAGTCTCTGGAATCTCATCTGATGTGTCTCCCGACATCTGCGTGGAGCATTCACTGTGCTTCTTCATTCTCACTTGTCACTAGAGTAGTTGCTCCTAACTAAATGAAATGGTGAGAGCACGGTGTGTCACAAACCTCCCTTGCTTTTGTGAATGTTTTGGGTTGATGTGTGAGAATTTTTTTGTGTTGCTGGATGTGGATGTTGCATGGATGGGGTGGGATCATAAGTGTGGATGACGGGGTGTGGTGCCACCGTGAAGACAATTGTGGCACCATGAAGAAATGGTGGTAGCAATGGAGGGGGTTGGAAAGATGAGACAACAAAGAGATTGTAACGCCCCGACCCCAGTTACGCAAAGTCGGTGCATTATTAAATAATGTTGGCATGATCAAAAAAATAAAATCTTGATAGAACCATTATATTATTAGCCTTGGAAGCACTAGATACATTCATAAATTTTACATTACATCATAAAGTTAAAACTACAACAACATCTTGTCTCCACACTCATATCCCCTTATACTATCCCTATAGGTCCTTCATAAAATACTTCTTTACATCCTGGAAAAAATAAAACATTGAAAGGGGTGAGCTCAGATGCCCAGTAAGGATAACAATATAGCGGAAGATTTCAAAAATAAGAATAAACATTTAAAGCAATGTATAACTAAAACAGAAGCCTTCTAAACTTGAACTTTAGAATAATATGGCAGAAATAAAATGAAATAATGCCATTTACTTATCCACACAGATATTCTACTAATCGAATAATCACATGCAATATCAATAACAACATTCATAATGATGGAATGCATAATGCCATACTATCATAACCACATAGCCAAGGCCTCGTGCCAAGACTAAAAATAAGATTTTGTCAAGGCCTTATGAAAAGACACTAGTTTGTCGCATGGGACTTACCGATGCATCGAGGAGCTATAGCAGGCTCCACCCGTCACTTACAAAGTCCAATGCATTCATCATATGAACAGGTTTAAACATAACATAAATATTCATATTAAAACTAGGATACAAAATGTAAATAATTTCTTCATAAACCATGAATGGTATAAAAATAACACATCCATAGTTAAACATATCACAAAACCTTTAATACAATATTGATGTTCTGTATCATAATTAATCAACTTCAAATAAGCTTAAAATCCATCAAATGATGTTGACATGGATGAAATAAAAACTATTTGAGAGAAATATATCTTTTCTTAAAATCATTTAAAATTCACATAATTATAAAATAAAACATTTACATTGAAAATATTTCTATAATCTTGTAAGGGAAGCTTCAAAATTTTTACAACAGTGGAAAATATCCACGCCCGCCATATAAGTTAAAAAAAGAGATTCTTACCTTAATTTGTCGAAAAGGTTAAAAAGGTCCTTGTTTGGAGAATGTCATAATGATTCCTTTATAAACATTTTATAAAAAGTCATAAAAGGGTATTAATGACTTTAACCCATATTCTGTAAAATATTAATAATGTTTTGAAATACATTTTTAAGAAACATGGATGTGGATGATAAAAAGGCCCCAGTAGATAATTACGTATAAACATCCTCGGATAATGAATAGATTGTGATATAAACCCTTATCATGTACTTTTCCTAGGTTGAGGTTAGGTTAAACTCCGGTATAATGGTGAAATAATTGTTATTAAATTATAAAAGAATCATATGCATTAATAAGATATCATATATGATCTTTTATCATTTCTTTGTTAATAATATCATAGTATTATCGTCGTTTCGGGTGTTAACAAACTCATTTTATTTTATATGTTTTTTTACCTAAGATGTGTTTATTATTGATAGGATTTACATTATTCATATACAGAATTATATAAAGTCCTTAAATATTACTTTTAATCAACAAATGAGAATTATACTTGAATGGGTATAATGGGAAATGAATCTCATCGCGTTCGTGGAGACGGTAGTCTGTACGCACACACGAGTGACAATATCATTATTTTGATATTAAAATAATATATAATTGGATTTTATATCATATATACAGAATAATTATGCTGTTATATTTATTATTTACATGAAATAAACATCATTATTATACCCATCCAAATAATAATGTTTTGAATAACAATTACACAACGGCGTGGAGACGGTAAGCTGTGCGTACGCACGTATGGTGACATGTCATTCAAAGATGGATAGAATACTGAATATGGTTGTAACATATTTATAATAATATCACATTATATAGAAGATTCTGGAGTTATTATTTTTTAATTGAAATAACAAAGAAAGAAAAAGATGAAGAAGAAAAGAACATGAAAGAGGGTGGTGAAAAAATTACCTCTTCTTTAGGTTCATCCTTTTGATTTGATCTAAAGGGCTTCTTAGAATGGATTTATGATCAAACTAATGCCTCTAGGTATAATTGAGGGAAGTTGAGAGAATATTTGGGCAGGTTTTAGCTGAACCAAAAGGCTTTTAAGGTTTGAATAATGGGATAGAAGTAGTGTCCTTTTATAAGGGGGCGCATGGGATCTTTAGGAAAAACTTAAAGTATTATTTTATAATAAATTCATATTTGGATTATAATGGCTCCAAACTGTATTATTTAAATTATAATGTAGGTATGGGTATAAATCCACCAAACAAATATGTTTTAGATATGTTTGGGTCACTATATTAACCTTATCTTTAAGTTTTAACTCTTAGTTAATTAGTTTCACATTTTCCATGTCTCTTTGTATTTTTATATTATATAGTCAATGAACATACTGTAAACTTCCATGAGACCCCCAAGTGGTCCATTAATGATAAACCAATCATTATATAAGTACTATGGTCGAACCATATATTTTTAAGAATAGAATATTAATTAATAATATAATATTGGTTTTAAAAACTCTTTTATGTCAATTTTTAAACTATATAATAATTGCCTTTTGTTAAATTCTTAACAAACATATTAATTATAAAAAAATTCATTTAAGAAATCCTACCATGTCATATTAATCAATAAAATTAGTGGATGGCATAAAAACTTTCAAATTATTTTTATTTAAACATTTATAATACAAATTATTTGATTCTTTCATTAATAAGGAAAATACTGCATCATTATTGTGTCATAAATAAGTTTAATTATTCAATGTCTAAAAATTATAAATAAAATAACATTATGTATGAAATCCTTTTATATTTATAATTAATATTTATAGTCAAAAATATAACAAATAAACCTATGTAAAATTTTTTTTCTAAAAGATATATGCTTATGTCATTTTTGAATTTACTTTAACTTAATTAATATAATGTGTCATTATCACTGACAAGTGGATCCATGGGGTCCAAAAATCGACCCAAAGATTCTCATGGTCAGACATGTATCAACCAATAGGGTTAGGAAATTTTTTAGGGTAATTTATTATTATTATTATCATATTATATTATTACCCTTATTTTCTGGATTTACCTTTTAACCATGGTAAATAAAATATTTACCAAAGTAATTATTCAAAATGTCTAAAAATAAGAGTTAACTATTTACACAATTTGGACATCCTGATTACAAATATGGAATCCATTTTTCCAGTTTCAAAACACAGAAGTGGCAGAAATTAATTTAAAATTAATTCCCGCTGTCAAAACAAAAAGCTTGTTTTTAAGAAATAATAACTATCAAATGATTGACACTTGTTTATGTCCGGTTTAAATGTGAAATTATGTCCAAAGACCAAAATTATATTAAATGGTAAAAATATATTCTAAATATACTTTAAAATCACTCAAATTAAAAATTTATCACTATTAATTATTTCAATTAAAAAAGTTTCTTTTAATATAAATTTTTTATTTTTGACTATTCATAAAAATATGAAAGTTATCCAAAAAGTACCAAAAAATCACCCTATGTTAATTTCGATATTCTGAATCAAAATATAAAGTCCATTTTGAAAGATAAAATGTATAAAATTTCAAAAAGTGGGTATTAATATTCATAACGGCTAGTTTGATTGGTTGTGGTGTGTGTTAGAATCTGGAAATTGCATACAATTCAAGCTATTGAATTATTCAAATGGGAACGTACCATGGAATCTTGAGATGTTAAATTATACCCTCCTTAAAATAATTTTTTCCTTGAAATTTCTAGAATATTAATTCTTGAAAAGACTCAAGTGGTTCTTCATCATAAGTTCCTCGGGTTCCCATGTTTCCTCTTCCATCATATGGTTTCTCCATAAAACTTTTACCAAAAGAGTCATCCGATTTCTCATCACTTGTTCTCTTGTATCAAGAATCATGATGGGCTCTTCGCAATAAGACAGATCAGGTTCTAGTTTTATTTCCTCATATGTGAGTACATGCATTGGGTCAGGCATGTATTTTCTCAACAGAGATATGCAGAACACGTCGTGAACTTTGGAGAGACTTGGCGGCATTTCCAAACGGTAAGGTACAACCCCAATTTGTTCTAGAATTTTTAATGGTCCGATTTACTTGGGACTCAATTTACCTTTCTTACCGAAACGTATAACACCTTTCCATGGAGATAACTTCAATGAAACAAGATCTCTTACCTGAAATTCTAAATCCTTCCTTTGGTTGTCACCATTGCTCTTCCGCCTAATTTGAGCTTCTTTGATGTGGTTTTGGATTACCTTTACCTTTTCCATATATTCCTCCACCATTTTTGGGCCTACGAGTTTTCATTCACCAATTTCATCCCAACAGGTTGTTGTGTGACATCTCATTCCGTATAACGCTTCATATGGTGCCATCCAAATCCTTAAATGGAAGCTATTGTTATCGAAAAATTCTACCAGAGGTAAATATTGATCCAAAATACCCTGAAAGTCAGGTGAGCAAGATCTCAACATGTCTTCTAAGTTTTTAATAGTTCATTCTGATTGTCCCTTTTTTAAGGGTGGTAGGCAGTGCTCAAATGAAGTTCAGTATCCAAGGCCTTCTGAAGTCCCCTCCAGAATCATTAAGTAAAATGAGGATCATGATAAAAAACAATCGATAGGGGTACTCCATGAAGTCTCACAACTTAATTAATATATAGACTTTCTAGACGTTCAAGTTATAGATCCTCTCTTATAGAATGTAAATGTGCTAACTTGGTAAGACGATAAACAATAAACCATATTGCATCATTACTTTTAGGAGTATTTTGTAGCCCCATGACAAAGTCCACCATATTATTATCCCATTTCCACTCCGGTATGGCATGATGTTGCATGAAACCTCCTGTGTGTTTCCTTCCAGCTGTCACTTTTTGACAAACCATACATCTAGATAGAAAATCAGAAATCTCCATATTCATGTTGTCCCACCAATAATGTTCCTTCAAATCTCTACACATTTTGGTTCTCCCATGGTGTATAGAAAAATTGGAGCTATGAGCATCATCTAACAGTTCCCTTTTCAGATCAGGTATATCGGGAACATAATGTCTCTTCCCAAATTTCAAAATTCCTTCTTCATCCACAAATTCTCTCAATCTCCCATCATTCACATCTTTAATCTTCTTTTTAAACTCTTCATCATCGACATGAGAACTCTTTATCCTTTATAGTAACGATGGTTTGGCAACCATTTGAAAAAGTATTTATGTTTCACCTTCCATGGTTATTCCCATATCCAACTTTACTAGATCCTTGAAAATTGGATCCCTTTAAACTCTCATTTTGTTCAAAATTCCGTGATATTTTCTGCTCAAAGAATCTTCCACCTTATATTCCTTCTCTGTGTGGTATTTTATCGTGCAATAATAATCCTTGAGAAGTTCAAGCCATCACATTTTCCTCATGTTGAGTACTTTCTATGGAAAAATATACTTGAAACTCTTGTGATCAGTATAAATATCACACTTTTCACCATAGAGATAGTGTCTCCATGTCTTCAAAGATAAAATTACAGCTGCTAACTCAAGATCATGCGTAGGATTGTTTTGTTCATGAATTTTCAACTGTCGTGATGCATAGGCAATAACCCTATCATTCTGCATAAAAACACAACCAAGTCCTTTCTTCGATGGATCTCTATAAATAACGAACCCATAATTCCCCGATGGTAGAGTCAATATAGAAGCATTGAATAATCTTCTTGTCAGTTCTTCAAAACATTCTTCACACTCTTTTGTCCAAACAAAATTAACCCCTTTACGTGTAGGCTTTGTTAATGGGTTAGCCAACCGTGCAATATTCTGGATGAAATGTCTATAATAACCTACTAAAACAATAAAACTATGTACCTCAGTTATACTCGTCAGTGCTGGTCATTCTTGGATTGCTCTTGTCTTATCAGGATCAACAAAGATTCTATCCTTAGAGAAAATATGGCCAAGAAATGAAATATCCTGCAGCCAGAATTTAGACTTACTAAACTTCCCATATAATCCATGTCTTCTCAGAGTCTTCAGGATACTGCGTAAGTGATTTTGATGATCTTTGTAGCTTTTGGAGTATACCAGGATATCATCAACTAATAGAACCTCAAAATCATTGAGATATTCCTTGTAAACTCTATTCATTAGATCCATGAATACAGAGGGTTCATTAGTTATCCCAAAAGGAATTATTGTAAACTCATAATGCTTGTACCTGGTTTGAAATGATGTCTTTATAATTTCTTCCTTCATCACACACAACTGATGCTACCCATATCGAAGGTCAAATTTGAAAATTATTGAGCTCCATGAAGTTGGTAGAATAAATCATCAATGTGAGGTAAGGGATACTTATTATTTACTGTTATATCATTGATCTCCCTGTAGTCGATATATAACCTCATATATCCATATATCATTTTAACAAAAAGGACTGGGGATCCCCATGGAGGAACACTAGGGCGAATAAATCCCTTATTACTCAATTCCTCTAGTTGTTTCTTTAGTTCAACTAACTCTACAGTGGCCATTCTATAAGGGGTCATCGATATAGGCCTTCAACCAGGAATTAAATCAATGGAAAACTCAATTTCTCGTTCTGGAGGATTTCCAGATAAATCTTCTAAAAACACATCAAAATATTCTCTCACAATAGGTACATCTTCTATTTTAACATTTCATTCCTCACCCACAGTCATTTCATTCTCTTCCTCCAAAATAATTGAATTTAGTTGAGCTATTGGGGGTGGATCTAGGTATGAATTTGGTGGTGACGATTCTACTATAAGGATAAGGTATTCCTTATCATCATCATCAAAAATTGTAACCTCCTCCTTCTTATAATAAATCTTCACATCATGGTACAAAATCCAATCCATAACAAGGATTATATCAAACTCAATCATGGGTATGATGATGAGATTTGTAGATAAAGAACATTTATGTGCTCCAATGGGAACTGATTCACAGAACTTTCTAGCAATGATACTTCCCTTAGGAGTTTTAACTAACAACTCCCTTGTTAAATAAAATTGGAAATATCTAATTTTTTTAGAAAAATGGGAAGATATGAAACAATGTGATGATACAGAATCAAATAATGCATTTTCCAAACATAAGGAAACCATTAAATTACTTGCCACAACATCTTCCGGAGCTTCTACCTCAGCAGTAGTTATAGAATAAGCTTGGCCTTTATCCCTTGGCCTTTTATAAGGTAAGTTCCCCTGACGGTTAAGACGTTAATTTGCATAATGTCTCATATGTCTACAATAATTTCATTCCACATTGACAACAACTCTATTTCCCTTTCAATCATGATCTTGGTGGCCTTTTTCACCACACTTGTAACAGACTCCCATTCCCTTCAAGCAAGTACCAGGGTGTTTCTTCCCACATTTATTGTAGGATGGATAATAATTTTTTCCCTTCTTCACTTTATTTCCATTTCTAGAGTGGTCAGCAGATCTCTTCTTCTCTTGCTTTTCCTTAAAATCTTAAGACTTAGAGAACTCTTTTTACAGTCTTGATAGTACACAAGACAATATCTTCATATGACGAGAAGGATTTTGACACTAATACTCGAAGGAGAAACGGTTTTAACCCATCAATGAAATGATCAATCTTACTTCATTGATTAAATATATAATCTTTTGCATGCCTCACTAACCTTGTAAAGATAGCCTCATACATTGACACATTATTATCCTCCTTTCGCCTCAGACTCAGAAATTTCCTTTCCATATTTGCTCAATGGTCACGATGAATGTTTTTTTCTAAGAAAAACACTTTTAACACCATCCATTCCATATTTGATACTTAATTATCTTCCTCCGTGTTTTGTATCAATGACCACCATTGATCAGCATATCCAGTGAGGCGATAAACTGCCATGACAACTTTTTCCCTTTCACTACTCCCCAATGCCTAAAATATCTTCTCTAGGGAACTTATCCATTGATCGGATACTAATGGATTTTTACACCCATTGAATTTTGGTGGTTTATGCCTCATGAAAAGATCTAACATTGATCCTCCACACTGTGGATCAGGGTGATCCATATGGGTAAGTTTATTATTCATAACCTGAGTGAGTTGTCCTGGTATGGTGATTAGCTGATCAGTACAAGTTGTATAACCAGCTCCACTAAAATTATCTTGAGAATGAGGGAAATCCCTACCTGGAGTCCATGCATTGATACGGTTTCCATTTCTTCTACTAGGATCCATTTCTAAACAATGGCATAATCTATATTAGTTTATGAATCAAAATACATAATTCCATACTTGTAAAAAACCTAACATAAATTGAACTACTTATGGATATAATCCATAATAATAATAAAAATTCATTGAAGAAGTATATACTCATAATCCCTTCATAATGGTTTGTAATGAAAATGAGAATTATCATAAGCATATCCCACGGGAGTGTCGTAACCACGAGTGCAGCAAGGCCTGTTGTTGTGCACCTATTCCCGTTCGAGTCTAGCTCAAAGCGGTATTTTCGGGTTTTACATCTAGGTACATCTGTTCCAGATCCACCTCTACCTGCTCATATCCAGACAGGGATGTATTTCTTGAAAAACTCACAAAATTTCTATAATACCAAAATTCTAGGAAGTTCTTATATACTAATCCTCAAAGTCCATCTTAGGTCTATGTGCTATAATCATAGTTTATCTAAATCTAGCTTCCAATGTTTGTACTAAACATTATCTGATTCCAACTATAACACCCCAACCCCAGTTATGCAGAGTTGGTGCATTATTACATAACATTGGCATGATCATAAAAGATCAAGTCTCGAAAAACTGATTAGTTTAGTTGCCTTGGAATCACTAGATATATTCATAAAGTTTACATTATATCATAAAGTGAAAACTACAACAACATCTTGTCTCCACACTCATATACCTTTATACTATCCCTGCAGGTCATTCATAATATACTTCTTCGCATCCTGGGATAAATAAAACATAGAAAGGGGTGAGCTCAGATTCCGAGTAAGGATAACAATATATCAGAATCTTACATAAATAAGTAAAAACATTTAAGGCAACGTATAACCAAAACAAAAGCCTTTTAAACTTGAAATTCAGCATAATATGGCAGAAATAAAATGAAATAATGTCATTTACTTATTCACATGGATATTCTACTAATAGAATAATCACATGAAATATCAATAAGCACTTTTATAATGATGGAATGCATAATGCTAGACTATCATAACCACGTAGTCAAGGCCTCGTGCAAAGACTACAAATAAAATTTTTTCAAGGATTCATGCCAAGACACTAGATTATCTCATGAGACCTACCGATTCATCGAGGAGCTATAGTAGGCTCCACCTGTCACTCAATAAGTCCATTGCATTCCTCATATGAACAGGTTTAAACATAACTCAAACATTTGTATTAAAACTTGCATACGAAATATAAATACTTTCACCATAAACCATGAATGGTATAAAAATAACACATCCACATTTATGCATATCACAAAAACTTTAATAAAACATGGATGTTTTGTATCATAATAAATCAACTTCAAATAAGCTTAAAATGTAAAGACCTGTAAAATTCAAGGAAAATTTTTTCTTAATTTTTTTTGGGATTTTACAAGAATGCAGTTTCTGACGGCACATGATTCTGAGGCCCAGTGTACCCGTAATCAATTTCCGAAGATTAGCTCGGGTACGTTCAGTGAAATAACGAGCATGAATTTCTAACTTTTGAGCCGATGATCGGAATCAAATTCTTATGGCACCAATGGAACCGCATCACCGGTATTTGCTTATGAACGCCTATTCCGGAGTAGCGTTTACTCGAGAGAATTTGATAAAAATTGTGGAAGTTAAAAATAAAAATTTAACAACAATTTTAATTTTACTCTAAGTGTTTAATCCTTTGGAAGGAAGTTGGGTAACTACCCAAACTTCCTTGTGAGGTTATGAGGGTGGTGGGGCCCACACGAACCCCACCCCTTCATACCCTCTAACCCCCTCAACTCACTATTAATATTGTTAACTTAAGTAAATAACTTATGACATTAATGTAGTGAGTTTAATGTGAGTTTTTGAAATTCAAACACTTGAATTTCAAAAGCCATGTTGAGTTAATAAATTAAGTGTGGCTTAATTTATTTTGCGTTAGTTCCTTTGTTTCTTGATAGGACTTGGGGGAAAAAGAAGGCAAGGAGCTTAGAGATCATCTTCTTCATCTTCGACAAAGAACGCGAAGAACGAACAATTCCCAATGAAGAACGATGAGCCCTCGGAGACCGTTTACCGTGACGCCATACCCGCGAAGCGCCACCCTTCGTTCTTCTTCCCACGTCAAAGGAAGGGAGACGACGTTCCATCTCAGACAATCTCTGTCAATGTCTTCGAATCCTCTTTCTGCGACGTCTCTTCCCACGACGGTTTCTCTGCGACGAATTTCTCCGCAATGAAAACCTCGTTCAATCCACGCTCGAGGTAGGGGGTTTACGTGTTTTCTATACGCGATTATCTTCCGTCTTTTATCCGTGTCTATTTGGACCGCATGATATCAAGTTAATGGGAGGAGGCCGGACCGCACAGACACAGCTGTCCCCCTCCCTTATTTTTTTCTTGTTGATGCGGATCGAGCGGCAAGGATGCGAGACATCGTCACGCCGCACGGGATCAAGCGGAAATGATGTGCGACATCGTCACACCACGCAGGATCGAGCGGCAAGAATGCGCGACATCGTCACGCTGTGCGGGATGGAACGACAAGAATGCACGATGTCATCACATCGCACAATCAATTTTTTTTAAACATTCGTGTGTGGGTATTTGATTGGAAGGTGTTCGTATAATTTATTTTGGATAAATTATACCATCGTCATGAATAAAACCATGTGGTTATTATTTTCCAATTTATAACACCTAACGCGGAGGATGCAGGCCGAACAAACACGGCCCGACAACCCTCCGCAACTTGTTTATCGATGTGCGGATCAACGGACGATGACGAAGAAGGCCGCTATGGCGTTTGAATCCCTTCGCAGTGAAGTTCGGGTCCCGGGAGGACTGTTGGCGAAGAAGGCAGGAGAAACGGACCACCAGAGCGCGTCCGGTGGTCCGCGGAATGCGGGGGCGGCGCGCCGCCGGAAGGCCGGCGGCGGCGGTTCACCGCCGGCTTCAATCAGCGGTGAGGGTGGGGGAGCAGCGCACCCAGCTCCGCGGCTTCCACTCGGCCACGCTGGCCGGGCCAGGCCACGCCGGCCGGGCCGGGCCGGGCCCATGCGGGTCGGACCTGGGTCGGGTCGACCCGGGTCGGGCCAACCCAGGGGGGTCGGGCCGGGTCGGTCCTAGTCCAGACCCCCCGTTTTCAGACCCTCTTTGTTCTTTTGCCCATATCTTGGGCTAAGGACCTCCGATCGATGAACCGTCAGTTGAGTAGAGATCATTGGAACGATACGGTCATTTGAGTATATTATAATCAAGGTTTTGGAATACTTTGGGTTCGTCCGGGTTTGTTCGGATACGAAACCAACCGGGCCCTCGGAGCGAAAACGCTCATATCTTGAGTTCTGGACGTCCAATTGATTTGTCGTCGACTTTGATGGATTCCTTTAGGTGAGAAAGATCTTTTGGATTACTTTGCTTGAGATTTGGATGTCGTCGGAGTGCGGTTGAGTTGGTTCGCTCATGAAACCAACCGGGCCCCAGGAATGAAAAGGCGAATAACTCACAGACCGTGCGTCCGATTGACGCGCCATCTGTCTCATTGAATTCCTCTTGATGAGACGAAACTTTTGGAATACTTCGCCCGAGTTTTGGATGCAGTTGGATAGTGGTCGGGTTGGATTATACCTGAAATCCAACCGGGCCCCTGGAACGGAAAAGCTGATAACTTTCTGACTGGACGTCCGTTTTGACGAACCGTCAGCGGCGTTGGTGATCACGTTGAGAAACGGTCCCTATGAGAATACCCTAGGAGAGTTCGGGGTACAGTCGAGATACGACCGGGTTGGTTCGCACACGAAACCAACCAGAACCATAGGACGAAAATGCTAATAACGCACAGACCAGACGTCCGATTGACGCGCCGTCTGTTGCGTTGAGACCCCTATGACGAGGCGGTCCTTTGAGTTACTTCTTCATGGGACTTTGAGATACTTGGAGTATCGACCTGTAGCTCATGGAGTGGACCGTCAAAGAGACGAGCGTGCGGAGTTTGGAGACCGTGTAGCCGACTGAGACCTGACTACTGCTTGACCGACTCGACTTAGAGTGAGTCGACTAGCCCAGTGGACGGAGCACTACATTGTGAGGTGCAGACCCATGGCGGACGGAGCACTACCTGTGTGACAGTGCAGACCCGCGGTACTCGTCTGGAGAGTACATCTGCAGGCTACTAGGGGGTGTGTACTACTGTGTTTGTGTGGCATACCCCGGCGGGAAGCACTACTGTGTTTGGGTGGCTGGCCCGCGGTACTCGACAGGCGGAGTACCTCATCAGTATTAGGTTAGTGAGAAGTACCTCGGAGTCGTGACAGGACCACGGTACACTCCAGAGACGGAGCTCTTCAGCAGTTACAGTTTCGATAATGGAAATCCTGGTTTGAGCTGAGTCTTTGACATTGTGTTTACCTCATGATTGAGATGGGTCACTTGATAACTTAGGTATATGTATGGGCATATACCTGGGTAGTGGTTATCTGTTGATTTCATAATCTTTGTGTTTCCTCATGATTGAGATGGGTTACTTGATAACTTAGGTGTATGTATGGGCATATACCTAAGTAGAGGTTATCCGTTGAGATCTTCTTTGTGGTTACCATGTTGGTTTTAGTGAGACCTTGAGGGTCTCGATGTCCCTATTGAGTATCGTTATACTCACCCCTGCACGGGCTATGCCCCCACCTCGTTGTGTTGGTTGTAGAAGACGGGCAGAGCTGACGGAGGCTGAATGTTTGAGGACTAGATGGTACCCGGAGGTGGACCACACAACGAGTCAGTATCCGGAGGTGGTCTACACGGCGAGACGAAACTCGGAGGGGGTTGACGAGCGAGATCATTGAGGAGCTGCGCTATCTGTACCTACCCTTCAGGTAGGATCTGTGGCAGACGATCCGGGAGCTGCGCTATCTATACCTACCCTTCAGGTAGGATCCGAGGAGGACGACCCAGGAGAAGCTTCCTTTCTTCCAGCTGTTTGTCTTTTTCTATTGTACTTTGGTTCAGTTGTAGCTGTACTTTCAGTTGGGTTTGTTTTTTGGCCCATTTACATTTCAGCACTTTCTTTTGTACTTAGTGTTTTACTTCCGCTTATACTCTGTGGTGTTTTGTTTGCTTTTATAAAGGCAATGCATTTCCAGTTATCGGGATTTACGCCTTTGGTGCTAGTCTCCAGCCCCTGGCCTATGGAAGGCGGGCTTGGGGTAGTCACCGCACAGGCCCCGAGGACGAGTCGTGACATAAAATCCATCAATGGATGTTGACTTGGATGAAATCAAAACTATTGGAGAGAAATATATATTTTATTTAAATCATTTAAAAGTCACATAATTATAAAATAAAAAATTTACTTTGAAAATATTATTATATGCTTGTAAGGGAAGCTTAGAAGATTTTACAATGGTGGAAAATAGCCACACCCACCGTATAAGTTAAAAAAAGTGATTCTTTCCTTCATTTTTCGAAAAGTTTAAAAAAGGTCCTTGTTTGGAAAATTATGTAAATATTCCCTTATAAACTTCTTATAATAATTAAAATAAGGGTATAAATTACTTTAACCCATATTCTGTAAAATAGTAAGAATTTTTTGAAATGAGTTTTTAAGAAACATTGATGTGGATGATAATGAGGTCCAAGTAGATAATTATATATAAACAACCTCAGATAATGAAGAAACTGTTAAATAAACCCTTACCTTGTAATTTCCCTTGGTTGAGGGTAGGTTAACCACCTGTATAGTGGTGAAATAATTTTTATTAAATTATACAAGAATCATATACATTAATATGATATCATATATGATCTTTTAACATTTCTTTCTTAATAAAATCTTAGTATTATCGTCGTTTCAGGTGTTAAATTGTTTTCTTTTATTTGTTTTGTTACATAAGCCATGTTTGTTATGGGTAGCTTGTATCTTATTCATATCCATAATTATATCATGTCCTTAAACATTACTTTTAATCATCAAATGAAAATTATACATGAATGGATATGATGGGGAATGAATCTCATCGCATTAGTGGAGACGGTAGTCCGTACGTACACATGAGCAACAATATCATTATTTTGATATTAAGATAATATATAATTGGATGGAATATCAAATATACAGAATAATTATCATGTTATATTTATTATTTACATGAATTACACATCATTATTATACCCATCCAAATAATAATGTTTTTAATAACAATTACACCACGATGTGGAGACGGTAAGCCGTACGTACGCACGTATGGTGACAGGTCATTCAAAGGATGGATAGAATACTGAATATGGTTGTAACATATTTATAATTACATCAAAGAATATAGAAGATACTGGAGTTATTATTTTATAATGGAAATAACAAAGAAAGAAGCAGTTGACGGAGAAAGGAACTTGAAAGAGGGTGGTGAAAACATTACCTCTTCTTTGGGTTCTTCCTTTTGATTTGATCAAAAGGCCTCCTTAGGATAGATTTATGATCAAACTACGGCCTCTAAGTAGATGTGAGGGAAGTTGGGAGATTATTTGGGCAGAGGTTGGCCGAACCAAAAGGCTTTAAAGGTGTGAAAAATTGGTTATAAGTGGTGTCCTTTTATAAGGGGGAGGAGGGGATCTTTAGGAAAAACTTACATTATTATTTTATTATAAATTAATATATGGTTTATAGTGGATCCAAATTAGATTATTTAAATTAATAGGAGTGTATAGGTCTAAAATCACCCAACCAATAGGTTTTAGATAGGTTTGGGTCACTATATTAACCTTATCTTTTAGTTTTAACTCTTAGTTAATTAGTTTCACATTTACCAAGTCTCTATCTATTTTTATATTATATAGTCAATAAACATACTATAAACTTTCAATAGACCCCCCAAGTGATACATTAATGATACAACTATCATTATATAAGTCTTTTATCCTAACCTTATATTTTTATGAATAGAATATGAATTAAATATATAATATTTGTATTAAAAATTCTTTTATGTAAATTTTGACACTATTTAATAATTGATTTTTTTAAAGCCATAAAAACTTTTTTAATTCGAAAAAAATTCATTTGAGCAATTATGAAATGTCATATTAATCTAAAAAAATTTTGTATGGAATAAAAACTTTCAAAATATATTTATTTTAACATTTATAATACTAATTATTTGATTCTTTCATTATTAAGGAAAATACTACATCATTATTGTGTCATAAATAAATTTAATTATTAAAAGTATAAAAATCATAAATAAAATAAAATTATGTATGAACTCTTTTTAGATTTCTAATGAATATTTGTAGTAAAAAATATAACATATATAACCTTATGTAAAAATTATTTTTCTAAAAGCTATATGCTTATGTCATTTTTGTATTTACTTTAACTTAATTAATATAAAGTGTCATTATCATTTAAAAGTGGATCCATGGGGTCCCAAAATCGACCCAAAGATTCCCATGGTCGGAAATGTATCATCCTATAGGGTTAGGATACGTTTTAGGGTAATTTATTGTTATTATCATATTATATTTTTACCCTTATTTACCGGATTTACCTTTTTACCATGGTAAATAAAATATTTACCGAAGTAATTATTCAAAATGTCTAAAAATAGGAGTTACCTATTTACACAATTTGGACATCCTGATTCCAAATATTTAGTCCATTTTTCCAATTTCAAAACACAGAAGTGGCCGAAATTAATTAAAAAATAATTCCCGCTGTTAAAACAAAAATCATGTTTTTATAATGTAATAACTATCAAAAGATTGACAATTGTTTATATCCGGTTTAAATGTGAAATTATGTTCAATGAACAAAATTGTATTAAATTGTAATAATATATTCTAAATATACTTTAAAACCACTCAAATTCATAATTTATTACTATTAATTATTTCGATTAAAAAAGTTGTTTTTAATTAAAATTTAGTAATTTTCACTATTCATAAAAATATGAAAGTTATCTGAAAAGTACCAAAAATTCACTCTAAGGTAATTTTGATATTCTGAATCAAAAAATGAAGTCCATTTTGAAAGATAAAATGTATTAAATTTTAAAAAGTGGGTATTACTATTCATAACGGAAAGTTTGATTGGTTGTGGTGTGTGTTAGAATCTCAAAATTGCGTACAATGCAAGCTATTGCATTATTCCAAGGGAAACTTATCGTTGATGATTGGGGTGTTATAGAGATATGATGTATGGGGGAACTGGTAGGATAGTACGAAGCGGTAACACTAGGATGTTCCACCATACTTGAAATGGTGAGACCGTGAGTACTACTCATGGTTGTTGTGAGTGAGTAAGGAGGCACCGTGACAGCTTAAGAACGATGCCACTGGGACAGAGGGATCAAAAGCGACTGTAAAATCTGCAAAAAATATTGAATTAATTAAAACCTTAATAAAACCAAATGTGGATTAA
Source organism: Viscum album (assembly GCA_963277665.1). Taxonomy (NCBI): domain Eukaryota; kingdom Viridiplantae; phylum Streptophyta; class Magnoliopsida; order Santalales; family Viscaceae; genus Viscum; species Viscum album. The sequence continues at coordinate 77,818,642 of OY728152.1, read as the reverse complement.
TAAATTAATTAATTAAATTAAAAATAATAAAATTAATGACTATATAAATAAGATAAAGTTAAATAATAAAATTAAATGTTTTTAATATTATGAAATGAATTTATTTTTATTAAAAATTATAAACAAATTAATTAAAGAAAAAATTAAAACTTTTAGAGTCACTAAATTCAATTAATTAACTAATTAATTAAAGAATTAATAAAGTAAATTAATGAATATGAAATATTAATTGAATAAAATAAAATTGTGAAAACTAATTATAATATTAAAAGAATAAACACTAAAATTATTTTCTTATTTACAATTTAATGAATAAAGATTTAATTAACTTAATTAATGAATTAATATACTAACTGGAATGAATTTTTTTTTAAAAACATATGAATAAATAAATAAAACTTAAATTCATAGGACACATTTTTTTAATAATTTTTTTAAAAAGATAATAATGAATATAAAAAACACATGATTTAAACTAAAATTGATTATTTTACACAAAAAAGTACAAAATCACAACAATTATAAATTATTTAACAAAAAAGCCTTTTGGTTTAAAAAAAGTCAATAAAAAATACAAAAAGTATGTGGCAAAGAGCATGAAAACACTGCAATATCAAACTCCCCCACACATAAAACTCTGTTTGTACTCAAAAAAGTACATGACATGGACATTAAAATATACAGATGATTTGAGAGTATCAGTTAAAAAAGTGTTCCTGATTAAACATTTGTACACAGAGGAGTAGGACCAAACCTTGGATCAGACTATCCAAAGGTGTTCAAAAATGAAGTCCTTCCTAGCTTCAAAAACTCACTGGAAGTCAAAAGCCTCACAAATTCATATATTGTCAAGTATGTCATGACTCTTATATGTACTCATTAATTGTTCTACATCACCTTCCAATTCAAGTTCTAATTCAAGGAGTGTTGAAAGGATAGATAAATTGGAATTTAAAACTTAACCAAGGGAACCTTCCATTCTCCCCTTCCCTCAGGTTTCCAAAACTGAAGTACATTAATTTGATCACCTTATTGATTCAACTCAAATGAAAATTAACCAAGTCGATTGCTCCCTTCTTCATCTATGTTCAAAATTGCCCTCACCTTATTGAGTGAATTTTTGATGAGGGCACTTTATTTCTATTTTTCCCAACCATATTCCTTGTGCAGAGCACTACGCATAACACTTATTATAATTGAAATTTGGATTATTTATTCAAAAAAACACACATAGTGCACCTTGTCTCAGATAATCCCCATGGGACCCCATTTTCCCATTTAACTTCAGTTTCCATGGAATTAATTAATAATGAATTGAGTTGACTTCTTGAAGTGATTGAATATTATTTTTAAAAAAAAATTATGAGTCCCCTGGGTTCCAGTGATAACTTCTAGTTACTCTAAGTCCTGATAATCATTCAACAAAACATATCTTGTCACACTCCCATTATCAGTTCCTAAACAGGCAGATCCAAAAAACAATAAACAATTCCACTCAACAATCACTCAGACTTAACAGTTTATGACTACGTTCCACTTTCAACATCCAAATAGTAGTTATCCACTAAACAGGACAGAAATGAAGTACCAATGAACATCCAATGACCTTAAAGTGATGAAAGAATTTTAAATTTTTCGAAGATATTGAATAATTTTTGAAAGAAACAAACCATTGTTTTTAAACAACATCAGGTACTTCATGTTCAAGAAGGGGGAATTTGATAAGACCAATAATGACCCCTCTCCCCCACATTGAAAACCCAACATTGTCCCCAATGTTGAATTATGAGGTGGAAGACTTCTTATATTCAAGACAGATGGAAATTTCAGCTTAAAAAGGATATAGAGATGTAGCAATGAGGTTCAAAAAATTTAATTGCCAGATAAAAAATGAAAAAAAATTAAAAACGCAGACAAACAAAAGCAGAAGAACATAACCCCACCAACCAACACCAGCAACAGGAACAGTTCTATTCCTAAAACATTTATTCTTTGAATCATAATGAGAAGACTAAAGATTTTATCAATGAAATTTAACTAGTAGCATGATGAATATTGATGTGCCACAACAGCTCAATGAATGAGAAGGTGAATACAAATAGTGGGTGTATGGTGGTTTTAGAGTGCATCTCAAAATCATTTTAAACTCATTTGATATCATCATGCAAACTCCCAATTAGGAAATCAATTCCTATGTTTCACAAATCAGTTGTATGTCCCCCACACTTAGCTCACATCATCATGCAATAAAAATGTTGAGATTAAATCAAAAGGCCGCATAAAAACACTACTCCCCCTGAATGTGAAACTTTTTAATTCATTTTTTAAATCCTCCCTTTATTTGCCTTGTGCATGAACTCTGGATGTGCAGTTTATGTACCTACGAGATATAAAAATTTAACATTCGGTGTTAAAGAATTTAAAACTTATGTAAATTGAAACCCAGTGCATGAGTTTGGGAGTGTTATCTAGTGTTCTCCAATGACTACTTCCTTCCACCATGAATGTTCCAAATGAGGATACCACTTAAACATGATTCTCTTAGAAAACCAGTACCACCAGACCACATGCATCATTTAATAAGGAAATTCAGGCATTATTGTATACCAAATAGAGAGACAAACAACCGAGCATGGAGAATTTATTCAAAAAAAAATTTAAAGCAGAAAACATAGTAAACCATGGGTTTCCTCCCATGAAGCGCTTGGTTTAAAGTCCCTATCCAGACGTTATTCCCCTAAATATTTCTAACCATGATCATTCAATTGGAAATATTTGTCAATGGTGTAGACTTCCCATTGTTTGAGGAATCCTGAGAAGGACTAATCAATACATTTTCATCATCGGAACCAATCAGAATTCTCCAAAATTCATCTAGATCAGTAAGAGGATTCATGTTTTCCAGCTCAACTGGGTCTCTAAAAATCAGTTTATTAGCTCTTAAAAATTTCAAAAATTATAAAAGAAAATCACCTATCTGATCAATAATACTTCTAGAGATTCCACCATAATAAGAGTTTTTCTCAAACCTAAAAATAGAAGATGAAATATAGAGAAAACCATTAGCAAGTCCTAAAACATCTCACAACTCTAACAATATAGAAATCTCATAAAAGAAGTTATCAACTTTAGCTTTCAAAAAATTGTTCTCAATGTTAACAGAGGACTCAAATGATGTGAGTTTTTCAATTTTAGGTCTGAAATCATCAATCACATCATAAAACTGGGAATGTAAGATTATATCATGGAAATTCACATGTTAAAAATGGAAATCATCAAGTTATTCAGTAGGGCTCAACCTAGAGCTTTCTCCAACTTCAGGAACTCTTATATAGTCAACATCACAAGGTAAAATTTCAAAAACAGGTTGAGAAAATGCATGAAAAAGTTTTGATTCACTCCTCATAATGGGTTCCAAAGAAAGAATTTGCTTATTAACAGGAGCGTGTGGGGAAAGGGCATCATGCACGGAAATATTTTTAGTGGGTTGGGAAATTATTATCTCTGTTCCCTCAAGTGGGAAAAACCATACTCAGCTCTAACCTCAATTTTGTTACATTGATTCGTAGTAACATCTATCACATCACAACTAACCTCATGAAAGGGACTTTCTAACCCAAAAATTTCGTCCACATAATACAAATCTTGGAGGGTGATTTTACCTTTGGACACATCAATGATGGATCCACCAGTAGTAAGGAAGGGTCAGCCTAAGATGATTGGAACCTTTTCATTACATTCCATATCATGGATCTCGAAATCAGTGGGTAGTGTGAGTTTTCCTACACTAACAAATAGGCCATCCACTCTCCCATAAGGATGTGTGAGTAACCTATCAGCAAGCTGAAGAAAAAAAGAGTTGGTCAGATATCCTAAAGACCCAGCTTTTTAAATAAATAGAAAGTTATAAGATTGATAGTTTATCCTAAGTCACATATACAATTCATTTTCCAACATCCTCTGATTCGGCACTGAATGATAAATCCACCAAGGTTCTTTAATTTGTGAGTAATAATTTTTTGGAAAATCTCACTACACTTCGCATAGAGATCAATTTTATCCAAATTCATCCTATCATTCTCATTTTTTAGAAACCTTTTTGTGAATGAAAAAAATGAAGGGATTTTATCCAATGCTTATAAGAAAAGAATGTTGATGGTGAAGCTTTGAATCAGTTTCAAAAGTCTCAGGTAATCAGGTTATTACTTTTCTTCACTCTTTCAAGGAAGGGAATGGGAGGGGCATAATGTTTTATAACTGGTATGTTATTCACCTTCTCATCAGACCCCACTTTCTTTTTCTCTTCCTTAATCAATTCCCACTTCATTTTCTGTGGTTCCTTAGCTTTATCAAGTGTTGTTTTCACAATATTTTCATTTTTGAACTCACTTTCCTGATTTCCAGAATTGGGATGTTTGAGATTTTCATTTTAAATTTTACCTTGAACATCGTTTTACTCATTCCTAGGTGGTTCCATAACTGGTTCATTATGTTTAATACCTGACCTGGTAGTTACAACCATCACTTTTTCTCTTTTATTGGGAGTTGAAGTGTGGGTTAGCTTGCTCTTTTCCTTACCAGTTTGATTCTAATCCATTTGACTCATTTGATGTTATAAATTAAGAATCTTAAAATCTTTTTCCTTCTTAAATGATCTGACCTCACTCAGCACTTGTTGCAGCATCCCCTTTAACTCCCCTTGATAATTAGAAGATTCAGCCTCATATTGATTCTTGAAAAATTGTTTGGGTTGTGGGTGGAAAATTGGGTATTGGGATTCTTCATGGCCCCTTTCTCACTCCACGATTGATTGGGATGACCTTGTTATCTAGATTGGTATGGATTTGAGAGTTGATCGTGGGCACCTTGATTCCTAGACCTATAATCAACAAACTGGGAACTCTCATCACATAGAATAGAGAGATCAATGTTTGGACAATATCTATGAGTGTGACCAAAAAACCCACAGTGATAGCACTACTCCCTAAGGAACCTATCATTAACAATAGTAGCTTGGGGATTTGTATCATCCCTACAAATTACTCTCTTCCTAGTGCACTTGTGGTAAGATTTTTGAGCCAACATAACAAAAAATTGTTTTATCTCATCAGAAGTTGAATCATAGAAATAACCTCCACAAGATTGATCAACTATGTTCTGATTATAGAGAGTGAGGGTATTATAGAAAGTATCTATGAGTTGATGGGGAGCTAATTGATGGTTGTGTCTCTATAAAATAAGACCTATGAACCTATTCCATGCTTTGTGAATGAGTTTTCCCTCATCCTGGACAAAGCCAGTGATCTTATTCCAAACCACAATGGCGGTGTTCCTGGGATTGAATTTAGATACAAAGGAATTGCAAACCTCTTCCCATGTTTCAAATATTTCCTCCTAAAAATTTTTAAACCAAGTCCTAGCACTCCCCTTCAGACAGAACGAAAAGAATCTCATCCTCAACTCCTCCTCACTATGATTTCCCATAGGCAACTGCTAGATAGAACCACAAAAATCTTAAATAAACTCTATGGAGCCCTCTACTAGAAGACCATTTAATGATGTCAGTTGAGAAAAATGAGGTTGTTTGATCTCATAGCTCCCATAACTAGTAAAAAATTTGACATAGGATGGATTGTTTGACATAGTAGTAATTTTAAAATCCCTAAGCGTGGGTCTCTTAGGGGCAGGAACTAAGGGTTGTGGCCCATTGTCATTTTTATTTCTAGCAATGTTATCCAAATTCCCCATTTCATGTTTCTTTTGTTTTCTACGTGTAGAACAGTATTTTTTGATTTCTTGAATAGGAGATTCATGTTCTGACTTAGAAGCTCTAGTGTGAATAGAGTTTAAAAAACGTGATTTTCTTGAGAATATGTTTATACATTTTTAATTTTTTTTATTTTTCTTGTGTTTTATTTAATTTTTTTTTTTTTTTACTTGGTCGCACGTGTCATCCCTGGAAATGGTGCCAAAATTTTTTAATGATGTCATTGATTATGCAAAAAATTTAAAATTTAAAATCCCTACAGACTACTAGTACTATGGTAATATGGGTTTCAAACCACATAGAAGGACTTATGTTATTCTAGAACAAATTAAAACTGAAACAACCAAAATATAAAATAGAAAACTAACAAAAACTGTACGCAAACAGTGAAACAAACACTGATAGTGGCTGTGAAAATAAAGGTGATATGGTGAAATGTATGGCTTGAACAGAGAACAAACAGTAACGATGATTTTAGGGACCTAATGCTGCTTTGAACTGATTAAAAAGATATTTTCCTCTTATTCTGGGTTAAATTACATTACATAGTACATATTAAAATGGTGTTAATCTACTGAGCTGTCACTTTGGTGGATCAACACAACTCGATTAACTTCCTTGAGTCTCAATCATTCGATCTTGACCCTTGGATAATTCTGCTTAAATTGGAGAAGAGTAGCATTGATCTTTTCCAATTCTCGGTACTTCAGTCAATGATCCATGGTGAAATGATTCACTACCACACCCATCGGTCATTAGGTAATGTAAAATGATACTCAAAATAAATATGTGGAAACAGACTAATGATATCGCACTGTAAAATCAAACTAACAAACCATGATGGAAGGATGGATGACTAGTTCTCTAAAGCTAGATTACCCCAATCTATTTAACTACACATTAAAATTGTAAAACAGATTGAAACAGATAATGAATTAAGATACCACTCCAGTGATATTGCTCATCTCTCTAGAAACTTCTTTGATTTCGATCTCCTACTCGGTGTATGTCTTCCTCTGTTTCATTGATGAGATGGATTGAGGGTTGATCGGATGGAAGAATGGATGTTTTCCCCATAGAATGAAGTCTGGGAATGCTCCGTCTTTTCCCTTGCTCTCTTTTGATAGATCCTCCAATAATCCTCGAATCTATCCCATCTGGACCTGTAATCTCCTCCTTTTCCCTCCTTCCCATGATGAATACTAATCACCCGGTAATTGAAGTCTCTGGAATCTCATCTAAAGTTTCCCCCGACCTTGACATTGAGATTTCACTGTGCTGCTTCATTTGTGCTTGTCACTAGAGTAGTTTCTCTTAACTGAATGAAATGGTACGTGTGTGGTGAGTCACAACCCTCCCTTTCTTTTGTGAATGTTTTTTTGTTGCTGCATTGGAATTTTTCTGTGTTGCTAGATGTGGATGCTGCATGGATGTAGAGGCAGCAGAAGTGTGGGTGACGGGGTGCGGTTCCACCATGAAGAAAATTGTGGCACAGTGATGAAATAGTGGTAGCAAAGAAGGGGGTGGGAAAGGTGACACATAAAAGAGATACGATGTGTGGGGGAACCAGTGGGACAATTGTAAGTGGTGAACGTGGGATGTGCCACCATTCATGAAATGGTGCGACTATGACTACTGCTCACAGTTACTGTGAGACAGTTAAAAGGCACCAGGACATCTTGAAAATGGTGCCACCAAGATAGAGGGATCTGAAGTGACCATTACATCAGTAAAGCAAATTGAATTAATAAAAATCATAATAAAACCAAAAATGGATTAATAAATTAATTAATTAAATTAAAAAGAATAAAATTAAATGTTAAATAAATAATATAAAGTTAAATAGTAAAATTAATTGTGTTTTATTTAAATGAATGAATTTATTTTTATTAAAAATTATAAACAAATTAATGAAATAACAAATAAAGACATTTACTGTCACTAAATTAAATTAATTAACAAATTAATTAAATAATTAATAAAGTAAATTAATGAAGAAGAAATAATAATTGAAAAAATTAAATTGATAAAACTAAATAAATTATTAAAAGACTAAAAACTAAAATGAGTTATTTTAATTAAAATTTAAAGAATAAAGAATTATTTAACTTAATTAATGAATTAATAGACTAACATGGATGAAAATTTTGTAAAAATAAATGAATAAATAAATAAAAGTCAAATACACAGGACAAATTTTATTTAAGAATTATTTAAAAAGATAATAATGAATATTAAAAACATATGATTTAAAATAAAATTTATTATTTTACACAGAAATTTACAAAATCCCAACAATTAACAATTATTTAATAAAAAACAAAATTTTTGTATAAAAAAGTTAATAAAATACAAAAAAGGATGTGACATAGTGCATGAAACCACTGTCACATCAGGTGTTATGAAGAAATGGATTATTTAAATTGTGTGGTAAATATGTGGGGGTTATTACTAAGGGGAAAGAGAATTTATTATATTCATTGTACTGTTTTTTTTATTTCTGCAATAAAAAAAATTAAAAAAACCAAAAGGGAAAAAAATAAAAAGATTAGGTTGTGATATACAAGAATAATATATTGCCATTACTAGAAAAATTATTTTTATCATATGTGGTAAGGTTATGGATGTGAGGTTTATTCTTATAATAATTTTGAAAAAAGAAAAAATGAAAAATTTCTTATAAAAATAATTAAAAGTATAGAAAAATTCATGATGGTGTAAAAATCATTCATTATGATTTACTTTGATCATAGCCTTACTATGGTAAATAGTGGATGATGTAACTTCAAGGTTAAAATACCATTATTGTCATACTTTTGATATGATGTATCATATTTAATAAAAAAACCGCTTCCTTGAGTCTGGATTTCTTTAAATAGAATTCTCACGCACTATCATCCTCAAATACATTAGCTGACTAATGAAAAGTCCCCTGAATTTTATTTTTATTTTCCCTTAATAATGAAGAGAAAATAGTTCCTCTACAAGTATATGGATTAGGGCCATGTTCACATTAAATGAACATAACTCCACTATAATTATACCATGAGTATTGAGTGAGAATATAGAATTAATATATTGACAATTATTTGGAATGTTTAACAACAATAAATTAAGGAACCTAAATTAATGATTAAATTGTTCTACCATTTTCAAATGGGAATAAGAAAAATACATGAATTGATTCTCAATGTAAAATGTGGAAAATTTAATTATTATTTTATTTCTATATTTGAATGATTAATTTAAAAATGATAATCATTAAATTTAATTGACATTAAATTATAAAAAAGATAACATTGTCTTCCACTGAATTCTTTATTGAGACTTTATTCTAGGGGAAAAGTATGGTTTAAGGGAGGTATTACTTTTTGCAAACAAAATTCATGAATATTTTTAAATAATTTTCCATAGTTTCAAATGGATTGTTGATCTAAATACACATATTTTTCAAATTTTTAATTAAATTATTTGTAATTTGATATAAAGACAGAAAATGGTTTTGAATGAATAAAATATTTTTATTTAAAATTTTAAATTTAATAATGTGATATGTTTAATTTTAGATTTTGTATTTGAAACATTTTATTTTATTATGTGTTTACGAAAATTTATGGAAATTGATAATCCTCAACAACGAAGTGCATAATCTACATGGATACTCACATGAAGAGGCCATAAATCTAATTGAGTTGTCGAGAGAGCTAGCTGAAGGAGTAGGTTGGAGTGTGAGACCATGAGAACCACAAAATAATATTGGGCCCAAATGCTCACATGTGAAGTGTAGTCCACTCTTCCCATGTATATGGACAGGTTTTCCAAGATCCCACCCTAGTTTAGGCTTCTGTGCTAAGAATCGAGTGTCCTAATTTATAAATACTAATGAAACCTACCATATGTTTTTTGTGGGGTTTATATTTCTTTGTTAAATTCATCAAATTTAAAACTCTTCTCACCAATTTTTTAGTAGAATCAACCACCACATTCTTCCGACCTCCCCTGCATAGTGATGTCAAACACCCATTACAACTTTTCAATATCTTCCATTGTCAAACCACCAAAGATCATGCTCTATATCAACTACAAAACCCAATGATGCCTCCACCATTGATCACAATTCACACATCATACAATATCCATGGAGAACCATCTTTCCACTATGATGGATGTTTGGAATTAATGAATACACAAAGAAGAATATCTAAAACATTCCACATCAACATTACCGAGACCAGAATCATATTAAATCCACCTCCCTATGGTACAAGAAACATAAAATAACGAGGCCCTACACTATCCTCTACCCCATTCCACCACCATTGTCCATGTTGCAATTGGTAAAGCCCCACGATCCTTAACATATCTCTGAATATATTTTAAAATAGGATATAAATACATTCTTATGATGATATGGCCCTAAACACCAGAGGAGGAAACTTCTTCATTGAATATAGAAAACCTTTCCACTATCATAGTATGGGATTCAAGACCCCTGAGCGGAAATGGTCACATGTAGGATCAAAGCTTCTCCCTTGTTATCCTTTGTTTTCCATTTGTTTTTTATTATTTTTGTTTTATTTTATTCTATATTTAATTGTTTTATGTTATTAATTTTAAGTAATAATCATTGATTTTTTCTTTTTTATGCAATGTATGTTCCACCCACTTCATCATCATCTTTTTAATTTAATTTTATAATTAACTATTTTATTATTTTACTGTATTTTTCATTTGGTAATTTTGTTTTCTCTCTCTATCTCTCTCTTCTACTTGTGTCACCTTTTTATTTATTTTATTTATTACATTTTCATATTACTTCCTTTATAAATTACCAACATGAAATCTTAACCTCAAAACAAAGAGGTTAACCCATGTCATAACTAAGTGGAGGTAAGTGGTGTTTTCATTTCATTCTATTTGTAAATCCAACTGTGTTATTTATCATTATGGTGAGAAAGGATGGTGTTCATTAATTTGGATGTTTTCCACTATGACATTGAAATGAAACTCATTTATATTAATTTATTAGATATTATCTATAAGATATAATAGATATAAGATCTTCATATAATAGAGTTGAGAATTTAAATGGATTAAATATTATATGAAGGAGTCACATCCTGGGAGATGTCACACTCTCGATCGTGGTGTTCCATAATCATTGATTAGAGTAAGATATGTATTTAATATTTCTAAAGGCATTTAAAATCTCATACCACTAACTAAAATAATTGTAATTTATTCATGAGATCTCAAAATTGAAAAATAAAACTAAATATGTACACAAATAGGGGAATTATGGATCCCATAAACTAAACCAAAAAATTCCATGATCATTATTTCTTATTTCATTTTTCCTTTTATTTGGTTAATATGTTTATAATTTCATTTTTTTATCTAATTCATTTTTAATATATATTTAAAAAAATACTAAATATTTATTTTAGATGAATTATATGAATTACATGAACAAAATATTAATATCCATAAATAAGATGACCTTGGTTAGCATTTATGCTATATTGGGGGAATAATGTTTCTTTTTTACACACCCTACGACCAGAATAATTTCTATGCTTGATGTTTTTTTGGAACATAAAAATAATTTACCCCATTAATTATAAACAATTTTCTTTTGTATATAATACCGACCAAATTTGTTTGGGTTTAAATAGAAAGTAATAATTTATTAATAACATAAAAAACCCACCCCTAGTGTAAAGACCACCCCTCACCATGCCATTTTCCCCCAAAAGCCCTCAAGGACATCAAATATTTTTTTAAAAAAATGTATTAGACAGTATCAATATATCCATGGATATTTTCCTCATACAAATATGAATTCCAATTTTCATAATGGTTCCTTCACGGAGAGGATATTCAAGAGGTATCGTTCTCAAACAACCTCTTTTGATTTCCTTTTCCTTCAACGTTCTCCTCACCGAATTCATTCATCAATGAATAATAGATCTAGTATCACAAATATAATATAATGATATATTTATAATGGAACATATTGTTTTCACTCCTTCTCTCATATCTTCTTACTCAAATTAATGAAATCATTTTCCAAATTTGGGCGGTCAACCATCTCTGTGGATAATGATTTTTCATTTTCCACTACCACATTCAAGGCTTGTTATAAAAGTATTATTTTTGTTAAATGAGATTTTATTAATTATAATATAACTTATTTAATCATATAGATCTAATATAAATATATATATAATGTTAAAATAGATGAATCTATTTCAATATGGTCTAAAAAAGAGCCGAAATATACTAACCATTTTTGATTCACATTAATAAAATGAACAATATTTATATGGGAAAAAATGATATATGTTAACATTTATCAAATTGGATTTTAATTAAAACCATTTCATGTCACATATAGAGGATAATATTCATTTTACATGAACATCCATAAGTATACACAAGTTAACTGACCATGAAACCATGCAATGAATACACCGAAAACAATAAAGATAGTGAAATATTGTTAATGAATGTGTGGTATTATTTTTTAAAAGTATCATATAAGGTATCATAAGTTAGAATAAATTAATATATTAAATTAAAAACATTATTTACATCATTATACCTGATTTTAATTTACACAATACTAAAGGGAAATGTGAGGTACTGATTCCGCGTTTCACTTTTAATACAATGAGGTATATACCTTATTCCACATTAATTTTGTTTTTCTGGTCTATATCATACTATTTGAAATTTCATATCATGAATCTCGATATCAAAATGGTATTAAATGATTAATTTAATTATTATTAACTTCATCAAAAATACATTTTGACAGATTACAAGTGGTTTGGTATTTCATAAATCAAATTATATTCAATGGGTTAAACATTATCATTATTGATTATAACATCTTACAATTATGTGTGAAATTAAATTTGATTATATTTTGCCTAATTTAAACATTTCTATGTGGTTTTATAGATTATAAAAATAATCAAATCATTTTATTAACTCTCGTTTTATGGATATCACATCCTAGAGAGATTTATTTTAAAAAAATGTAATTTTAAAATTAACAATAAAACACTCCTTTGTTTCTATTACCATATTTTGTGAAATTTTTTCCAAAAATGTTTTTAATATTATATTATTATTTCATACAATTATTTTTTATAAGATCTAACTTTTTAAAAAACAGGATTGAATTGTATTTTTTTCATTTTCTAGGCAACGTTAGTTGATACTTATACTAAAAGTATTGAAGGAATTTTTTTTAACTTTTACGGAATGAACATATTTTCATTCCATCATATCACATTTATTTTTTTGAGAAGTAATTTATAATTTTCCAATGATATTTTAAATGAAAAAGTTATCTTTTATATGATCATTTTTTTATTCATATTTGATTTTATGTAATGTATGGTTATTTTAATTAAGAATTTGTTAAATGGTATAATTTAATGAATGTTCATATATGTCAAATTTAATTATTGATTCTTATGATTAATTGATGATGATATAATATGACACCATCATACATATTTTTTTAAACTGGTTTATGTTCAATTTTCCTGGGGATGCACTATATTGATACCATTCACCAGATTACTCTGTATGTTTTTCTTTGTAATTACTAATTGGGAAAATATATTTTCATTTTTTATGATAGTTTCAATAAAAAAATTTATGTTGATTATGATTCATCATGTTTATATGAAGAATGAATTGGACTTTGAAAGAGATTCTCTAGGTGAAATACTACCCCCATATGTAGTGTTTGATCTCATGAGACAAACTAGTTTGTGTATTGGATTATATCATAACCATTTATGTATCATGTATTGGATGAATTGTTGATGGTATGTGATGATAATAAACATTATTCATTCCCTCATTATTAGATTAGTTATTTATTTTTGTGTGTTTATTCAATTACTATTATATCTATTGTTTTGTTTTATTTCTCATGTGGTTACGTACATGGCATTATTTGGTCATATTTTATTGAAGTTGTGTTATTCTCATGTTATTGAATAAATTAAATGTGATTCAATTATTTCCATTGTCATAATTGTTAATTATTAATTATTATTTCTTCCATTTTAATTAATACTTAATAATCTTATAATCTCATCCCATTTTAATGTTTTATTTTTCCTAGAATGTGATGAAGTTTATTATAAATGATATGTGGGGTAATTCTTGGAGAATAATGGTTTCTAAATGTATTAAATAGAGAGTATTTTATATTTTCAATTGTAATGTAAGGTTTATGTATATATCTAGTTTTCGAAAACTATTATTCTATTCAATCTGTGAGGTTATGATTCATTGTATTTTGTGCCAATATAATAAGACAACCATATTCTCTAAACCACTAGGGATGTGTTCAATATAGTTGGTATCATATGATCTTTTGTAGAAACACATGGAATATATTTCAGATAAAATACATTATAAACAGAAGATTGTGATGGAATTTGTGAATAATACCAATGAAATCAAATTTTTTATTGAAATATTAGTTATACATAATTTTAAGATTATGACATTGTGTTTTAAATCAATACAATAAAATAATATTCATAATATAGTTTATACAATTGACTAGAAATGGTGTCTAGTTGAAGGATTGGTAACCACATCAATACAAGCGATAAAATGAGTGGGAATTATCCTTTGTTATATGGTAATAATCGAATATTTCAAAGAGAACTAGAAACACAAAAATTCACATCATACGAGGAAATAGAATCTTCAGTTAACATGATCGTGAAATAATTCACTAAGTATTGTGGACTTTATGGTATGAAATAAAATAATATGATGGTAGGGGAATTGGTCAATAAATCCTCAAATGAAAATAAGTATTTTCCATCATGTTATAATTGAGGAAGGAAAGACCAAGCTATATTCATACAACTAAAATGATTTTTCATCAAATGTGGAGAAAAATGTCACTATTCTCACTATTTCAATGGAGATAAATAATATTCCAATGTGAAAGTATTCAACTATAATTTGATGGAAAAAATCATTGATAAATTCATCAAGTGTTAATGGAATATTCCTCATACGTAGATAAGGTATCAAGTTCAATCTTATGTTATTGATACAACCAAAATTAAATGATGATTATGATTGTGTTTCAAGATTTATGAAATATTCTCAATGGAATAACCATTATAAGAATTATGAAACATATTAATATTTTATTTTATTAATTATTCTTTATAGATTTTAGAAAATATATTTAATTGTACCAATGACATAGACATGTGATTCAGTGGAATGTTATTCTTTTTTAAAACACATGTTCAAAGGAAGGACCAACATTAAAATGGTCCATATTTTGAGATAATAATTTTGGGATTAATAGATGATTGATATGTATAAACTAAATTGGATATGACTAACTAACTTAGAGTTGAATAATTATTTTTTGGCAATTTCATTTATGATACCATAGATAGATTTGATTTTATTTAGATTTAAGTAAAATATCTAATGATATATGTTTTCAATAAGTAAAAATGAATTATACATGTTTTCAACAACTCTTTATCGTATTTTAGATTATTACCGTGTTTTAATAGAATACATGATTTAGGTACTCAAAATTTTATTATGTGATGATATAGTTCTCATTGTTAGAATGATTAACGGAATGTTCATTTTTGAATTTCATTCACCTTCTTTATAATGTTTCTGATCATGATCATTTAGAAGATTCATCATATTAATTTTTTTTGAAATAATTAATGTTTAATATTGGAAGCGGTTTTAAATATTAATGTATTTTTTCATATTGGATATCTTATGCCAAAATAATTGGTATTGGAATATAATTAGTTATAGGTGTAACACATTTTGTCTCTTTACGGTTCTTACAATTAGTTAAATGGGAATTTTAGGGCTTCATTTATAAAAAAAATTATTTTTTGGATATTACTTTCATGATGTATGGAATGAAAATACTATAGACTTTTTCATTGGATTACCAAAGACTCTATGGAAAAATGATGCAACATGGGAAATTATAATTTGTGTAATTCCAAAAGAAAAGTACGCGATAAATTTTAATGTTATTTTTGGAATGTTCTTAGGAAATGTATTAATATAGATTTAGAAAAATAAAATCTTATAGTTCTGATGAAAACCCCTCAAATTCAGTAAAGTTGAGAGGATTTAACCCACAACTGAAGAGACATAAGTAGGAATTACCTACCACTAGAGAAAGTGATTAAATTTTTAGTATAACATTGATTTCATTGTTTAAATGGTATAATAGATAATGGATAAGATCTTTTTGGGAAAACTATATCATTAAGAAGAATTAAATATTTTATAATTTTATTTTTGGAATAGTGGTTTTCCATTGGATAAGAGACATATTTGTGGTATGAATTGTTTTATGTATAAAACTATACCTTTAATGTATATATATATATCTTAACAGATGAAAAATGATTCCTCAACTCTAGGAAATTGATTTTTGAAAAAAAAAACATTGGTTTAATTTTATTATCATGATATCAATATCCTTTTACCCAATCACATATTTATTACTTTTGTGATTTTAGACATTTTAATTTCATTGTTCTCTATCACTCTCCCTCAGAAAATTATTGTTAGATTCATTTTCCATGTCCAAGTTTTCACTTCACACTACAATTATCCTATTCTGTAACCAAGTTTTGTGGTGACAATCACATTTTAAATTCCCCATTTTTATAATTATGTTTTATAAACCCTTCAATGATGTGGGTTTCTTATAAAAGAATTTTAAAATATCAATCTTTTTTTTCGAAGAGAAATTTAAAATTTAGAGGATGCAATTTATTCAAGAAGGGGGGAATATAACACCCTACGATTTTAGAATAACACTATGTTCTATAGCTTATGATGAAAATACTACAAAGATTAATCAAAATACTAAATATTATTATTTTATCTAGATCATTATACACTCATGAATAAACTAGTGGGTTTATATAATATTTACTATATAATTAAATAAATGTAATGTTTATAATCAATTCAAATTTATTTATTCATATTAAATGAGCACAAAATTTATAGTAACGGATTTTGAGTCTTCAAAAAGATGTATATATTAATATGTGATATTTACTAAGTTATTTGTTAAAATAAATATAATTAAATGTCAAAATAGATAGGGAACTTATTAGAAAAAATAATAAATCATTTTTACACATAAAACAATAATCAACATAGGTTAATCAGTTTTCAAATTTTGTGAAAAGTATGATTTTTTTGTTAAAAAGTTAAAATAACATTTTTATGAAATACTATATTTATTATGAAATAATTATTCTATTATAATGATTTAAAGTTTATTAACCCTTTGTGTTAATCAGAATTTATTATATTAATGAAATTTTACATCAGGTGTAAAATTTAGGAACACTTTATTATGAATTTTTAAAACAACAATTTAAAACATTAGAAGACAATGTTAATGAGTTATACTAGTAACATATTTGTAAAAATTTTATATAACAATAATAAATTTAATAATATAAAATGGAATTTATATTTTGAATATGGAGGTTCAAATTAAGTTTTATGGTCATTTTCATTTTTAGGCATAAAAATATAAATTGAATTTAATATTTACTACATTATTGGTAAAATAATGTTGTTGGTTAAAGTTAAATGGTAAATAGCTAAAATGACTAAGAAATAAATAATTAAATGGTAGGGGATTAGGCCATTATATCCATTAACATAACCATACATGATTAATTATAAACCAAATTATTTATAATTAATTTCACATGAATGTGGTTGGCTTTAAATATAAAATAATCATTAACAAATTACTTAAAACTAACCATAATCATGTATAAATATCATCCCTCACAACCCACATTGTCATAAAAAAATTTATTCTCTTAAAATATCATAAAAAACCTATAATCTGCACTCTACCCATGTGAAATTGTTTCTCCTCTCACAAAATGGTAAATTCCCAGTTCATTTAGAGGTTCATCAATTAGTGATATTCAAGAAGAAAATTTCACAAACCATCTCTCTTGGTTTCAATTTTTCTACCTTATCCTTACATTATTTGTAAATAAAAAAGAATAAGTCAACTATAATGTAAATAATTTAATTTAAATTGAATATCTTTTTTACATAACTTATATCATTACCTGCTATTCAATATAATGAAAACATCGTCCAAATATTAAAGATAAATACATCTAGGGATAATGTATTTTTGTTTTCCATTACGGATTTCAAATATGGTTTTAAAAGAATTATTATGTTTACGTCATATTTTAATTAACATATTTTCACCTATTTTAGGTTCTAATATATATATATATATATATATATATATATATATATTAATTGAAAATGTAACTAGTTTTTGTGGTTCGGAGAAACATCCAAAATAAACTAATCATTTTTCATGAACTTTTATCAAATTTAGTATCTCCATTTAAAAATTAAAATGATATATAAGACCATTAAGAAAATATTTTTTATGTATTTATAGTATTTCAATAATATTATGAATTTTATTACCATTTTACATGAATATCCTTACATATACACATGTGAACTGACAATGAAACCACGAAACAAATTGACCTAAAACAATGAAAATAATGAAATATTATTAACAATTGGTTGGTATTATGATAAAACATTATCATATTATTTCATAAAAATATAAATATATTTATACAATTAACTAATAATGTTAATTAGAACATTATAAAAGAGTTTATATTAGGAAAAAATATATTTATTCAAGAGGATATGGTTTTTTAACTCACTTTTTCTTCAGTGAGATATAACCTTAATCACAACTTTTATATTTTGTGTTGGTTAAATAATTCCCAATAATATTTATTTTTCATGAATATCATTACCTTCATGCAATTAAATTTTCAATTTGATAACTATTAAATTTATTGGATATATGGTTTTACTGTTTAAAAGTTGTGTGGGATTTCATAAACAAATTTCCATTCATTGGGTTAATTTTATAGATTATTGATTTTTTAATACTATGAATTTTGATTAATTTATATTCCCTTTAAACTTTTTTTATGTTTATTTAAAATTTATACACATAATGAAATCATTTTTTTAACACCAATGTAAAAAATATGATAATTTTAGGATACTTTCTTTTAATGACTTTATGTTTTTAAAATTATCATAAATTTTTTTCATCCATGACAATATTTTATAAAATTGTTCCAATTTTTTTTAAATCTATTTTTATTGGTTAATATTATTTCACTAGATTTTTGTTTTAATTTATTTTGAAATATTTTTTTTATATTTTTTAAAAATTATTTTTTGAGATTTTTCCAAAAAAATGAAAGGATTGTTTTTTAACTAATATATAAGGGGAATTTTCCTTGATCATAATACACAATATTTTTTTGAATATTTAATTACAATTATATAAGGTCATATTAAATAAAAGAATATTTCTGTTTCAATTTCACGATGTTTTATGAATATGTGATTTTGTAACTAAAAAGGGTAATTTCTTGTGGATTTTATTCTATAATACTATTTAATTTATTTTATTGTATATATAAATACATTTTTGAATCTTATGAATCATTGAGTATGATCTATTATGATTCCAGCAGAAATATTTTATTGAATGGTTTATGATCAATTCAACTAGGTATGTACTCATTTGATGTCATTCACTATTTTCCTCTTGATGGTTTGGGATTATTTTTATGGATTGGGAAAGGTTTTTTACATTTCATTATCTGGTTTAAGAAAAAAATTAATAATGTTTATGTTTCACCCATTTCGTATTGGGAAATCATTAGCGATTATAGGTGATGAGGGAGGCACGTTGTATCCACTTGATGCATCAGAATGTATCATGAAACAAAAAAGATTGGGTATTGGCTTATATCCAACCCATTTATGTATGGTGTCTTATAAAAAAACCTTGAATTTATGAACTGATGTTCATAATTATGAATTCCGTCATTACAAGACTATATATTAATTTAAATGTGATTATTTGGTCAATTTACAATCCATTCATAAATTCTCTAGCTCATTTGATTATTTATGTGTATTTATTTGAATAAATTTCATTAGAAACATGTTAAGATAGGTTTATTAATAAAATGGAAGGAATTCTAAATATGTACCATGCCATAATTTTTTGTGGTTGTTTATGATAAGTTCTAATGTACGTAACCCTTACTGAAAATATGAGTTTATCCCTTTTTATGTTTTATTCTTCAATAGGATTATAATATGTTTATTAGGATTGATTTATAGGGTTGAGATTTGAGAATAATTGTTTCTTCAAAATATTAAGTATATTTTATATTATATATTAAATTAAATTATGTGGTTGGATAAGTCACTAGATTTTCAGAACTAGTAAACAATTAAATCCTTGTAGATTTTGTTCATTGTATATTGTGTGAATATAATTAAGTAACCACTAAATTTGGGCAATGAGGGTCAGGTTCTACACATCGTCATTGTTACTTTGAATTATAATAAATTGACCTGTTCATTATGTTGATGTGTTCTCATAGGGTTACACATTTATATATATAGAGATCATTCAAATAGGGTTTGTTGTAAAAGAAACTATATATTAAAAAGGTATAACTACTTAATGATCTAAGCCCTACCAACTTTGATTTCACCTTTTATAATATAATGAGACTGTAATAGTTCTTCAGTGGAATCTTATATTGAAACTCATGGATTGAGTATTCAATTGATTAGTTTGTATAGGAGAAGGATCTATTTTGGAAAAGGACCACGATTGCTCAATGGTTGGTCATATTGGCATGGGAGAATGAAATGTACAATGGAAAAACATTAATTTGTAGGCCTAATTTGGATAAAAATCTCATTTTGGAATTGAGATACATGGTCATGATATGTTTGAATAGAATCATGAAACAATTTAGAATCAATGTAATTTTTGAGGTATACACATATATGGTAAATAATTTTTCATTTAGATCATAATTGGTTTATATATCAGAATACCCACATAAGGATTAAATAAATATACATACATATTAGTGGTATGATGACTAATGAATGTGATGATAGGTTATATATAATGGGGACATTAGGCCCTCTGATAGGTATCAATATGATATAGTTATAGAAACAAGAATATGGATGGATGGGAATAATGAAAAAAAAATTTGGGAGGAAAATCGATTGAATCAAATAATGTTGACATTCATGGTGAGGAATAATGTATTAGTTGGAGAGAATCATATGTGGTTTTGGTGAGACCATCTAGGTCAGTTACTTATGAAGTGTTAATAGATATAATGTAAAATGCAGGGTACACTATCATTATTATCTAGTTGAGAAACCAATTATACGTGTGTCTCTCTAGTAATTCCCTCATGAATATATTGTGTTCTATAATGTAACACCCCAAGCTTCCATGGTACGTTTCCCTTCGAATAATGCAATGGCGTGCATTGTACGCAACTTCGAGATTCTAACACACCACAACCAATCAAACTAGCCGTTATGAATAGTAATAACTACTTTTTGAAATTTTATAAATTCTATGGACTTCATTTTTGGATGCGGAATATCGAATTTATCCTTGGGTGAAATTTTGGAACTTTTCGGATAACACTTATATTTTGATGAATAGTGAAAATTACTAAATTTTAATTAAAAACAACTTTTTAAATCAAAATAATTTATAGTGATAAATTATATTATTGAGTGGTTTTAAAGTATAAATAGAATATATTTTTACCATTTTATCCAATGGTGTTCATTAGAATTAATTTCACTTTGAAATTGGACCTAAATAATTGTCAATCTTTTGATATATATTGTTTCTTAAAAACACGCTATTTGTTGTGACAGTGGGAATTAATTATAAAATTAATTAATGCAACTTATATTTTTAGAATTTTTTAAAATAGTCATCATTTTTGAATTCGGAATATCAATTATAGCTTAGGGTGAAATTTTGGCATTGTTCTGAAAAACTTCAATTTTTGATGAATAGTGAAACTACTAAGTGGTAGTTAAAAAAAACAGAATTTTTCATAAAACTTAATTTTACCGCTTCTGTGAATAGAATTTCGAAAATCCAAGAGATACGGCTAATAGCAAGAAGTAAAATGTGGTTCAATGAGATTAAAATAATTTTTGGTGAATAGTAACTTTTTACTTTTATTTACCACGGTTAAAAGTAAATAGGGTAATTAAGGGTAAAAATGATATTAATATTACCCTAAGACATGTCCTAATTCTATTGGACAGGTATATCTCGACCAAAAACAACCTTAGGAATAAAATATTATCATTTAGGTCCACTTGGATTAGATTAGGACATTTATTATTATTTAATTCAATGAAGAGTTAAAAGAGTTAAAATCAATGTTTATTTACTAAAACATTTTTAATATAGGGTTATACATAAGATAAATTCTATTTTAAATATTAATTAGAAAGATAATAAGATTTCCTACATAATTTTATTTTATTTATAATTTTTAAACATTAAATAATTTAATTTATTTATGACACAATAATGATGCAGTAATTACCATAATAGTGAAAAATTAGAATAATTGATATTATAAATACCCAAATAAATATAATTTGAGACTTTTTATGAATTAAACTAATTTTATCGGATAATATGACATATTAGGATTGATTTATTAGACTTTTATTGAAGTAATAATTCTGTTATGAGTTTCACAAAAATCATCTATTGAATAGTGTCAAAATTGACATAAAAGAGTTTTTAAAATAAATATTATATTATTAATTGATATTAAATTCATAAAAATCTAAGGTTCGGCCAAGAGACTTATATCATGACATTTATATCATTAATTGACCACTTTGGGGTCTCTTGGATGTATATAGTATGTTTATTAACTATATAATATAAAAATACAAAGTGACATGGTAAATGTCAAACTAATTAACTAAGAGTTAAAACTAAAATATAAGGTTACTATAGTGACCCAAACAAGTCTAAATTAGATTGGCTGAATGTTTTTCGACCTATCCCCACCTTAACCTTTGAATAATCAACTTTTTATCCATTAGAAACAGAATATGAATTTATTATAAATTAATTTTTTTAGCTTTTCCAAAGGTTCCCCTCACCCCTCTTATAAAAGGGCACTCCTCCTTCTCATTTCATCTCACCTTCAAAGCCTTTTGGTTCGGCCAACCCCTGTCCAAATACTCTCTATACTTCCCTCACTACAACATAGAGGCCTTATTTTGATCAGAAAGCCAACCTATGGAGCCCTTTTGATCAAATCAAAAGGAAGAACCCGAAGAGGAGGTAATGTTTTCACCACCCCTTTTCAAGTTCCTTTCTTCTTCCACTTCTTCTTTCTTGTTATTACCATTCTAAAATAATAACTCTGGTATCTTATATATACTGTGATGTTATTATAAATATGGTACAACCATATTCTGTATTCTATCCACCATTTGAATAACATGTCACCATACGTGCGTGCGTACGGCTTACCGTCTCCACGTCGTGGTGTAATTGTTATTCAATATATTATTATTTAGGTGGGTATTATAATGATGTGTAACTCATGAAAATAATAAATATAACATGATAATGATTCTGTATATATGATATACCATCCAATTATATATTATTTTAATATCAAAATAATGATATTGTCACTCATGCGTACGTACGGACTACCGTCTCCACGAATGCGATGAGATTCATTCTCTATCATATCCACTCAAGTATAATTATCATTTGATGATTTAAAAATAATTTTTAAGGACTTGATATCATTCTGGATATGAATAAGATACAACCTATCCCTGAAAATCATGGCTTACGTAACAAAATCTATAATGGAAAATGAGTAAGTTAACACACAAAATGACGATAATACTAAGATATTATTATCAAATCAATGTTAAAAGTTCATGTATGATATCATATTAATGTAAATTATTCTTGTATAATTAAATAACAATTATTTCACCATTATACACGAGGTTAACCTACCATCGACCAAGGAAAACGTACAAAGTAAGGGGTTTCTTATCTCACTTTTAATTCCATGAGAATTCCATTATTCACCACTTATTTATTGCATGTGGTGTGTGTACTGCCCATGATTGTATTAATTGTGTAACAAACTTTAATTTATGTATATTTACATCATCATGGTATGATTCTTATTTCATGGGTGTATGTTTCGTATGTTACCTAATCGATAAGGGAAATTGAAATTTCAATTTCCACTCATTTGGATTTACGCATATTTCATTGATTATATTACTCCAAGATTATGTGTGGAATCACTATTCATTTTATTATGTCATAATTTCCACTCCCCTTTCTGTGGATATACTTTTTATACACATAATCACTCCATTGATAAATTCTCAAGTCATAGGTATGAACTTGATAAGAGTAATTTTTACTCAATCTCCATTTGTTGAGTTAAACATCCAATTCATTGGTGTTGTTTTTATAAGATTATGTGTGAATATCATTTGACTGATTTAAACTGAATATCCAATCATATTTAGTGTATTTATATTTTTCACACATAACTATGTCTTTGATTTATCCTTAACCTAAGGATACGGCCTTTATGAGAGATTTCATCTCAATTTACATTCCATTGAGACTTCTTTGTTGATATACACCAAATCACTTTTATGTGGTGTATATAATGTAATTTGACATAGTATATCATGAATCCCTTTATTCTCATGATATTACAAAGTTTTGATTACCTCAATTATTTTTATTCAAGTGTCTCTCTTTTGGTTAGAATCTCTAACTAAAATACCATTTTTAAATGTTTTAAAGACTTATTCATCTAAATCTTGTTCATTAATGTCCATGTTTTAAAAATGGTTTTAAGGATTTATTTATATAGACATTAATGTTTTAAAATTAAAACTCCTTTTAAAAAGTTTCAAATTTGTATGGGACACTTTGATTCAAGAATCTATTTTTAAATGGCTTCTTGACAAATAGTGTGACTTTTAAATGATTTCATGAAAAAGGGGGAAATTTCCCTCAAATAGTTTTGATGATTATTTTCATCTATGTCATCATCCTCCATTATTATTGATTGTGGTTAATGTGATACAATACAATCTTTCATATTGTATCTAATGAGTTATGTTTGACTGTGGATGTGCTATTTTTATACCATTCATGGTATGTGGTTAAAGTATTGACATTTCGTATGCTAGTTTTAATTCAAATGTTTATGTTATGTTTAAACCTATTCATATGAGGAATGCATTGGACTTAATAAGTGATGAGTGGATCTCGCTATAACTACTCGATGCATTGGTAGGTATCATGAAACAAACTAGTGTCTTGGCACAAGGCCTTGACAAAATCTTATTTGTAGTCTTGGCACAAGGCCTTGGCTATGTGGTTATGATAGTCTGGAATTATGCATTCCATCATTAAGAAAGTGGTTATTGATATTGCGTGTGATTATTCGATTAATAGAATATTCATGTGAATAATTAAATGGAATTATTTCATTTTACTTTTGCCATACTATGTTGAAGTTCAAGTTTAAAAGACTTTTGTTTTGGTTATACATTTCCTTAAATGTTTATTCTTATTTATGAAAATTTCTGCTATATTGTTATCCTTACTGGGAATTTGAGCTCACCCCTTTTCTATTTTTTATTTTTCCCAGGATGTGAAGAAGTAAATTATAAATGACCTGCAGGGATATTATGAGGGGATAATAGTGTGGACTATGGAGACAATATGTTGATTTTTACCTTATGATGTAATGTAAAACTTTATGAATATATCTAGTGTTTCCAAGGCTACTAAACCAATCGGCCTTTCGAGATTTGATCTTTCTTGTGATCATGCCAATGTTATGTAATAATGCACCGACTATGGGTAACTGGGGTCGGGGCGTTACAGTTGGTATCAGAGGATGTTTAATACAAACCTTGGAAGCTATATTTAGATAAACTCTGGTTAGAGAACATAGACCTAAGATGAAATTTGAGGATTAATATAGAAGAACTTCCTAGAATTTTGGTATTGTAGAGATTTTGTGAGTTTTCCGAGCAATACATCCCTGTCTGGATACGAGCAGGTAGTGGCAGCTCTGGCACAGATGTACCTAGGGGTAAAACCCGAAAACACATCTTTGATCTTGACTCGAATGGGAACTGGTGCACGACAATGGGCCTTGCTGCACTCTTGGTTACGACACTCCCAGGGGATATGCTTAGGATAATTTACATTTTCTTTACAAACCGATTCAAAGTATTATATATATAAGATGAGAGTAAATGACCTTGGTTAATCCTAATGTGTTTCAAATTGAGAATATGGTGACATGTTAATCTCTAAATGATTGTCTGACTACTATTACTCACACAATGCTTTCCAGTTTTGGTCAATGGCTGGATTCCAAGGAATTCATAGTGACATTGAGAATGATGTACATGGTGGGAACGGTGGTGGAAATGAGCAACAAAATTGAATGTTGATAGGCGTAAAAGATATCGTCTTTATGCCAAATTAATTTTCCAAAAATATGATCAAAAATATATATATTAACCGATTAACGGACTCAACAAAGAAGAGAAAGGTGATGAATGATAAGATCTCCAGTAGTGGAGACCATGGAGAAAGAAATCCTCAATTTCCATCATGCAGGAAATGTGGAAGGAGACACCCAGGAAAGTGTCTCAATGGGACAATGAAATGCTTTACATGCTGGAAGGAAGGACATAAAGTGAATAATTGCCGAAGAAAAATGAATAGTACTATAGAAAAAGATAAAAATGGTCCCAAGAGACCATTTATAGTCATTTTCCGTAAATGTAGGGGACCTGGCCATTACCCAAGTGAATGACCTATTCTATAGGATATTTTCTTGTTCAAATAAGAAGCTATGTGGAAATAACTGGTTGGAGAAATGTTTAAAAAGTATTAGTGCTCCTTATTGATGGGTTTACTTTGGAATAATTTTCTCTTGTATTTGTAACCCCGCAGTTTTCCATGTGAGAATGATATTTGAGGTAGAAATATCTCTTCTCTGGTGGATATAGTTATAAATAACCATTTGGTTTTACATGATCATTAGGGTTTGGGAGAATTATAAGTTATTATAATTTGGGATGAAAATGCAAGGTATGATATAACATTTGAGGTTAAATTATGTTATGGTATTTTGAGGAATTTATCTCATTTTGGTAATATTATAAAATATAGTTTTTGAAAAAAGGACAACACATAGACCGTGTGACAACCCGTCGCGTCGGACAAAGCTGTGGGAATCGAACCCACAACCAAAGTGCGATTGCGATTTATCACCTACCACTAGACTACGTGAAGTCCCTAGATAGTGTGACTAACTATTATTAGTTAAATGATTTTATTGATCAATAATACCTTGATTTGGGTTCTTATGTCTTATTAAATGAATACCCTTAGTATAGGAAAATGATTTGGTGATTAAGTGTTAAATTTTATTTTGGAATTTGTTCAGTTTGGTGTGAACACTATATTCCCAAGGAAAATAGATTAGTATGGGATTTCATTTGAGGAGTAATGGTGGATTTTTATCTATGTTTTTACTATGGATTTATAATGATTTGGGTTATTTATGGAAATAATTACGTTAATTACTTTTAAGTATGTGACATTAAGAGTAATTAATGTCATTTGGAGATACAATTTAATGTGGAAGACTACATTCTTAATAAGTTTTGGTTTTCAATATTAGTTTTGATTATATTGAAGGATTTTAAGGACAATTGATTACTGAATGGTATTTATTTAACATTGGGGTATTGTTGGTTTAATTTTGGAAATTAAGATTAGTTTTTATTTCTCTCAAGGAATGTCCTTTTGGGGGATCATTAGATCTTGTACTAACCATTTTGGTTTTGATTAATCTCTAAATACAATGTAAATATATAGTTCATCCTGCATGGATCATGTGATTCTATAGAAGTTTATTTTAGCTCTTCCAGTGTGACCAGGTCTTCTTGAATACTGATCATTTAAAAAAATGAGTTAGTGGTGGAAATTTATTAAGGAATGAAACTCTACCTAAAATGGAATAATATATCTTTATATTCTTAGTCAATATCATAAATTAATTTAACTGAAAACAAAAAAATGTTGTCCGTTTACTTTCCTACTAGGAGACTAATGGTCATTTGTCCCAACACAAGTTTGTGGTTTTCTTATTGTTAACTTTTTCCTGATCATGATTTATATCCCTCTCCATCAGAACTTCACACTTAATTTATCATCCATATCCATGTTTTCCTACATGGAATACGAGTATGGGTTATCTTGGTTGGCCTTTATACCTCTCTTTTTTCTTTTAAAGTGATAGTTTTATTGACACTTTTTCCGATGTGAAACGTTCCATTATATTCCCAAGAACAATTTTAACAATTTTGAGAACGCAATTTATTGAAGGAGGGTAGAATGTAACTTCCCAAGTTTCCATGGTACGTTTCCCTTTGAATA
Organism: Viscum album; assembly: GCA_963277665.1. Classification (NCBI taxonomy): domain Eukaryota; kingdom Viridiplantae; phylum Streptophyta; class Magnoliopsida; order Santalales; family Viscaceae; genus Viscum; species Viscum album. The sequence continues at coordinate 77,790,362 of OY728152.1, read as the reverse complement.
ATGCAATGGTGTGCATTGTACGCAAATTCGAGATTCTAACACACCACAACCAATCAAACTAGCCATTATGAATATTAATACCTACTTTTTAAAATTTTATAAATTCTATGGACTTCATTTTTGGATGCGAAATATAGAATTTATCCTAGGGTAAAATTTTGGAACTTTTCGGATAACACTTATATTTTGATGAATAGTGAAAATTACTAAATGTTAATTAAAAACAACTTTTTAAATCAAAATAATTTATAGTGATAAATTATATTATTGAGTGGTTTTAAAGTATCATTTGAATATATTTATACCATTTTATCCAATGGTGTTCATTAGAATTAATTTCACATTGAAATTGGACCTAAACAATTGTCAATCTTTTGATATATATTGTTTCTTAAAAACATGCAATCTGTTGTGACAACGGGAATTAATTATAAAATTAATTAATGCAACTTATATGTTTATAATTTTTTAAAATAGACATCATTTTTGAATTCAGAATATCAATTATATCTTAGGGTAAAATTTTGGCATAGTTCTGAAAAACTTCAATTTTTAATGAATAGTGAAACTACTAAGTGGTAGTTAAAAAAACTGAATTTTTCATAAAACGTAATTTTACCACTTCTGTGAATGGAATTTAGACAATACGAGATACAAGGTTAATATCAAGAAGTAAAATGTGGTTCAATGAGATGAAAATAATTTTTGGTGAATAGTAACTTTTTACTTTTATTTACCAAGGTTAAAAGTAAATAGGGTAATTAAGGGTAAAAATGATATTAATATTACCCTAACACATGTCCTAATTCTGTTGGACAAGTGTATCTCGACCAAAAAAACCATAGGAATAAAATATTATCATTTAGGTCCACTTGAATTAGATTAGGACATTTATTATTATTTAATTCAAAGAAGAGTTAAAAGAGTTAAAATCAATGTTTATTTATTAAAACATTTTTAATATAGGGTTACCCATAAGATAAATTCGATTGTAAATATTCATTAGAATTATAATAATATTTCCTACATAATTATATTTTATTTATAATTTTTAGACATTAAATAATTTAATTTATGTATGACACAATGATGATGCAGTAATTACCATAATATTAAAAAAATTAGAATAATTGATATTATAAATAACAAAATAAATGTAATTTGAGACTTTATATGAATTAAACTAATTTTCTAGGATACTATGACATATTAGGATTTAATTAATTTACTTTTCTCGAAGTAATAATTCTGTTATGAGTTTCAAACAAATCAACTATTGAATAGTGTCAAAATTGACATAAAAGAGTTTTTAAAATAAATATTAAACTATTAATCGATATTAAATTCCTAAAAATCTAAGGTTCGCCCAAGAGACTTATATCATGATAGGTATATCATTAATGGACCACTTGGGGGTATCTTGGATGTATATAGTAAGTTTATTAACTATATAATATAAAAATACAAAGTGACATGGTAAATGTCAAACTAATTAACTAAGAGTTAAAACTAAAAGATAAGGTTACTATAGTGACCCAAACCTGTCTAAATTATATTGGATGAATTTTTTTCGACCTATCCCCACCTTAAAATTTTAATAATCAACTTTAGATCCATTAGAAACCGAATATGAATTTATTATAAATTAATATTTTAGCTTTTCCAAAGGTTCCCCTCACCCCTCTTATAAAAGGGCACTCCTCCTTATCATTACTTCAAACCTTAAAAGCCTTTTGGTTCAGCCTTACCCTGCCCAAATACTCTCTAAACTTCTCTATATACATCCTAGAGGCATTATTTTGATCTTAAAGCCAACCTATGGAGCCCTTTTGATCAAATTAAAAGGAAGAACCCGATGAAGAAGTAATGTTTTCACCACCCCTTTTCAAGTTCCTTTCTTCTTCCACTTCTTCTTTCTTTGTTATTACCATTCAAAAATAAGAACTCCAATATCTTATATATACTATGATGTTATTATAAATATGGTACAACCATATTCAGTATTCTATCCACCTTTTGAATAACATGTCACCATACGTGCGTACGTACGGCTTACCGTCTCCACGTTGTGGTGTAATTGTTATTCAATATATTATTATTTGGGTGGGTATAATAATGATGAGTAACTCATGAAAGTAATAAATATAACATTATAATGATTCTGTATATATGATATACCATCCAATTATATATTATTTTAATATCAGAATAATGATATTGTCGCTCATGCGTACGTACAGACAACCATCTCCACGAACGCGATGAGATTCATTCTCTATCATATCCACTCAAGTATAATTATCATTTGATGATTTAAAAATAATTTTTAAGGACTTGATATCATTTTGGATATGAATAAGATACAACCTATCCATGAAAAACATGGCTTACGTAAAAACATATAAAAGAAAATGAGTAAGTTAACACCCAAAATGACGATAATACTAAGATATTATTAACAAATCAATGTCAAAAGATCATGTATGATATCATATTAATTTAAATGATTATTGTATAATTCAATAACAATTATTTCACCATTATACAGGAGGTTAAACTACCATCGACCAAGGAAAAAGTACAAAGTAAGGGGTTTCTTATCTCACTTTTAATTCCGTGAGAATTCCATTATTCACCACTTATTTGTTGCATGTGGTGTGTGTACTGCCCATGATTGTATTAATTGTGTAATATACATTAATTTATGGTTATTTACATCATCATGGTATGATTTTTCTTTCATTGGTGTATGTTTCTTAAGTTACCGAATCGATAAGGGAAATTAAAATTTCAATTTCCACTCATTTGGCTTTACGCATATTTCATTGATTATATTACTCCAAGATTATGTGTGGAATCACTATTCATTTTATTATGTCATAATTTACACTCCCCTTTCTGTGGATATACTTTTTATACACATAATCACTCCATTGATAAATTCTCAAGTCATCGGTATGAACTTGATAAGAGTAATTTTTACTCAATCTCCATGTGTTGAGTTAAACATCCAATTCATTGGTGTTGTTTTTATAAGATTATGTGTGAATATCCTTTGATTTATTTAAACTAAATATCCAATCATATTTAGTGTATTTATATTTGTCACACATAACTATGTCGTCGATTTATCCTTAACCTAAGGATACGAACTTTATGAGAGATTTCATCTCAATTTACATTCCATTGAGACATCTTTGTTGATATACACCAAATCACCTTTATGTGGTGTATATAAGGTACTTTGACATAGTATATAATGAATCCCTTTATTCTCATGATATTACAAAGTTTTTATTCCCTCAATTATTTGTATTCAAGTGTCTCTCTTTTGGTTATAATCTCTAACTAAAATACCATTTTTAAATTTTTTAAAGACTTATTCATCTAAATCTTGCTCAATAATTTCCATGTTTTAAAAATGGTTTTAAGGATTTATTTATATGGACATTAATGTTTTAAAATTAAAACTCCTTTTAAAAATTTTCAAAGTGGTATGGGACACATTGATTCAAGAATCTATTTTTAAATGGCTTCTTGAAAAATAGTGTGACTTTTAAATTATTTCAAGAAAAAGAGGGAAATTTCTCTCAAATAGTTTTGATGATTATTTTCATATATATCAACATCCTTCATTATTCTTGATTGAGGTTAATGTGATACAATAAAATATTTCATGTTTTATCGAATGAGTTATGTTTAACTATGGTTGTGCTATTTTTATACCATTTATTGTTTGTGGTTAAAGTATTGACATTTACTATGCTAGTTTTAATACGAATGTTTATGTTATGTTTAAACTTATTCATATGAGGAATGCATTGGACTTAATAAATGACGTGTGGAGCCCGCTATAGCTCCTCGATGCATCGGTAGGTCTCATGAGACAAACTAGTGTCTTGGAACAAGGCCTTGACAAAATATTATTTGTAGTCTTGGCATGAGGACTTGGCTATGTGGTTATGATAGTCTGAAATTATGCATTCCATCATTATGAAAGTGGTTATTGATATTGCATGTGATTATTCGATTAGTAGAAAATTCATGTGAATAAGTAAATGAAATTATTTCATTTTACTTTTTCCATACTATGTTGAAGATCAAGTTTAAAAGGCTTTTTTAGTTATACATTTCCTTAAATGTTTATTCTTATTTATGAATGTTTCTGCTATATTGTTATCCTTACTGGGCATATGAGCTCACCCCTTTTCTATGTTTTATTTTTCCCAGGATGTGAAGAAGTAAATTATAAATGACCTACAGGGATATTATGAGGGGATAATAGTGTGGAATATGGAGACAATATGTTGTTTTTTTACCTTATGATGTAATGTAAAACGTTATGAATATATCTAGTGTTTCCAAGTCTACTAAACCAATCGGTCTTTCGAGATTTGGTCTTTCTTGTGATCATGCCAATGTTATGTAATAATGCACCGACTCTGGGTAATTGGGGTTGGAGAGTTACATATATGTACAAAATGGTTTCATTTCCAAGAGACTCTAAAGTGAGAGTGGTCACAACCTTGTGTATCCTTATTGAATTGGTATAATAGAACATCGTCTATGGGTGTCGGTAATGGTTTATTGATGTTTTAATATAGACACTTATATGGTGTGGAATGGGATATTTTTTGGATATCAACATTATGTGATGGAAATTCGATTCACTTGAGATCGATCATGGGTATAACTTTTTAAAATTTGAATTCATGTAATTAAGTGAAGTGAAAAACATCTTGATTACACATTTAATATAGTTTATGGACCCTGTTTTGGTTTTTTATGACATCAAACAACACTTAAGTGTTTGGGATAGCCGATGTTTAGTTGCACAATATTGGATGATGGACTTGTAAGTGGCCATTATGGTTCATGATTGTAAAGACCCATAAAATTCAAGGGAAATTTTTTCTTAATTTCATTTGTAATTTTACAAGAACGCGGTTTCTGACGGCACCTGATTCTGAGGCCTGGTGTGCCCGGAATCAATTCCCGAAGTTTGGCTCAGGTATGTTCAGTGAACGAACGAGCGGGGATTTCTAACTTTTGAACCGGTGCCTGGAATCGAATTCTGAGGGCACCGATGGAACCGCGCATAGGTAATTTCTTAGGAACTCATGTTTCGGAGTTGCGTTTACACGAGGAGAGTTATTAATTTTTGTGGTAGTTGAAAATAAAAATTTAACAATTTTTATTTTTTCCCACTTGGTAGTTTTATCCTAAGTAAGGATGTTGGGGGTGGGACCCAATTGTGATAACCAACCTTGTGAGGATAAGGTATGGTGGGACCCAAATGAGCCCAACCCCTCACTTTCCTAACTCCTCTACCCCCCCCCCCCATTTATGTTTTGCTAACTTATCTCCTCATTAATTTTATAACATCTTATGTAAATAAATTAAGTGAGTTAAATGTGGGTTTAGAATATTCAAACTCTTGAAATTCAAAACCTATGTTGGGTTAATAAAATAAGTGGGAGGATTATTTTATTTTGGAGTTAGTTGTTCTTGTGGTGGAGACTTGGGAGAGAAAGAGCTATGTTTGAGGAAGTCTTCCTCTTCTTCAACATCGACGAAGAACGCGAAGAACACCTCCGACGAAGAACACCGTTCTTCAACGAAGAACATCTCCGCCGAAGAACGCGACGTCTTCTTCGAACGACATTTCCTATTCGAACGCACCTCGATGACAAAGGAATCAACGTTCGTTTCCCGCGACGCCCGGCCTGTACGACGCTCATCTTCCGTGGCTCGATTGACGTACACCGTTTCTGAACCGAGGTAGGGGTTTATTTTTGAGTTCGTGTTTTCTTCCAACTTGTCGATCTTCGTGGATTTAAACCTTTTGTTATCGAATAACGTGAGGAGGTCAGACCGCACAAACACGGCCGACCATCCTCCTTAATTTTTGTGTTGGTTCCATTGTGGTTGGTACGGGATAGCGTGGTGTCGTCGCACCACGCGGATTTTCATACGGAAGGAAATGTGCAGCGCCGTCGCGTCGCACCGTGCAAAGAAGTTTAAGAACGCGATGCCGTCGCGCCGCATCGAAGAAAATCGAAGGTGCCGCGGTCGGAGCGGGGCAGCGGCACAGGGGCGCGGTGCCATCGCACCGCGCCGGACGACAGGGGCCACTGCCGGTTCTAGGCCGCGGCGGAGCAAGGTGACCGGCGGCTGAACCAGACCGCCGGTGTTGGAGTTGGAAGGGGATCAGCCACTGCCAGTCCCGTTGAGAAGGAACTGGCCGGCCAGGTCGGCCCGGTCGGAAAAGGGAGGAGCTGGGGGAATTAAATTCCCCCGGCCGGCTTCAAATGGCCCCCCATTAATGGGGGGGAGCAGTTACCCAAGGGGGGAAGGTGCCCCCCTTTTTCCAACAACTCGGCCGAAGGCCGAGCTGGCAGCGCGCTGGGCGCGCTGGGCCCAGCCGGACCGGTGCCTGGAAGGTCTGAGAGGTCGGGCTGTGCTGGGCCGCGCCGGGCTGGGCGTAGCCGGGCCGGGTCGACCCGGTTCGGGCCGACCCAGTGGGTCTCGGGCTGGGTCGGTCTGGGCCCGAAACCCCCATTTTCCGACCGTTTGGATTCAAATTCCCATAACTCGGGCTACGGATCTCTGATCGATGCGCCGTCAGCGGCGACACGATCCGTGGAACGAGACGGTCGTTTCAAAATATCGCACTCAAGGTTTCATATTACTTTTAGTTTGGCCGGGTTGGTTCGTACACAAAACCAACTAGGCCCTCGGAGCGGAAACGCTAATATCTTGAGCTACGGACATCTGATTGACATGCCGTCGACTTTTTTGAGTTCCTCTTAGTGAGACGGATCTTTTGGCACACTCTGCCCGAGGTTTGGATGCAAGTGGAGTACGGTAGGGTTGATTTTTCCTTAAAAACCAACTGGGCCCCTGGGACAAAAAAGTCAATAACTCTTAGACCAAGCGTCTGATTGATGCGCCGTTTGCGACGTTGAGTTCCTGTTGACGATACGGAAATTTTGGATACATCAACTCTGGACTATGTGTAAGTTGATGTATCAGCCTCTCGGCTCGTGGAGCGGACCCTCCCGAACGAGCTGGCTGTGTGCGGAAAGCCTAGTGTTGGCTGCGACTGCTACTGTGACGACGACGACTGTACAGAGATCCTTAGTGGATTCGACGGTGATGACTACATCACTCAGCGATCCTATGTGGATCAGTGCTACTGATCCTGTGTGGGTCCGATCCTATGTGGGTCTTTGCGGGGGTTAGTTTCCTACCAATCCTGTGTGGGTCATTGCGGGGTTTAGTACCTATCGATCCTTTGTGGGTCCGACGACTTATATGGATCAGTGATCATCTCTATCGTCTTTCGAAAAAGTATACCTGTGTGAGCTGAATCATGTTTGCTTTCCTGTGTGGATTGTGTTGAGTTATCCTGTGTGGATTACGATTTAATTTCCTGTGTGGAATACGTATACTTTCCTGTGTGGACTGAGTTGTACATGGGCTCGGAGGTTGGAGTGTATTGGAATTGATGACTTAGGTATATGTATGGGAATATACCTAAGAAGTTTTGGTTGTTACTTCGTGATTGTATCTTTCCTTTGTGGTTTATCCTTTGTGGATTTTAGGAGTCCTCTGGGGGTCTCGGGGTTCCTACTGAGTAGCTTATACTCACCCCTACATGGGCTATGCCCACACTACGTTGTGTTGGTTGCAGACAACGGACAGCGTTGATCGTGGTTGAGGCTTGCAGAGCAGGACGGTACCTGGAGGTGGACCACAGGGCGGGACGTACTCGGAGCGGACGGCGGGACCCGAGGAGCAGTGGATCTATCTGTACCCACCCTTCAGGTGGGATTTACAGTGGACGGATCGGCGTAGTGGCTTTTACATTTCAGTTTCTGTTTTCCCTTTCGAGTTGTACTTTACTTTCAGTTTGGGTTTGTATACTGGCCCACTTACTTTCTACACTTACTGTTGTACTAGCTTTTACTTAGTGTTTACTTCTTCTGTTGCTTACTCTATGGTGTTTGTTTACTTTAGAAAGGCAATGCCTTCCCTTTTACCGGGATTTTACGCCATGGAGCTAGTCACCAGCCCTTGGCCTATGGAAGGCGGTCTTGGGGTAGTCACGGCACGGGCCCCGAGGACGGGTCGTGACAAATTGGTATCAGAGGAGTTCGGTTATACCACAGAACTTTGGACTCTGATCTTTTTCTATGTGAATCAATAGTGTTTAGCGTATTGAGTGTGGTTATCAGTCCAGGGAGTCCAGTGTTGGTGCGGCGGCCGACGTATCCGTACACCAGGACCCTGACTGCTGATTTCCGACTTAATGCACGAAAACATTGATTGTGTGTGTGTTTCATCTTTTCTTTGTGATTACATTGCATCAGCTCACCAGGTATACTGTTCTGACCGTGGCACACCTGTTTCCTTTTCAGGATGGCCCCATGATGACAGCCAGCTAGGGTTCCGATAGTCGAGCGTGACGACATCCCACCGAGCGACGAGGCCTCGGTTTAGGGCCCTTTGTCAGCAGTGGTACCGGCGGTAGCTTTACCCGCCGAGCCACCGATGCTTCCAGCCCCAGCCGCTGACGATGCACGTCGCCTTAGGGCACTGCATGAGTTCCAGCGCCAGCGACCGCCCAGGTTCCGCGGGGAGACGGACCCCCAGGTAGCCGAGGACTGGCTGGAGGCAGTCGTACGAGTTTTCAGGCTAGTGAGGACACCAGAAGACCTCATGGTGATCCTTGCTGCGAGCCTACTGCATGCAGCAGCGGGCCGATGGTGGAGCTTGATGCTCCATGTGCACGATGAGGCATCTCTACTTTGGACGGACTTTGAGAGCCTCTTCTTCTTGGAGTTCGTCTCAGCCACCCTCCGTGCGGTGCGCATTCAGGAGCTTCTTCAGCTGCGGCAGGGCAGCATGACGGTCGCCCAGTACTCGGCGAGATTTACCGATCTCTCGCGCTACTCGACCGACAGGGTATGGGATCCATTATTCCGGGCCCAGACCTTTGAGCAGGGATTGAGACACGAGATTAGGGCATCACTGATCTCCCTCAGCATTCTGACTCAGATAGGAGTACTGGAGCGAGCCCTTTTTATCGAGACATTTCTTGTTGAGTCTACACCAGCGCCGAGACCCACCGCAAGGAGGCACGTAGTAGAGTCTTCTACAGCAGGAAGTCGACGAATGACTCAAGGGTCTAGGCAGACCAGATCCTCAGGCAGACGGCCTCAGGACACTGGCTCAGCAGTTCTGGGCACACAGCATGGAGCCAGTCTTTCGAGAGGCAGACAGTACTACACATGCGGCGGGCAGGGCCACATGGCTCGTGACTGCCCGACCCACCGTGCCGAGGAGCAGCAGGCGATTGCGGGACCACCGAGGCATAGGGATAGGGTCGATAGTGGCGGTCCTCAGGGAGGAGGTGGACGAGGTAGAGGAGCTGGCCGAGCAGCAGGTGGTGGGCGACGCTTTGAGGGTCTACCACCACCACCACCAGAAGGTCCACCCCGACCACAGGGAGCTGGCGGGAAGAGACAGGCACAACTCCAGCCAGAAGAGTCCCACGACCACGGCGTGCCTGAGATGATTCGAGGTACTATCTATGTCTATTCCACCCTTGCTGTAGTACTTATAGACACAAGAGCGGGTCACTCTTTCAAAGCTGCTGCCCTTGTTCGGAGCTCGGAGATTCCGACAGAGCCGTTGGCTCGATCCTTACGGCTAGAGACTCCTACGGGAGCAGACTCGACGATTACGCACTGGTGCCGGCAGTGTGAGCTTACTCTAGGAGGAGAGAGCTTTGGCTGGGATCTTCTTGTAGAGGCGTCGAGGCCTTACGACGTCATCTTGGGCATGGATTGGTTATCTACGGTCCATGCACAAATTGACTGTTTTAGGCGCAAGGTGCGATGTGTACGCACCGACGAGAGCAGGTTCACCTTCACCGGCGAGAAGGGAGCCTTTGCAGCATAGGATGGACTTCCGCGGAGGAGAGGACGACCCATCACTCATCAGTTCGCTAGCCTCATCCTAGGATCAGTTGACGTGCGGAGTCCTGGTTTTCCTGTAGTGGTGGATCTGTTTGCGGACGTTTTTTCCGACGACGTTCCAGGGTTACCTCCTCGCAGAGAGGTAGACTATTATATTGAACTGTAGCCCGGGACTGCCCCGATATCGACTCCAGCATATCGGATGGCCCCTGCTGAGTTTCGAGAGCTACGGGTACAGTTGGAGGACTTGCAGGGAAAGGGGTTCATCCAACCCAGTGTTTCACCCTGGGCTTTCGTGATATTGTTCGCCAAGAAGGCGGACGTGAGCTTGCGACTGTGTGCCGACTATCATCGCCTGAACCAGGTGACAGTGAGGAACAAGTATCCGCTACCGAGAATTGATGACCACTTTGATCAACTCAAGGGATCACGGTGTTTCTCAGAGATAGACCTCAGGTCAGGCTATCACTAGCTCAGAGTTCGAGACGAGGACGTGCAGAAGACGACCTTCAGGTGTCGGTATGGGCACTATGAGTTCTTGGTTATGCCCTTCGGCGTAACCAATGCTCCATCAGTGTTCATGGCCCTCATGTACAGGATCTTTCAGCCATACCTCGATAGATTTTTCATGGTATTCATCAACGACATTTTGATTTACTCGACGACTGAGGAGGAGCACGCCTACCACTTGCGGGTTGTACTAGACACACTCCGAGAGCACCAGCTTTATGGTAAGCTCTCGAAGTGTCAGTTCTGGATACGTGATGTCCACTTCTTGGGGAACGTCATCTCTAAGGCAGGAGTTTCTTTGGATCCTGCGAAGATCGAGGCAGTGCTATCTTGGGAGCCACCCAGGAGTGTGACGGAGGTGCGGAGTTTCTTGGGACTAGCTTGATACTACCGAAGACTCGTGCCAGACTTCTCCAGAGTTGTGGCACAACTCTAAGCTTTGACAAAAAAGGGGAAACCCTTCGTGTGGCCAGACAGATGTCAGTAGAGCTTCTAGGAGCTGAGATAGAGATTGACCAACGCATCTATCTTGAGGTTGCCTGAGGAGGGAGTAGGGTACGTAGTCTACTGCGATGCATCAGGGACCGGACTCGATTGTGTCATGATGCAGGAGCAGGCAGTGATCGCCTATGGATCATGTCAGTTGAGGCCGGATGAGAAGAACTACGCTACCCATGACCTGGAGTTAGCAGCAGTGGTCTTCGCTCTGAAGGCATGGCGACACTATCTGATGGGCGAGCGCTTTATAGTCTTTTCTGACCATCAGAGTCTTAGATACATCTTCTCTCAGAAGGATCTGAATCTGAGACAGCAGTGATGGCTCGAGTTCCTCCAAGACTATGACTTTGAGATAGTCTATACTCCTAGGAAGGGGAACGTGGTAGTTGATGCCCTCAGCAGGAGGACGATCATTCAACTACTTGAGGAGGCGACAGAGTAGTTAGCCTTTTGCAGATATCCATTGTGGATAGAGATGGAGTAGCCTTCCTTCAGTCTCTCATAGTCACTCCTCCACTACTATAGCAGGTCAGAGAGGCATAGTGTGGGGAAGCTGACTGTGAGACGCGGCGTGCACAGATATCCTCAGGACAGGCACCTAATGGTTTCTCCTTTGGAGCAGAGAACGAAATCCTTTTCAGAGGATGTACCATGGTACTAGTCTCTTTATGGGAGGAGGTGCTGAGAGAGTTTCACACTTCTACTTTGGAGGTACATCCTGGAGTGGCGAAGATGTACCAGGATCTCAGACGACAGCACTGGTGGCCGGGAATGACAAAGGCTGTGGCAGAGTTCATTTCTCGATGCCTCACCTGCCAGCAGGTGAAGGCTGAGCACCAGGTACCAGCAGGCTTGGTACTACTCTTGGAGGTTCCGGAGTGGAAGTGGGATGGCATATCTATGGACTTCGTGACTGGACTTCCACGTACTTCCAGAGGTCACGACTCCATCTGGGTGAATTTCGACCGACTCACCAAGTCAGATCACTTATTACCCATCAGAGAGTAGGGATCAGTGGAGAGCTTGGGACGACTTTACGTTCAAGAGATTGTTCGGCTTCACGGTGTGCCATCATCCATCGTCTCTGATCGAGATGCTCACTTTACTTCTTGGCTTTGGAAGGGGTTGCAGGAGGCGTTCAGGACTCAGCTATGTCTGAGCACAACCTTTTACCCTCAGACGGATGGTTAGACGGAGGGGACCATTCAGACTCTAGAAGACATACTCCGCGCATGTGTCCTCGACTTTGGTCATAGTTGGGAGGACCACCTACCCTTGGTGGAGTTTTCGTACAACAACAGCTACCACTCCACCATCGGGATGGCACCATACGAGGCGTTGTACAACCGACTTTGCAGATCTCCGTTGTGCTGGACAGACCCTGGAGAGTCAGCACTTGTGCGACCGGAGATGGTCCAAGCCATGATAGAGAAGGTCCAGGTCATCCAGCAGTGGATGGGGACAGCTCAGAGCTGGAAGAAGTCATACGCTGACAGGAGGCGGAGGCCACTATAGTTCGAGGATGGCGACCATGTCTTCTTGCGTGTCTCACCTCGATGTGGATTTCAGAGATTTGGACGAGGCGGCAAGTTATCCCCGCACTTCATTGGACCCTTCCAGGTCCTCAACAGGATTGGCGAGGTGGCTTATCGCCTGGCTCTACCACCTCAGTTGCACCGGGTGCACGACGTCTTCCACGTATCTCAGCTGAGGAGATACGTGCACGACCCGACGCACATCATTGACCATGGGGAGCTAGACGTTGACGATGGAGAGACTTTTGCGGAGGTCCCGGTGGAGATTGAGGATCGACAGGAGCGGGTCCTACGTGGATGGTCGATTCCTCTAGTGCACATCAGATGGCAGCACGAGAACCTCCAGGAGAGCATTTGGGAGCGGGAGGCTCAGATGCGTGCTCAGTACCCTCATTTGTTTCCCTAGTTTTGATGTATCTTTACAAGGACGTAAAGCCCTGAGGTGGGAGTAATGTGAAGACCCGTAAAATTCAAGGGAAGTTTTTTCTTAATTTTCTTTGGAATTTTTCAAGAACACGGTTTCTGATAGCACCTGATTCCGAGGCCCGGTGTGCCCGAAATCAATTCCCGAAATTTGGATTGGGTACGTTCAGTGAACGAATGAGTGGGAATTTCTAACTTTTGAACTGGTGCCCGAAATCGAATTTCGAGGGCACCGATGGAACCGCAGCGCCGGTAATTGCTTACGAACTCCTGTTTCGGAGTTGCGTTTACACGAGGAGAGTTATTAATTTTTGTAGTAGTTGAAAATAAAAATTTAACAATTTTTATTTTTTCACACATGGTAGTTTTATCCTAAGTAAGGATTTTTGGGGTGGGACCCACTTGTGATAACAAACCTTGAGAGGATAAGGTAGGGTGGGACCCACATGATCTTAACCCCTCACTTTCCTAAACCCTCTAACCCCCCATTTATGTTTTTCTACCTTATCTCCTGATTAATTTTATAACATCTTAAGTTAATAACTTAAGTGAGTTAAATGTGGGTTTTGAATTTTCAATCTCTTGAAATTCAAAACCTATGTTGGGTTAATAAAATAAGTGGGATGATTATTTTATTTTGGGGTTAGTTGTTCTTGTGGTGGAGACTTGGGAGAGAAAGAGCTATGTTTGAGGAAGTCTTCTTCTTCTTCAACATCGACGAAGAACGCGAAGAACACCTCCGACGAAGAACACCATTCTTCAACGAAGAACACCTCCACCGAAGAACGCGACATATTCTTCTGACGACGTTTCCTCTTCGAATGAACCTCGACGAAAATGGAATCGACATTCATTTCCCATGACGCCTGACCTCTGCGACGCTCGTCTTCCGTGGCTCGATTGACGTACACCGTTTCTGAACCGAGGTAGGGGTTTATTTTTGAGTTCGTGTTTTCTTCCAACATGTCGATCTTTCTGGATTTAAACCTTTTGTTATCGAATAACACGAGGGGGTCGGACCGCACAAACACGGTCGACCCTCCTCTCTAATTTTCATGTTGGTTCCATTGTGGTTGGTATGGGAGAGCATTGTGTCGTTGCACCACGCGGATTTTCATACGGAAGGAAATGCGCGGCGCCGTCACGTCACACCGTGGAAAGAAGTTTAAGAACGCGACGCCGTCGCGCTGCATCGAAGAAAATCTAAGGTGCCGCGGTCGGAGCGAGGCCGCGGCGGAGGGGCGCGGTGCCGTCGCACCGCGCCGGACGACAAGGGCCACAGCCGGTTCCAGGCCGCGGCGGAGCAAGGTGACCGACGGCCAGATCGGACCGCCGATGTCGGAGTTGAAAGGGGACTGGCCATCGCCGGTCCCGATGAGAAGGAACCGTCTGGCCAGGTCGGGCCGGCCAGAAAAGGGAGGAGCTGGGGGAATTAAATTCCCATGTCTGGCTTCAAACGACCCCCCATTAATTGGGGGGCCGCGGTTACTCAAGGGGGGAAGGCGCCCACCCTTTTTCCACCAGCTCGGCCGAAGGGCGCGCTGTGCCTAGGCGGACCGGCACCTGGCCGGTCCGCCAGGCCGGGCAGCGCTGTTCTGGGCCGAGCCGGGTCGGTCTGAGCCCGAAACCCCCATTTTCGGACCGTTTGGATTCAAATGCCTATTACTCGGGCTACGGACCTCCGATCGACGCGCCGTCAGCGGCGACACGATCCTTGGAACGAGACCGTTGTTTCGACATATCGCATTCAAGGTTTTGGTTTACTTTGAGTTCGTCCAGGTTGGTTCGTACAAGAAACCAACTGGGCCCTCGGAGCGGATACACTCATAACTTGATCTACGGACATCCGATTGACGTGTTTTCGACTTTGTTGAGTTCCTCTTAGTGAGAAGGATCTTTTGGAATACTACCCCCGAGGTTTGGATGTAGGTGGAGTACAGTCGGGTTGGTTTTTCCTTAAAAACCAACCGGGCCCCTAGGACGAAAAAGCCAATAACTCTCAGACCGGGCGTCCGATTGACGCGCCGTCTGTGACGTTGAGTTCCTGCTGACGATACAGAACTTTTGGATACATCAACTCTGGAATATGTGTCAGTTGATGTATCTGCCTCTCGGCTCGTGGAGCGGACCCTCCCGAATGAGCTTGCTGTGTGGGGAAAACCTAGTACTGGCTGTGACTGCTACTGTGACGACGACGACTGTACAGAGATCCTCAGTGGATTCGACGACGACGACTACATCACTCAGCGATCCTATGTGGATCAGTGCTACTGATCCTATGTGAGTCCGAACCTGTGTGGGTCAGCGCTCAGCGGTTCTGTGTGAGCCAGCACCTACAGATCCTGTGTGGGTCTGATCCTGTGTGGGTCTTTGCGGGGGTTTGTTTCCTACCGATCCTAGGTGGGTCATTGCGGGGGTTAGTACCTATCGATCCTTTGTGGGTCCGATGACCTAGATGGATCAGTGATCATCTCTATCTTCTTTCAAAGAAGTATACCTGTGTGAGATGAATCCTGTTTCCTTTCCTGTGTGGATAGTGTTGAGCTATCCTGTGTGGATTACATTTTGCTTTCCTGTGTGGAATACGTATACCTTCCTGTGTGGACTGAGTTGTACATGGGCTCGGAGGTTTGAGCGTATTGGAATTGATGACTTAGGTATATGTATGGGAATATACCTAAGCAGTGTTGGTTGTTACTTCGTGATTGTTTCTTTTGTTTGTGGTTTATCCTTTGTGGATTTTAGGAGACCTTCGGGGGTCTCGGGTTTCCTACTGAGTAGCTTATACTCACCCCTTCACGGGGTATGCCCGCACTACGTTGTGTTGGTTGCAGACAATGGACATCGTTGATTGTGGTTGAGGCTTGCAGAGCAGGACGGTACCTGGAGGTGGACCACAGGGCGGGACGTTCTTGGAGCGGACGGCGGGACCCGAGGAGCAGTGGAGCTATCTGTACCCACCCTTCAGGTGGGATTTCCAGTGGACAGTTCAGCGTAGCGGATTTTTGCTTTTCAGTTGATGTTTTCCCATTCGAGTTGTACTTTACTTTCAGTTTGGGTTTGTATACTGGCCCACTTACTTTCTGCACTTACTGTTGTACCAGATTTTACCTAGTGTTTACTTCTTCTGTTGCTTACTCTGTGGTGTTTTTTTACATTACAATGGAAATGCCTTCCCTTTTACCGGGATTTTACGCCTTGGTGCTAGTTGCCGGCCCCTGGCCTATGGAAGGCAGGCTTGGGGTAGTCACGACACGTGCCCCGAGGACAGGTCGTGACAATGATAATGGTTTTATATTATTTCAATTTTAATCTTGGAATTTCACCGAACGTCAGGACCATAATTTTATTGAACATTTAATGTTGATCATGGGGTTCCCTTGGAGTTTAAGACATCATTATCATTGAATAATATGTTGTGTTGATGAAAATAGCTATATTTTTTTATTTAAATTCAGTACATTATGTATGGTTTTCATTAACCCATCTAGATGGATGTGTTGGATAAATTACTATAGTGGTTGTATAATTTGAATAATGTAAAATGGTCAAGGTTTACCAATGGAAGTTTGAGTGAATGTATACCTCATTGGAGTCTTTCATGGATTATAGATGATCATATTGTTGTTTTAGAAATATTTTATGAAAAATGGGACACCAATGTCAGACCAGTGTCTTTTTGGATCCTAGGAATATTGGATTGGGAACCAAATTAAGGGACATCATTTGAATGAAATATTTGGATTCTATAAGAAAATTGAAAGTCCATAAGTATCATGTTATTTAAATGGGAGAGTGGATGGATTAAAAAATATTATATCCATCATTTTAATGTAGAAAGGGTGAGGAATGTCTTTTAATTTCATTTATGTATTCATGTTGTGGATTATATTGGAATTTTATGTGATTTAAATTTAGGTATTGATATTAAGGCCCATTAAGTGTTCATAATTATAACATGTCCCCAGAAATGTGTTGGTGACCAATATAGGTTGGAAAATATTTTTTGGGTGACTACCAGGACATCTCATAGATGTTATTTTTTATATTGGTGAGTCTAGAAAACCCTAACTTCCATTAATGTATAATTAAAATGATATTCTTAATGAAAATTTTGAATTATCAAAATGGTGTTTGGGAATAAATTTTAATTGTATTTCAGAATATAATTATAAAATAGTAGATTAATTAAAACTTCATTTGGGTATAAGTTATGGGAGACAATAGATGTATTCGGTTCCCTAAGAAGCCTCATCTACTTTGAAAATAGATATAGGGTTTTTGGGAGTTGAATCCAATGAATAATTTTTGTGTGACGTTACAGATATACATGAAAAACCATCTAGCAGGGTTACTATATAAGGGTTAATGTTTTTATTATCCATATTATGTGGCCCTATAATCTTTGTGGAGATATGTAACAAAAAATGTGTGGGTTGAAATGGGATGTGGCCGACCAATGTGAATGGAGATGTCTTGAGACTGTATAAAAAACTATTATTTTACCCCATTGAACTTATAATATTTTAACCAAATCTCCCACATTTTATTCCCAATTAACAACACAACAACATCCCAAAATCCACGTGTCTTCTTCCCTTCTTCCATGATGTATGATACAATATTCAAAGATATTTGAGATATTGTTTATTTGGATCAAGAACACATTGTAATAATATTAGTTGGTATCCTCACACTATCATTTTATATATTTTTTATTCTGTGAAAATAGATTTTTAAAATAAGAATGAACTGGATAATGGTGATGTCATCCCGAGTTGATGGGGACTTCAGGTGGCTTGGAATAAGTGTGTTCCAAGAGGATGGCTAATATTTTCGACCATTATTTCATTGATGGTCCATAGTTGTTTTTGTTTTTCTATAGATTTATCTTATTTTATATAAATTCTCTTAATGTTTTGGTATAATGTTTTTGTTAATTGATCCCAGTGAGTGCTATAAGGATATCATGGGCCCCTCATAGATAATTGGTTTTGGTTTGTGATTGGAAGATGTTTTTAGAGAGGTTTTTTCATTTATGCCGAATAGAATTTTTTTCATGCTTTTTTAATGTTGTTATACAAAAATTATATGTTTAAAATAAGATAAAAAATTTTTGGATGTGAGATATGGTATTGGGTGGTTTGGGTGATGGTTTTCAATCATGATAGTTCTTGACTACCAAGTCATATTGCTACAGTTAAATTGAAAGAATTAGAAAAATGGTAGGTGGTCATTTTGATTCCCTTATAGTCTACATATTTCTTAATACACATTGGTAGTGAATCATTTTGGTGCCAAAAACCAACCATGTATTTGAATTTTAATGTTATATTTCATTAATCCATGGCCATTGGTTAATTAATTTCCCAGATTTTCAATTATATTTTTGCTAAATGCCAATAAAATAAGAATATCCAATCTAGGAAATATGAAGTAAACCAGAAATTAGAAATCTACTTGTCCATTTATGACCTTCATCATTATTTTAATATTTTAATGTCAATAAATAATTATACTTGTTCTATAGAAAATATATGGTTCATGGGGTTATCTTGACCTATTAAAAGTGTTCTGGATAAGGTTCCACTCTTTAATTAAATGAACACAGTGCGTGATTAACATGAATATAATGAGAATATCATAAATTATAAAATTCATGTTTATTCATTATTTATTAATGTATATTTAATGTATTTCCATGAAATAAAAATATATATACTATTATGAAATCAAAAATATATAATCAATTGGGTTAACAGAAAATGAGTTTCTTTGGGTTTATATTAAATTAAATGTCATGTGACATAATAAATTTTTACCATAATTAAATTTTTATTTCATTATATAATGAATTATTCATTGCATAGTGTCGTAATATAATGATACTAGTAATTGGTTGAATGTAATACATTCTAAAGGAAATCCTTATATTACGTTTTAGAATTCCAAGAACGATCATAATGAATTATTCATGATTAATTAATGATAATTCATTAGGGGTAATTCCAAATTGAATCCAATAAATGTGTCATATTCATGAATACATCACCTTGGCCACATGGAGTTGCCTAGAATCCTTTTAAATTAGAATTCTAGGGTTGATCTCCATGATTTGACTAAATGAACCTAGACATGGAATGAAATGGATTACATCCTTTGATTATGATCATGGCACATTAATAGGATTACTAGGGACTTTCTCATTGGGATTGGATATATCTCCTTTATAATATTTAATTCTTATGATACGTCCCTACGAATCTATTCCATATCTAGATACAACAGTTTATACAGTGAGTTTGAAACATAGAATATGTGGAGTTTTCTTTGGATTCATATACATTTTTTTAAGGGGAATTCCTAGCCTCACTCCATGGATTACCCATTTTTGATATATATTGAATGTCTAGGGTATAATAAATGATTTATAAATAACCCATATTATTATAAAAGATCAATGGTATCTAGATTATTTAGAACATGGTGAAATTCGTTGGTCTATCTCCACAACACTATATTCTTATTTATGTAGTGAAATGTGTTATTTTTTACATTCATTGTCATGAAATGCATTAGAAATTATTGTTGGCAGATTGATAAGTAATACTCCTGCCCTTTTTATGCCATCATTTGGCACTAGATCAGATCATATGATAATAAAATATGACTTTTTATGGTTCAGGATTTTTGTTACATGCCATTGGATGGAACATGGTTAGGGAGTTGTGCACTAAGAACAAACTAATACTTCCTAAAGGAGTTTAGGTTGGTTTTTAATTTATTGGTTTTAATTTATACCAATTTTATGTATATCAACTACATTATAAAATGAAATATTTTTTATGTTTCACAAAACTAACATTCATGGTTGGTTTTATTTTATACTTTTATTATAGTTAGTGTCACGAACTAGGCCGGGTCGCCATCCATCCTGGCGCCCAACCCGGTCCGCGGCAAGGCCTGAAGGGAATTCCCGATCCCCACGGGCTGGCACAAGTGCCCGAGTATCAAGAGTAACTTGTGGGAACGGTTTACCCGAAATGTTATAAACAAATACTAACAAGATAATAAAAATGAATCTTGTAATCGACAACCAAAGAGACCATAAAACTGAAATCAAAATTTAAAGGTTTAAAACTAGAACCAACATCCAAAAAACAACAAGAAAAGAGACTAAAACTATAACTCAATCCTCCAAGCGACAAGAGTGGCATAGCATCTGCACGCCACAACACCAACATGCATGAGAAGGCCACTAACAACTCGAACCACCACCGCTGAGCATAATGTCACAACCTGGAATACACAATAAATAATGTCTACATACACCCAAAGGTGTATGCAGGGTGTGAGCGAAAGGCCCAGTAGGACGTCACCAAATAAAAAGGTTCCATGCCACAACATCAAAAGGACAATTTAATGTGATTATTCAAGTTATACTTTCGAAATGCTTTTAAAGAAATCATTTACAAACCAAATGCTAAAGGAAAACACTAAAAAGAAATCATTTCACAAACACGATTTTAAAGAGGAAGAGGAAGGTTCATTATGGACACACACACACACACACACACACATACAGACACGCACACACGCACACACACCCAAACACACACACACACACACAGACACGCACACACAGACACACACAAGTGGTCCTCCATTTGCCGACGAAAGGAACCACGCCATCGATGGTAGAGCACTATGGGTAAATCCCCTAAGGATCATCTAGCTTGAGTGGGACCCTAGAACCTCATGTCTCGGTGAAATGTGGATTAGAAGGCCACGACCCTCATAAAATGTGGCTTAAAAGGCCACGACCCTCAGAACACGTGGCATAGAAGGCCAGGACCCTCAGATATCATATGTTTAGTTAGTGTCGCAATCGTTAATCCAGTTATGTGAAATAGGGACGACACCCATCCGGTTCACTAGCGCACTAGTTCTAGACCGCCCACCAAGATACCCAGGGTTTTCCCATGTGGTCAATCAAGTTTCACATTCACATAGTATATTTCGTTCTCATATCGCAGAAAAAACATGATATTGCACACAAAAGTCACCATTTGCATACCAAAGCACTGTTTCAAAGACACACGCACACGATATGTCTCACTTTATAAAAATACACCAGTTTAAAAATGAACATGTATTCAACTCCTACAAAGCACCATTTTAGCGTCATATAGATGTACCAATAAATCATTTGAGTTATTATTGAAATAATTTCAAGAAAAACCAAGAATAATTTACACCAAAAACAGCTTGATTTTATATAGAGGCGTCACTTTAAAACTTGATACACGAGGTAACCATGTCAAAACTTGTTTTCCATTATTCAAACAATTTTTCATACCAACATCAAAAGTACACAATAAGGAAAACACCAAAAAAGTGATTTATATACTTTGAAAATGTCTATTTAAAAACACAAACACCTAAAGTGACTTGAAAACACCTTTCGCACCTGCCAAACAACCCTCAGAAACCTTTTATCCATGTTTCGCACTCAAAACACCACTTAAATAAACAATTCCTCAATTTATAAAACATATCGCATTCAAAAGAAACCATTATAAAATCAATTTCACAAATTGACCCTTCTAAAATCTCATTGGCACTCTATAAACAATTTTTAAACACTTCTAAAATTTTCCACAACAGGATCAAAATGGAAAATAACATAACCATTTCTAAAGAGAGTGCAATTTTCATCATGCACACATGTCAAAAAAAATTAAAATACTTTTCTCACAACCTATTAAACACAACAAATCATTTATACAACAACACGCATATAGACAACAAAAAAATACTATTTCAGAAACCCAATTTTCATCAAACGAACATGCCAAAACATTATAAACATAGATCGCACCATGAAACTAATTCATAGAACATATTAAATTAAAATAAACAAACAAATTAAATTATCTAAATGATGCAAACGCATGGAACTACCTACCTCAATGAAGGAATGAATGAAAATTGATACGGTGCAATACTCCCGCTGCGCAATGGTCGCACAGCACGGAACCGTAAAAAAGGTCCTAAAAGAGTAGACCAAAAATTCTCATCGCCAACCCTTCACAACAACAGCGATTTAATAATTTAACTAATAATAAAAAAAATTCAATAATAATTAATTAAATTAAATAATGAATAAGAAAATTTAACAGTAATTAAAAAAATAGACTAACAATTAAACAAAATAAATTAACTAAATTGATAAATAATTAAACAGATTAATTAAAATGATTAACCAATTTAATAATAATCAAATAATTTGATCAACAATTTTTATACGCATGCAATAATAACTTAATATATTAATTAACAACTAAACAAATCAATAATAATTAAATAAAATAAAACCAAACCCTTATCGCGGAATTGTCGGGATCCAACCGAGGGGCGTGCAACGACTGTCCGGTGAGTGCGAGCCGGGTTGCTGGGGCTGTCCAGCAGCGCGAGCGAGAGTGCAGAAAGACAAGATCGGAAGAGGGTGGGGCTGGTAGGATTTTTGGAAGGAAGAAGTGTGAGGAGAGAAAAGAAAATAAAATAAAAGAAAATAAAAAGAAAAAGGGGGGAAGATGGGGTGTGCTGGGAGTGGAAGGGAGGAGAAAGGGGAGGGTGAGGCGCGCTGGAAGGGAGGGGGGAGAGGAGAAGGAGAGAATGAGATGAAAAAAAGAATGGAAGAAAAAAGAGATAAAAGAGCAGGGTGAGGCGCGCTGGAAGGGAGAGGGGAGAGGAGAAGGGGAGAATGAGAAGAAAAAAAGAAAGGAATAAAAAAGAGATAAAAGGGGAGGGTGAGGCGCAACGGAAGGGGAAGGTAATTGGGGGTGGGGTGCGCTGGGAAAAAGGGAGGGAGATGTGCACCGTAGGAGAAGAGAGATAAGAAAGGAGGGAGGAGAGAATGTGAAGGGAGAAGAAAACATGGGGGAGAGGAAAGAAAAAAATAGAAGGTGGGGGTGGCGGCTAGGGTAGGGATTTGGTGGTTAAAAAGGAATTAAATAAATTAAAATAATAAGAAATGAAATAATAAAGATAAAATAAATAAATAAATAAAAATGGAGAGATATAAATATATATATATATACATGTATATATATATGTATATGTATACACACACAACAGTAAAAATTAGACTATTCTAAAATAGAAAATGATAAAAGGATTTAATAATATAAGTTAATAATTGAAAAGTAATAAAAATACCAATAATATTTATAATAATAGGGAAATAAGAATAAAATAAAAGAAATACTCGCTTAAAACGTTAATATTAATAATACCAAGTAAGACCACTCGTGTACCGCGCAGGCCACAAGGCTTCACCCGTGCCATGCCCGTGCATCGGGAAACGTCAAGCCCGCATCCATTTATCAACGCAAGTGCATACCAATAAAATCACGCTCAGCTCGAACTCTAACAAAACAATTTAAAAAAAGGAAATAAAACTTATGTGGTTAAAATTAAAATTAAATACATACCTCAAAGTGAAGACCAGACGTGACAATTCTCCCCACCATGAAAACTTTCCGTCCCTAGAAAGCCACAGCTATGGTTGAGGCTCAAAGAAGAAACTGAAACCCCACTAAAGTTCAAAGAGGATCTCTACAACCAACAAGAGAAAAGTAGCAAAAGCAACGTTCTCAGAAAAAGTGACTCAAATGAAAACCTCAAGAAGCATGTAAAAAGACATTCTGATATGTGTTTCCCACCCCAAAGAGCTAGAACACCTCCAGTTGATTGATTCCGGAAAGCAACTCCTGCACCTGCGAAAGCAAACCTCACAAACCAAAACACCTCAAGCATCATTGAACGAAAAACACACCATTTTACTAGAACAATGATACAAGACCAACCCACATCCAAAGAATACTTCAATAAGCTACCACTAAACCATCTCTAGGAACAAAACTGAATGGCCCACCACGGGAAAGCCCGATGGGGCTCTCTACTATTAAAAACTTTCTAACGCCCGAGACGAGACTAGAAAATCGACATGAGGAGGCCCGGGTGGACTCCCCACCATTAAGAACCTACTATCACCCAAGATGGGATTGGGAAATCGACATCGGGAGGTCTGAACGGGCTCCCCACCATTAAAGAAGAGTCCAACATCGATTCATTCTAGATATATTTGTACGAGATCCGATGTGGGTCTCCCCGCCATTAGAACTAACAGCAGGTACACAACTTTAAAAAAAATATTCTCGATGGTGACCAAACACCCCACCACAAGGGGCGGGGAGGGGGGGCGACTATCGGGGCGTCAAAATCATGACCCAAGACAAACTAGCATTTTCACGTCCCTGGATGAGCACTATCCAAATTTGAGACCTCTTAACCCAACAGACCCCATAAAGACCACTAAAAGCGATTACATCTGGTGGGATGCAACCCCCAAGATTTAAGGCAACGAGACGAACATGCATCCACATAGCCACGAGAAACCCCACACACCCAAATGGCTCATTCAGAAAGGAAAAATCACAAAAAACAATTTAAACCTCCTTCACCTTCAATACCAATGACAGAAAAAAAGGTTGGGGTCACGTACACTCCAGGGGTTCCTGACCACGCGCCAGCTTCACTCTGAGGCCTATGGATGGAGCCCTGATGTTTGAATCATCTCCTGCCTCGCAGTTAGGTGTCAAAGACTCATGAACGGAGCTTCTCCTTTTGGTGTCACATGCAACCGCACTACAACCGAGACAACTCCATTAAACACAACACATTGGGACATTCAACTGATCATACACCGAACATTCACCAACACAAGAACTAAAATGGTGCATGCACATCACCCTTTGTCACACTAGATGAGAACACGACACTAAAAATCGTCACCTGAAAATGACAATTTCTATTGAGAGGAACATTATATGGAAAGGGACTTCAAACTGAGTCTTAAACAACACGTGATTCCTGAAAACGACCATAACAGCCTCATATGACGGGGTCTTCCAAACTTGTAGCCTAACATGAACCTTTCCCTAAACGAAACAAACCAAAGACCAGAGGTCATTTAGAACGATAGACCGCACCAACAACTTAATGTTGCTTCCACCGTTTCCCCGCTGGATTCTCCTTTACGGCTTCCAAACAACCGTTGACTATCAAGGGGACCTCATGCTGCATGATGTCACCCAACTATGAACATTGCGGCCGATAAAAGCACTACAAGCCTTTCAAGACATTGGTCAGCACCGATAACTCCTAACCGCCTTCAACTTTTCCATGGTGGAATTCCTTTCATCGTTTCAAGGGGGAACCTTTAGGCGCAACGACGTCAAACTTCATACCCTACGACTGAGACAACTCAAAGAGACTGAAACTCCCTTCAACTCCCCTCACATATGTCATACCACTGTGAGAGGATCTACATAACTGAAAGGAAAAAGGAAAAGGCTTATCATTGTCACTCAAAAGGAAGATTCCTTACTTTAATAAACTGGAGGGTCAGAAAATGATGAACTGCCTATGACCTCACTTTAATTACATGTTAACGCTCTATATGGGAGCGTGCACTAGTCATGAAAGAAAACCATGGACCCGACCAAACTGGTTCTGTGGACAAGACATTCCAGAAGCGCATACTAAACCTGTAGGGGAACCACTAAAAGGGCTTCCCGAAGACCTTTCAAAAGAATTTACTAACCACACGCTTGCATACCAACTTACAAATAAGAACTCAAACTCGGTACATAAATCATTCAGAAAGGATCCTCGGATCAAAACGCCTCACATCCGACATTTCCTAAACACAAGGACATGCCACAGAAACAACATTTACTAAAACACCATTTTTTCCCTTTAACAATGCATTTTGAAAATAATCAAACCTAGTGGGTTGCACAAACACCAATGGCATCCCATGGCCCTCGCACATGCATGTTCTCATGCAGCACCGGCACGCACCTCATGTCCATCCAGGCACTCATCCTCTTGTGCCATTAACCATTTCCCTTTTCGCATACACTCATTCATGTAGTTTCCCATGAGAGTGACAAGGATCAAAACCAAACCTTTCCATTTTTCGAAACCAAAACATCCAACCCACACTTCTCAAACCTCACACACCATTTCATCTTTAAAGCGCTTCATTTGAAAGAATTTGCCAATACCAAAACATTTTTACATAAAAAACCAAATTTCCACGAATCCAAAACAAAGAGACGAGAAACGACGCAAGAGAAAACTTGTGTCAGCGGGTGACTAGAACGTATGGTTGGCGGCCATACGCTAGTCACGCCACTGGCACAGAGGGCATTGTAGGACAGTGCCCCCAGCTCCACATGGCTTTCCAGACCCTGCGAGCTCACTAGGACCACTGACCTTACCCATTTTCATTTCCCTTAGACAAGATCATCCGTAAGGACCAAAAACTCAGACAATCCTCAACATACTTTGGTAACTTGAGTCCCGCCACGAGGTGTGCTGGCCAAGCACCTTACTCGTAGCCAGGACACCAAGTCCCGAAAACCATAACTCAAGTCTACCGTGACTCTATCTCAAAAGAAAACAACCCAAGAGAGCAAACCTTTCCCTCTGATACCATTTTTTCACAAACCAGGCCGGGTCGCCATCCGTCCCGGTGCCCGACCCGGTCTGCGGCAGGGCCCGAAGGGTGTTCCCGATCCCCACGGGCTTGCACAAGTGCTCGGGTATCAAGAGTAACCTGTGGGAACGGTTTACCCGAAATGGTATAAACAAACACTAACAAGATAATAAAAATGAAACTTGGAATAGACAACCAAAGAGACCATAAAACTGAAATCAAAATTTAAAGGTTTACAACTAGAACCAACGTCCAAAAAAACAACAACAACAAAAGAGAATAAAACTATAACTCAAACCTACATGCGACAAGAGTGGCATAGCATCCGCATGCCACAACACCAACCTGCATGGGAAGGCCACTAACAACTCAAACCACCACCGCTGAGCATAATTTCACAACCTGGAATACATAAGAAACAATGGCTACATACACCCTAAGGTGAATGCAGGGTGCGAGAGAAAGGCCCAGTAGGACGTCACCCAATAAAAAGGTTCCATGCCACAACATCAAAAGGACAATTTAATGTGATTATTCAAGTTATAATTTCGAAATGATTTTCATGAAAACATTTACAAACAAAATGCTAAAGGAAAACACTAAAAAGAACTCATTTCACAAACACGATTTTAAAGGGGAAGAGGAAGGTTCATTATCGGCACAGACACACACACACATACACACACAGACACACACACACACATATATACACACACACACACACACAAACACAAGTGGTCCTCCATTTGCCGATGGAAGGCACCACGCCATCGATGGTAGAGCACTATGGGTAAATCCCCTAAGGATCAACTAGCTCGAGTGAGACCCTAGAACCTCGTGTCTCGGTGAAACGTGGCTTAGAAGGCCACTACCCTCAGAAAACGTGGCTTAGAAGGCCACGACCCTCAGAACACGTGGCTTAGAAGGCCACGACCCTCAGATATCATTTGTTTAGTTAGTGTTGCAATCGTCAATCCAGCTAAGTGAAACAGGGACGACACCCATCCGGTTCACTAGCGCACTAGTTTTAGTCCGCCCACCTAGATACCTAGGGTTTTCCCATGTGCTCAATCAAGTTTCACATTCACATAGTATATTTCTTTCTCATATCACAGAACAACCAAGATATTACACACAAAAGTCACCATTTGCATACCAAATCCCTATTTCAAAGACACACGCACACAACATGTCTCATTTTATAAAAATACACAACTTTAAAAATGAACGCGTATTCAACTCCCACAAAGAACCATTTTAGCGTCATATAGATGTACCAATAAATCATTTGAGTAATTATTGAAATCATTTCAAGAAAAACCAAGAAGACTTTACACAAAAAACTGCTTGATTTTATATAGAGGCATCACTTTAAAACTTGATACATGAGGTAAACATGTTAAAACTTGTTTTCAATTATTCAAAAAAAACTTCATTCCAACATCAAAAGTACACAACAAGGAAAACACAACAAAAAGTGATTCATATACGTTGAAAATGTCTATTTAAAAACAAAAACACCTAATCTGACTTGAAAACACCTTTCGCACCTGCCAAACATCCCTCAAAACCCTTTTATCCATGTTTTTCACTCAAAACACCACTTAAATAAACAATTCCTCAATTTATAAAACATATCGCATGGAAAAGAAACCATTACAAATTCAATTTCACAAATTGACCCTTCTAAAACCTCATTGGCACTCTATAAACAATTTTTAAACACTTCTAAAATTTTCCACAACAGGATCGAAATGGAAAATAATATAACCATTTCTAAAGAGAGTGCAATTTTCATCACGCACACATGTCAAACAAATTTTAAAACACCTTTCGCATAACGTATTAAACACAACAAATACTTTATACAACAACACACATATAGACAAAAAAGTCATATTATTTTGGAAACCCAATTTTCATCAAACGAACACGCCAAAGCATTATAAACATAGATCACACCATGAAACTAATTCATAGAACATATTAAATTAAACTAAAAAAACAAATTAAGTTAGCTAAATGATGCAAAGGTATGAAACCACCTACCTCAATGCTGGAATGAACAAAAAATAATACGGCGTAATACTCCCGCTGTGCAAAGGTTGCACTGCACAAACTTTTAAAAAGGTCCTAAAATAGTAGACCAAAAATTCTCATCGCGAACCCATCACAACATCAGCGATTTAAAAATTTAACTAAAAATAAAGCAAATTCAATAATAATTAATTAAATTGAATAATGAATAAGAATATTTAACAGTAATTAAACAAATAGACAAACAATTAAACAAAATAAATTAACTAAATTGATAAACAATTGAACAGATTTACTAAAATGATTAAACAATTTAATAATAATCATATAATTTGATTAAAAAATTTTAAACACATGCTATAATAACTGAATACATTAATTAACAACTAAAAAAATAAACAATAATTAAATAAAATAAAACGAAACCCTTATCGTGGAATTGTCGGGATCCAACCGAGGGGCGCACAGTGGCTGTCCGGCAAGTGCGAGCCAGGTTGCTGTTGCTGTCCAGCAGTGCGATTGAGAGTGCGGAAAGGCGATACCGGAAGAGGGTGGGGCTGGTCGGATTTTTGGGAGGAAGAAGGGTGAGGAGAGAAAAGAAAAGAAAATAAAATAAAATAAAAATAAAAAGGGGGAAGACGGGGTGTGTTGGGCATAGAAGGGAGGAGAAAGGGGAGGGTGAGGCGCGCTGGAAGGGAGAGGGGAGAGGAGAAGGAGAGAATGAGAAGAAAAAAATAAAGGAAGAAAAAAGAGATAAAAGTGGAGGGTGGGGTGCGCTGGAAGGGAGAGGGGAGGGGAGAAGGAGAGAATGAGAATAAAAAAAGAAAGGAAGAAAAAAGATATAAAAGGGGAGGGTGAGGCGCGCAGGAAGGGGAATGGAATTGGGGGTGGGCTGCGCTGGGCGAAAGGGAGGGAGAGGTGCGCCGTAGGAGAAGAGAGAAAATAAAGGAGGGAGGAGAGAATGAGAAGGGAGAAGAAAACGTGGGGGAGAGGAATGAAAGAAAAACAAGGGAGGGTGGCGGCTAGGGTAGGTATTAGGTGGGTTAAAAAGGAATTAAATAAAATAAAATAAAAAAAATGAAATAAAAAAGATAAAGTAAATAAATAAAAAAATGGAGAGATATAAATACATATAGATATATATAAACATGTATATATATATATGTATATGTATACACAAAGAATACTAAAAATTAGACTATTCTAAAATAGAAAATGATAAAAGGATTTAATAATATAAGATAATAATTGGAAATTAATAAAAATACCAATAATATTTATAATAAAAAGGAAATAAGAATAAAATAAAATAAATACTCACTTAAAACGTTAATATTAATAATACCAAGTAAGACCACCCGTGTACCGGGTAGGCCACAAGGCTTCACCCGTGCCATGCCCGTGCGTCGGGCAACATCAAGCCCGTGTCCATTTATCAGCGCAAGTGCGTACCACAAAAATCATGCTCAGCTCGAACTCCGACGAAACAATTTACAAAAAAGGCAATAAAACTTATGTGGTTAAAATAAAAATTAAATACATACCTCAAAGTGAAGACTAGACGTGACAGTTAATTTATTATTTTCTATCAATATTTCATTTCATTTATTTTTCGAAATTATTTACTACCGATCCATCTAGTATAGTATCCCTATAGTATCCTTATTAGCCATATAATACTAGTAATAATCATCTAATGTACATCAAGACATGATTATGTCCACTTACCTCTAACTCACCCAAATTTTAAGAGAATAAAATTATATTTGATAGCATAAATGGAAAAAATCAAGATTCAATGAAAATTTAACTCAATAAGACATTATAATATGTTTTTTCCTTAATAATTTCAATCTATTCGATATATTACTATACCCAAATCCCTACTGTTTTTTGTTTGATAACCGATTCAATAAGGAACACCGAGCATAAATACCTTTGACACATATTGTAAGTATAACCTAATAATTTAATTTTCATGTATAAATAATATTAACTACATTATTATATATATATATTACCCATTTTAAATTGTATATAAATTTTCAATAAATAATAAATAAATATTTATTAATGTTATTTTATTCTTAAAATATATATTTTCTTCAAAAATGAATTTTTTTCCATGAAAAAAATTTTTAAATGTATTATTGGAGCATTTGTAAATTTTATTTTATAAAATGAACATAATTTTTGTAAATGCTAAAACCAAATATACTATTGATGAAATTTTTTGAGTTTTTAGAAGATAATTATTTTTTACTAAATAGTAACAAATACCGATTTTTTTACAGTTATCTTTTAATTTAAAAAATGATTTAATTTAGAAGTGAAAATATTTTGGGAAAACGTTTTAAAGTAAAATAATAATTATTTAGTGGATTAGAATATAGTTATTTAATTTTAAATCATCATTATATAGGTTTTTAGTATATGTTTGTTTTGGGCATGATAACGAGTTCTTCTGAAAAATATTATAATATGAATTTTGGATCTATGTTTTAATTAATTATTAAAATACATAATTAATATTGTCTTAAATGATATTAATATATAATATTTAACTAATTTTTTATTTTTTTCATAACAATATTATTATTATACTTTGAGTTAATATAAAATAATATTTTTCTTGAAAAATACAATTCATGAAAACCCCTTTTCATAACATCATTAGGTTTTTTTATTTAACATCATTCAGAATTGAAGATTTAATTTTAAAAAATATAATTTAATCCTGAAATAAAAATTTAAAAATTATAGAACGGTTAATTTTTTAAATTTTTTTAAAAAGTATAACTTCTTGATGAATGTGGAAAAATACTGAATTTTAATTGAAAACTGAATTTGTAATTAAATTATTTGTAATTTTAAAACATATTAATATTTTTTTAAAATTAAATAGTTCAATTTTATATAAAAAACTCTATATATGTAATTTTATACAAATTTCATATTTATCTTACATATAAAAATATTCTAAACATTTGAAATTTTTATCTTCAAACCCCCAGTTTCTCATGGTGTGTATAAGAATAATTTATTTGAATATTTCCTAGAATTTAAATGGAATTGAAAAAAAAATATGAAAAATTTTCATTAAGAATAATTAATATTATATAATATGATAAAATTATATTTTTACCAAAAAAAAGTCATTGTAATATAAATTAATTACGAATATCAAGATGATAAATGGGTTTAGATGGGGCTAATGAAAAATTGTAATGGTAAAAATGATCTATACACTTATCAGAAAAATATTATTTTGGAATATTTATTACATTACATATATATGGTTCTATAATTAATTATTTTTACCCCTCTGATGTATGAGAAATGTGGGAGAACATGATAGAACTAAAATTTTACACATTTTTTGCATGATTTTCAATTGTTTTTATCAACCCAAATAATCAATTTGATCTTATGTGAATCAACTTTGGATTTATGATGTATTTTGAGCAAAATGATGAAAAATTCCTAGTTCTAGATTTTAAACAAATTATTACATCAAGTGTATTTTAGTCATTACATGAAAAATATAATTCAAAATTTTGTGATTAATTTTTTTTAGAATCCTGATTGTATTTATTTCAACTTTTTCTTTAGGACCAGAATCTGATTCGGCCATCTAAAAGGCCTAAAAATTCATTTAAGTTGTAAATTTTTTCAGCCAGACAGCGTGGACCCAACCACCATAATGGAACCTCAACTCAACCTACACACATTATAATGAGGCGTTTCCACGTGTTCAAGAAGTAGGACTGATTGGACAGGCTATAAAACAAATTTCTGGGAGTTTTAAATTCATTAAGGTGGCCATTGAATGACATACTTTTGGAGGAAACTCCCCAGAAGCTTCATCCAGAAGCAGAAACTGCCAATGAAAAATTCATAACTCCAACAAACTGTGGAAAAATAAGCATAAATTTCTATGGTGAACATCCAACACATTAAGGAACAACACTTATGAAGGGTTACACTTGTGAATCGGCCATTTATTTGGACAACAACACGATACATTTTGGAGTCCATAATTCTACTTACAAAAGGAGGCCCTCACAACCTTCCCAAATCATCCAATTCTCTATCCATTCCTTCTAGGATCCAAGGAGGAGATCTCCACTGAGGGAGGCCGGCCGAAATTCTTTACTATTTCCTTTTAATTTATTTCTTTTCTTTATTACTGTTTATTTTTCAATTGTAATTTATATTCTTAATAAAATTCATGCATTGTTTTTATTTCCATTTCCACCCATCCAACATCTTTTCTTCTTTTCATCTTACCATCATGAACTATAATACTCATAATCATGAGTAAATAATCTAAGGAATATCCTGAGGGAGTAATCGGGTTCTTGAACCCAAGACCAGGTTTTTAATATTGTTTGAGATAATTCTAAGGATAATTTATAGTGGGTTTAATCCTCATTGTGGTTGTCTAAAGTTTATCTTCTTAATCTACAACCATTTTCCCTCGATTGAGGAGGTGGATAGAGGGTTGCTTGGAGATCACTATGTAGAATTTTCATTCATAATTGTGGTAGAATAAGGTGTTCACACATACGATGGAGTGTGTTTTCTACAATTATTTGAAGCTAGTCAATGAAGGTGCTCCCTAAATGTTCTCTCGGGAGAACTTCCTTTAATCTATAATTCCATTCTATTTAGCATCACATGGTAATTTATAATTGAATTTTAGTTTCCTATTATTTTTCATTTCAATTATTTTATTAAGTTTAATTTATATCATAAAACATAAAAAAATAAAAATAATTACTTCTTAGGTGAATTAAATTATGTTGGTGAACAAACTAAGAAAGATCCTCTAGTGAGATGACCCTCGTCTGCCTCTATACTGCACTAGGAAAACATAAAAATATGATTCAGCCATGTCCTACGACAGGCATGTGTCAAAACTAGTGCCATTGTCGGGGATCCAATTATTATTATACTTATCTTTTTCTATTCTCATATTGTGGATACATTTTCATTTAAAAAAATAAAATTTTTAAAAAAAACCCTTTTTCATGATGCCTTTTAATTAAAATTATTATTCAAGGACAAAACAATATAATGTTCCAGAAAATGTGTTTAATGATCTTGATGCTCACTTTCAAAGGATTAGTGATTAAGTGAAAAATTTGGAGATCCAAATAAAATTGATTGCTGAATTTTTATTCACATTCCAAGAGAAAACTGACACTAAGAAAGATAAAGAACCCGAGGTAGTGGTGGAAGAAATTTCATCGCTCTTCTTTGAAATTTATGAACCTGAGCAGAAAAGGGAGGAATACTTGCCTACTGAGCTACATGGGGGAGATCAACAAGAAAATGATGAATTTTGGAATGAATTTCAGGAACTTCATGATCTCCCCATGTCTTGAAAATATGAAGAACTAGTATGACTGAATGAAGATACCACTACAGTGGTGGAATTTTATGTAATGATGGAGGAGCCCGACTACCTACCTATATCCAGTGAAGATCAAATCCCGGAGGCAATTTCATTTGAAGATGATATTAATGTCAAACAAAATTAAGGAAATGATAAATTCTTGAATTGAAATTATTTTAATTTTATTGAAACTAATTTCAGTATATCTAATAATTCAATTGAATTTTCAGATTTAGTAAACTCATACTATTCATTGTTGGATGGTGTGAAAAATGATGCACCTATTGAAGAACTCTTAGTGCTCCCTGAAGTCATTGAATATATACTGGATGAGCCCAATCATGAAGTGATACAAGTTACTGAGCCTAAGGAAATTAGACAAGAGGTTGAAGCCTCCATGAAGCCAACAATGGAAGAAAAGACGGTTGCACAACTTGCAACAAAATAATAGAAGGTTGCCTACTTCATCCTACCCCTGCCATGCATGTTTCACAAAATTGAAAAGGGTTGGATCTGGTATACTCTGTCTATGGAGTACTACACAATAAGAACAACGAAATTCAAGGTGGGAAGCACCACATGTGGTAGTTCAAATCAAATAATCTTCATCCACCAATAGATTATGAATAAATGCTGGTACTTCCCTCTAGAGGCAGTAAAAGATTTCAGGGCCCACTAGGGGGATCATACCAAGATTTATCATTTACTTGATTTATAGTAATTTAATTTTCAATATTAGTAATTTAGATTTCAAATTTTGTGTTTGAAATTATTCTAGCACGAGGCCCCCACCCTCGAATAGTTTTCTTCTTTAATGATTGGAACCTTGTTCTTAATTGAGCAATTTTTTTAGGATCATGATGGTAGAAGGAATCCCATAACATTAGTGGAAGAGGAACAACAATTTCTTTAAAAAGGGATATAATTTTTATTATTTAAACATTTAAACTCCTTACATTTTTTGGTCCAAAAAATGATTTGATCTTTATTGATAAAAATTGCATGCTGACACTTGAATTCATGTTTTACCCGACTTATCTATGAGATATGAGTTTCTTAGGAACCCAGTGATGTCATGTTTTAGATTTCAATTATTGTATGATTAAATAATTGAATTGGAGAATTTAATTTTTAAATATGAAGCATAGATATTGAAAGAATGACTCATGATTTGAAGGAATTAACTGATTCACGTAAATGAAATTTCCTTGCCATTTTTCATGCTTTTAATTTCATAAGTTCTTGTGAATTGATTTATTATTATTATTCATGCCATGATTGATTGTCCAAATTTCATATTTCCCATTCCCTAGAGAATTTCTAGACCAAGTACTTTCTATTTATTCTTGATCATATCTCTTGAGTGATCATGGGACATGTAACCGTCCAGAACTTGTATTGAAACTTTTCAAAGCTATGACTGTGCAAAAACAGATTTAAAATTATTGAGGCATACTTTGAATAAATATTTTTTTAAATACCACCTTTATATCAACCCTTCTTTTATGCCATGGATACCATGAATGACCTTTATAGGCATGATCAATGTTTAAATCCATTTTTAGCCATTCATACCCTACTCATGGTATTTGCATGATATTTTAAAGATGAAGTGTGGGGGTGTAGGGATTTATTTGGAAGGGATGATTTACATTGTAATGAAAAGTGTGGGGGTCCTAATGTGAGAATTGTAAAAGGTTGTGTAATAATTCATTGTACTCTATTGTTTTCTCCATCTTGAAAAAAATGAAATTGACAAAAATAATTAAAATAATAAAAAAGATGGATTATTATTTGAGAGAACTAAAAATCATCATTTTCAATACTGACTGTCTTCTAATTATTTTCAGTTAGATGATGGATGTGGGTTTTCATATAATAATAACTTTCGAGAAAAGTGAAAAAAATAAAAAATTAAAAAAAAATCAAGAGGGTTCATTAATCATTCATTATGATTTACATTGAGAATGACCTTACTATGAATTTTGGGGGAAGTGGTTTTTGGTACATTAAAGGAGATAATTTCATTACACTTTTTGATATCATGCATTTTTCATAAGAGATAAACGTCCTCCCCGAGTCTTAAGTTTTAAAACATCAAATCCTACCCACCTTACGCCTTAGAGTCATTTGAACCTTTATTGAAAAGTCCTCATGATTTTATGTGCCATTTTTTCATTACAATGTAGAGAAATTATTTCATTTACAAGATTATAGATAAGGGTCATGTCCTCATGATATGCGAATAACTATACTTGAATTTTATCATGAGAGATGAGCGGAAAAATTCAAAGGTGTGG
Source organism: Viscum album (assembly GCA_963277665.1). Classification (NCBI taxonomy): domain Eukaryota; kingdom Viridiplantae; phylum Streptophyta; class Magnoliopsida; order Santalales; family Viscaceae; genus Viscum; species Viscum album. The sequence goes on along the minus strand of OY728152.1, from coordinate 77,754,102 downwards.
TAAATCATGACGTGGTATGCTTAATAATAATGAATTGAGAAGCTTAAATGCAAGAAATAAGAAGATACATTTTCTAAAAGTGGAAAAGAAAAATACATGATTTAATTTTTTATTTAAAAAATGGGTATTTAAATTGATATTTAATGTAGATTTTTGAATGTTTTATTTGTCATTGAAAATTATTAAATTTTATTAATTTGGAATTTGAATATTGGTAACATTGGTGTCCTCGGAATTCCATGATGAGATTTTATGCTTGAGGGAAAAAATTTTAAGTGAGGGGGAATTGATAGAGATAATATTTTCCACTTTTTTTATTCCTTTAAATTGTTTTAATAATCCAAAATAATAAATTTGAGCTTAAAAGAGTTAATTTTGGATTTATGATGTGTTTTGAGCAAAATGGTGAAAAACGACTAATTCTGGATTTTAGAGAGATATTTACATCAAGGGAATTTTAGTCATTTCATGAAAAATATAAGTCCAAATTTTGTGATTCAATTTTTTTGAATCTTTATGTTACTTACATAAACTTTTTCTTCTGGACCATGAGCTGATTTGTCCATCTAAAGGGACTATGATTTCATTGAAGTTGGAAAGTTCTCTAGGGGGACAACGTGGACCCCAACACCATAACAGAACCTCAACTCGACCTACACAAATAAAAATGTGGTTTTTCCCTAGGATTCCACTAGGAAAGATAGATATGTCACTAAAACAAATTTGGGCGTGTTTCAAAGTTATTAAAGTGTCTATTGAACAACATACTTTTGGAAGAACCTTCCTGGAAGCTTCATCCATAAACAAAAACTGCTAATGAAAAGTTCATAACTCCTATAAATGGTTTCCAAATAAGCTGAATGTTGGAGGATGAACGGACAACCCATTAAGGAACAAGCTTTATGGAGGTTTACATGCGTGAATCAGCCATTTATTGGGACAAAAATGCATAATACATTAGAGTCCAGAATTATGCCTATAAAAGGAGGCCCTCACCTCTATCCAAAATCATCTCATTCTACATCCATTCTATCAAGGCACTACGGAGGGGATCTCCACTAAGGGAGGATGGCCAAAATTCTTCCCCATTTCATTTTTTATTTATTTATTTTCATTATTATTGTCTTAGTTATCAATTTTAATTTAGATTTTTAATAAAAATCATCCAATTTTTTTATTTATGTGTCCACCCATCAACTATTTTTTCTTTTTCTCATCTTACTATTGTGAACTATAATACCCATGATCATGAGTAACTAATCTGAGAAATATACAGTAGGATACATCTGGTTCTTGAACCCAATAACATGTTTTTAATATTCTTTGAGTTAATTCTAAGGGTAATTTATAGTGGGTGTAGTCCTCAATGTGGTTGTCTACTATTTAACTTCTTAATCTACAACAATTTTCCCTCGATTGAGGAGTTGGTTGGAGGGTGTTCATGGCTATCGCTAAGCATAATTTTCATTCATAACTGGGTTAGACTAAGGTGTTCACACAAATAATGTATTGTGTTCACTAAGAATATTAAATGCTGGTTAATAAAGGTGCTACCTGAAAGTTCTATCGGGATAACTTCCTTTCATCCCTAATTCCATTCTGTTTAGCATTGCATGGTAATTTATAATTTAATTTTAGTTTCTGTTTATTTTTCATTTAAATTATATTATTAATTTAAATTAATTTCATAAAACATAAAACAAAAAAATTATTTCGTAGGTGAATTAGATTATGTAGGTGAACGAATAGAGAAATCTCCTCAAGTGATATGTCCCTGGTCAACCTCAATACTGCCCTACGAATACCTAAAAATACACTTTTTTCAGTCCCCATGACAGGCATGCATTAAAATTGGCGCCATTTCTGGGTATCCAATCAGTGGTTTAATTATATTTTTATATTTTCACATTGTTGATAGATTTTCATTTTAAAAACACATAAATTTTAAAAAAAAATCATTCTTCATGATGTCTTTCAATTCAATTTTTTATTCATGGACCGAACAATCTTTGGTTCCAGAAAATGTTTTTAATGATCTTGATTCTTGGTTTCAAAGGATTTGTGATAAGGTAAAAAATTTGGAGAGCCAAATAGAATTTATTGGAGAATATGTATGCACATCCCAATAGAAACCCGACACTGATTTAGATAAAGAACCTGAAGTAGTGGTGGAAGAAATTTCACCAATAATCTTTGAAATAGAAGAACCTGAGCAGAAAAGGGAGTAATACTTGTTTGTTGAGATACATGGGGGATATCAACATGAACTTGATGAAATTTTTAATGGATGTGAGGAACTACATTATCTCCCCAAGTCCTGAAAAGAATAAAATCCAGTGGCACTGAAAAAAGAAACCACCAGAGTGGTGGAATTTTAAGTAAAGATGGAGGAGTCGGGCGATCTAACTCCATTCAGTGAAGATCAACTCCATGAGGTACATTAAAATGAATATGATATTAATTTAGAACCAAATTAGGTAGATGATACATTCTAGAACTCAAATTATTTTAATTTTATTGAAACTAATCTGAGTATCTCTTCTAAGTCTATTGAATTCTAAGATTCAGGAAACTCATACTACGTCTTGGAGGATGATGTGAAAAACAGTGAACCTTTTGAGGAACACCTAGAGCTCCCTAAAATCATTTAATATCTTCTGTAGGAGCCCAATCAGGAGGAGATCCAAGTTGTTGAGACTGAGGAAATCAAACAAGAGGCTGAAGCCTCTGTGAATCCATCACTGGAATACAGGATAGTTGCACAAGTAGCAACAAAAGAAGAGGAGGTTCCCTACTTCATCCTACACCCACCATGAAAGTTGTACCAAATTTCAAAGGGGTGGATATATTATACAATTTCCATGGGATCCTCCTCAATAAGAAAAAAGAATTGCAAGGTGGGAAGAGCCACATGTGGTGGTTCAAATAAAAGAAGCTTCATCCACCGAAAAATTATGGATAAAAGCTGGTACTGTCCTCTAGAGGCAGTAGAAAATTATGGGTCCCACTTGGGGGATCATAAAAGATTTATCCATTACATGATTTATTGTAATTTAATTTTCAATATTAGTATTTTAGATTTCGAATTCTGTATTTGGAATTAGTCCATCATGCAGCCACCTCCCTCCAATATATTTGAGCTTTAATGATATGAACCTTTTTCTTAATTGAGTAATTTTTATTTTTAGGATCACTATGGAAAAAGGAATCCACAAACATTAGTGGAAGGGGAAAATTATTTATTTCAAAATGGAGTTCATTTTTATTATTTAAAAATTAAAATTACTTACATTTTTTGGGTCCAAAACATGATTTTAAACATAATGATAAGAATTTTGTGCCCAAACTTGAATTCATGTTTTACTCAACATATCTAGGAGACATGAGTTTCTTAGGAACCCAGTTATGTCATATTTTACATTACAATGTTTTTATAATTAAATAATTGAAATGGAGAATTTAATTTTTAAATATGAATCATAGATACTAAAATAATTACTCGTGATTTGAAGGAATAAACTGATTTAGGTAAATGAAAGTTCCCTGCCATATTTCATGCTTTGAATTTCCAAATTTCATGTGAATTGATTTTTTATTATTATTCATGCCCTGAGTGATTTTCCAAATGCCATTTTTTCCATTCCTAAGAGGATTTCTAGTCCAAGTACTTCCAATTTATTCTTTAGCATATTTCTTGAGTGATCTTGGGACACGTAAACGACCAGAACTTGTATTGAAACATGTAAAAGATATGAATGTGTAAAAACACATTTAAAATTATTGAGGCATATTTTGAATATGTATTTTTCTTTAAAATATCACCTTTATATCAATCCTTTTTTAGCCCATAGAGACCTTGATTTTCCTTTATAGGGATGAACCATGTTTCAAGCCATTTTTATCCATTCCTACCATACTCTTGGTATTTTACTGATATTTTAAAGATGAATTGTGGGGGTTATGGGATTCATGGTTGAAGGGATGATTTAAATTTTATGAAAAAAGTGTTGGGGTTCTAATGTTGGAATTTTAAAAGGTTGTGTAATCATCCATTGTACTCTATTGTTTTTCACCTCTTGAAAAAAATGAAAATGGAAGAAACAATAAAAAAAGAAAAAATGGTTTGTTATTTGGGAGAACAAAAAATCACCATTTTTTAGATAGAAAATATTATAATAGTATGTGTTTAAGTGATTTATGTGAGGTTTTATCTATTCATAACTTTAAAAAAAAAATAAAAAAAATACAAAATTTTAAAAAAAATTAAGAGGGTACATTAATCATTCATTATTATTTACATTGAGAATGACCTTACTATGAGTTTTGGGGGAAGTGGGTGTTGTTACATTAAAGGGGAGAATTTCATAACAATTTTTGATATCATGCATTTTGATTAATAGATAAACATACTCCTTGAGCCTTAATTTTTAAAACATCAAATCCAACCAACCTTAATCATCAGAGTCAGTTGAACCTCTATAGAAAAGTCTTCATGATTTTATGTGCCTTTGGTGTTTACAAAGTAGAGGAACTAGTTCTTTTACAATATTAGGGATAAGTTTCATGTTCTCATGATATTAGCATAACTAAAATTGAATTTTATGATGAGATATGAGAGAAAAAATTCAATGTTGAGGTAAATAATGATGTGGCATGCTCAATAATAATGAATTGAGAAGATTAAATGAAATAAAGAAAAGTTCCATTTTTTCAAATGGGAATGGTAAAATATATGATTTAATTTTTCATTGAGAAAATGGGAAATGAAATAAATATTTTATGTGGATTTTTGAATGTCTAATTTTACATTGAAAATTATTAAATTTTATTTCTTTGGAATTTAAATATTGTTTACGTTGGTGTCCTCTAAATTCCATGTTGAGATTTTATGCTTGAGGACAAGGATAGTTTAAGTGTGGGGGAATAGATAGATGTAATATTTTCCACTTTCTTTTAATGTATTTTAGTTGTTTTAATCATCCCAAATAATAAATTTGAGTATATATGAATCAATATTGGATTTATGATGTGGTTTTAGCAAAATGTTGAAAAATGACGGATTCTGGTTTTTAGAGAGATTTTTACATCAATGGTATTTTAGAAATTGCATGAAAAATATAAGTCCAAATTTTCTGATTCGATTTTTAAAGAATCCTGATTTTATTTCCATCAACATTTCATCTTGATTGGGATCTGAATCAGCAATCTAAAGGGACTAAAAATTCAATGATGTTGGAAATTTTTCCAGGAATACAGTGTAGACCGCACCACAATAACAGAACCTCAACTCAGCCTACACACATCCAAAAGAGGTGTTCCCACCTAGGATAGCACTACCACTAGTAGGGCCATCTCAAAAAAATTGTTGGAGTTTTAAAGTCATTTATGTGGCCATTTAATGACATACTTTTGCTGGAACCTTTCTTAAAGCTTTATCAAGAAATAGATACCTCCAATAAAAAATTCATAAATCCTACAAATGGTGGAAAAATAAAATTATATTCGGAGGGTGAACTTTCAACACAATAAGGAACAACATTTATTAAGGGGTACACGTGTGAATCACCCATTTATTGGGAAAAAAATGTGTTGACATTTGGAGTCCAGATTATGCCTCTAAAAGGGGCCATCATATCCTTCCCAAATCATCTTATTATCCATCCATTCCTTCAAGGCACCCATGTAGAGATCACCACCAAGGGATGCCAACCTCAATTATTCTCCATTTCCTTTTTATTTATTAGTTTTTGTTATTATTGATTAATTTTTCTTTTGTAATTTAGATTTTTAAAAAAAATAATGCATTGTTTTCATTTCTCTTACCACCCATCCACCATCTTTTATTCTTCACATCTTACCATAGTGAACTATAATACTCATGATCACGTGTATCTAATCTGAGCAATATGTCGAGGGAGTAATTGGGTTCTTTAACACAAGACCTTTTTTTAATGTTCTTTGAGTTAATTTTATGAATAATTTATAGTGGGTGTAATCCTCACTATGGATGTCTAAAGTTTATCTTCTTAATTTACAACCATTTTCCCTCAATTGAGCAGGTGGATAGAGGGTGTGCTTGATGATCACTAAGTAGATTTTTCATTCATAAATAGGGTAAACTACGGCGTTGACACATATGATGGAGTGTGGTCACAAAGTGAGGAATACTTTCCTGTTGAGCTAAGAGGCACTTTATAATTATATTTAATTTTCAGACAACCCTGGTTAGCCTCTATACAGAACTAGGAAAACATTAAAAAACACTTTTTCCACACCCTATGATAGGCGTGCGTCAAAACTGGTACTGCTTTTGGGGAGACAATTTTTAGTCTACTTATATTTTTCTATTTTCTCATTTTGGATAGATATTCATTTAAAAAAATTCAATTTTTTTTAAAACAATCTGTTTTTTTTATGATGTCTTTCAATTCAAATTATTATTCATGGACCGAACAATATCATGTGCCAGAAAATGTTTTTAATTATCTTGATGCTCAGTTTCAAAGGATTAGTGATAAAGTAAAAAATTAGGAGAGACAAATATAATTGATTGTTGAATATGTATGAACATCTTAAGAGTGACCCGAAACTGAGCCAGATAAATAAACTGGGGTAGTGGTGGAAGAAATCTCACCACTAATCTTTGTAATTGAAGAACCTGAGCAGAAAAGGGGGGAATAAATTCTTGCTGAGCTACATGGGGGATATCAAAAATAACTTGAGGAATTTTGAAATGAATGTGAGGAGCTACATGATCTCTCCATGTATTTTAAAGAAGAATTTCTAGTAGCACTGAAGGAAGAAACCACCAGAGTGGTAGAATTTTATATAAAGATTGAGGAGCCTAACTACCTTCCTCCATCCAGGGAAGATCAAATCTAAGAGGCATTTACAATTGAAGATGATATTAATTTGAAACCAATTCAGTGAGCTGATACATTCTTGAAATCAAATTATTTTAATTTTATTGATATTAATTTGAGTATCTCTCCTAATTCTATGGAATTTTCAGATTCGAGAAAATCATACCATGCCTTAGAGGATGATGTGAAAAATGATGAACCTATTGAGGAACTCCTAGAGCTCCCTGAATTCATTGAATATCTTTTGGAGGAGCCCAATCACGAAGATATCCAAGATGTTGGGCCTGAAGAAATCACATAAGAGGCTGAATCATCCATGAAGTCAGCACCGGAAGACAAGATAGTTTCAGATGTAGCAACCAAAGAAGAGGAGTTTCCCTACATCATCCTACCCCCGCCATGCATGTTTTACCAAATTGATATAGGGATGATCTGGTATACTCTATCCATGGAGTCCTCCTCAATAATAACTAACAACTGCAAGGTGGGAAGAGCCACATGTGATGGTTCAAATCAAATAATCTTCATCAGCAGACAAATTATGGATAACAGCTAGTACTTCCATCTAGAGGCAGTAAAAGATTCTAGGGTCCACTTGGGGGAACATACCAAGATTTATCCTTTACTTTATTTATAGTAATTTAATTTTCAATATTAGGAATTTAGATTTCGAATCCAGTATTAGGTATTAGTCCAGTATGCTGCCCCCTCCCTCAATTAATTTTGTGCTTTATTGATAGGAACCTTGTTCGTAAATGAGTAATTTTCTTTTTTAGATCATGATGGCAGAAGGAATCCCCAAACATTAGGGGAAGATGAACCACACTTTATTTCAAAAGGGTGTTTATTTTTATTATTTAAACATTTAAAATCCTTATATTATTTTGGTCTATAACATGATTTGAGCATTAATGATAATAATTTCATTCCCACAATTGAATTCATGTTTTAATTTATTTATCAAGAAGAAATGGGTTTCTAAAGAACCCAGTGATGTCATGTTTTAAATATAAATGTTTATATGATTAAGCAATTTAAATGGATAATTGAATTTTTAAATATGAAGCATAGATATTAAAATAATGACTCATGATTTGAAGGAATTACGTGATCAATGTAAATGAAATTTCCCCACCCTATTTCATGCTTTTAATTTTAGAAGTTCATGTGAATTGATTTGTTATTATTAGTCATGCCCTAAGTGATTTTCCAAATTTCAAATCTCCCATTCCCGAGAGGATTTATAGACCACGTACTTCCTATTTATTCATTAGTATATTTCTTGAGTGATCTTGGGACATGTAACCGAACAAAACTTGTATTGAAACTTTTTAAAGCTATGACTATGAAATAACACATTTAAAATGATTGAGGCATACTTTGAATAGCTATTTTCCTTAAAATACCACCTTAATATCAATCTGCCTTTTATCCCACAGAGACCATGAAAGACCGTCAAAGGGATGAGCCACGATTCATGCCATTTTTATTCATTCCTACCATACTCATGGTATTTTAAATATATTTTAAAGATAAAGTGTAGGGGTGAAGGGATTAATGGTGGAAGGGATGATTTACATTGTAAAGAAAACATGTGGGGGTGTTAATGTGCTAATTTTGAAAGTTAGTGTAATCATGCATTATACTCTATTGTTTTTCCCCTCTTGAAAAAAATAAAAATGTCCAAAGCAATAAAAAAAGAAAAAAATGGGTTGTTATTTGGGAGAACAAAAAATCACCATATTCCAAACCGATGATCTTCGAATCGTATGTGGTTAGGTGATGGATGTGAGGTTTGATCTAATCTTAACTTTCGAAAAAAGATAAAAAATACAAAATTTAAAAAAATCAAGAGGGTTCATTAATCATTCATTATGCTTTATTTTGAACATGACTATACTATGAGTTTTGGGGGAAGTGGGTGTTGGTACATTAACGGAGAGAATTTAATTACACTTATTGATATCATGAATTGTTCTTAAGAGATAAAACTCCTACTCAGGCCTTAATTTTTAAGACATCAAATCATACCTAGCTTAAGCCTCAGAGTTATTTGAACCGATATTGAAATGTTCTCGTGATTTTATATGCCTTTTGACTTTAAAAAGTATTGAACATAGTTCTTTTACAAGATTATAGATAAGGTGAATGTTCTCATGATATGAGAATAACTCTACTTGAATTGTATCATGAGATATGAGAGGAAAAATACAATGGTGAGGTAAATCATGATGTGGCATGCTTAATAATAATGAATTGAGCTGCTTAAATGAAAGAAAGGAGAAGTTCCATTTTTTTCAAACAGGAAAAGTAAAATACATGATTAAATTGTTTATTTGAAAAATTAGAAATTAAATTGTTATTTTATATTGATTTTTGGTTGTTTTATTTGACATTGAAAATGTTTAAATTATATTACTATGGAATTTGAATATTAGTAACATTGATGTCCTCTGAATTCCATGTTGAGATTTTATGCTTGAGGATAAGCATAGTTTTAGTGTGGGTGAATTGATAGATCTAATATTTTACACTTTATGGATGCATTTAAATTGTTTTAATAATCCCAAATAATCAATTTGAGCTTATATGAAACAATTTTGGATTTATGATGTGTTTTCAGCAAATTGGTGAAAAACGACTAATTCTGGATTTTGACAAATTTTTACATCAAGGGTATTTTAGTAATTTCATGAAATATATCAGTCTAAATTTTTTGATTGAATTATTTTTTAAATAATGATTTTATTTACTTCAACTTTTTCTTCTGGACCGGGATCTGATTCGGCCTTATAACGGTCCTAAGAATTCATTAAAATTTAAAAATGTTCTGGATGGATAGCATGGACCCCACCACCATAATGAAACCTCAACTCGGCCTACACAATGAAAAATGATGATTTTTTACATGGGATAGCACTAGTACAGATAGGGACGGCTCTAAAACAAATTTGGGGGAGTTTTAAAGTTATTAAGGTGGCCATTGAATGACATACCTTTGGAGGAACCTTTCTAGAACCATCATCCAGAAACAAAAACTGCCAATGAAAAATTCATAACTCCTACAAATAGTGTCCAAATAAGATGAAATTTTATGGTGAACGACCAACATATTAGAGAACAATTGTTATGAATAGATACAAGCATGAATCAGCCATTTATTGGGACAACAACACGCAAAATTTTAGAGTCCCGAATTCTCCCTATAAAAGGTGGCCCTCACCTCCTTCGCAAATCATACCATTCTTCATCCATTCCGTTAGAGAACCAAAGAGGAGATCACCACTGAGGGATGGTAGCTGCAATTCAGCCCCATTTTTTATTTATTTCTTTTCTTTATTCGTGTTTTACTTTTTAATTTTAATTTAGATTTTTAATAAAATTCAGGCATTGTTTTTTATCTGTGTGCACCTATCCGCCATATTTTCTTCTTCCCATCTTACCATTGTAAAATATAATAAACATGATCATGAGTAACTAATTTGAGGAATATTTCGAGTGAGTAATCAGGTTATTTAACCCAAGAACATGTTTTTAATATTCTTTGAGTAAATTATAAGGATTACTTATAGTGGGTGTAATCCTCATTGTGGTTGTCTAAAGATTTTCTTCTTAGTATAAAACCATTATCCCTCGATTGAAGAGGTGGATGAAGGGTGTGCTTCGAAATTTCTAAGTATACTTTTCATTAATAACTGGATTAGACAAATATGTTCACACATACGATCGATTGTGTTCGTTAAGAATATTTGAAGGTGGTCAATGAAGGTGCTCCCTGAAAGTTCTCTCAGGAGAACTTCCTTTAATCCATAATTCTATTCTGTTTAGCATTGCATGGTAATTTATAATTAAATTTGAGTTTCCTATTATTTTTAATTTCAATTTATTTCATAAAACATAAAACGTCAAAAATAATTGCTTCTTAGGTGAATTAGATTAAGTAGGTGAACAAACTGTGAAATCTCATCAAGTGATACAACCTTGGTAAGCCTCTGTGCTGCACTAGGAAAAAATAAAATTATACTTTTTACATGCACTATGACAGGCGTGCTTCATAACTCCTTTATTTTAAAAAATATATAGTGGTTCCTATCCCCTAGTTATAAAATTCCACCCTCTTTCAACTCTTCATCAAACAATCAAATTACTCTAGTATGACTATGAAATATGAAAATAATATCCCAAAATAGATTATATAATCCTACTATCCTAATTTCTTGAAAAAATTTATCCATGTAAGACCTTTGGTGGAATCTTATAAATGATACCCAAAGAAGATGTAATGTTCATCGACGAGAAGTTTTATTTTATTTCTTTCTCCACCTATAAAATTTATTCTTAAATTATGATTATATTACCACCTAATTATCTTTTATATAATAATATGATTATAATGTATATTTAATAATCCAATTTATTACCCTCTTCTCATCTAATGTGTTATGAAATCATCATTCATGTGTGTGGTGGACTTGTGCCACATGAAAAAACATCATTTATTTTTTCCATTACACCAACTCATAGATCGGTATGGTGATGGATATAAATTTAATATATATAATTTAAAACATATTTATAAGTATGAGGTCATTATATCATAAATAACTTTTTACCTTCTATTCTGTATGGGACATCATAATATCTCTCATGTGTACGACAGACTACTACCTCCTTAAGCGATGTGATTCATTTTCCAATAACAATTTACATGGATGGTGCTAAGGATAATTTCAATTAATATATGTGATATAAATGAAATAAATATTATATTTATTCCATATTTATTATTATTTAATGATAACTGTCTTAATTTTTATAGTAATAGATGATTACATTGTTCAAGAGTATGTGGAATACCACCATCATAGAGAAATGTAACTCTCTTTTCAACACCACACCACATGGATGATATATATATATATATATATTATTAGATTTAAATAAATAATATTGTTTAATTTATGTTCTTATATTTATTTAAACATTAAATATTACTTAATTCCTTCCCAAAATTTTTAATGAAAAATTGAAAATTTATTCATGAAAACATAAGTTATACTATCTATGGGATCATAACATACATAATTATTCATAACCTTCAATCTTGATTGGTTTTAAAAATGAAATTAATTTAAAAAATTGATAATTTTTTCATGGTTATTATTATGGATATTTTGGAACTATGTAATTCTAAAATGTATTAGATATTTCAATACATATAATTAAAGAGAAAACCAAGAAATTGACACCAAAAACATCGAATAATATAAAAGATAATTAATTAACATGTGATAAGATATCATGCAATACCCATATATGATAATATAAATATTATTTATGTTATGTATTAAGTTATTAACCTGTTTTAAACCACTATACATGAACGTATATAATGATCATACAAAATGAAACTTGAGGTAAGTGATATATGGTCTCATTGGATTTTTTGTGAGATATATGTCATATTTAATAGTTATTTTTTATGTGGTGTATATAATTATGAATAATGTATTTTCTGATTCTAATACATATAATTATTTATAATTACATAACAATTAGTTTATATCAATTTCACGGGGTTTATGTTTTTGATATTAGAAAAGCTGTATGTGATTTTTTTCTCAACATGACTTCTTTAAGTTGCATTATATGTTATAAACCTATCATATTTTATGAGGCATATATATATCCCCCATGGCATGATATATTAGGAATCCTATTATATGAAGGATATTATAATTTTAATTTAATGTTATTCTATCATCAATATTACAATTCAATGTAAGAAAAGCGGTAAAGATTTTATGTTACAATCTCATTGATTATCGTAATTGTTAATGATTTTGTATCCTCTGAAAACATACTATGATCCACCTATTAAGAAATAGAAAAATTTTATTATTATATGGTAATTAATGTTATTTTCATGAAATATTACCATTTACATTCTTTTTTATATAAAATATATGAGAGAAAATTTCTAATAAAATTTGAATTCATTTCTCTAATTAGGCGGAAATATGTTTTCTTCCAAAATGTATCTTTTTAAAATGTTTAATTTTTTTTAATAATTTCCAAGTAATTTATTAACTAAAATTTACAAAAAAAATTACATTTTGAGAAAATTTAAAAGGAATCACCATATTATTATAAAAACAATTCCACATAAGACTTTTCCAAATACCTCATTAGAATCATTATTGGACCATTATTTCATTAAAAAAATTCCCGTCACAATGACCATTATTTTAATTAAAGAATCTTGTAAATATGTTCAATTTTATCATCAGAGAAAATTATTTTCAATTTTTTTTATATTTAACAAATTGTTTTTGAAAGATAATTTTTTTTCTACTTAATTAATGAATAAAATGATTTTGGATGTGTCATTTATATTTTTTAAATGTTATTTTCAATTAAAAGGATTTTGAAAATGTTTTATTAGTTAAAATGTTATTTTCAAAAGGAGTATATTTTCTTTAAGATGGGTTCCAATTGATCTTTCAAAATAAATCTCCTTTTAATCTGATATCCTTCGATACAACTTATTCTTGTTTGGTATTAGAAATCGAGGATAATATTATTATAATTTAAATAAATTGTTTACCATGGAATTATTTTTATGAAATCCTTTTTTGGTATGGGATAATATTACTTAAGAGATATTACTATAGAACCCATTTCATTTGCATTAGTTAATGTTCTATAAAAAATATTTTTATGGGGTACATTTTCATCGAGAGATTAATCATTTTTCATAGATGTTTTAATATAACCCAATTCTTTTACATGAATAAATCATGTTTCTAAGGTATTGACAAGGTACCCATAAAAATTTCATGGGTTTATCTTGATATAAAATAGTATCATCAATTTCTATGATTTTTATGATTATGTATCTATTTAAATTATTCATGTTTTTGCACTTTTCCGTTATATATAATTGGTGTTTCAAAATATCATCTAGTGTTCTTGTTATAGATGTTATATTTGGAGTGCTCAGATAGTTATCGAACGAATTAGGTAATGATTATGTTCATTAAGTAATTATATTGGACACTGGCCGAATGATTATTCTAATTGTAAGGGTCCTATAAGTTTGTTATGAATAACATTCTCTATGATACCAGTATGTTTTATCTATGGTTGTTATTGGTTTATGATGTTTTCTATATTCAATATTTGTCTCATATGGCTCGTGATTATTTATTCCTTGGAATCATTCATTTGATAAAGAATTTTTTTCTGTTTTCATGATTTATGGTTCATGTATGGATGGGTATGAATATTGTAATTTTATACTTATAAAAAATGTTTATGAAATAATTACTTAATGTTATTCTTATACTCCCTGATGAAATTCAATTGTGAATTATTATGTTTTCTTTTACTGGTAATTTTAGATCACCATTATTATGTTTCCTTTTCCCTATGTCATATGGAATTATTTTAAACAATTTATTTATAGAAGTGATTTCATATGGATGATGACGATGACATAATTTGAAAAATGAAAATAAGGGTCAAGTGGGAGAAATGTAAATTTGATGAAATTTTTATTCTTTATTTAGAAGATTTTCCTAATTATATAAAACTCTAAAACTAAATTCTCATTGCGAAAGTAAGTGATCAATTTTTTTTGTCTTAATTTGTATGGTTTGGATAGAAAAAATGGGACATAATTATCCGCATCAAAAAAGGATATATAATGTTTATGATTTCTAAATGAGATTCATGTGTGCGAGTTTTGGGTTGTATTCATGGCCCTCCAATCCATTTAATTATGAGTGAACTACATCAAGGGAGTTATAACATAAACCCCATCAATTTAATATTTCATGGGTATCTTTTTTCATTTTTCCTTATTGAATCTCTCTTTTATAGTTAAATTGAAAAATATTTTTTTTCATATTATAATGTTATCCTTCCATTTAATTTTATCATATATAGTTTTCATCCATGCCCATGTTTTCAAAAAAATAAAAAAATATATTTTATTTTATGATAAAATGACTACTTAAAATTCATATTTACCTGTATTTAACTTCTTTGTATCATGATAACAAAATAATTATTACAATATTTTATTATCTTGATAAATATGACATTGAAAAATCCATTAAATGGAATTTTTATTTTAACATTTTACATATGTATGAACTATCCGTTAATCATTATCAAACTATTCACATGAGATAATTTATAAATTTTCATGGTTATTTTTATAAAATATATTATTCTCAATAATAGAGGGTTTTTATTTGTTGTGTTATAAAATGAAAATTTCATTTTTATCTTGATTTCATACAGAATTTATATTATAATTTAAATATTATATTTCAACTAAATAAAATAAATATAATTTTCTTATTCTTCACATTGGACATGATGTTTTTATAAGAACCATGTATTTCTCCCAATTTATTATGATAATGTGATATTAAAATCACTAGTAAACTATTTTTATTTTGTTTTGTTATGATATGATGAATTTAATAATGTTGTTAATATATTATGGCACACATATTTGTTCTTTTAATATGAGATGGGTGAGTCCATTATGAAAAATTAATT
Source organism: Viscum album (assembly GCA_963277665.1). Lineage (NCBI taxonomy): Eukaryota > Viridiplantae > Streptophyta > Magnoliopsida > Santalales > Viscaceae > Viscum > Viscum album. The sequence continues at coordinate 77,738,665 of OY728152.1, read as the reverse complement.
CATTGGGTAATTGTATATATATCCTTGGATAATATTTGGATGGAGTAATATGGACCTAATAATATGATGAGAAGAGGATAAGAAGTGTACCCAATTCATGATATGACTATTCCTAATGTATGGTTATAGTTATTGTAGTGATCCATGAAAAATTAAATGATTTTATATAATTTTAATTATGTCAAAATTAGTATGGAATGTTTTTATAATTATTATATACTCTCATAAATCATGGTTAATTAATGACGAAGCCTCGCTACTATAACTCTTGGATTTTTATATTTTGGTGTTATATATAATGAAGCATGAGTTATAGAACTATGATTCACTGGGTTACAACTTCATATATTATGATAATGATTTCATAAGAAAAAGACTGCATGATTCTATTATAATATCATTATTTTATATCATCTATGATTATCCTTACTAGAATATAATATATCCCCAAATTATTTTTCAGTTTTTCCTAAGGTAATGAAGAAATATAATATGTTTGAAATTTCTATAAATGTATCAGTAAATTATTATTTTTATATCTTAAAAATGATACATAAAATGTGTTAATTATTTATAAACTATTTAATAATAATATACCATTATATTACATATATATTAATTATTTTGTAAGAGACTATATTTTTATATAATATATATATATATATATATTTGTATATTCTCTTCGATCCCATCAATACGCTACAGTTTTCATAGTACTTATTAGATGATACAATGTCCATTATCAGATAGATATAATCTTGGGGTGATGTTTGTTATATTATTCATGATGGAAAAAATACTCTCAATATATAATGCTTTCCCCATTATCACTAGTGAATAATCCGGGTTGCTTGACAAAATCCAATGGTTTTATTTTTCCTTCTTGATAGAAATTATGACACTATGTTTATAAATAATGTACCATTTAATTTTACAAGTCACTTTATATTGTTACCTATAATAGTACTTATGTTTTTAAGAATCGTTTATGAATTATTATCCATAATAATATCATTAATACATATCCACCTCCTTGAATCAAAATACACCATATTAAAACATATTAATGAAAACAATATTCCAAATATAGAATAAATGAATGAAATTTAATGAATGAATGAATTAAGTATATTAATTAATTTTAAAAAACAATAAAAATTATATTAACTTCCATAGACTACTAAAATTATCTTAATCATTCCAAAAAATGATATAATATAATGTTAATACGCTGAAATATTTTCTTAATCCTTGAATTGAAAAACTTCTCAATATTGGGATTTCATATTCAATAAAAATTTATTTGTAAATATCAAGAAATAAAGAGAGTATGGTATTAGCTTTATAATAAGGAATTAATATTAATAAATGGAAAATTAATATTATTAGTGAGAAAAATTATATAATAATGAGATGAGAGGAGGAAAATTAGTGGAATGTAGTTTTTCAAGCCGACTGGTCCAACTAGCTCTGAATAAATGAAATGAAGGTAATAATTTTATTAAATAATTTTATAATTTTATGAAAAGTATTAAAACAATAAATTTTGGGTTACACATTTTTTTTATTACTCCTCTATAATGAAAAATACTGTCACTTAATACCACCCCTAAATAGAGACCTCATTAGGAACTTAGTGTGTCCCTGCCAGTAATCAATTCCATCAGAAACATTTTATGCCACATAGATGCTTTATTAAACCACCACATTGAACCCCCATAAATTCCTAAAACCTATAAATATATGTAAATCAATTTTGTTAAAAATTCCAAAGACTTTGAAATAAAATTTCAATAAAAAATAAGAAACCGCCCAAAATACAAATTATCATTATCTTAAATTTATCTAATTCCACCGACAATACTCAAAATCATTCACTTAAACACTAATACTAACTCTAGTTCATATATTTAGTAATTATATTACAAGATATTATATTTTCACAATAAATAACTGAAATTTACTTATGCATTACTAAAAATAGTATTATTAATAAATTATTTAATATTTAGATTTTTTTGTGATTTTAATTTTTTTATCAATGATTTATCATAATGATGATTTTTGAGAAATTCAGATAAAAATAATTTTAATTAAAGGAATTTTTATAATGGTGATCTGATAGATATATTATAATATATGATGATAGATGAAATGATGATAGAAATGGGTTTATTGAATTTTTTTCATCAAAATATTTCATTTCCTTATTAATTTTTTATTCGTTTTACTTATTCGTGCATAGAAATAAGGGATGAAACATTATATATTTAAAAAAAGTAATTATTTTGTCATAGGAAGCTGAACTGCACATGTTAGTAAAAACCTTTAGGAAATAGTTAGATTGTTACTATATTTTAATAGGGGAAAAATGCATGGTTTTGACATTTTCTTACTCTCGAGCATTGTATATTATTCTGGTTTTACTAAAAATTAATTGGAGGAGAAATATTAAAAAATTATTTGGCTAAATATATTTTAAAACTATCTACAAACTCCAAAGCAAAAAAATACATGAAAATAATTAAATTTCACCAAAAATTATTTAATAACCCACAAAAACATCCCCCACTCATTCTATATGTCTGTCATACACCATCCAAGAGGATCCCCAACTATATTTGTACCATTATTCCTCCATTAAATTTTGGATATTTTTATTGAAATTTTTAGAAAAATATATAGTGTTTAGTTTTCCCCCTCCTCTTACATATTAAATTAAAATTTTGTTCTATGATTTTATTTTATCCCATTACATTTCATTCTGTATAACCATAACCAAATCTGATTTGTGTGGTTTATTTTATTACTGTTTTAATGTTATCATTTCAGAGGTTCAATTTGGGTCCGAGTATAATAATTTTCATCGAAAAAATGAGTTCATATTCTATTCATTATTGGTTACCCATTGTTTTTGTCCTTAAAATTTATAACATTTTACAAATGTAATTTATTATATTTTTCTGATACCTAATGCATTTTTTATAAATTATTATAATAATAATTAAAAGTTAAATTTTATTTCACATCATTTCCATTATTTATAGTTATCACTTTCATAAAAAATTGTGTTTAAATTATATTATAAATTCCTTTCACAATTATTGTTTTTAAATATCATAATGGAATTTATTATTATATAATTAGTTATGAAATGTTATTTATGATTGAATAGTGGGGTTCACTCATATTTTTTAAGTGAATAGTAATATTTCTTGATCAAATTTCATTAAACATGTTGATGTTGTGCACATATACATGGTTATACACACAGTCACACTCAAACACCCATATAAATAAAAGTATATATTTTTGGGTTTTGGATTTTTTGTATAAATTCACATGAAAATATATTAATTTTTTAAATGAAATATTTTTTTTAATAACTATATATTAATAATTATTGAGGGAAATATTATTTTTTATACATGGTAATCAAAAAAGATAGTGTAATTGGTATTATATGATTCCATAATTCAACTAGAAGTCCATGTTGAAACATTATTAATAAATTGGTTGATTAATGAGGTATTTTGAATGAAATATTATTTAGTGTTGTTTATAAATATTGTTTTAAATGATATTAATATGTCAATTAAGATTTGGTGGGGTTTCTGTATTATTCTATAAGGTTATTAACTCTGTATAGCTATATTGTAATGTTTTAATTACTTATTATGTGGTCATTATTATTCAAACATCATCTGAACCACTTGTTAATTGGTAGGTATAACTTGTTTGGGATGAGCTCCATTTCCACAGGTATACATGTGATGAAGTTTTTTACCCGGAAGCCACTTATATTTTAGTAGTTTTTTCATTAATTATGGGAATCCCTAATTATCGATGGCAGTTATATGTTACCCATGTATTTATTCCATTATGGTGTTCCTCCAATGATGTTTATTTTAATATATTATTTGTATAATGTTCACATTCCCTTTTTATATATTACTCTCCTTTAGATTGACATCATTTTTTATTCCTCCAAAAGACCGAATTCCATTTCTTTAAAAGTTATCTGACTGGGAATTCAAAATGTTGATTCCAAAATGATTGTTTTACTTTAATGAAAATAATAAGGAAAAAATTATAGAATAATTGCATACATGAATAATTATTTTAAAACACTGGTAATTGAAATGAAAAACTAGTTTTTAGTTAATAACTTGAAACAATCAGTAATAAGGATATTATATTTTGGGAATTTAATTGTGGTTTTATTTTTCATACATGGTTTCCTTGATATTTTTCACTCCAAAATCCTTATTTTAGTTTTTTTTTGTAACATATTATTTATAAATTCTCATGTATGATTGAATTTTAATACTGTATGATTAGATATAATATAACATTGAGGTTTGTTGATTGATTTTTATTTTATTTATCTTTCTTACCAAAATAAACAAAATCAAAATTTTAGTACAATATGTATAGTAGATATGATATATGTACAAGGTTCTAGGTTTGGTTAGAGTATAATTTTACAAGTTATGGAATATAGTGGGTGATATTAGAGAATGTTTTATTTTAATGTATTTAAAATTTTTATATTATTTAAAGAGGTTTTATATATTATTTGATTCTTTTAAGGATATATAATATATTGATAGGTTATGATAGGGTTTGTTAATATTTATTCATCATTTTATTATGGGTAATATAGTCCATGATTACTAATTATATTCACAAGACCCTTGTTGTAAAATTCTATCCCAGTAGCCATTAACTAGTTATCCGAATAGGTTTCCCATAAATCCCCATGAGTGCCACCTCATATGAAATAGGATTCCAACTAGTAGAGGGGGTATAAAGTGGATATGTAAGGAGTGTATACCCCCATAACAGAGTGCACACCAAGAATAAAATAACCAAAGATCATACACATCAGAGTAATACGGATGAATAAATTAACTATAACTAAAATGGGTTGCAAAGAAATGAAATGCATCAATGTCCTGAACATTCATGTCATACTTATATTAATTATCTACTACTAGGCCAATCAAACATTTATAAATAAATAACTAAAAATATAAAAAATTACCTACTACTAAATTTAGACCATAACACAGACCCGGTCTCCAGTACCTTATCATGAAGCTCTGTCCCAACCTATAGACACCACATGAGAATCTCACACAACCATTAAACCTAGGTCTACAGCCCTATCCATCGTGCATCCATGCTCAACCGGAAAGTAGATAAAAGGTATCTACACTCATCGAGGTGCACATACATGGGGTGAGAAATAAATATTCGTAAACCACCTTAATGGTGAACCTATAAACAACTTTTATATATGTATTCCCATGTAATATAATTTTTCAACTCGATACACAGCTGATGAAAAAATATAAATAAAAAAACAAAGATGCATAGGCTAGAGACCTCGATTTCCAATTCCTTCTTTTACCAAAGATGAAATGCCTCAATTCATGTTTCCATGATCATGTATCCTAAATAACCTACTAGATCCTTATCCAGGGTAGCTAAAACTAAACTTGACAATACTAGGAACCCATCCGACGATAGTCATTTTATCTGGAATAATAATGGATGTCATCCCACACTATATACCCATAACCCAAACATCATATCATACATGACTCCTGAACACATCAGTTTCGTTAGTCCAAAAGTACTAAAAATCCCAGAACCTATGTTTGACATCTATCTAATGTATCTAAAAATTAATTATAAAGGCATTATTCTAATACCTAAATAACATATATAAAATATATTTACTTATAAATATCATACGTTATTTAAATCCCATCATAAATATAAAGTTAGTTCTTGGATTCTCCATCCAACAACCATGTATACATAACATCTGTGATTACCAGAGTAGCAGTCTGGCCTATCCCAAGGAGATAGAGAATCATTCCAACATCCCTTTTAAAAGGAAATCCATGATTACCGAGATCCTCAGTATTTACTCTACCCACAACGTATACTATCTATTTCTGGCACCTCAGTCTAACACCATCTTAGTAGAATACCACTGATGCCTGGTTCCTCATGTGATTCGACATACCATACACATGTGATGTCACATAAATTATACACAACAGTATAAGACAATGTTTTGTGAACTTTAGTCCAACAATCAAACCATGGATGTGGACCATTAGTCCATCAGTCCACCATCTATCCATCTTGTATATAATTAATTCTGATAACATCAGTTTGGAAAATAATCCTGAATGTATACAATCTACATCAAGAGGATTTTTACGACACTTAATCTGTAGTATACAAACTACCACTAGAGCCACATGTACAATAATCTCATAATTATATATTCAGAAAGATACAAATGGTCCATCTTTCTAACTGACTTAGATGTCATAGGTATTACAATTAAACATGGTCACATAATGTGTGAACCAAACCACATCAAATCAATAATTGGGAATAGTCCAATGATCAACCATTACAAGTTAAACAAAACAAGGGTTGGATATTTGTCTTTCTATACCAGAAATATTTTAGTCCCATTTAATTATACCTCATTAGGGGTGCCAAGAAACCCCCATAGCTGAACTATATAAGAAAACACACCCTCTCGGGGTCGTCCAAGCAATTAGACCAACACATAACCTTATTTATCCACACATAGCAAAGGCATCGACCTCGATCCCCAAAACATGAACTCAATAGAAGATGTATCCTCTTATTCCATGGAAACATCCAACCTCTCAAGAAAAGATATGTCATAAGAAACATCATCCAGGGACCCTCAATGACATCTAGTAGATCCATGATCAATAATAGAATCACATCAATGAAGTAAAAAATTAATCTCCTTCTATGTAAGCATTATTAGTCACCAACCATGGCATAAAATGATCACATAACCTGAAAGGAAATAATAACAGGCTTCCTCAAGAGTCCCTCAGACACAACTAAATAAAATAATAAAACTAATCCATAATCATCATCCTCTAATTTCAACCATGTTAAATTGCTCCATCCACACTAACCAGTAATCAAATTGTCCAAACATAAACTTCTATAACCTCCAGCCACTAACATTGATTTTTTGGGAAAAACCAATATCCTCCCAAAGATACAGCTCGAATCCCATCTTCTTGGATTCATCAATGAAACCTAAAGTAAAATACCATTCAATGATCATTCCATATCAAACACCAAGATCATAATAGTAAACTGGGTCTCCCTAGTCACAACACACCCCACTATAAGATATTGATTCCAAAACTAATGCAAACACTTCTTACTAGCTGAATTTTTCCAAAACACTATTCAGACTATCTATATATTCTGAAAGAATCCCACCATTGCATTCTATGATGAAAAAATCATAGAATAGACTACTGACAAGCCAATTTCTGACTTCCAAGGCATTAAATACACAAAACCTCTAAGATAGATATAGTACATCCTATGTACATATGATTAATGGTATTGTACTCTCATCTCTCATATTGGCCATGTATTATTCCTATGTACTACTAAATGATCTGTACGTAATGTACACAATGTTTACATTATAAAAACCATCTTCCCATGTTATTTTTCACATGGACAGATAGACATCCATGTACAACAACAAAGAGTGTACTCAAAGACTTTAAAATATAATTTTTAATAATATTTTTTCCATGAATTGGAATAACACAATGAATGTGTTCCTAGAACCACACACCATGTAAACGAGGTTTATGATGAGAAACCTCTCCAACCTCCTATAACCCCCTATTTTTTGCCAAATAAGCATTGATCAACCACCATGGGGTCTCTAGAAACCATAATAAGTTAAAAAAATAGGGAAAATATTTTCTACATAGATCTAGGAATAAAATAAATATCATTCAACTTTTTGCATAAAAATAGATGCATTGGATCAAAATATGCTCTTGGAAAGTGTTGTACCTTGATCCTACGTTGATCCATGCCAAAAACATAGTTTGGTGGTATCTCCATCTTCTCCCACATTTTTTCTGGGCATCAAACGTTTGGTAGAACCATATCCTCTCTCCCTGTCGTGTGTGGAAGAGAAAATTTGGGGAGACTGTTTTTAATTAATTAGTTAATTAATTAATTACCCATTTAAGACCCATACTATGTCCTAGAACCTAAAGCATGTTAATACCTCACCAAGGAAATAACCCTTATTTCGAACGTAACTGTTGAGTCAAAATCTCAATCTGATGATCATTTCAAAAGATATAGCCACCCTAAACCATCAGACTAATTTAAAATTTATTTAATTAAATATGAAATATTATTCCAAAAATACATCTTCTTAGAACTCCACTAAACATCTAAACTAGGAAAAAGACCCATTTCTTGGGCCAATAGAGTGGTCAAAAAATTATATGAGGCCATATTTTAGGGTAAAATTCCCATTTTACCCTTCATGAGAACCCTAATAATGAGATTTTAAATTTCTTCTCAATTTTAATATTATATAAACCTCATGTCACTACAACATTCCTATTATAAGAGATCTAATCCTTGAGAATCTGCTGTGGGTTTTCCACCACACAACCAAACTCACATTGTTCATCAATGTAAGATTAACTCATTGTGCTATACTAAAAGATGCCAATTGGGTTTCTCTATGGAATTCTAATGAAAGGGAAAACAACAAATCAAATTCCAAGACACCAATTTCGACTATTAACAACATACTAGAAAAGTTACAACCCTCCCTCATCTATCCCAATATATCCCATAATCAAATAAAACACTTCATGAAACTCATGGTTTTATCCATAAAATAAAATGACCAATAACAACCCATTCTAATCCATGATTCTTCCCATCATGGAAATCACAATTCTAATAGATTCTTAGCGGTACACAGAACCACTCATCATGATCCTCAATATATCCTAGACCCTAACCACATATGTGCCACAATAGAAAACCTGATCTGGTACTCCACACTGTTGGAGTATCCTTATCATCACATCAGAACCAAAAATATTTTTCCTTGTACCATTCCCCAGTCACAATCAAACCCTAGAGTTAGGCATAGAAATATCACCCCTATTGGGGTAATAAACTAGAACATAAATAATTTTTTTCATTCCAAGAATCCAAGAACAATACTCATGCTATTCATCATTATCTGATCGCCTACAGGGACCTCACTCATAAAATTATTATTGTGTGCTCCCCACTATACAGCTTCACACACACCTCTCCATGACCACAACCTCCTAGGAGGTTCCATATAAAACAAGCGAAACATATATATAGAATAGAATAAATTAAATGATCTCTTATCATAGTCAAGATGAAGTTAAGATATTGGGAATGGTCATCTCTAATCTATGAGTGTACTAGGTTGTCATTGAAGGGTACCACCATAACCTCATCCACATAAGAAGATAAATGTTCTAGCCAGAGTCCCTAGGTTTCAATTCCCACTAGCATCTAACCATTACTCTAATGATTCTAATCCCACTCATGGTTGTATTTCCAACTCAAGAACTTTATACAAACAATCCCATGTAGTATTATATACAAACCAACTAATTAAACACATCACAAACACCTTCATCTCCAAGGATCCACTATCAGAAAACCATTACATGGCCTTTAGTAACCCATGTACCAATCCTTATCTAATTTTATATAGTCATCTATATTAAAAGCACATCTCAAATTCCATCACCGTAAAACCATGAGAAATTCATGTTCTTTTTTTCTAACCCAAGACACCTTGCTCAAAAGTCATGCAGAAATATTTTCTGGGCAAGGTATCTGAACAAATTAGTCCCTCTCAAAACCAACTAAAATGTGGAAACAAAAATAAGAAAGTTCACTATCCAAACAAAAATGGAACCAAACAATCCCAAAACACCAACCCAAATACACTCTTAATACACCATTTATAAGATTCCAATGCATCAATTTGTGACTCATATACAAAAAAATCATTGATAACTCATCATACCACTCTCACGAGTCACACTCGAATGTCAAACAACTCTAACTCGCATCTCTAGAGTAACTTTAAATGTCCACTTGAAATCCTACCAAGACCTATCGATGAAGTATCAAGACAAGTAACTTGGACCAACCACCATGGTCTAAGAAAACTCACTAATAGCAAAAAATCACATGGCATCCACATACAACCCTCTCATAATCTCATGACATAAACTAGTCAATACAACCAACTCTTGGGTTCAACACCATAAATGTTTCATAAACCAATAAACTACTCAAAAATTGGGTGTTTTCCTCTCTAAGAATCCCCACATCAGGACAACCCTTAGAGGACCTGCACATACAACCAGCCTCAAACAAAACCATCCAAAATGGGTGCATATTCCTACCCTTAAACCGTACCAACCAACTATAGTCACCACAAAATTCTCACATAAAGAACAAACCATCATCCCTTCCATCGAGCACCCCACGGTAGATCCAATAACCATCCATCAGAATGAAATCCTTAAAATCACATAGTAGGAAGCCTACAACATTGTGATCATATTTTCCGATCATGAGGAATCTTACACCTCAATCCTCTATAGTATAAGTGTCAAAACAAGACCACAAGACTCTTGAAAATGGACCAAGAGCCTGGAACCCAGAAACTATCACACCCAAACAATAAGTGTGTTTCTTGAAGTGAAAATCATATACAACCATAACATCCCAAATCTAAAAATTCATCCCCAGTCCCTAGTAACCTATAATTCCTATCAGAATATTATTTCATGATATAGAAAATCAATATCCATCATATGTTCTGACACATTACTATATCTCCAATCTACCAAACCTTAAATAGTGAAATAACTTTAATGTAACTCCTCTAATACCAATATTTAATGTACCTCCCCATTAGCCACTAAACTAGTGCACCATTATGGTTCACCAATAGTCCTCATACACTACCTCATACACTATAGGATACAAACTAGAAGCATGGGTCTATGTTGGATATGTGATTAGAATATATCCCAATATCAGAGTTTACTTAAAGATCTAAATAACAAAAGATCATACAAATTAGATTAATGTGGAAGAATAATTAAACTAAAAATAAAATGTGATGTATTAAAATGAAATTTCGTAATGGTATGAAAAACTATGCCATACATACGAAAACAATTACCCAAAGGTATATTCATATATCCAAAAATAAATTATAGAAAATAAAATACCACATGGCCTACTTCCAGCTCTGGGCCATATCACATACTCGGTCTCCATTACCCTATTATAATATCACAACCTAACCTCTAAACTCTACATGAGATACCCTCTCAACCGTGCAACTTGGGTCCCCATCCCTATCAACAGTGAATCCATGGTAGACCAAAAAACATAAGGTCTATATGCACACAAAGGCGCATGAATAGGGGGTGAGAAATAAATATTAGATTTCCACCCCCAATCGTTAACCTATGAAGTGTTTATATATAATATTGATCATGAAATATTCTCATCCTAGTAGATACAAAACTAAAGAGAAAATTAAAATAAAACAACCATCGATCCATAGGTTTGATACCTCAGTTGTATAGACTAGATTCAGACAAAGCCGAAATTTCTCTGAGCATGTATCCAAGACCGTGCATCCCAAATAATCAATTGGCCCTAAATCCATTGTAGTCTCAATTGAACATAAAAATACCAAGAAATTATCCCACTATAGACCTATCATCCATGATACTAATATAATTCATCCCATATTACTTAATAATGAACCAAACATCATCACATACTTGACACCTTGACACATTAGTCAAGTTACTATAAAAGTACATCAAATCCCTAACCATCAGTCTGACATTTATCTGATATATCAAAAAAATAATTCCTATGAAATCAATACAATACCGAAACCACATGTTAAGACCCCCATTACTGATGAAAATCATAGATTATATCAAGATGGTCAAAATAATAAACATAGATCCTAGAAATTTCATCCAGAAACAAGTTATACATAAATTGAGTGGTGCCCAGACCATTAGTCTTTCCCAACCCATGGAAATATAGCAGCATCCCAACATCCATTTTCACAGGAAATAACATATTTTCCTAGAGCCTCTTTTAATACTCTATCCGTGGAGTATATCATTAATGCCTAGAACCACAGTATAACACCATCTCAATATTCTAAATAATCTTCCCAGAAACTCATGTGTAGTACCATAACGTATACATGTGATGTCATATACATTATACTCAACATAATAAGAAAACATGTTGAGAACCATGGTTCTACACTCAAATCATGGGTGCGAAGCATCATTCCACCATCCATCCAGCTGGTATACCATTAATTTACAACATTATTCAATTACATAACATAAAAAGAATAATATGTGCATCTAGAGAACTGGTCTAACATCTTATCTATAGTATACTAAATATACCCAAACCCTCTTGTAAAATATTATAAAAATTTGATATTCATAATGATACTTATGGATCATCTATCCAACTGTCTTATCTATCACATTTCATATTATTTAAATGAGTTCCATAATGTGCCAAACCCAAAATATCAAAACACCCCATGGGAGTAATATAGGTCTCAACCATTATGAACTAAACATGTTAAGTGTGGGTTATACGTCTATATCAATGGGAAACATCTCATATCCATTAGCTCATACTACATTCTGGGTCTTATGTAACCCCCATAACCAAATTACCAAAGCACACATAACCTCCTAAATTTATCCTATTAATCAGGCCCACAAATTACAACCTGGATCCACACATAACAAAGACTTCACCTTTGATCCTGAAAACTAGCACTCAAGCGAAGACATACCCTCCAAATCCTTTGAAACAACCAAACTATATGAACAAGACCTATCATGAGAAACATCCTCAAGAGTCCCCCAAAAGACTCCAACTCTTACTTGATCAAAAATAACATGACTCAAAGTAATCTAAAATCAATCTCATGCCACTCATGCATTCTCAACCACTGACCATGGTATGTAATGATCGTATTACAAGAAACCAAACCACAATGTGAATCCTTAAAAGTCCCCCCAACTCAACTCAACACTATAAAGTAACTGATCCATAATATTAATCCTACAATACCAACCAATCCCAAATGATCTAACCCCTCTGACCCTCAAACATAGGATCGAAACATCAACTTCTCTATCCTCAAGCCATTGGACCTGATATAGAGGGAGAAAAATATATCCTTTCTATGATACTTCTCGAATCCAATATTCTAGGACTCATCCAAGAAACATCATGTGAAACACTAAAATACAATCATTCTATATCAATAAATGAGATCACAACCCTCACTCAGGTCTCCCCGCTCACAAACCAACCCACCATAAGATTTTGAATGCAAAACTAATGGAAATCCTTATTATGAAATACATTTTTCCAAAACACCATTAATAATACCTCAAAATTCTAAAATGATCCCACCATAGCAATCTATAATGAAAAAATATCTAAATAGAAAACTCACAAGCCCATTTCTAACTTCTAGGGAACAAAACACCCAAAAGATCCAATATAGAAAATGTACATGGCATGTACATTAGATTACAAGGAGTGTACTATCATCTCTCATCCACACCCTGTATTCTTCTCGTGTACTAATAAATGGTGTTTTCAAAAGTACATGATGAATACATTCCCAAAACATTTCCCAGAGTTCTTTTTCACAAGGCCAAATAGACATTGATGTTCTACTACATGGAGTGTACTCAAATTACAAAACATGTACTTCTAAAAATTATTTATTCCCTAAAAGGGTTGAACATATGGATATTTTCCCTATAACAACACACCATGTAGAAGTGGTTTTCGAAGTGAAACCCCCCCAACCCCCACCTCATGAAACCCATGTTTCCCCCCAAATAAGCATAGATCGACCTGAATGGGTCTTTAAAAAGTAGAATAAGGTTTAAAAAAATAAATATAACAAATATAACATCATCAAGGAATTAAACATAAAATCATGCATACGTTGTGTCATAAACACTGAGGATTTGGGTCCAAATCCCCTCCCAAAAGCTGATTCACCTTGATCTAGTCCCGATATTCACCATGAATGATGTCTCGTGGCATATCCCTCCTCTCCCTGTCATGGTACTATTTTGGCATGTGACGGAGAACTATATCCCCCATCCCTAAAATTAATTGGAGCCAAAATAGGGGGAATCATTTTAAATTAGTTAATTAAATATCTATTTAAGCCCCATCCCATATCCCAGAACCCGAAATGAGTTTATACCTTACCTAAGAAATACCCCCCCATTTCATTTGAAACCAAAGAGAAAAATACTCAATCCTATGCTCTGTTAAAAATATAAACCCACCCAAAACCACCTGACTAATTTAATATTTATTTAATTTAATATTAAATATTCTTCCAAAAATACAACTATTCAGAACTCCACTTTACTTCTATCATAATTTGTACACCCAATTCCTAGACCAACAAAGTGGTTATAAAAATTAGTTGAGAATGTATTATATGGGAAAATGACCATTAACCCCTCATTATCACACATATAAAAAGAGTTTAATTTTTTTCTATAAATTTTAAAATCAATAAATCTCAGGTATGTACACTTTTCATCAACCTGGGCTGATCGGTAAATCCCATTAGGGACGTCATGTGTCTTTTATAGTGTTTTATTGATTTGGAACACATCCTGGTCTTTGAAAATTTGATTAAGATCCTAGTTTCATTAAAGGAAATATGTTATAGAAAAACATTATTATATGGGGAATATTAATTTATTAGGATAATACTCTTAGGATAATTGGGTTTTTATAGATAGAATATATATATATCTCTTTTACATATCATGTATTGAGTTTACAAGGGTTTTGGGGATTTATGTAAAATTATTTATGAGTGTATTGATTTTTTAATTGGTGATGAAAAGGGGAGTAGACTAGTAAAATGTAGGAAATATAAATGTTTTTTAATTCCATTTGAAGCCTAGGTAAATAGTGTTTGATGAGTCCCAGTGGCAGTTTTATGGTAGGAATATTTTCTATGAGTCTATGAAACCATATATAAAAGAAAAATTACTACCCTCATAAATTCAAGAGTCATACCTCATTTTAATTTATTTCATTTCAATCATATCTTTAAAAAAATTGTGAGAATTGTGTTTTAATTTTTATTTTATTGGTTTGTAGGATTTAATGATTGATTTAAAAAGGGATCATCTTTTGTCAAAATAGTTATTGATCTTTTATAAATTTATCTATTGATAAACTAAGTAATTTTATTTCAATTTATCTTGTTTACATATCGGGGAAATTTATATATTAAATTGATGTTTTGGAAAATTAGTTTGGTTTACTTAGATGTTTCAAAATAATAATATATTTATATTTGTTTGTAATAAATTGCAATGAAGATTTTAGATTTCATTCTGTTAATTATTTTAAACAGAGTTTTAGTATGATTATAACAATCTCAATATTTTTGTTATATTATTTTTAATTATTAATGGATTCAGTGGATTTTTTTAAAATTTTAGATTAAATTTAACACATTTAAATTAGTTTTATAATGGATTTTAGATAATATATATTTTTTTTGTTTAAAGTGTATTTTAATTCAAAGGTAGTATTAATAACAAATTTATAATTGTTTAAATGTAATCAATATGTTGCGTTTTTAATTAATAATGGATTTTCTATTCAAATTATGGGGGGATATAATATTTCGAGAACATTTATATGTCGAAATAATGAAATTTAAGAATATAATTTTTTTTATTTTTTTATTGATAATAAATTATAGAGGATGGTATTAAAATAATTTGTAGTATTTATTTGTTCTCTTAGTTGGTTCATTAGTATATGATTCATGTAAGGATATATATTTTCATCATTAATTTTTTTAAAAAAACAATTATAGTGTAGTTTTTTCTTTATATTATTTAGAATATTCCTTCCTTAATGGTTGCGATGATGTTTTTGGTTATCTTCCTTTTAGGTTTACTTAAATCCATCATTAAAAAGTTGCTAATATTTTCATAGAGTATGGTCATATATTTTTGAGATATCCACTTATTAATGATAGGGTTCATGAAATTTATAAAATGGTTATTTGTACGTAGTGCTTTTTGTTTTCATCATGAGTTATATTTGTGGAATGGTATATTAATTGTAGATGATATTTTCTTAGATATCAGTTATGTTTTATGGTTCTGATTGGATTCAGGAATTAGGATGTAATCTATTTTTGAGGTGATTTGAATTAGAAGTAATTAGTATATTTTGATATGTCTTGAATATATTTATCCCTCTTCATAGTTCACATAAAATTTTGTAAATTTTATAATTAAATTTATTCACAGAGGTTATAAAGTTTTATGTGTGTGACATCGATTACAAACATCTCCACAACTATTATGTGGATAACATAACTTTTTCTTGCACCATCACCTCCGATTGAAGTAATTGTGGATGTTACTTTCTTTATTTCATTTATCTTTCCTAGGTTTTATTTCTATAGTTGATTTTACTCAAGATCTCTTTGAAATGGAATAACATTATTATATTCCATGATTATTGGTTGTGTTCTGTATGTATCATCCCTTAGTTGTGAACATTTTCACATCTTGTTGATTTTATTTTGATAATGATAATTATCTTTCCTATTTTATTATGTCAATTGTTATCTTGGAGGTAAATTTTCATAGTGTATTCCAAATATGGTGGTAAGACCACTATATTTTAGCCTTTATGTAAGGGATTATTTAATGGAATTCAAGTCCTTTTGAACTCATGTGTTCTTCATCACATTGACATGGAGAGGTGTTGTGTAGTTAAAGAACCATTAAATAATTCTTTACGATCCACCCCACATAATATAATTATAATGAAAATTTTTATTTTATTACCTTTGGATGTGGATATTACTCTTCCCTCAAGGCTTGTATTTTTTTGGGTGATCCTAGGGACATATTAATATTGTTTCAAGTTATATTTAAATGTCATTTTGATCCCTTATGACTATATATGTGGTATGAATAATATAATTATATTTTGTCATATTTTAGTATTGAGTGTTATTTTTAATTCATTTTCTATTTATTCATATATTCATTTCATTTCTTGGATAATCTCTTTATATTAAGGATTAAAACCCATTCATTTTTTAATCAACCATATGATCTAATGATTTGTGGGAGAAGAAAGAGTTACGTTATGGAGAATGGTTATTCCTAAGTCTTGAATTTAATTTCTATTTTATTTAATTTATTCATTTTTGAAAATTTAATCGAAAATAATTAGATCTAGTCAAAAATATTTTATAAATTTTTATTTCAGAATAAGAATATTATATACACATAATAAGTAAAAGTTAATACGGAACTATGAAATAGTTTATAATATAAAAAATTTACAAAATCAAAATTTGAAACATGGTTTGTCTAAACCTAACACTTTCCTGTGTTGTGTATCTTAGAAAAACTAGTAGGAGGTTAATGATTTAATCGTGGATTTACTATCTATGAGGAAAAACTATGGTTAGTGTAATGAATACACAATATAAGGTAAAATGATATAAAATGAATTGATTTATCTTCTCTCTCATGTAACCCTCACCATCAATATACCTAAATATATAATTAACCATCTAAGAGACTTTACCACACACCTTCCTCATTTCCTCTATTTGTTTACAACTATTTCTACTCGTCATTTTGGGTCATTTATTCCAAAATAAGGGCATCCCCACCACCAACCCCATCTATTCTTATTTCCTCTAGGAATTTTTTTATACCCCCTTAGATTTTGGGAAGCATGGAAAAATATTAATCTGACATGGTGGGTTATTTTTGTCTATTTTTCATTACTATGGTTTGGGAGGTTTAATGTGAGGATCATTCTGGTCAAATTCATATAAAGTGATGAGTACATATTCGATTTCAACTGGGTTTCCCGATTTTTGTTATTAAAATTTTTAAACTGCTACTTATGGTAATTTTAGTCAATATTTGGATGCCCAATTCATTTATTTTTTGTAATTATAATTTCATTTAAACGGAAATAAATTCATTGAATGATTTCTTTAAATGAATTATTCCCTTTATTCAAAAAATGAGGTTGTATAATTATTTGGAAACTACCATTAATATTTTTTTTTGAACACCTGAATGGAATTTATTATTAAATATAAAATTTTTCCATCTATTTTAAATGAATAGAACTCTCTTGTTTTTAACATTATTATACATGTTTTTTATCGTTTATTGTTTTTGACATGTCAAAGATCACAAAATATACAAATTTAGATAAATCTATATATATATATATATATATATTTCTATGTGTTAAAAATCATATCATAATATGTTAATTTTAGAATGTGTTAAATATATATACATTTGTGTTTTTTTACAAAGAATTAGTTATGATGGAATTATTTGTGAATTTAAATGTTACACCTGTGCATGAATTTGAAATTGTTTTTGAGGATTTTTATAATAATTATATTATCAAATCGTCATCTTCCTCAAAATGGATAAACCATTTGATTGATCATGAGTATAACATTCATGCATATTGTATTAAATAATAATTTTAATTTGATTTTATGTGTGAATTAGATCTTCACTAAATTTCATAGTTATTTTATATATAATAGGTATCTATATAGATACATAGTGATGTTATAATTATTTTTTTGTGGTTATTAATTTTACCTCATAAGTGTAAAACAATAAAAATTTGTAGGAGATCCTTTTTTAGGATAAGAACCCTTTAAAAATATATTATATGGATATAGGTTTTTCCCTCTATCCAAGTACATGCTACAATATTCATTCTACAAATTGGGGGTCACCCTTATTGGTGACCACATTTTTTAGATTCCCCTAACTGTAGTGTCATTAGGGTGGTTCACACATGATTTTAATTTCTCAATAATAATTATATGAATTGAACTTTCCCTTACCTTAAATTACACTTTATTTGACGGGCATCATTTTTATTTCTTAAAGATCTTATATTCTCTTTATTATAATTGTATCATATTGCATATTCAAAAATAAGAATCCATATTTAACTTTCTTCATTTATCTAAAGGAAAAATAAATATTTTTGATAAATAGTAATAGAACTGATAATAGGTTTCATATCTTTATAAATTGAAAAAAAAATATTTTTTAATAAAATATATTAATATAATCTAATTATGATATTTTATTTAATGATTTTATATTGGGAGTGGTTTATTTAGTATTCCAATTAAACCCAATTCCCAATGTCTATAAACATGTTAGTTTTATTTTTAGACTTATAAATATTGTCTCTTGGAATGTTTAGTATTACTATTTTATGGTGAACTGAAATTAATCAAGGGTGAAATTTAATTATTTCTGGTTTTATTTATAAACCATTACGAAATTAGTTAAATTATAAATTTAGTACCTTTTCAGGAAGAGATGATATATTTAGTGTTCGATAAGAGTGAGTGGGGGTGCTTATATATTATATAGTGTTCGGAAAGAAAGTATAGGGATTGAATTTACATTAAATATTTTGAATTTCTAAAATGTTTAAAATGTTGTTACTCAATGTTTGATTATGGCATGGATGGAGAATGTAATTATGGCTTTTTCAATTTTTTTAACATCTCCTTCTTTTCATGGGAGGAATAATTCCCAATAGGTAACTATATTTCAATGATTATTTGTTTAAGACTTAGAGGGATTAGGGGAATTCAATAGATATGTTATAGGCTGGTTTGGGATTCTAATGGATGGAAATGGTAAGATAGTTTCTTACAGAAGATATCCATGAACAAAAATGAGTATTTGATATAACATAAGGGATATTTTTTTCATAGGTTGGAAATAGTTTTGAATAAATATTAATGATATGAAATAACTGATGGCTTAATGAGTGAATGTACTAGATTATGCTAAATTATATGGATCTATAGGAATTTTTCTAAAACAACATACAATGTTTAATATATAATGATATGGGAAATTGATGAAATTGATAAAATATCATGGTATATATTGATTCATATTCAATATCAAAATATAAAATTATTCTTTCATGATGTAATTGAATGAATTATTGTCCATGGGAAGATATTATGAAAATAGTATATCTCTTCCATATAATGATTGCTAGCTGGTCTAAGATAATGAATATTTTGTAGATAATAAATTTTTTGACAGAAATACATTAAAAACATTGATATTTTTTTTTGTTACAATGTTGAGGTGTCCCAAATTGTTTTAATGACTAATTTCAGATGAAATAGGGTATTCAATTAATGAAAATTTGTTATGAGAGATATATGGTGTTATTATTAAGAGTTATTTCATATAAAATGGTGTATTTGTATATATTTTTTCCACACATAGAATAATATATCAATATCAATTAGTGGGGACTTCATTTGAAGGTTCCCAAATTTTAATGACAATAGTTAGTATTATGACCAAAATATGAAATCCATTGATTTTACATCACAACAAATATTAATATGTTATAAATTAAAAATTAATCAAACTCTAAAAAGATTATATAATATTTTCCTTAGAGATTATTAGAAAAACCATGCTCATTTATAGATATCTATATATTTCTTCTATCATATATTCTCTTAATTGATTGTATTAAACAAAAATCAAATATAATACAATTTTTCATAACAAATTGAAATAGTAAAATAAAAAAAATTATATCGAATGCGTAGTACATGAAAAAAGTATAATTAGTTATCAAAAATTATTATTAGATCTAAAACATTACATATATACAAATATGGGATAATTATATGAATAATAGATTAAGATCCAAAAATTATTAATTGGTTCACTAAATCATTATATCATAATCATATATCATGTAATTCAATATTTTAATATATATGACTAATCCTGAAATTATGACACATAACACTATATAAAAATATTAAATATTATTTTGTGAACATCAGTTCCATAACATTGGAATGTTTCATAAACTAAATGATTTAAACTAATATAACATGTTAAGAATCTTCCCCAATTCAATCATATTATTATTTAAAAATATAACCACTTCATATCAATACATTACACAGTGGACTGGTATAACCTCCCAAGACGCATTACACGTTGTACTATGATGAACTCTAATATCAAATAGCATATTAGATTAGTATTACAAACTAAGAACTATAATAGAATAGAATTATTATAATAGATCATGTCCCATAACAATGTGGACTATGATAACCACCATTTCCTATAACATATTCGAATAATATATCTCCAATTTACCATTACATAAAATCTCATAGGATATATGCATTAACCAATACTTTGAAGGATATATAATTTTGGGTCTACCCATTAGAAAATGATAACTCAAATATATCTAAGTGAAGTGATATTAAATATCTATTATACCATGATCAATAAATTAAAATAAGATAGTTTATATAACATTTTTATTGGGTATCATTTATGAAGTAATGAATAATTGTATCTGAAGAAACAAAAAATTAAGAAATCCAAAAAAATGTATCACAAAATAATTTAGAGGGTCATAAAAGGGGGTATAAATTATTAAAATATTATGGATCATCTAGGGAATTCATGGACATGGAATAAAAATATTAAATTAATTCCTGATGTTTTAGTAATGATGTAATAAAAATAATTGGATAATTTAAATTTTAAATCATTTACAAATAGTTAAATAAAAACATTTAAATAGTTATTTTATTTTAAAAATCATTCATGACTATTTATTTTAATTCAAATAAATTTAATCATAAATAATAATTAATTGAATGATACAAAAATGTTCAAAAAGATGAACTAAATTTTGATAATGTATTTTTAAATTTGTTTAAAGAACTCAAATATATAAATTGGAAATATAGTATCCTATTGAGTTGAGATAAATTTAAATATAATAATATTAAAATATAATTCATACATAACATAAAATATAATGAAATAAATGTTTTTGTATTAAAAAAATTTATGATGGAAGACAAATAGTCAAAAAAGAGTGGAAGTTTTACTTTTGAAAGACTGATTTTATTACATAATAGTTAATAATAAAATTAACAATTTTAATAAAAATTAAATTCCCTTGATTTTGATAGAATATCGGATATTAGAGTGCGAATGGTTGATTCATCCCAGCTAGGGGGCACACCATAGTGCCCCAAGTCGGACTACCACATGACCTCAAATGAACTCCCACATGCCAAATGCTACCAATTAGCTGAGAGGGTCTAATATGTCAATCATTGGGGGACTATATCCAATATTTTAGAGTAATAAAATAGTTGAGATTAATAAACAATAGCTAAATATCACAAAATCATAACCTGAATGAACATGTATAACTAGAATGCCAAAATCGAATATAGAATATCAAAACAAAAAAAATATTACATTTGAATGTATGTATAAAGTATTAGAAATTGAAACAAAAAAATTACAATGATGTATCCCCCATGAAATTCTCGAATCATGTGTGGTTCCCTCCTCTAATATCCATACCTAATTATACATCTAACCAGTTTCCTTTTCCCTTTTCGTATTCATAAAACACAATGTCTATTTTAGTATTGATTTGGAAACCCAAGTAGGATGTGAGTACAACTCTATACGCCACCACCTATGGTATCTAAATCAATATCTAATATAAAATTTTTTATGAAGTCATATAAATAATTAAATACAAGAAATAAATTAAACATTTTAAAATTATTAAATTAATATTTATTTAACCACATAAGACATAGGTTCATGAGGACACCTGAACTCTCAATTCCTAATTCATCTCGTACCGATGTTTGAACTATTCACAATGGATATCATAAATATGAATGACATTTTCAACATAAATTATTACAGTTTATAATTTATAAAATATGAAAATTAATTAAATTAGTATGACATGATTGATGTGCACAAAAGGATCTAACATCAATGGTCTAATTTGAGTGAGAATAAAGAAAGAATAATATTTTTCAAGGAAAAAGGGGTAGCTCTCACACCTAATATCCTCGACCAACTCCAAGATATATCATTTTTCCTCTTAAATAAAAATGTGATATCTCATGATCGTCCTCACAGAAGGCTCCCATGATCCATTTGAAATCAAAATAGAAAATCTCAGAGTATTCCTTGGGAAATACCTCCCTCACACCCTAGTTAACACATTATCTACATCATGCCAACTTAATAATAAACAAGTTAAAATGAACCAAAGTACATTTCATATATCATTTTATTAATCAATTCATCAATTATTTGATCATACTCATCACGTTAATTAATTTCTTGAATTAATTAGTCAAATAATTTTAATGAAAGAATTGAAAAATTAATTAATCATACCCATCTCATTTATTTATTTCCGAATTTAATTAATCTCATCATTTACAATAATTAATTCTAAAATTAATTATATCATCATATCTAATTAATTATTTTCCATGATTAATTAATCACATAATTACCAATAATTAATTCTACAATTACTTAATCATACCCATCTAATTTATTAATTCCCATAATTAATTAATCACATCATAATTATTAATAAATTTAAAAATTTAATAATCATATTTAAATTATTATTATTTTCCTAATTAATTTATCAAAAAAAATTCAAATTCATAATTAAAAAATTCAATAATTATATCACTAATTATTTACTCACCAAATCCCAAAATTTTAATATATCGATCCCATAGTTAATTAATTAAAAAAATTAACTAATTCAATTTGGGACATCAATTTCTAACCAAAATCATTGATTTATAAAATTACACACAAATAATTGAAATTAGGACTGTGGTGTTTCAATAATATAAAACCTACAATGATTCATTGATGAACAGTCACCGAATGGAAATCCCCATAATTCAATGGAGTAAGGACGTAGAATGAGATCTGGATCTATAATCTAAATCAATATTAAAAAAATTCTAGATCTCTAAAATATAGATCTAGATCTATAATAATATATATAAATCCGAAAAACTGGTCATATACATGACCATAACTGAGAATAACTTCCATTAATGAATGAGTGATGAAATGAGTATGAATGATAATGAAACCATGATGATATACTCTTAATGAGAGTGGTGAAGATTTTCGATTCGGGCATTAATGCACCATGTATAGAGGTTTGGAGGTCATGTGATCTATCATCAAGGCTGGAAAATAATTAAAGTGGTTTTATGGTTGAATGGGGGTTGATTTGGGATTTAAATGGGGTTTCTATAATTTTTAATATTAATTTTTAATTTAATATCATTACCGTGTATGGTCATCTATGCAGGGGTTCATTGTTTTTTCTAACCGTGCACATAAACCATGCACCCATTTTATAGGGGTGCACATTTACTCATAACTGGGAGCATATTTTTACCAATTTTTCCCCAATAGAATAATTCCCCACTATCCTTAGTTGCACGGTTTGTTGGGATTGGGGGAATGGTTTGGGAAAACCCCACACCAACCATACACAACTCTATTTATTACATTTTTATCAAATTTCTACCCAAATACACCCCACGTGATTACCCAAATGAAAATTTCACAACATAAGGAAAATGATTACCCACAAATGAGCCTGATAAAACTCTAGAAAAAGGAGGGATCTTATTATCTCCTCTTTTTAATAGCTCATCATCGAGATTCACTCAGATGAATCTCTACGATTCCGTGTCAAATATATTGGGGCACAGAGCCTTCATATATTGTTCTCTTCACATATTTCCTCCCTCACACACCCATGTTGCCAAAATTAAATAACTATTGGTATGACCTTTTCCCATACAACATTATAACAATGATCCAACATAGTTATCTAATGCAACTCAAAGGACCCAGCTATATCAATCATAATGTCATTCACATAGATTATATGAGAAGTGTTGGGATGATACCACTAATGTTGTGACATGTGGAAAACATCATGTATAAAACTATATTTCTATGCAAAATCCAATTGGTATGCCCTTGAACCAATTTTATACACAACCTAAAATGGACTAATGAAGCTATTCATCAACAATCCCAATCATTGTATCATGATGTTACCCAATCTGGGAAACACGCAAAGGAATAACAATCACCTAATGTATACTCCAAGGGTAATCGATGTTTTTTAGCCAATGACTTCTATCTACCGTGAGTCAAAGGAACATATTTCTGAATAATATAAACCTATTACGATATTTCATGCATGCGACTTAGTCCCAAAAATTATAACTCACTTACTTCTATCCAGCATAGTGGAGGTCTCCATTGACTAGCATAAAGTACCTCTTGTGGAACCATCTGTCTCGTATCTAGATAAAAGTTCTTGTTGGGAAACTCCACCAATGATATTTTCTTCTACCATGTTCCCCTAATGATTAAGACACATGATCACAAAAAATCCTCATGAACCTGTAAATTATGCTCCAATTTACCAACAATCTATTAGTGGATAGCCGTACTTAATATAAATTGTATACAAAGATCCTTCTGTAAGCCCATCGAGATGTGGAGAGTAAACCATTAGTCACCATCTGATACTATTGTCCCCGAAACCTTGTTCAGATGGAATATCTACCAAACATTCACATATTCAAATTTCTCCACTGATATGGTCTCTCGTATATGAATGAAATGTTGTATTATCATCATTATATCCATTACAACCCATATATCGTCAATCTTCTCAGGTATCCTTGGGAGACCCGCCACAATGTAAATGTTTAAATCCTCCCACATCCATTATAGAATGGGGAACAACTTTAGTAAACCTCCAGGACATTGATACATATCCTTCACTTACTTACACAACTATTATCATGTCATAAACCCTACCATTTCCATTTTCATGCCTACCTACCAAAACAATAAACATAGATCAATCTATGTTTTTGTCGCACCTGGATGTTCCTCCGACTTCGAGGGATGAAATTCCCACATAAAATCCTCTTATATTCTCATTTTCAAATACAACATGATTCCTAACATAGATTATCTCAGCCTCATCTATGATCTAATCTGGAGTTGACTCCCCCTCATGGACAAGAATATTGGATCCACATATTTCCTATATATAATCCTTCTAAAAAATTCTATACTTCACTAAACCTAATATTAGATTCAACTTCTCATAACTCTCTCAAAACAATACATGAATCTCAACTAATAGTGTGATAATTTTACACTCAATAATACATTATTGAACCACATGATTCTGAGTATTCCTACTCAATGTGCCATCCACACTATTTCCATTCTTGGGTGTATATGCTAGTTTAAAATCAAAATATTGAATATCCTCAATCCATATCCACTTTTGAAGATTCAAATATTATTTGGAAAATATTTACATCAAGATCTTATGATTTTTATACAAAGTAAACATTTCACCTAAAATAAAATGGCATCATGACTTCAAATAATAAACCACTAAAACTTGTTCGAGGTCTTGAATTGTGCAGTTTCAAACATGTGGCCTCAAATTCATAGATCCATATGAAACATCTAAATATCAATACATTAAAATAGCTCTAAATATGATCATTGAACATCACAATACACATTATACACCTCATCTATCTCGGGTAACATAATTATCGGTGTTGATGTTAAACACTTATTCATATCTAGGAAGGACTTCTTGCATGCTTTTGAACATTGAAAATTTGTCTCTTTTTTGGTCAACACCATAAGAGGAACATATATTTAGTAAAAGTCCTATATGAACCTCTAATAATAACTGAATTTTCATAGAAATCATTATATATAAAAATTCAATATTGTGATTTTCTAAAGAAACCATTAGATGTAATTTATATGGTTCTATAGACACACCTTCCTCTATGATGATGTGGCCTAAGAAGTGTACCTTATTAATCCAAAACAGAAACAAATGTATCTTGGAATATAACTGACACACTCTCAAATTAATCTTGAAAATTTAATGGTGTTGGTAGTGATCATCATGAGTCTTGGAGTACACTAATATGTCATCCAAAAAAACCACATACTAATCCATGTATGAATGGAATATTTTTTTCATCAAGGCCATAAACACTATTGATACATTCAATAAACCCAAATGGAATTAAGATGAACTCATAAATTCCTTACCAACTTCTGATTTTAGTCCTTAGTATATCATATGTCTAAACTCGAAATGGATGATAACCTAATCTCATGTATATCATGGAAAATTCACAAGCCTTTATCAACTGGTTAAATGGGTCATCGATACACATAAGAGGATATTGGTTCTTCACTGTCATAATGTTCAACTTTTCTAATCTACACATAAGCTCAATCTCACGTTGACCATATTGGAATAAACATAAGTGTACCATAAGGAAACATACTCGGATGGATAAATACCTTATCCTATAACTCCTCCAGTTGAGTCATCTACTCGTGAAGCTCGATCAGTACTATTATTAATGGTGGAATTGAAATTTCCTCAACCCCTGACATGAGTTCAATAGTGAATTCCACATATCTCTCACATGTCAAACCTATGAAGTCTTTCGGAAACACATCTTGAAACCTATCCACTATGGTTAGAAATGCATCTTTCTTCACTCCTCCATCATCCTATAATATACTTTCAGCCTTGGATGTGAGCTCTCCTAGCTTCAATTTATTTTTCCCTACTCCTCTTTCTAATATATCCCACTATCCCAGGTGAATGTAATAGTCACCATTAGGATAAATAAATGTCACAATCATCTAATAATAATAAATGTGGTCCTGATATGCTACAAACTAATCAATACCCAAAATTAGGTTTTTACATAACATATTAAGAATATAATGATTCCATAGAAAATGGATCTCCATGATCTTCATAGAACTCCACTTCCAAAAACAACTTTCTCTAGACCGTACTCACAAAAATGTATCAATCATCATAAACCTAATCTTAATCTACATCACTAACCTCAAACAAAAAAAACAGTTCTTAATATTTAAAGAAATTAGAGGCACAAATATCTAACAAAAAACTACCTAATTAATAATCTAAAGTACATTAGCATTCATTTTTGATGGTCCAACCTTAGTATCCCAAAGTTTAAGATATATGATCTTAACTATCCTACCCCAATTCCATATGATGTAGTCTAAATCCCTTGAGATCAACCACTCATATGATATGGGATTTTTTACCCATATATAAAATGGTCTATGCCTCTCCCACCTTGTCAATTGGAATGTTAATTTCAATAATGATATGGTGTATAAGACCCACTTCTTGCACTATGTTTCTATATAACTCCTCTATAACTGACCATATATTGTGAGTTCATATAGAAACCCATTATATTTCCAAACATTCCACACCCTCAACACTCCACTTGTGGTCAGGGAAAATGCTTTCGGGTTTTTCTCATTTTACACACTAGTGGAAAACCACATGTGTTAGTTCTTTTGTAAGTGACCCTTCACCCCAGAAAATACTATTTCCACTAAATTGGGAGAAATTCCCAAAATGATGTTTCATAATTTATGAAGGTGTACCACCTGATTGTGAAAAAAACCACTTTTCTTCCACTAGAATCCTCCTTCCAGTTCCCCTCAGATATGAGATACTCATTCAGAACCTCTAGAAACTTCTTCAGTATGATAATAATGAATTGTGACTTAATTTTTCACTTAAGCCAATAGTAAATCCTCTTTTCCCATTTATCCTCACCTCTTATCAACCTTGGATCTATGATCTAAAAATCAATGATGCTTACATCATCTTCTATCAAATACAGACTCCCCTAAGTCAACCCTAAGAACTCAACTAATCTCTCAAGTAACAATGTTTATCGATAAATGTTCTATAGGAACATAAATGGAATGTCCTTACAATCCATAGCTTTTAACTGTTCATCATTATTCCAGATGTCCCACATTCTCTTCGGCTATCCACATAAAATATAGGCATCCAATTTTACTTTCTTCTAAATAGGATTCTCCAGGTGGTCATGTATAGTCTAGATATACTCAATCTAGAATTGACATCCCTCATATACACCCTATCCAATAAAATTCAATGAATTTCATGAAGTGAGTGATGTTATCTAGGAACTAATCACTTGATTCCTCAATCGACACTATTAGTTCCTTAGGTTTCACTATTAGTGGAGCTTCTCTAGCCATAACCTACATTCATCCTCTAAATAACTGTCATTATGGACTAATATTTATCCAATTTCAAACACAAATGTTATTTATCATAACAAAAAATTATCAAATTCACATAATAGGAAAATCAAAACATGTCAAACATGACTTTCAAAAAAAACTCTCTATTCTCTCAAAACTAATGAGCAATCACTACCCTCAACCATCATACATCATGGTCCCAGTTATCATGGGTATAAAAATTATCATTATTAATATTCGATTACACACCCATTAATTAACATTTTTCATAATTTTTTCCTTTTTAATTTCATATTATACACTATATTCAATTCAATTTCACACACAATTAAAAACTTTTCAAGATCAAAAATTAACCTAAAACCCAATTCCATCTTCATGCCTAAAATGAAGCATGTATCAAAATAATACGAAGTGACTAGAATGATTCTTTCATAATCAACCATCATGACTTATTGGGCCACAATTCAAGACTAATAAAACCTCAACAAATCACCTAAAAAATAATCACAACACACAACATGCTCATTACCTCGGTGAAATAATATGTATATTTATCAAAATAGAACAATAACAACAATATCATGCTGGGTAATTTTCTATTCGACCATACATGGGTTTATGACTCCCATGCAGGATCTCGAGTTCAAGGTAGAAATTTACATAACCTCATTTTTTCATTTCCTAAGTAGTAAGAAAAAATAATATTGAATAATCTTAGCTTTGATACATATTTGTAAAATCTTGATTTGGGTTCCGGGACTCGATTCCCTATGTCAGAACACCCCATTACCTTATGTTTTAATCCAAGTATGATAGAGTCTTCTATCTAGAAATGAGGGTATGATATATTGATCATGGGGAGAATATACCCTATTTTATCATATTAATACAAATGAATAAAATAAGAAGAATTAACTAAATAAAATATAATTAAAAAATTAAATAATATGAATAATAAGATAGCTAAAACGAGAAATACATTATCAAAACTAAAGAAGAATATTATACTTGATAATGTTTGTGTCTTGTGTGAAAAATAAAACCCATAATAAAAAGACTGTTGACACTCTATATAGGGCCTCAAATAATTTAAGGTTCCAACATCAATGCTCCACCACAAATCAACCAACTAAATAAGGGCCTCTATAATTTTCTTGTTCACAAAATTCAATGTGTATTTCGATACCGATCAAGTTTCCCAAGTTGGGTGTGAGTACATCTCATTTGGTAACCATAAATGTTGTATAGAACAATAGTTATTTAATAACATTTTTTGTAGTTTTATAATTAATAAACCTTATAAATTAAACTAAACATTTTACTTTTATTCTAACAATATTTATTTGACAACATAGAACCTCAGCTCCCATGGAAACCCAAACTCTCAATACCTTTTCCAATAGGTCTAGAGTTTGAACTAACCTAATAGATATCATATATATAAATGTAATTGTTAACATTAATTATCCAAATTTATATTTGATAAAATTCATAAAAAATAAAAATGAGTCTTGGATAAGTAACGCGTAGACATGGCTCTAACCTAAAGGGTCTAATGGGAGTGAGACTAAACGATGCATAATACATTTATAGGAAACTCAGGATGCTCTCATGGTCATTTAAATGGAACATCTCTGAGATCTCACATTATCTCTCAGAAATAAAAATGTAAACTCTTATAGTCTTCATCCATGAAGGCTCCCACTACCCATTTTAATTCAAAATTGAATCAATAACATCATTCCTCGAGAAATACCCCACACAAACCTTTTTAACCCATGTGTTACTCCATTCCAACATAATCAAAAACATGTCACATAAAACCAAATTCCATTTCAAAAATCATTATACTAATGAATTGGATAATTAATTAATCATAACAATCAAATTAATTAATTTCCAGTAATATTAATCATGCCAATTTCATTAATGAATTCAATAATTAATTAATCATACCCATATATTTAATTAATTTATATAATTAATTCATCTCATCATTACCATTATTTAATTAATAAATTAATTAATCACACCATCTCATTAATTAACACAAATAATTAATTAATCACATCATTTAAAAAAATTAATTTAATAATTTATTAAGAAAACCCATCACTTTAATTAATTTCAACATTTAATTAATCACTTAATTATTATTATTAATTAATTAATTAATTTAACGTATCCAAAATCTCAATATTCATAAAATTAATTCAAAAATAAATTAATTAATTTCAAAATAAAAAATTTCAATAATTATCAAAATAATTAATTATTTCCCAAATCTAAAAATTTGAATATCTCGGTCCATTAATTAATTTATTCGATAAATTAATTAATTCAATTTCAAACATCAATTTCTAGAAAAAAACCCTATAACTTTAAAAGTAATATACATTTATTTGAAATCCTGACTATGGGATGAAAATAATAGACAACCTACGTTGATTTGTCCATTGATAATCACCCTATATAATCCTCTAAAATAAAGTGGGGTAATAATGAAAAATGTGATCAAGATATATAACATAAATCCATTTTCGAAATTAATGATCTATTAAATATTTATATAGATCTAAAATGATAACAATTTGTCCAAAAAGTAATTAATATAATAAAAAATTTAAATTGAATATCTTCCCCTAAAAATAGAGATTAAAGGATGAGGAATGAGAAATAAACCAGGATGAGATCCTCTTTCCATGAGTAGTGTAGATCTTTGATCCTATATTTGAACAACCATGAACAGAGGAAGGAGGGATTAGAATCTATCTAGGAGGATCCAAAATCAATAAATTTTTATCAGGGTGGATTTGGGGTATATTTGGGATTAAAATGGAGGTTCAATAATTTTTGAAACTAATTTTCTTATTAATTTATTTCCCTAACATTGTTTTTTGGGTAGAGTCACATGGTTTCCCCTAATAATGCAGAGAAATCATGAACCTCTTCTACATGGGTGCACAGTTAATATTTATAGGGTATATAATAGGAAAATTATGCCCCAACATTGAAATCCCCCTCTATACATGGTTTCATGGTTTTTTGGACATCATGCATGGTTAGAGGAAACCATGTGCCAACCATTCACTACCCTATTTCATCTATTTTTCATGAATTTCCACCCAATGAAACCCCAGTGTAAAACAAAAATGAAATTAAATCAAGATAATGAAAAATATTTCTATCATATGAGGATAAGAAGAATCTAGAAAATTTCATGACATTTTAATGGGTAGAATATATAAATTATAAAATAACATATATTTGGGAGATATAATATAACTCAATTGAAGGATATTTTATTTATAAACACTTTTTAATTTTAAAGTGAGAATCAAAAGTGAATAGAAGAGAGAAAATTATCTATATATTTAAATACAACTAACCAAAATAATTTAATTGAAATATATTTTAAGAGAGTCTTATATACAAAGCTATATTAAAAATAATTTTAGAATAAAAATAATTCTTTGATGATAGGCCATTGAGATGAGGTAAATATTACAAGGGATTCCCAAATCTATGAATCAAATCTGACATGCAATTTAAAAAACATTATTTTAGTTTATGTACATTCGAATAAAAATTTTACTTCACAATATAATTCAATTCATTTTTATTCATTTTTTGCACATTAATTAGTAATATTTAGTTATTATTAATATTCATTTTTCAATTTTTCCATTCATTCTTTGGTATGAAGGGTTTGGTCGAAGATCATTTTTTATCTATTCTTCACATCATGATTTTAGATATTATATATATATTTATTTATATATTCTTAAATTATCAATTAGAATTATTTTTTTCTATTTGGTAAATGATACATGAAATAATATTATAATTTACCATATTTTGAGGTGGGAATTGGATCATTGATAATTTTTATAATTATTTTATATGGATTTAGTATCTAGAGACATTCATAGGGATGTTATAAGTATTTTATAGTGGTTTTTATTTTTTAATCATCATGGGAATCCTTAATATAATGGAATGTGAGCCTTTTTGAATATATGAACCCCTTCCAAAATATATTATATGGATATATGTAGTTTTCCACAACCATTGGTATGTTACAATTTTCTTACTATAAATTGAGGGTCTCTGTAATTTGTGACTATGGTTCTTGTATTCCCCTAATTGTGTTATCTATTGGATGGATAACCCATGATGCTAGTTTTCAAATAATAATTTTATAAATATCACTTCCCCTTACCTTAAATTAGAAAATATTTGATTTAAGGACTTTTTATTCAATTTTGAGAGTATATTCTAGTTAATATAATGGAATCCTATATCAAATTTAAAAAAATATATTCCATTTATTTTGTTGATTATTAAAACTAAAAATGGAAATGTTTATTTAAAAATAATAGAAATTATAATTGATTTTATATCATTTCACATGGGAAAGAAAATATTATTTGTAATAAGTTATTTTAATATACCGTATTTAGGATCTCTCATTTAATGAATTTACCTTATGTGAGAATTATTTAGTATACCATCTGATCCCTTTTTCTATGGCCTATAAAATTATTATATTTTTTATAATTATCTATCATCACATTTGGATTATTGACTTTTACAATTTTTTGGTGAATGTTTTTGAAACATGGGTGAAATATGATTATTTCAAGTTTTCATTATCATTTTTTAGCACATCATCTAAATTTAACCTTTAATACTTTTAGTTTGGTGAATATGATATCATTAATGGGAAATATGGGTGAGTTCAAGGTGATGATATTTAGTTTGGAATGATATTGGTATCCTTATAAAGGCAATAGTATTATGAACATGGTATATAATTTCATGTGAAAAATAAGAACAAGCACTATAATAAACATATGGGAAGATATATTTTTGATGTGATAGATTATAGGTCCATTTATTGGTTATTTAAGATTCGTTATTGTGAATATTCAATCATTAATTTTTAATTAATAAAATTTTACATGGTATGTTTGTAAATAATGGATATAGGTAATGTGAAAACACATCAAAATAATATTTTGATATGGTGTATGGATATTTTATTATAAAACTATTTATTTTAATCTGTTAAATTTTTAAACCATTACCATGGTAACTCTCCTTTCACATCTGCAACATACTTTTATTTGTAAAAATGAAACTAAATATATTAATAAATTATTGAATGCTTATATCACATATTAAATATATATTATCATATTGAATTTATGAATGTGTAAATAATTAGTCTTCATTAAAAATATATAATATATTTTATGTTATAAAAAAAATTTAAAACATTATTTTATTTTAATTCTCTAATCATAAAAATTAATAATGATTCCATAAAATTTTATATATTTTTATATATTAAAATAATAAATATCTAAAAAATCCATAAATAAACATTTTTTATTTTTGAGAAAATACATGTAATATATATATAATAAATAAATAAATTTAATAACATTATTTTTTTGCTCAAAATATAAATATTTATAAATATTTTAATTTCATAATAATTTCACGGAGGAAATTTTTATTTTATTACTCATCATTCATTTAATTTTATCAATCCATTTGGTTGAAATCATTATTAAAAGTAATATGTTTAGCAAAAAAATTATTAAATGAAAATATTTTTACAAATATTATATTGTATTTTTTAGTTATTGGGATATATTTTTTAGAAGTTACTCATAGAACAACCATTCATATCCCTATTATAATTTAAAATTATTATTATTTAATTTTAAATATACCTATTTGATTTTGGTTTAGAATATTACCTCATATATAAAAAGTTTATATACAAATTCCAAATAACTGAAAAATATATAATTATTGGATAAATATAATTCATATTAAATTCCAATATATATAATACCTTACACAATTTTGTAAAATAATACATCATTTACACATTTCTAGTTGTCATTAGTTTTGTTATATATGGATTTTTTTATTCAATATAGATTTTATATCAATGGTATGATATTTATTTAAGATTATGATAATCAATATATAAATCTTATATATATATATATATATATATATGTTCTCGTGTGTTTTTAATTAAAATTTTAGGTAATTATATTTTATTTAGATGTCACATAATGTATAAAAATTTAGTTCATTATATATTATAATGGAATATGTAATTATTCATTTTAGTTCATTATTTTAACTATTATATTATATTGAAAAAAGGGGTTTATTAAAAAATTATGACAACAAGAATATTGGGTGTTATGTTTGAATTTGAAAAGGATTAGTATATCTATGCTTTACGTCACCGAAGGATTGTTAATTCTACAAACACTAGGTGGTAAATGATTTCTAATTTTTTTAATGAATATTAATTTAGTAATTTATTTAATTTATTATTTAATGATTATTATTATTTACTTTTATAGTCACATGTTAATCATTAATTATTTATTCAGAAGGTATTAATGAATTTTTTGTTAATGTATGATAATGTTGAATGAATTCATTATTAGTCAGGTATATTTTTTCCATGTATATGTTTCAATATTTTTTATTGGACCACTTAGTGGTTAAATTAACACATGTACTTGATGAAAATAGGTGTGTTGTTCAGTAATAAGATAATAAAAACCATGGACAATGATTTTTTTGATTTTATTTCGATAATTATATGATAATTGTTTAAGATCATTAGTGGATATAAGTTATCATTACAAAAAAATTATTGAAAAAAAATACATCAACTTTTAATTTTCATGTAATTCCCAAACACACGAATCCAAGATCTAGTTCATTATTTAATAACATTAGCATGGTTACGCATAATCAAATCCTGAAGGACCGATTAGTCTAGTAGTCTTGGAAATCCATATTATATACATGCTACCTATTTTACATTAGTAAATATAAAATAAAAACAAGATATATAAGAAAATTAAATAAAATGTATCCTTGAATAATTGTGCATGGATTTATTCTTCTTAACACTGGTAAATGAAACATAGTAAGGGTCAACTCAAATGCTAAGTATGGGTAAGTAAAACGGAAGCAATAATGAATCAATGAGAATAAATGATAAGGTAAATAAATGATAGAGTATTCTAATTGAATATATGGGAAATGAAAAAATATGGAAAGTTAAGAAACTAAAAACACATGCCACTTAATCAATTAACTAAAAATGAAATGAATCCGTAAATATATAAATATAAAATCTCATTGGTAACAATGATATGTAAAATGAAGAAAATTCATTAATATTGGTCATCATGTATCTATAAGATGAACCAAAATACCATCATTATGTACTCTCAAGAAAATTTATACTATTCCGATTTGGCCAACTGACTCATCACATGAGACAAAAGTTGCATTGAGGGGATATATCTAACCGTCCTACACCCATGTCATACTTGTCCAAAAGATTCCTCATATTGAATGATAATTAGAATAATAAACAATATTCCTTATCCTATATCTATATTGAAAAATGATATAGATTTTTCAACAGGCCCATATTGGATGATATCTAAAAATATGGTTTTCTATGTTAATGATTAGCAAACCCATTGAAAAAACATTAAAACATTCTCGAGGGAAATGACATTTAAACATTCCAAAATGACCCAAACCACCTTGAAGCATTTAAATAATAATCCCCAGAAGGAAATAATATTAAATGAAACAATTAATATGATGACAGTATGTATATTCATGATATAATATTTCAATATGTAGTGTGTACACCAAATAAAATTGAATTGTATCATAATAACAGATAAGTCTCAATGGATGGTAAATTGAGATGAAACACCCTTTAATTAACCATAATTTTTTCCTTTTGGTCTTCATTGTCCTATAAATTGGATTAATATATGTTAATAACTTATTATAGAAGCACAATCAAGTTCATAATATCAGATATCATCTTCTTATAATATCTTAGTACCCATTTTCTAATAATCATTCATTATTATCATTAATTATGGGGTTAATTTACTAGTTTCTCAAAGATAGTTTTGACCGGTTAATTGTTACTCCTACTAAATTGATCAAGATTTCATCATCTCCAAAATTTATTCCACGAATAAATTATAATAAATATTAATTACATATGTATTTTGAATAATATACAATACTTGTAGATAAGAAATGAAATGCATCGTTCAAAGAGACGGTAGGTCATAATTGCACGTGAACCCTACATTCATTTCATTGAATTTTTAAAAGGATGAAATATAAATGATAAATATGTATATTTTAATTCTAGTAACATATATGTGCTATATATGTTACATAGGTCTATTAAAATAATCCTTAATACATTCAATGTATATCTTGAAATGATCACATCCCTTTCAAGATGTGGTACTCCACATTTCCACAAATGATGCCATCATATTAATTAAATAGCATGTACAAAGTTTTGTGTTATATAATAAGTATATAAACGTATTTAAATTATCAATATCATATATATATATAATATAAATAAATTTTCAATCATAATGACCTCCATGAGAGGTGGTAAATGGAGAACTAACAGTCATTGTTTTGTGAGGTAGTAGTTCGCGGTTCACATAAATATTATCATCATTACCAATTAGATAGGGGTGCATGTAAGTGTAGCTAAAAAATTATAATAAAAACATCCAGGTATTTTTACGTTTTTTGATATATAATCATGTAGTAAGAATATTTTATGTGGTGGATAGTGGAAATAAATTTATTTTGCCTAAGGAAAGATGTTACCTCTTAATCAGGTAACTCATTTTGTTTTTCACCAAAGGGATTCATTATGAGTCTTTGTACCTTATGGGAGGATTATATAATTTTGAATGGAATTTTTTCTAACTATTTTGGGAAATTTTTAATGAGCTAATGTGGCTTGAGACGTGTGAGGAAGGGGTAGACTTCCTGCCTTTTATAGTGGACATGGTGTGACACTCTTGTAAATACAAAAATATATTAATTAATGGGAGGCATATTACACTTAATGTCTATCCAAAATAGAAAAATAATAGAGTAAGGGAAATAATGGTTGGTAAAAACCTCAACTACCAAAAAATATGTGCATTTTAATAATTTTGTACCTTAACTTCTATGACTCTTAAATTATATTATTTTAGTTTTTATTAAATCATCTATTTTTTACACAAATGAAATTTTAAAATTATATATATAAAAATTATATTCAATATAAATAATATAGAAAATTAATTATTATTATAAAATAAAATTTGGAAAATAAAAATCTCATGTGTTTTAAAAATTAATTTAAAAACAAATGCTTGCCACACGCTAAAACACCGCATAAACACAGAATGTGTTAACAACATTTTTACAATATATAAGTCAATATGTTAATTATAAAATATTAATTGGTACAATAATATATCATATTTAATACTTATTGACATTTATATTACTTTAAATTATATAGTATTTTGAAAAAAATTAAAAAATTTAGAAAAATATTGTTTATCAAAAAATAACAACATTGTCTATTTCGACATTATTTATTTTATTTATAATTTTATAATATAAATATAACATTGGATTTAAAATAAATTATTTTTACATATGTGTACTATTTTATATTGATCAATAAAATAATTTAAGACAATAATTAATTCAATTCACATCACTTTTAAAATTTATAGTATCATTTATTTTAGTAAATAATTTACTATATAATCATAATGTTGCTATTTCTTAGGAATCATAAGTAACTCAATGATATCAAAAATTATTGATAAATTATTACAAATAAAAAAACCCATTTATATTTAAATAATATATATATAATTGAAAATATGTGTTTTTCTACAGATCTCAATGTTATATAAATTTTAATGTTAATAAATCTTCTCATTATTCCTTTTGATTACATAAAAAATTATATAGGGAAAACCAATATAATAATTTCCCAATAACCCATAAAATTCTAAAAATTTGGGTATTTGGTGGAAATATTGGCTTCCAATGGATATTATACATGTTCCTAGTTCATTTTTGTCAGAATGATTTTAATTTAGTCACTTATTAGGCTTAATTTTACCTTAATAACCATAATTACTTTTAATAACTTTTACAAATAATTTTGGAAAAAATATAATTTGATCTTATTTGACCAAAAATATTATTTTTATTCCTACCAATTATATATAAATTTTCAAAATCAAATCATAGAAGTGGTAAAATTAAGATAACATTATTCTTGCAGACTTTGTGAGAATGTGGGTTTTTAAAGTAAAAGTGTTCAAATGTTCAATATGATTTAATATCCAATTGTAATATAAATAGTATTATAATGACCTAAAATTGGTTAATATATTTATATTATATCTATGTTTACTATAAAAATATTGAAAATAAAAGTTATCATTAATAATTATTTAAATTAGAAAAAGTTTTTAACTAAAATGTTGTATATTTCACTACTTATGCAAAAATAAAACTTCTTAGAAAAGTAACAAAAACATTATATATTCTAATATTAACATTAAAAATTACCAAAAGATTTTTATTTTCACAAGATATTTTATAAAATTTCCATAACTTAATTTTAAAATAGATTAAACATTAAAATGTTCAAGGACATGGTCTTACATCTAACACAAGAAAACTCTGTGTTGTGTGTAGTGTAAGATTAATATGGTGTTGTGTAATAAGACATATGTTAATAAAATAGTGTTTATTATAAAATAAAAATATTGTAATGTCTTGGGTTTTTACATTATCCACACACAAATTAAATTGTATCATTAAAACTTCATATTTATCTCAGAATCCAAGCGATAGATATTTAAAAATACTATTTTTGAAATTCCCACCTCGTATATAGGGTTTATAATATATCTTCTTAATAAGAGAGAAAATGAAGTACAATGTTCATTAAATAGGTTCTATTATAGGATAATGTTGGAGGGAAATTGGAAAATGGATACAGAAGAAAAATCATACAATCAAATTTTGATAGAGAGCGATAGAGAACATGGGTATAAGAATGGTAGCGATCACAAGGCTGTAAATATATGAGGATATAAAGGGATATTTTCCTCATGAGAAATGAAGTTACTAAGAACTTTTTTCAAGATTATATTTCATAGAGTTGAGGAATTAATTCACTCATTATGAACATAAGTAAATACACTTACTTGACAACTTCAATAACAACAATATTATCATTTGCGTATTCTTTGAACTATTTCAACTCAGTCTCCAAGAAAAATATTTATCATATAGTATTCTAATATATTAATCTCTAAAACAACATCAAACCATCAACTTAAACCATTTCATAAATGGTTAACTTTTCCCAAATATTATGATCTTTCCCTCTTGAAAGAAGGTCACTGAATTAACAAAAAATGAACTTATCATAATCCATAAACCAATAAAAAGTATATCTTTAATCAATAAATACATAATATGTGAACAACTTCATCATTTATCTTCTTGAGATATAGTAATCAATTTTCTTATAATTAAAAAATATTATAAACACTTATTCCTCTTTATTTTATAAGTAAGACAATATTAGTGGATAGATTACTTAAATAAAAAAGTGTTGAAAACCCCATAAAAGATAGAAGATAAAAAATTTCAACAAGTGATTAATTAGTTTCAATGTATTCATAACTTATACAAATCAATCATTTATTCATCATTTTCTCTATATATTAATCATATTAATGTTTTTATTTCCCTAAATTATGTGTTATCTGAAAATTATATATTTATACTAAAAATCATTTCATTAGTATCATTTAGCATATGATCTCAGATCATTAACAAAAATGTATTGTGTTAAATTCATCATATATTCCATAATTATATTAATCAGTACATTTCTGAACTTATATTCAAGTCAAATTTTTTGAAGAAGAATATTAATCATTCCAATTCATCTATGGTAGTAGCTTAACTTAACCATTATCCA
This sequence comes from Viscum album, assembly GCA_963277665.1. Classification (NCBI taxonomy): domain Eukaryota; kingdom Viridiplantae; phylum Streptophyta; class Magnoliopsida; order Santalales; family Viscaceae; genus Viscum; species Viscum album. Next base: position 77,697,607 of record OY728152.1, on the reverse strand, counting down.
ATAGCATGATTTTAGATATATTTCTTTGTCGCTTAAAACATTGATTTTCATTGTGTCTCGTATCCATCTAGTTAAATTATTACATGTTGAAAAACCTTTTTATTACTCATACAATTACGAGTTTTGTGGCCTTTAATTAGAAACTTTTAGAAAAGTACCATTTTTTAAGTAAGTACCACGGTGTTTATTTCCACAATTATATCATGTGAAAACTATATATTTACTTTATCTTCTTTGGGCTAATTACCCTTTTCATGGTGCTTAGATATCCTCTTCATATCAGGGTTTACATTTAAGACATATTACATTGATAATTATTTTCCCATCTCATTATTACAAGATAATATGTTTGTATGTAAGGAGAATGTTTCAGAGAATATTTCTATTTGAAATATTGTCTTATGGACATGAAATATTTGGTCCGTATTAAACCTTAGATATTGTGCATCGGTGAGGTTGATATTCCATTTACTAGGTGTCATTTATAAATGTAGAAATATAATATGTTAGATCTTATAAAAATTAATAATATCAAAACTTCAAAAATACTTACCATAAATCAATAAATTTATGTGTAGTTTCTTCATAATCATCATCATTTAATCTTTAGGTAAATCCTTACTATTAAATACATCATAATTGTATATATAGAAAACATTATCTATCCTATTAATATCCCCTAGGAGTTCAAAACCATGTTCATTTTATTGCTCATTTTCATGTACTAGGTTACAACGAGTTAGGCATGACACACATTTTTGGAGGTGTACCTCCTAGTTAATTCTATCCCAAAACCACATCTACTTGTCAAATCCATAATTGGATGTATTTCAAGGAATACCAAAATAATTCCTAACTTACCAAAATTCTATTATGTTATTTTATACTTATCCTCAATGACTATAATAGTGGTTTTCTCCCTAATCTATGTTATTCTACATCTAGTTTCAATGGTTGGTATTAAACATCATTTGACCCCAAATGTAATGCCTCGACCCTAGAAGCTCAGTGCCTGTGCATTATATTATTACATTATCATTATTACAAATAATCAATCCCAAATAGACATAATTGTTTGGTACTCTTGGAAATACATTTTTCATTATTGAGACCCATATGTTATTTGGAACTACAGAAAAACAACATAATACATAATAAAATAAAATAAACAATATCCTCAAACTCTTATTAAATGACAATTTTTCAAAACATGGTTTAATGAAAAATAATAAGGTAGATCTCAAATTCTTTGTGAGTGTATCTAAAATGGAAATAATGAGGATTCAATGAGAATAAATTGAATGTTAAATAAGTTATATCACATTCCAGTAAAATAAAAAGTTACAGAAAAATCAACATGAAATGTGAAGAATATGAAAACACATTTCATTTAATCAATGAACTAAAAATGAACTGAATCCCTAAATATGTTGATACAAAGTCTCACTGATGAAAATGATAATAAAAATGATGGAAATGATTTAATATTGGACATCATGGATCTAGAACATGAAACACAATACCATCATAGTATATTCTATAGATATGTTAAACTATTCTTAGTTGTGCAGCTGATTTATCTAATGATACTACGGATGCATTGACAGGTTGTCTATAACATGTCCCCGACCTTGTCACACTTGTCTAAAATATAAATTATATTATTTAATTCATTGAAATAATAAACTTTATTCCTTACAAAAGTTATGTATTGAATTAAGGATATGAATTTTTCAATATTTTACAACTGTAGGCTAAGAAAGAATATGGTTTGTTGATGTAAATGAATGGAAAACCCATTGAAATATCATGAAAACATTCCTAAGGGAAATGAAATGTAGAAAATCCAAAGTGTACTATTCGACCTTTATAAATTTAAATTATAATCCAAATAATTGAATAATATTAAATGTACCATATAATATAATTAGTGTATGTAGATTCATGATATAATATTTCATAAGGTAGTATATAGAAAAAGTAAAAGTGAATTTGTTCATAATAACAATGAAGCCTAAATGTATTGTAAATTGATATTTAATTCTCGTACCTTAACCTTCCTTTTTTATGTATGGACTTTATCATCCTTTGATGTTGTTTATAATATATTACTAACTTACACTAAAACCATACCCAATTCTATAATTTCATATATAATATTCTTATAATATATTATTAAATTTTTGTTAACAACCATTCATTATTATCATTATTACTGGTGTTAATGGCCAAGTTTTCTCAAGTATGTTTTAAATTTGTATTTCCAATTAATATTAACTAGAAAATGATTTCATCATATCTAAAATTTATACCATGATTTAATTATCATATATATTCAATATATGTGTATTTATAATAATATATAATTCAAGGTGACATGAACTGAAATCTATTGTTCATAGAGACGGTTGGCCATACGTATACATGAATGATAGTTTCATTTTATTATCATATAAAAGGATGAAATTTAAATGATTAATATATATATATTAATTCTAGTATCATATATATGTTATATATGTTACATCTATTTATTAAAATCATCCTTAATACATTCCATTTATATTGTTCACGAATCACCTTACATTAAGGATGTATTTTTCCACAATTCCAAAAAAAATGTTTTCGTATTTACGCAAAATAGAATGTATAGAGGATTTTTTTATAAAATAACTAATTAAGAATAATTCATTATTAATATGATATATATAATATATAAATAGAGTTCCAATCATAATTAAAAATATGAGAGGTGGTAAAGGAAAAACTAAAATTCTTATTTTCATGTGGAAATAGTTCACTATTCATATAAATAGTATTTTTGTGACCCATTAGATTGGGGTGTGTGTACGTTTATGTGAATACCTTATCAAAAAATTATAATAGTGTATGAGTATAATGGTTTTGTTTTATATGATGGAATAAGAATAGTTTCTGGGGTCAGTAAAGGAAACAAAACTAAAGAGTATAAGGGATGATTTTACCACACAATTGGGTAACACAATTGGGTTTGTAACAATGGGATTACATACGTGGATTTATTGAAACATCTGGGTTATTATAAATGAAACACTATGTTAAAGAGCATATATGATTTGCAACATCGATCTTCAATTAACAATGAAATATTATTATTTGAATTTTACCATTGTAACATAGTTTTAGGAACGGTGGGAATGAAATGTATTATGTAAATTATGAAAATATGGTTCACACATTTTTATATAATTTATTTGTTACCAAATTAATTAGTCAATTTAATAAAAACCAATTGAATAAAAAAGATGTGTTTTTATGAAAAAACTATTTAAATTTCAAATAACTGACTTTATAAAAGACTAAAAGCTCTATTTATAGATTTTATTAATGAAATATTTATGTAATATATTCAATTTAATGTTTAATATTAATCTAATATGTTTTAAAGACATTATATTATAAAAAAATCAATTTTACCGATAAAAGGATTATTTTTTTAAATACAGTTTTACCTCCATTTGACGGAGAACCCCTTATAACTCTAGATTTTTTTACTTTTTAATGTTCTATTTGAAACAAATATCTTCATATTTGGATGAAATAAATCAAAATTTACTTTTGTTGAAATTTTAGTATTTTTTTGTTAAAATTCATATTATAATGAATAGTGAAAAATAATACATTTTAAATCATAACTGCCGTTTAATTTAATTTATTTGTATTGTTTGATCACCATTTATTTATATTATATTTAGATTATGAAATTTTAATTTAATCAAATTTTTTTCATTGGAGGTAATATCAAATTTAAATTTGATATAAACACATGTAAATCTTTAGTTTGTTTTTACTTTTAAAAAACAGGCATTCCCATATTGACATGGGGAATTAATTTTAAGTTAATTACAAGAACATATGTATTTTTATTTTGGAATAATGGATTTCTTATTTGGAATAATAAGGTCCAAATTATTTAAATAGTAACATCTATGTTTTGGACAAGATGAAGAATAACTTTAATAATTTTTTTATCTACCACGGTTAAAGGTAAAATAAGGTATATATATGTAAATAAATATTAAAATAACATAATACTTCCCTAAAACATTTCTTAATCCTATTTAATGACATATTTCTGACCAAGACAACCCTTGTGATGAAAATTTGGCCTTTTATAGTCACTTGGGTTTGATTATGACACATATATAATTTAATTTAATGGAAAATATGTTATAAACATATATATTCCTAACAAAACAATTTTAATATGGGTTTATATAAGTGATATCTTCGAATATAAATACTCATTATAATGATAAAAAAAATTACTAAATCATTTTATTTTATTTATAAATTCTAGTTATAAAATAATTAAATTTAATTATGACACAATGATGCTGCAATGATTTCTTTATTAATGATAAAATCAAATAAATTACATTATAAATACTAAAATAATTATTATTTGAAATAATTTATGTTATCCAATATGTTTCTACATGATTATGAAATGTTAAAAATACTAATATTTCCTTTTTTAGAAGTAATGTTTCTTCTTATTTTTTATTTAAATTCAATAAAATGAATACTATAAAAATGGACATAATTGATTTTTTTTAAAATAATAATTTATTAAATTCTTTAAAAATTACAAAAATCATTTAAAACCCGAAATTGATAATTTTAAGGTCTAAAGTTTTCTTATGTATCCAAATATGGGGATTTTTCCACATATTAGGGAAATTAATATCCAATTAATAATTAAAATGTTGATATCACAATTAATATTAAAATAGAATAATTATGGGTAAAATGATAAGGTGAGTTTTAAAATAAAATAAATACATGTCAAATTTTTTTTTGGAAGATAAAATTTGAAACTATACTAATATAATATTCTAAATAAATGAGTTTTGGACCATTTTCATTGAAATTGATTTTATATAAATTATATAATTTATGAGTGTCCAAGGGTTTTCCTCCCCCCTCCTATAAAAAGGTACCCACTCTTCTCTAATCCTCACACATTTAATGACTTATGGGTTATCTATAATTTTCCAATAAATATTACTAGTATCCATTCCCATATACTATAATCCTTGTATAGGTAATAAATTATCCCATGAAATTCATTTTCTATAAACCAAAAGAAGTTACCCGATTAAGAGGTAACAACTTCTCTCATTCTTTTTAGATTCATTTCCATTCCACAATCCCTATAATATTCTTATTTTATGATTACAAAAAAACAAAAATATCATCAATATAATAGTATGTTTTAATGAAAACAATTAAACCTACACTTACACACACCACCATTTAATGAGTAATGAACATACTGTTTCTGTGTACGATAAACTACTACCTCACAAAATGATGATTGTTCAATTTTCTCGTACCACCTATCATGGTATCCATTATTACTGAAAATATATTTATATAAAATATATATTATATTTATATTTTTTCTATACTTCTATAATTTTTATTTAGAACATACCTATATTCCTTCTATGTAGTGTAAATATGATCATTTTGTTTGAGGACGCGAGGACTACCGCCCCCTCAAAGTGATATAACTCTTTACCGCTATACATGGAATTTATAAAGGATGGTTACATTAAAAAATGATAAATAAATGAAATTAATATAATTTTTTAATTATAATATATATTTATATCATTTAATTATTGTTCTCTTAGTATACAATGAAATTAATGTAGCGTCCATGCGTATGTATGACCTACCATCTCCATGAATGGTGTATTTCATTTCTTATCTCCAAATATTATGGATATTATAAATACTCATATACTGGATATTTATGAAATATAATTCATGAATAATATTCTGTATATGCTGGACTTTTGGCCACATAGAAAATATACATCAAAACAAGTTCATATTTGACTTAAGTACCGAATATCGACAAAACATCCGATATGAACATAAATAGTTATGTAATTTTTTTAACATGGTGATACATGATATAAAAGGATAATAAAATTTAAAAAGGTTCTAATGAAATTATAAATTAATTTATGTTTATTATTCAGGAAAATAAAGAACGTATAAGAAATGTCAGACTCATGGTAATGGAAATAAAAACTCAATTTCAATTTATTGAGTTAAATATACATGTCATTGATTAGGTTCTTCCAAGAACATATTAAAATAAAATATTATTGTTTTATAATTAATACATAATTATATTTAGTATATTTTTATTTTTCACACATAATTATTTCAATTATTTATCTAGAATCTAATGATATGATCTTTGCAAGGGACTTTGTCTAAATCTCATTTTATTGAAGCATATCTTGAAGTTATGCACCATTATTATCCTATGAAGTGTATATATAACCTTTTTGACATTTTATATCATGAGATTGTATATTATCATGATATTAAATGTTTTATTTAATATAACTCCTTAATAATTTTTATTCATGGTTTTCTCTAGTGATAAGGATTAATTTCGCAATCTCATTATTATATAATATTTTTAATGTTTACTAAGACATATTTAACATCTATGTCACTGATTTATAAAAATGTAATCAAAGGAATATTTTTATGGTTCTATTTTATGTAATTTTTAACTAAATCATCATTTTATAATTTTTAATGATTTATTCTTAAAAATATTTTTCATTAATATCCATGCTTTTGAAATGATTTAAAGGATTTAATTATATGGACATGAATGCTTTGAAATATCAATTTCACTCAAATATTTCAACGTGGTATGGGAAAATTTGATAAATAAATCACTTTATTCAATATTTTAAATTTTTTTGGAAATGGATTGAATATTTCAATATCTTGAAATGATTTTTTGTGATTTGAAATGAAATATTATGAGTGAAATGTTGAATATTTCCACAATTTATGTCTTAGGATTGTATAACAGTACATAGAAATTTGATAGGTGGTTATGTGATAAACCAAAGATGGGTGGTTACATTATGAACCAATTATAAGTGGTTTTGTGATAGAATAAGGAGGGGTGGTTACATTATAACCTTCAACACGTTGGGTATGGATGTCAGCCATATAGCTCTTACATTTAGGGATATGTGTGGAAGTCAACCTTATGGTCATTCCATATAAGTATGTTTGTGTCCCAAGATACCATTATGTGTTATATATTTCCTTATATGGGATTTATGGTAATATTTTGATTATAATAGAAAGGGTAATAAATGATCATATATTCAGGGAAGTGTATTTTACTTATTCTTAAGGGTGAAAAATATTACATTTTGATAAAGTATTCATGGTTTACATGTTTTCACAAGTCTAATATAATTTCATAATTATGTATCCCATACAGATATTTTATTCTCATCCTATTTTTTTAAATGTTTAATATAATTCAAAAGGATGGTTAAGTTAAAGGAAGAAGTGAAGAAGAGTTTTCTCATTAAAAAAATCGTTTTTTATTTTCAACGGATTCCAGGGGTGAAAAAAATAGTTAGTTGGTAGATATTTAATTTTTTTTAATATTTATGTTGTTTTTTATGAGTTATGATCTAATAATATGAATCTATAAACTTTAAAAGATCTTAAATATTACGTAAATTAAATTTATTCAATTATCTCATGTCTTTGTAATGTTAAAGGAGGCGGCCTTATTGTCTCTTTCAGAGGATAGTTCAGACAACTTTGTAGATTAGGATGTTTTCATTCGACTTAGGTATATAATCATGGGTGTATAATTTTATGGTTTATCATAATTAAAATGTCCTAGAAACCCCATTTGAGGATTTAGGTTATGAAATATTATGGTGATGACAAGTATTTTTACAGACATTCACCTTTGAGGAAATTAAGTGTTATTAGTTTTTGGGATGAAAAATGTTAGGTATTAAATATCCTTTGAGGTTTAGACATGATAAGGTAATTTTTTAGAACTTTATATTATTTTTTAAATATTAGAAGAATTATATAGTTTTAGAAAAAGGATCACTCACAGGATGGGGGATAACCCATCACGTCCGGTAAGGCCACAAGAATAGAATCCCACAACCAATGGGTGATAAGTGTGAATCACCAACCACTAGCCTACATGAAGTCTCTAGTAAGTATGAATTTTTATTTTTAGTTAAACTAGTTTATGTAATAATATGATATTGATTTTGGGTACTTACATATTATCAAATGGATATCCATGTCATTGGAAAATGAAATGGGGATTGAGTGATACTTGTTATTTTGGAAGATATTCACAATTTGGGGAATCATATATACTAAAGGAGAATAAAATACTATGGGATTTAATTTGACGAGTAACTGATGAATTTTATTTTGGATTAATCAACATTTTAATAGATGACTTATAGATATTCATGTTATTTATGTAAGTGTTTAACCTATCTTAGAGAAATTGTGATTAGGTTAATTACTTTTGGGTAAGAAACATAAAGAGTGTCTGCTGTTATTTGGAGATAAATGTAACAATTTATCTTGGAATACTATGCTATCAAATCCTTTTAACTTTTTGTTTTCAATCTTAGTTTTAATTGTATTTGGGTAATTTTTCTGAAATTTATTTTTTGAATAGTCTATGTTCCACTTTGGGTATTGCTGTTGAATTTTGGAGATTAAAAGTAGGCTTTTTTCTTATAAAAATTATTCTTTTGTGGAATTATCTTATATTATCCTTGAAATTTTGTTTTTGGTTAATGTATCAAGATATGATAAATGAGTAGTTAGACTTTTTTAGAATATCTGATTCTATATAAGTTGATTCCAGTGCTTCAGGTGTGACCAAGTCATTTGAATACTCATATTTTGGAGAAAATTGGAGTTTGTAGAAGAAATGTATTTAAGAATGAAACTATAATTGAAACATAATTATTTTTACTTATGTAATTAATCTATATCATAAATAAATTACTCATATTTAAAAAAATTATCATAAAACAAATATGTTTTTTGTTTACTTTTTCTACTTTGAAATTAAAGACCGTTTTACCAATCACAATTTTGTTGTTTTCTAATTATTAACATTATCCTGATCATATTTTCTATCACTCTCTTATAGAACATGACACTTATTTTTTAGTTCAATATTAATTTTTTTCAACATTCAATACTAATATATGATATCTATAGTGGCCTTTGTACATCACTTTATTTTAAGGTGGTGGTTTTATTTGACATTTTTTTGATGTGGGTTTCATATAAAGTTATTATGAAAAGTATTAACCAAGTGACTGACCCCAAATTAAAATTGTGAGAATGGAATTTGTTAAATGTTGAAGGATGTAACATCACATGTTTTAAGAGAGAAACACTATGTTCAATAGTATAAATGATGCACTACATCGATCATAAATGAACTAATAAATATTATTATTTAAATGTGACCATTATAACCTAGCTGCTCGAATGGTTGGAATGAACAATATTAAGTAAATTACTAAAATATGGTTTTGAAATGATTATACAATGATTAATTGGTCATAAAATTAAATAGTAAATTTCTGAAAACCCAATTGAATATAGAGGATTTGTTTTTATGAAATAACTATTTAAATGTAAAATATTTGAGTTTATAAAAAAATCAAAATCAATCTTGTTGGATTTTATTAATAAAATAAATATTTAATATATTCAATTTATAGATTAAAATTCATCTTATATTTGTTTTTGACATAATATAAGAACAATTTCAATTTTATTGATAAAAAGAAGATTTTTCTAAAAATATAATTTCACCACATTTTGGTGGAGAAGCCTTTTAAAATCAAATATTATTCCCATTTAAATATTATATTTGAAATAATAAACATCTTATTGGGAAGTCAGACATTTGAATTTTATTTCTTTGAAATTTTGGTATTTTTCTGATCAAATTCATATTTTAATGAATAGTGAAAATACAACATTTTAATTAAAAACATTTTTTTCATCGAGTTTAGTTGTTTTGTTAAATTATCAATTAATTTTTTTAAAGTATATTCAGATAATTTTTTTTCATTTAATACAATTTTCATCATTTGAGGTAATTTCATATTGAAATTTGATATAAACAAATGTCAATCCTTTGAAGGCTTTTACTTTTAAAAACTCATTTTCTCGTTTTGACAAAGGTTTTTTTATAAATTAATTAAAAAAACATATGTATATTGAATTTGGAAAAATGGAATCTTTATTTGGTATTATAAGTCCCAAATTATGTAAATAGGTCCCTATTAGTTTGGAACATTATGAATTGAAACATTAGTAAATATTTTTATTTAAAACTATTAAAAGGTAAACCAACTAAATAAGTGTAAAACGATTATTATAAACTCATATAACTAACTTAAAACTTATAATAATCCTATTTTATGAGCTAGGGATGATAAAGAAAACCCTTATTATGAAAATATGGCCTTTGTAATCCACTTGGGTGTGACGATGAAACAATTTCAATATGGGTTTATGCCAGTCATATCTCTAAATATAAATATTAATTATAAAGAAAAAATATTTCCTACACCATGGAATTTTATTTTTAATTGTTAGACATTAAATAATTAAATTTAATTACGATATAATGATGATGCAAAGATTGCTTTAATAATGAATGTATCAAATAAATGATAATATAAATATAAATATAAATATATTTTTACATAATATATGTTATCCAAGATTTCTATATAAGAATATGACATGTAATAAAACTATTAAAATATTTTTTTTGTTATCCTTCTATTTATATTTTATTTAAATTCATTAAAATGTGTACTGTAAAAATGGAGATAATTGGTGTTTTATAAAACTAGAAATTCATTAAATTATTTAAAAATTGTAAAAATATTTTTAAATAGAAAAGTGACTAAGATAAGTTATAAAACTTTATTTATTTTCCAATTATTGGAAATTGACCCCATATAAGAGAAATTAATAGCCTATTGATAGTTATATTCTCATTACCAAAATTAAAAATAAAAGAGAATAATTAAGGGTAAACCAAAAATATAAGGAATAATATAAACTCAATACATGTATTATAATTATTATATGAGATTATTTAGAAGTATCCTCATATTATATTATATATAAATGTGTTTTGGACCATTTTAAAAAAAATTGATTTAATATTAGTTAAATAATTTTAGAGTTTCAAAGGGTGCCCCTCCCCTCCCCTATAAAAAAAGTTCCCACACTTCTCTAATTCTCAAACCTCTATGTCCTTTTGGTTCTGACTATATTTTCCCAAAAAACATCCTAGAATCCCTCTCCTCATTATATAATCATCCCGTACAAAATAATGCTTCCCATGTAATCCTTTTCGTATAAACCAAAATATGTTACCCGATCAAGAGGTAACATATTCTCTCATGCTTTTTAGTTCCTATTCCATTAACCTCTAAATATACCTTTATTATTTTATGATTATATAAGAACAATAGTATAATAAATATAATACTATGTTTTTATGTTAATATTTTAACCTACACTTACACACAACTTAATTAGATAGGTAACGAACATATTGTATCTTTGTACAGAAAACTACTGCATCGTGAAACGATGATTGTTCAATTTTACCCTACCACATCTCATGTTAGTAATTTTGATAAAAAAATATATGTATATATGATATATATTATATTTATATTTTGAATATTCTTATTTAATATTTATTTATAACATACCTTTATTATTTCCACATTGTGTAAATACGATAATTTTGTTTAAGGAAGTGTGGACTACCACCCTCTCAAAGCGATGTGACTCGTTACCGCTATACATAGAACATAAAAAGGATGGTTTTATTAACACTATGAGATATAAATGAAATTAATATAAAAATTAAATTATAATATATATTTATATCATCTATTTATTATTATTTTAATATGAAAATAAAATGAAATTAGCATTCATGCGTACATACGACCTACCTCCTCCATGAATGGTGTATTTCACTTCATATATATAAATATTATTGACATTATAAATAAATATATACTAAATATATATGATATTTAAATCATGAATACGATTTTATATATTATGTACTTTTGACCAGATGGACAATTTACATCAAATCAATTTCATTTTTTACTCAAGGATAGAATATTGACAAAACATCCTATATGAAATTAAATAGTTATATAATTTTTTTAACAGGGTAATAAGTTTTATGAAAGGAAAAATAAACTTGAAAAAAATTTATAATGATATTATAAATTAAACTATGTTTATTATTCATGAAAATAAATAATGTACGAGTCATGTCAGACTTAAGGTAAGGGAAAGCTTAACTCAATTTCTATACATTGAGTTAAATATCAATGTCATTGGTTTTGTTTTTCCTAAAATATTTGTGAATAACCTATGATTTTTTACAATTAATATACACTAATATTTAGTTTATTTATATTTTTCACACATAATTAGGTCATTTATTTATCCGTAGTCTTATGATGTTATATTTGCAAGAGACTTTGTCTCAATCTCATTTCATTAAGACATATCTTGAAGTTATCCCCTTCATTATCCAATAAGATGTATATACAATCCTTTTGACACATAATATCATGTATAATTATATTCTCATGATATTTAATGTGTCTTTTAATGTAACTAATTATTTATTTTTATTCAAGTGTTTCTCTATTTGTAAGGGTAAATTTGGCAATGTTATTATTATCCGAGATTGTTTATGCTTACTGAGACATATTTATCATCGATGACTGTGATTCATAAAAATGTATTAGAAAATATATTTAAGGATATATGAAAGAGTATATAGAACTAAAACATCATTTTATATGTTTTAATGATTTTTTATTCTAAATATTTCTCTTTAATGTCAATTCTTTCAAAATGTTTTTAAGGATATATTTATATGGACATGAATGTCTTCAAATGTTAATTTCATAAAAAAAATCAAAGAAGTATGGAACACTTTGATTGAGAATTTACTTAACTAAATTTTTTAACCGGTTTTGGGAATGGTTTTAATATTTCAATATCAAGAAATAATTTCTTGTGATTCCAAATGAAATTTTATGAGTGAAATGTTGATAATTGAAATAATTTATGTGTTAGGGTTATATAATGGTACATGTGCATTTTACGGGCGGTTATGTGATAAAAAAAATGATGGTTAATTATGTAATAAACCAAATATAGATGGTTCTATGATAAACTAATGATGTGTGGTAACATTATAACCACTAATGCATTGGGTATGAAATTTGTCCATATATCTATTCCATTTAGTGATATGTGTGGAAGTCGACTGTATGGTTTTTCCATTAATGTATGGTTATATCCCATGTTACCTTTATAAATTATATGTTTTTTTCTATGGGATTTATGGTAATATATATAATATAAAAAATGGGTAACCAATGACCATATATTCAGAGAAGTTTATTTTACTACTTTTTAATGGAGAAAAGTATTAGTTTTTGAAGAAGTATTCATGGTTCACATTTTTTCACAGGAATAATAGTTTTACTTCTTTTCTATCTATTTCTGAAATTTTTGTGCTTATACCATGGTTTTTAAATGTTTTCCACGTGGAATAATGATGGGTATGATAAAAGAAGAAGTCAAGAATATTTTTATCAAGAAAATAAATCATGTTTAATTTTCAAGGGGTTCCTTTGGTGAATAAAATTGATAGTTAGTATAAGTGTCTTAATTGTAATATTTAAGTTGTTATATATGTGTTATGTCCTAATTATCTAAATAAAAAACCATGAAAATATCCTCAATGTGAAATAGGGTCAAATTATTGACTTAACCCACGATTATGTAATGTTTAATGTTGAGGCCTTATATTTCTGACCAAAGGTAGGATTATTGGTTGAGGGGAGGGATGTTTGGGGAATATTTTGGCAGATTTTGGATGATCCAAATTTGCTTTTGTGGTGTCAGGAAGTGGTAGAGTTATTTTTTTATATGTGGAGGTGGTGTGATAGTCTTGTAAATACAAAAAAATGTAATGATTAATGGGATGTATACCTTAAATAATATGACAAAAAATCGAAACATAATAGATTAAATTGGAATCCGGGTAAATAGAAACCACCACCCAATAAAAACTTCTAGATTTTTATAATTTCATTCCTTAACTTCTAAGATTACACAATTTTATAATTTTTTATTATAGCAACAAGTTTTCTTCCCAAGTAATTTTACCATTAAGATAGTAAAAAATGGATATTTATTAAAAAAAATTAGTTCCACTCAATTATTATTATGATATATAAATTATAATATTAAAATACCATGTTTATAAAAAAAATTTAAAACAAGTGCATGTGATTTTCTAAAACACCAATACAAATCGGTCTATTTTAACATCATTTTTGAAATATATGGGTCAAAACATTATTGATAAATTATCAATTGCTCCATTAAAAGATAATATTTACTATTTATTTAACTTTTTAAAATCTCTTGTAAGAATGTATGTTTTTCTATTAATCTTAAATCATTTAATAAAATATTTTTTATTTTAAAAAAATTATAATGTCAATTCTAACTTTATTTATTTAATTATAATTTTAAAATATCAATATAATATTTTTTTTTCAAATATATTAGTAATACTTATGTATAACATGATATATTCATCTAAAAATAAAAATAATGAAAATAATTCAATAAATTCACTTCACTTCTAATATTTATAGTATAATTTATTTTAATTAATTTTTATCTAAATTATCATTACATTTGTGTGTCTTTAGATTTTTAGGAAACTAAACCATATAAAAAAAATATTGAGAAATTATTATTATAAATATAACCGATTTATCATTTTAACAGATATTTATAACCTAAAATATGATGTTTTTTACATATCTTGATGTTTTATAAATGTTAATGGTAAGGAAAGTTCACTTTTTATCATTATATTTATTAAAGATTTTATATAAGGAACTTCCATTTAATATTATCCCAATAATCTGAAAAATTCAAACCATGTGTGAATATGGTATATTTATTATAACACAATGGATTTTTGGAATATATTTGGGTCATTTGGGTCATTACAAACAATGTTTAATCCATAATTAAGATTCTATTTACCTTAATCACCGTAATTAATTTTCATCACATTTTCTAATATTTATTTCCAAAATTAAGTTGAAATAATTAAGAAAAATAATAGTTATATTCATTACAATCGTGTATGTATATTTTTTATAATTCAAATAATAGAGGTGAAAAAATTATGATTAACACTAATCTCATAAATGTGGGGAGATAGTGTGTTATTAATTTTAAAATGTTCAAAAGTTCAATATTTTTTTATGTCCATTATTAATATAAAATTTACTCAAATGGCCTAAAATAGGTTAATATTTGTATAATTGATCTATTTTGACTATAAAAACCAACTAAATATATAATATATCATTCTTTTTTTAAAATGGAAAAACGGGTTCTAACTAAAATGAAGTATTTTTCACTATTCCTAAAAAAATAAAAAATATTAGAAAAATAACAAAAGATCATCCATATAATATTTTGATATTATAAATACAAAAAAGAAGATTATTTCTAGGAATTAAATTTCTACAATTTCTAAAATTTAATTTTAGAAATAGGATCACAATTAAAATGTGGTAGAACTAAATACTGCATGCAAAAAAAAGCTAAATCAGTGTTGGTTTTAGATTATGATTAAAAAAGAATTCTGTAATAAGATATATATCAACAGAATATTTTTCATTCTAAAATGAAAATATTATAATGTCTTACGGTGTTATAATCTATAGAATTATTTTTATTTAATTTAATAATCAATACCATTAGTCATAAATATTTAATATAATTATTCTCCTAAAGGATTAAAATTCATTTTTCGATCTTCCTTAAAAAACATTGAACATTCATATAAATTAGATATTATATTGAGTACAAATATTTCCAAAATAAGATATTTTCTGAGATTTATCAATGCTTGTTGTGTGGTCAATTCTATTGGAATTTCCTTATGGATATAATGAATATAGAATAACATTATCTTTGGAGAATTATGATTTGTATTTACACATTATGTTGTACGATGTTTTTATGATAAATATTAATTATAAAAATGTTTTTATTTTGGGAAATGATTTATAAATACAGAAAATTACATTCAAGGTATGATCCTATGATATTGGGGTGCTTGAAAATATAAAATAATAATGAAAACAAGTCTCTAATTGATAATTTAATAGAATATGTCACAAGAATTTGTGAAATTATGAAAATTAAATTAATATAATACATTTTACCATCTATTATGAAAAAATACCTCAAGGAAACAATGAAGTATTTTTAGGATGATTATGTTTATTGACCAAGTGGGTTTCTAAGATTTTTGTGGTACTCAAGAGAGATTTTTTTACATGGTATGTTGACAAAGATCCTAGAAAAAGTAATGGATTACCTAGAATATATACAAAAATATGGGTACACAAGGGACTCCAATTCCCATTATTTTTCATTTTTTTCTTATATTTAGATGATGGGAAGCATTGAAAAATATGTATTTACATGAAGGATATATGAAAATATTATGAAGGTTTGAGTTTTAAGAACATTATGATTCTTGAAGGGTGGTTCGTGGAAAAGAAAAAGTTTTAATTAAAGGCTCTATGATTATGACAAGATTCGTGAACAACGTGATGGTTTGTGTGGAACACTCTATGATTACCACAAGCATTGTCAACGGAGAATTTTTAGGGAGCATCGTGAGGGAGGGAGAATCATGACAGAGATAAGGGAGCATAATGAAACAATGATGACATGGTTGTATGACTTTGGAATCAGTGTGAACACATATAAATAGGTCACTAACCCTCCCAAAAGTGGATAGACTTAAAAAAATCATAAGGATTTGGAATTTGAAAGTGGTTTCATGAAGTTGGTTCATGCGAGAATGTTTGAGAATGAAATGAGGACCAAAAAATATTTTTATTTTCACAAATGTAAGGGAGTTTGTGAAGGCTATAAAAATTCGACCAAATTTTATGTGCTTCACAAAGGATATTTTAGTATCTCAATATAGTAAGCTTCATGATGGATGTGGGTATCACAAAAAGTATTTAAAAGTTATTTCCATGTAAATATGTGGTAATATAGTATTCATCACTTGTATTTATGTGGTATGTCCACAGAGCATAAATTTACAACTGAGGGTGTATTCAATAAAGATAATGAAAGTATTTATAGGTACGTAATCATTGTTAGAATCCCTTCTAAGATAAGGGATCAAACGAATAGGATGACAATGATCCCTTCCAATTGTACAGACGTAGAGAAAGGGACATACAGACTTACCCATGGTAAAAAACTGAGATGACCCTAAACCGTGTAAAGGTAGCGACCCTTGGAATAGTCGAGAACTTTCCCAAACCACAAATTTTAGAATTGAGACTTAGTGTATTTAGTACAATCAGAACATTTCAACTATATTCTCTATGGATTTATCTCAGTTAGTGTGAACCAAGTTAAAAATTTGTGCCAATGTACTTTCTTTCTTGCATTACTGTCAAGAATCCTCATCAAATAAACAAGGAAAGAATAATATTTTCATAAACACTTAAGTGAAAATAGTGACCCTTATAATAAACAGGATGTGATCTTGTGGGGTATGAATTACATCAAAAAAAATAGACATACACTGATTCCCCCAGCTATTTGGGTATATTGGACCCTTTTAGACCTAACATAATTATATGCAGAAGTACGAATGAGAATTTACAATTAGTTATATACTATAAAATATATTACAATAAATTAAAATATATTTAAAATTATTCCAAATTGGATTCAATTCACAATGATACATTATATAGATAAGAATACACACATATTATATTTTCATAAGCTTTGTGATATTTTCAATTTTAATGGTGCTATTATTGATGTATTAGCGATTTTATTATTAATATTTTCATTAATAAATAGTGAAATTCTATTCATTATATTTTTTGTTATTGTATTCCATCATAAAATGTGGTTGTATTTCAAAAATGATCCTTAAAATATTTATTCCTCAATAAATAATCATTAAAAATTCATGAATTTTTTTTTAATTTCATTAAATTTAATGAAAATAAAATATTTTATCATAGCAGTTATTTTACTGGTTTCTCTGAAAGTTTCCCCATAATTGTTTATAGACATTTTTTCATATTTATAGTTTTTATATGTGTTTTTTGAATTAATAAGTCTACTGAGGAAGCTACTAATTGAGAGTAATTATGAAGAAAAAATCGTTATTGAGTTATTATTTAATGAATGAAATTAATATTACACATTTCAAAGGATATATATAATGAGTTCAACCAATGAAACGATGTCACATGGTAGTTACTAGTGGATGGATATTGGAACTTTTTAAATCATTTCGATGAATATGGATATTATTTGGATACAGACTAATGGAAATTACTACCCTATAAAGTTAGTATTTTCATTTTTATTCATTATTAAAATAATTTTAATGGATGGTGGGTAAAATAAAAAATTTATTTGAAACAAATAATAGTAGTGTTTGGGTTATATAAACCAAAAGGGGTATTATAACAAAGATTAATATATTCATTAGAGGAGACCATGGTGACATTATTTTTAATCAATTTGTATACAATATGTAATATTGAATTCTATGTTTGATAATTTTTAAAATAACTCATAGCGGGTGTTTGATTGAGTAATTTTATGTGACATAGTGATCCACTTAAATGTATTGTTTTAGGCGTTCTCCATATGTATTTTGTAAACCAGAGAATATATTTCAAAAACATTATGTGAAAAAATTGAAAACTACAATATAATAGGGTAATGAGGAATAAAAAATTATTTAAAATGAAATTATTTATTACAAAAGTACATTAATCCACAATCCCATATAATGCACTAAATTGTTCATTAAGAGGTAAATAAAAGTGAAAATAATAGGAAATGTAATAATGTTTTATATATTTCAATGAAACATTTTCTTAACATTCCCTTATCATATGATTTATAGAACATTCACAAATATTAAAATTTTTAAAATAATAATTTGCCTTATAAAATAGGGATCTTAAGGATATTTGAACCATAACATTTATTAGAGACTTATTAGTTGTTTGCTTATGAATATTACTAGAGAAAATACCATCATGGTTTTTTTATTTATATTTATATATGATCTGATGAATTTATAGAGTCATTATGTTATTTTGGTGAAATGGTTGACATTATTTCATACATACCTTTCATATTCTTGGTAATAGAGGAGACAGTTCCCACTACGATTTTTCATTAATTATGATGCACTAAATTTATATCAACAGATTTTTATTTTTTAAGTATTAGTTAATGCAGATAACTATTAATTTATAGATGAATTTCTTATTATTGATATGAATTAATAAAAACAACACTCTTATATGAGAGAAGTTTTTAAAAAAATTTATGTTCACCGATTGATTTTGAAAAGGAAGAGTTATTGTAACGCCCCGACCCCAGCTACCCAGAGCCGGTGCATTACTTCGTAACATTGGCATGATCACAAAAGATCAAGTCTCGAAAGACCGATTAGTTTAGTAGCCTTGGAAACACTAGATACATTCATAAACGTTACATTACATCATAAAGTGAAAAACTACAATAACAAAGTCTCCATAGACCACACTCATATCCTCTTCTGACTATCCCTGCAGGTCATTCATAAAATACTTCTTCACATCCTGGAAAATATTAAAACATTGAAAGGGGTGAGCTCAGATGCTCAGTAAGGATAACAATATTGCGGAAGCTTTCATAAATAAACATAAACATTTAAGGCAATGTATAACTAAAACAAAAGCCTTATCAACTTGAACATCAACATAATATGGCAAAAGTAAAATGAGATAATGCCATTTACTTCTTCACATGGATATTCTACTGGTCGAATAATCACATGCAATATCAATAACCACTTTCATAATGAGGGAATGTATAATGCCAGACATTCTGAAACACTTTGTCAAGGCCTCGGCCCGGACGTCTAAAATGATTAAGGCCTCGGCCAAAACCATAAATCAAATTGGGAAAGGGCCTCGGCCAATTCCACGTCTAGTTGTCTCATGAGACCTACCGATGCATCGAGGAGCTATAGCGGGCCCCACCCGTCACTTATTAAGTCCAATACATTCCTCATATGAATAGGTTTAAACATATCATAAACCATAACATAATCATATCACATAAAACATGCATAAAGGAAACATAACATTTCCACATTCCAATCACAAGATATCAATACAACACATTGATATAATAAAAACGCTTTCAAAACCATTTTCAATACCAAAATAAAAGTAAGTTAAAACTTTGTATTTATTTTTCATTAAAAAAAGTGATGGCTTGTAGAGGAAGCCGAAACTCAAATAATGGTCACGGCGGCGGAGAAGTCGTTGTCGCCGCATAAGTACGGAAAGAAAAACATTCCCTTTTGTCGTTTAGCAAAACGCTTTGTATAAAAAGATTCCTTTTGAATAACCGTAAAAGTCAAAGGGGTTTATACACCGTATAAAAGAAATTTGTGTATAAAACCAAATATGCCTCAATGAAAGGAGATTGAGACGAAGTACTTTAAAAGATAATTTTTAAATAAAATATATCTATTATGTGTATTCACTATAGGTACACATAAATAATGTAAAAATACAAGATATGACATAATAATATCATGACATAATTTGAAAGTAGGAGATTAACCCAAAGAATGGAAGTTGGGTTAAGAAGTTCCCTTACAAAGATCATTTATAAATAAAATAGATCTATTATGTGTATTAACTATAAGTACACATAAAGAAAGTACAAATACAAAATAATACATAACAATATCATGACATAATTTGAAAGTAGGAGATTAACCCAAAGAATGGAAGTTGGGTTAAGAAGTTCCCTTACCTCGTGTCTGACTTGACTCAACCGTTCTTTAATCTCCTGAATAATAAACTAGAGTTAATATATACCTTATTAAGAACCATTTTCAACTTCATTATCCTTATTATATCACTTATTACAATGATATGAACATTATGTAATTATTTAAGTTAATAATGTTCATTTTGTCGGTATTTGGTTCTTAAGTCAAAAATAGGCTTCTTACACTTACATGTTGTTAATTTGGTCAAAGGTTCATTATATCCAGAATGGTATTCATGATGTAGATATCATATATGTCATATATATCCAGTACATACATTCATTTATAATATTACATCACATTTAGAGGTAAGAAATGAAATGCACCGTTCATGGAGACGGTAAGCCGTACGTACGCATGAACGCTACTTCCATTTCTATTTCATATTTTCTGGAATGGAATCATAATGATATGAGAGTATATTATAATTCCAGTATAATAACATATATAATATCATTAACTTTATCCTTCACACATCCCACATATGGTATTAACGAATCAAATCACTTTCAGGGGGCGGTAGTCCGCGCTTCCTAAAATGAAGATATCGTGTTTTACCCATAATGGAAACCATAAAGGTATGCCCAAAATGAAAAAAACAGAAGCTTAAGGAAAACATAAACATATTATATATCATATATAAAAATAGTGACATCATAATGGCCACCTTTGAAGGTGTTAAATGAGTGTTGAACAATCATCGTTTCGGGAGGCAGAATTTCGCCATCCACGGAAACCTTATGTTCTTTAACCATTTGATGTAGTTGTGTGGAAGTGTAGCTCAAATAAATCTTATAACAACATCCTAGTATATTTAAGATACTGGTGTTGTTACAAAAGAAGTAAATAAAAAGAGTTTAGGGGGTTGGAGAAGCAAAATAAAACAAAAGAACATGAGAGAATGAATTACCTTAAAAAGTGTAACTCCTTTTGAGTTGAGCCTAAAGGATTCCTTTGAAAGGATTCTGCCCAAAGGGAATCCTCTAGGATGAGGAGAGGGATGTGGAGAGAGCAAATGGGCAGGGGTTGGCCGAGCCAATGGCTTTAAGAGTGTGTGAAATGAGGTAGAGGTGGGGGCCTTTTATAAGAGGAGAGGAGGGGCACTTTTGGAAAGTAAAGGAACATTACATTATTTGAAAATGTGTTTCGGTTTTAAAAGGTCCCACATTGATAGAATTCGTGGATAAGGTGATAAGGCATCGAAATCCACTCATCCAATTGGTTTTGGCCATGTGTAGTTCATAGATTTTATATTATCTTTCCATTTTATTTAAATCGTCAAATAATGATGTCATCGCCACATCATAATTATGTCATAAATAATTTAATTTATTTAATGTCTAAAAATTATAAAAAAAATACTATGATATAGGAAATCTTTTTATCTTTCCAATGACTATTTATAATCAAAATTTGGACTTGTGTAACCCTACTTAACAATTGTTTTAGTAAAACACTTTATGTTAGTGTCATTTTCACTTTAACATTAAATAAAAAGTAATTTATGTTATTTCCCAACAAAAGTGGATCCATGGGGTCCCCAAGTTAGGCCATGGCTTGTCTTGGTCGGCCATGACACAACCAATGAGGTTGGGACATGTGTCTAGGTCATTTAATATTATTAAAGTATTATTTATACCTTAAACTACCCTAATTACCACTAATCGCGATTAAGAACTTAATAAGTTACTATTCACCAAAAAATTATTTTTATCCCATTGAACCACATTTTACTTCTTAATGACAACCATGTATGTCGGATTTTTGAAAATCAAATCACAGAAGTGGTAATATTTCATTTAAACGAAAAATCAGTTATTTAACAACCACTTAGTGGTTTCACTATTCATCAAAAATTGATGTTTTTCAGAATAAGGCCAAAATTTCACCCTAAGCTATAATTGATATTCCGAATTGAAAAATGATGTCTATTTTACAAAATTCCAAACATATTAGTTGCATTAATTAATTTTATAATTAATTCCCGCTGTCACAACAAATAGCGTGTTTTTAAGAAACAATTTATATCAAAAGATTGGCAATTGTTTATGTCCAATTTCAATGTTAAATTAATTCTAATGACCACCATTGGATAAAATGGTAAAAATATATTCTAATTATACCTTAAAAAAACTAAATAGTATAACTTATCACTATAAATTATTTTGATTAAAAAAGTTGTTTTAAGTATTTTTCACTATTCATAAAAATTTGGAAGTTCTCGGAAAATTACAAAAAATTCAACATAGGCTAATTTCAATATTAGGAATACAAAAATGAAGTCCATTTTGAAATATAAAATTTCTATAATTTTAAAAAGTGGTTATTACTATTCATAACGGCTACTTTGATTAGTCGCGGTGTTTTAGAACTCGAACATGCGTACAATGCAAGCTATTGCATTATTGAAAGAGAGGCGTATCGTGGAAGCTCGGGGTGTTACATTCTCCCCTCCTTCAATAAATTGCGTCCTCGCAATTTGAAATTCTTCTTTGAAAATAAAAGGTTGAAAAGAGAAAATACCTTTGAGGAAAACCCATATCGGAAATAAGGCAAATAAAATTAAGCCTTAATAAGAGGGAAATGGAAATAAGAAAGTCACCACCAAATCATGATCTCGATAAGGAGAACATTGGTGGCAATTAGAGACATATAATTTGAGGAAAAACGTAAATATTTGTAGGGATTGATTGAGGTCATCAATCACAATCAACTGTCAAATTGAGGGCCTCAAAGCCTTCAATCTATGTTGATTTAAAATATCATCAGTTCAACAAAACATAAGTTATTAGGATAACACATTTTTTTTGTTTTAATATCCCTTTACTAAAGTTTAAGAATTAATTTATTCATTGAATAAGAGATAGGTATATATATATATATATTTATGCTTGACAATTAGAGTTTCAACCTTCAACTCATCTTTTACTCAAAAAGGTAATATAACTCAAAAATATTATACTTATCCTAATTGTATAAGGTTCAAAATGTTAACACATACCATTTAGATTAGTAAAACTATTTTGTAATAACCAGGGACTTCTTGTAGGCTAGTGGTAGGAAATAAAGGCTTGTCGCACTATGGTTGTGGGTTTGATTCCTGCAGCTGTGTCCGACGCGACGGGTTATTCCCCACCCTGAAGGTTGTCCTTTTCCTAAAAATATAGTACTATACTATTCCAAAAATAATCTTCATAAATGTTTTAACCTTAAACAATACTATCCAAAGTTCAACTTAATCCACTCCAACCTTTATAGTTATCCAAAATACCTTCATCCAGACTTTCTCTAAAAGGTCTCTAAATTCCAAAATCAATTGTAACATCAGATTCCCCAAACAAAGAAAAGTTTCTCTTATTGTCACATACTAAAAATATGATTACCTTAATCATATTAAAACCTTACTGAAATCAAAAAGTACTGCAGTACAATCCTTATATAGATCACATTATTCTAATAACCAGAATATAATCCATGAGTCCAAAAGCCCCAATACATTAGTTATTCTGCTTCAACTGTAGTAATAGCATAAGATTGTCCTTGATCCCTTGGCCTTTTCTGAGGTAAGTTTCCTTGACGCTTAGGACATTCATTTGCATAATGACCCATTTCTCTACAATTGTAGCATTCAACTTTGACAGCCTCTTTCTTTCCCTTGCAATCACGAGCCTGGTGACCCTTTTCTCCACATTTATAACAAACTCCCATTCCTTTTAGGCAAGTACCAGGGTGATTCTTCCCACAATTATCACATACTGGAAAATCCTTCTTTCCCTTTTTCCCTTTATCTGTCTCTTGTTCCACCGTTCTCTTCTTCTCTTGCTTTACTTTGTTGTCATAAGACTTAGAGAATTCCTTTTCTGTCTTGATAGCACACGAGACAATATCTTCGTATGATGAGAAGGATTGTGATACCAAAGCTCGACGGAGAAATGGTTTTAACCCATCAAAGAAACGATCAATCTTACTCCTTGGGTTACGTATGTAATCTGCAGCATACCTTGCTAACCTTGTAAAGTTAGCCTCATACTTTGCGACATTCTCATCCTCCTTCTGCCTCAGACTCAGAAATTGCCTTTCCATATCTGCTCGATGATCACGAGGAAAGTATTTTTCTAAGAAAAGCTCTTTGAACTCCCTCCATTCCATATTCGATATGTCATCATCTTCCTTTGTGTTTTGAATCAGCGACCACCACTGATCGGCATCTCCAGTGAGGCGGTAAACTGCCATGACAACCTTCTCCCTTTCACTACTCCCCAAGGCATGGAATATTTTCTCTAAGGAATTTATCTATTGCTCAGCTACTATAGGATTTGTACTCCCATTAAAGGTTGGTGGTTGTTGCCTCATGAAACGATCTAGCATTGATCCTCCACGTTGCGGATCAGGGTGCTCCATACGAGTAAGGTTGTTATTCATAACCTGCGTGAGTTGTCCCAGTATGGTAATAAGTTGATCAGCACCAGTTGTATCTCCAGGTCCACAATAATTATCTTGAGCAGGAGGGCAATCCCTACACGGAGTTCGTGCATTGATACAGTTTCCATTCCTTCTACTAGGCGCCATTTCTAAACAATGGCATAAACCAGATTAGTTTATGAATCAAAATACATAATTCCATACTTGTATAATACTTAACATAAATTGAACTATTTATGGATATAATCCATAATCATAAAAAGGTTTTATTTGAGGAAGTATATACTCATAACCGTTCATAGTGGTTTGTAAAGAAAATGAGAATTATCCTAAGCATATCCCCCGGGAGTGTCATAACCAAGAGTGCAGCAAGGCCCGTTGTCGTGCACCAGTTCCCGTTTGAGTCTAGCTCAAAGCGGTGTTTTCGGGTTTTACCCCTAGGTACATCTGTGCCAGAGCCACCTCTACCTGCTCGTATCCAGACAGGGATGTATTGCTCGGAAAACTCACAACATCTCTACAATACTAAAATTCTAGGAAGTTCTTCTATACTAATCCTCAAAGTCTATCTTTGGGCTATGTGCTCTAATCAGAGTTTATCTAAATCTAGCTTCCAAGGTTAGTACTAAACTGCCTTTGATACCAACTGTAACGCCCCGACCCCAGCTACCCAGAGCCGGTGCATTACTTCGTAACATTGGCATGATCACAAAAGATCAAGTCTCGAAAGACCGATTAGTTTAGTAGCCTTGGAAACACTAGATACATTCATAAACGTTACATTACATCATAAAGTGAAAAACTACAATAACAAAGTCTCCATAGACCACACTCATATCCTCTTCTGACTATCCCTGCAGGTCATTCATAAAATACTTCTTCACATCCTGGAAAATATTAAAACATTGAAAGGGGTGAGCTCAGATGCTCAGTAAGGATAACAATATTGCGGAAGCTTTCATAAATAAACATAAACATTTAAGGCAATGTATAACTAAAACAAAAGCCTTATCAACTTGAACATCAACATAATATGGCAAAAGTAAAATGAGATAATGCCATTTACTTCTTCACATGGATATTCTACTGGTCGAATAATCACATGCAATATCAATAACCACTTTCATAATGAGGGAATGTATAATGCCAGACATTCTGAAACACTTTGTCAAGGCCTCGGCCCGGACGTCTAAAATGATTAAGGCCTCGGCCAAAACCATAAATCAAATTGGGAAAGGGCCTCGGCCAATTCCACGTCTAGTTGTCTCATGAGACCTACCGATGCATCGAGGAGCTATAGCGGGCCCCACCCGTCACTTATTAAGTCCAATACATTCCTCATATGAATAGGTTTAAACATATCATAAACCATAACATAATCATATCACATAAAACATGCATAAAGGAAACATAACATTTCCACATTCCAATCACAAGATATCAATACAACACATTGATATAATAAAAACGCTTTCAAAACCATTTTCAATACCAAAATAAAAGTAAGTTAAAACTTTGTATTTATTTTTCATTAAAAAAAGTGATGGCTTGTAGAGGAAGCCGAAACTCAAATAATGGTCACGGCGGCGGAGAAGTCGTTGTCGCCGCATAAGTACGGAAAGAAAAACATTCCCTTTTGTCATTTAGCAAAACGCTTTGTATAAAAAGATTCCTTTTGAATAACCGTAAAAGTCAAAGGGGTTTATACACCGTATAAAAGAAATTTGTGTATAAAACCAAATATGCCTCAATGAAAGGAGATTGAGACGAAGTACTTTAAAAGATAATTTTTAAATAAAATATATCTATTATGTGTATTCACTATAGGTACACATAAATAATGTAAAAATACAAGATATGACATAATAATATCATGACATAATTTGAAAGTAGGAGATTAACCCAAAGAATGGAAGTTGGGTTAAGAAGTTCCCTTACAAAGATCATTTATAAATAAAATAGATCTATTATGTGTATTAACTATAAGTACACATAAAGAAAGTACAAATACAAAATAATACATAACAATATCATGACATAATTTGAAAGTAGGAGATTAACCCAAAGAATGGAAGTTGGGTTAAGAAGTTCCCTTACCTCGTGTCTGACTTGACTCAACCGTTCTTTAATCTCCTGAATAATAAACTAGAGTTAATATATACCTTATTAAGAACCATTTTCAACTTCATTATCCTTATTATATCACTTATTACAATGATATGAACATTATGTAATTATTTAAGTTAATAATGTTCATTTTGTCGGTATTTGGTTCTTAAGTCAAAAATAGGCTTCTTACACTTACATGTTGTTAATTTGGTCAAAGGTTCATTATATCCAGAATGGTATTCATGATGTAGATATCATATATGTCATATATATCCAGTACATACATTCATTTATAATATTACATCACATTTAGAGGTAAGAAATGAAATGCACCGTTCATGGAGACGGTAAGCCGTACGTACGCATGAACGCTACTTCCATTTCTATTTCATATTTTCTGGAATGGAATCATAATGATATGAGAGTATATTATAATTCCAGTATAATAACATATATAATATCATTAACTTTATCCTTCACACATCCCACATATGGTATTAACGAATCAAATCACTTTCAGGGGGCGGTAGTCCGCGCTTCCTAAAATGAAGATATCGTGTTTTACCCATAATGGAAACCATAAAGGTATGCCCAAAATGAAAAAAACAGAAGCTTAAGGAAAACATAAACATATTATATATCATATATAAAAATAGTGACATCATAATGGCCACCTTTGAAGGTGTTAAATGAGTGTTGAACAATCATCGTTTCGGGAGGCAGAATTTCGCCATCCACGGAAACCTTATGTTCTTTAACCATTTGATGTAGTTGTGTGGAAGTGTAGCTCAAATAAATCTTATAACAACATCCTAGTATATTTAAGATACTGGTGTTGTTACAAAAGAAGTAAATAAAAAGAGTTTAGGGGGTTGGAGAAGCAAAATAAAACAAAAGAACATGAGAGAATGAATTACCTTAAAAAGTGTAACTCCTTTTGAGTTGAGCCTAAAGGATTCCTTTGAAAGGATTCTGCCCAAAGGGAATCCTCTAGGATGAGGAGAGGGATGTGGAGAGAGCAAATGGGCAGGGGTTGGCCGAGCCAATGGCTTTAAGAGTGTGTGAAATGAGGTAGAGGTGGGGGCCTTTTATAAGAGGAGAGGAGGGGCACTTTTGGAAAGTAAAGGAACATTACATTATTTGAAAATGTGTTTCGGTTTTAAAAGGTCCCACATTGATAGAATTCGTGGATAAGGTGATAAGGCATCGAAATCCACTCATCCAATTGGTTTTGGCCATGTGTAGTTCATAGATTTTATATTATCTTTCCATTTTATTTAAATCGTCAAATAATGATGTCATCGCCACATCATAATTATGTCATAAATAATTTAATTTATTTAATGTCTAAAAATTATAAAAAAAATACTATGATATAGGAAATCTTTTTATCTTTCCAATGACTATTTATAATCAAAATTTGGACTTGTGTAACCCTACTTAAAAATTGTTTTAGTAAAACACTTTATGTTAGTGTCATTTTCACTTTAACATTAAATAAAAAGTAATTTATGTTATTTCCCAACAAAAGTGGATCCATGGGGTCCCCAAGTTAGGCCATGGCTTGTCTTGGTCGGCCATGACACAACCAATGAGGTTGGGACATGTGTCTAGGTCATTTAATATTATTAAAGTATTATTTATACCTTAAACTACCCTAATTACCACTAATCGCGATTAAGAACTTAATAAGTTACTATTCACCAAAAAATTATTTTTATCCCATTGAACCACATTTTACTTCTTAATGACAACCATGTATGTCGGATTTTTGAAAATCAAATCACAGAAGTGGTAATATTTCATTTAAACGAAAAATCAGTTATTTAACAACCACTTAGTGGTTTCACTATTCATCAAAAATTGAAGTTTTTCAGAATAAGGCCAAAATTTCACCCTAAGCTATAATTGATATTCCGAATTGAAAAATGATGTCTATTTTACAAAATTCCAAACATATTAGTTGAATTAATTAATTTTATAATTAATTCCCGCTGTCACAACAAATAGCGTGTTTTTAAGAAACAATTTATATCAAAAGATTGGCAATTGTTTATGTCCAATTTCAATGTTAAATTAATTCTAATGACCACCATTGGATAAAATGGTAAAAATATATTCTAATTATACCTTAAAAAACTAAATAGTATAACTTATCACTATAAATTATTTTGATTAAAAAAGTTGTTTTAAGTATTTTTCACTATTCATAAAAATTTGGAAGTTCTCGGAAAATTACAAAAAATTCAACATAGGCTAATTTCAATATTAGGAATACAAAAATGAAGTCCATTTTGAAATATAAAATTTCTATAATTTTAAAAAGTGGTTATTACTATTCATAACGGCTACTTTGATTAGTCGCGGTGTTTTAGAACTCGAACATGCGTACAATGCAAGCTATTGCATTATTGAAAGAGAGGCGTATCGTGGAAGCTCGGGGTGTTACAGTTATCTTTTGGATTTCAATTTTTCATCAATTTATATTAAAAATATATATCAAATAGTGAAATGTTTTTATGTATAAGAGTAAATATTTATATATGGTAGTAGTTTAAAATTTTAGCAAGTTTTATTAATTGATTAAATGAATTAAGGACCAATTTTGAGGAATAAGGATATAGGAGAAAATATTGAAATGAAGGAGAAAATAATTTTCTCTAAAAAGATTAAATATGATAAGATAGTATTTAAAAAAAATAAAAAAAAATTCATGAAAAAGTTTTTCTATATCATAAATTAAAAATTTATTTCTCATGATTAAAAAAATATTGGTCTATTGAACCATTATATGTGCAGATTGTTCTATATCATGAAATAATGATTCATATGAGAAATAATAGAATGTGGTGAATAGATATTGATGAATGTCAAAAAATACAATTCACTAATCTGAATGGTGTATCAGCATTCAATTCCACTATACCATATCATCATGATATCATGTCCATGTACATGATATAAAAAGTTATTTTATTAGATGAATCAATATTATAATATTACACTAGGTAATATTTAATGGGAATTAATTTTATGAGTTTATTTTAATAATTTAAATTAATTTTCCATCATATTTTTTATCTTGAATTCCATAGATTATAAACATAAATATGTGTAATTATATTTTTTAGGTCACATTGTTTGGATGAAGTTGCAATATGAAGATAAAAATAAATAACATCAATGGAAAGAGGAACACTGTTTTAAATACATTATATTTATTATTTATATATATTTTTTTATTCAAAATTTTCATTATTAGGATTTTTCATAATACACATAGATTTTTTAACATTAATATTTGTTAACTTTTTACCATTATTACATTGATATCCACCATGTATCTTATTTTTTGTAATGGCCTAGTGCTTCGTGGAGCATTACTTTTTCAACATCTAGTTATTTGGGTGTTTATGGTAAAAATTCTAGCACATTTCAGAGTTTTCCAAATTTACTATTTTTTCATCAATCTCTCATGTGTCATTGAGTCTCATCGGTAGCTCAGTGTTGGTATGATGGCATCTATAGCTCAACGTCTGTGACCTGTGTTGGTGAGTGGCATCAGTGACTCTTGTTAGTGAGTGGCGTCCGTGAGTGGTGTTGGTGATTGGAATCATTGAGTTGTGTTGGTGAGTGGAATCAGTTAGTGGCCATAGTGAGTGGAATTAGTGGGTGGTGCTAGTTACTCGTTTCATTAAGTGGCATCTATGACTCACCCATCAGTGAGTTATTTCCAGTTTTCCACATTCTTCTGGTTTTACCCCTCCAACATTTTATTTGATGTAAATAAAGTTTAAAACATTATTTGAGCATTTACAATGGGGTTTCAAAAGATATTAATTAAATATTTAATATACTGATGCTCCCATGGCTTTGAAAGAGTCAAACCATGTGGTCTTGTCCATAAGCTGACTTTAATGGCCTTTCAATATATCTCCCTTCCATTGATATAAGATATAGATCTTCTATGATAAGATCTTCTTTTCCCCAAGTGTTTCAAATTTCTCTTGGTGTACCTAAATCCTTTCCTCCATATTGAGTCATACATTGTGCCTTATCCATCGATCAAGTTTTTCTTAGATTTTTCCTTCTACTTGTGGACCCACTGTTTTGGAGTAAGTAAGAATAATAGGCCGCATGTTGTTCTTGGTAGGTATTTCCTTCAACTCTCTTTTTATTGTGTAAAATGTGGGGTGGGAGTACTCATGTCTCATTGTGGGTATGGTTTGACCCAATTTTAAAGAAGATGGTAAGAATTAACAAATATTGGTGTGGGAAGCTGTTGATGATTACTGTTATTTTTATATGTTATAATTGACCCACATCATGTTTTGTTAAGGATGTATGCCTTCTGAAAATCATTTCTAGTTGTGGTATCTATTTATTTTACATGTATGGCTTGTGAATAATTACTGTTGATACAATGTGAACGACCATACAATTATGAAATTGGGTAACCACATATATTCAGTTAAATAAATGGATTCCCCATGATTAATCTTTTCCTATTATAACCCATGTTTTATCAAGTGGAATTAAAGCACATGTGTTTTCTACATATAAATAAACATTTCCTTGTTAGTGTGGTTGGGTGCTGTATGTGGTTATGTTTGTACTTGTGTTTGTGATGTTTGTGTGGTGTTGTGGTTGGGAGAGTGAATCAGTATGTGTGGGGTGGTATGAGAGGTATAATGTAATATCAATTTGAGAGAATGGTTGATTATAGAAGGCATAAAATTTTTCTGTTGTGGGACTACATCTGGGAAGTGGTAGGGAAGAGAGGTTGTAGGATCAGGTTGTTTCATGTTCATATTAATGGGTGTGCTTAGAGTGGTGATTATGTGTAGTGGGGATGACGAGTGTGGTAGTAATGAGGTGTGTTGGGGTGTTTTTATTTTTGATAGGAAGTAAAAGTTGAAATTACTTTAGGAATGATAGTGGCAGTGTTTTAACAGGTGTGTTTGAAAGAGGAGAATGTAGTGGGACTATATTCTGGTTTAGTCTTCTTGGTTTTGATAAATGTTTTCCTTCTCGTGCAGAGGGGATTCTGAGGACAAGTTAGGAGGGATGATTTTGAATAATTATGGTGTCACATTGTGTGGGACTTTCACCAGGTGTTTCTAGAGAATTTTATTTTATAAATGGGTGTTATAATGGATTATTTTACATTTTCCCTTCTTTATTTGAATGGATTTAGTAGTGGTGGGTATGTTTTCTTCACCATATACCATTTTCAGTGTTTTTTAGTTTCCCGAGTAGGGATGGAATAAATAAATGAATGAATTGTTATTTTATAATGACAACTAGTTTAATGAATTGTATAGGGTTATGTTTCGATTTGTGGCTTATAGTGAAGTGGTGTTCATTTATCAAATTGGGAAGTGACTGTGATGTTTTATATATGTGAATTTGTATGTAGAAGTGGTGGAATTTGGGTGGGGGATAATAGTTTATTTTTAAAACTCTTATGTTAGACTGAGTGTTTTGTGTATATATATATATAATTTTATTTCCTTGAGATTTCTATATGAACCCCACATGTGTTGAGCACTACGTTCCAAACACACCCATTATTATGGGGGAGGGTTTCATTTCCCAACATATTTGTGAGAGGATGGATGGCTGGTTATTGGATTTTCACTTCTCCCTCTTATAGGCATTGGTATCTATAGACCCTTTTCGGAGGTTATGGTGTAGTTGGGAGGCCTAAGTGTCTACGTGTCAGGTGTGATTTCCATGTGTCTTTGGGATGAGGTACGTTGTGCATTCCCAGGTGTAATTATGATGTGGTGTGGTTATGGAATAGGTGTTTGTGGGAGGGATGTGGAATGTGTCTTAGGTGTGTTCTTTTTTGTTGTCATAGTGGGGAATGTGGTAGTGTGTGGTAGCATCCAGACGTTCATCATTATGGATGATCAGTTAACAAGTGTGATGTGGTACGGGGTACCCAAATATCAATGTGCTAACTATTTTACATTACTTCACTTGAGTTACTTAGTGATAATGCCTTGGTGATTTTATGGTGGATAGAATATATTTCTTAGTGTTATTGAGTTCTTTTATTTCTTCATATGGGAATTTGTATGCTTCTTCCAATTTTGTATGTGTGACTTTTCCCTTCCATACTGAGTATACCAGTATGCTCACCATATGTATATAAATTTTTTTTCATGTTTCCAAGGAGGTTAGGAAGACCATGATGGACCTAACTAGCTCAAACATTGGGGACATTTTTTTTGACAATAGTAATCTATGTTATTTTGGTACATACTTTGGAATTTTTTGTTGTATTTCTAGAAGTTTTACCTTAAAAATCCATGTGGGGTGGATTTTTAGTTTCATTAAATATATGTGCCATAGAAATTTTTTAGTTTGATACATCTTATATCCCGATCATGGTGGCCTCTCATTTTGTGTCAATTTTTCACTACCCCTGGTGCTAGTTTCCACCCCAGGGCCTGTTGGAAGTGGGACTTGGGGGTCATTACCTCTCCTTCATCAGGAGGAAGAGAGGTCCTTGCATCATCCAATCCCTTTCCTCATCTTGAAGGTGGAGGGTAATGACAGAATTCTATCAGAGGGGATGGTTGAGAGATAACATGGATTTTGAAGTTAGGCACAATGATAATTGCATGGGTTAGTTGGGAAATAATTTCAGGTGATCTAGTTGTGTGACATATGCCTAAGAATATTGGCTAGGATACATGATTGTAGATCCCCCATCATTCGATACAAGGACTCTATGCTTTCCAAATGGCCATGTAAGGCTACACTGATAGCGAGGTAGATAGCGTGGGAATGGTACATTGATCACGAGGACTTGTATATTTCATTTATTTGGGCATTATTGGGAAATTAAAATGAAAAATGAGTTAAAATGTATAAAAAATAAAGTCCACACTGCTCGGTCATTAGAATTATTTATTTACCTTTCACCTATGGATCTCGTTTATCGTCCATATGTTTCTCAGGTAGTAGAGTACTAGCATGAAAATATATAATATTAGCGGAGGGTTGATCCCTAGGTGGAGGAAAATCATTTGTTGGAGACGCTTCATGCTTTCCAGTAAAGGACACTAGGAATTTATGAAGGTAGTGTGTCATACATGGAGACATAGAGTTGGAAGGAGGATCTAGAGATCACTTCCAACTTGATCTGGGATCTAAAAGCGCATTGGGTTCCCAACGAAGTGAGCTATATGGGGGAAGAAGTGTGTTAGTGGGGAATTCATTACCTTAAGGAGAGGAAGGATATTGATTTTATGTGTGTCGACATTGAGAAGGAGTTCTGGGTATAATTCCTTTCTTTAATGATGAATGTTGAGATGCGACATGAGATACTCTTCCTCCATCAAGGTAGTATGTCGGTGGGGTAGATGGGGATCGTTTTCAAGGATCTCCATCTCTTTTCCCTAGGTTTCTTTCTGGATGAGAAGTCTTAGGAAAGACATCTAGAGGAGGCACTTCTCCCTTCCCTACAGTATGTAGTAACTCCATTCTCTTTAAAGACATTCCTATTGGTCTAGTATAAGGCTCAGGGGGTTGATAGGATGCACTCACAAGGAGTTCTACCATGAGAGGGTATATATAAGGGTTATGTGAAAGGGAAAGGCTTCCAACAATGGGTTTATGGGGCCAGGGCCTTCCTGGTTTCAGCCAGTGGGGAGCCGACCCTAGCAGCTTCAATTCCAACCTTTTGGTACTCTTCCTTTTACTATAGGGTTTTGAAAGAGGGGTTTCTCTTGTTGAGGCCACATGAACATTAATTATTAGTGCATAATTTGAGTTCAATATGGTGGGGGTTGGGTAGGGTCAACTCCCTCCTCAACAATAGTTATCGTCCCTACCATTTCGATAGTAGGGATAAAGGGCTCTGACTCCAACAAGGGGAGATAGTGTTGGAAAATTCTTCCCTCAGGGCATCCCTCTGGGTCCTCAAACCAATTGAGGTCAGGGAGGCGGCTGAAAATAGAGGTAAGAGGAGCTGGTCATGGTCAATTGCAGGCCACAAATGTAGTAGTTCTAGTAGGAGTGGAAATTATTTAAGGTATGATCCGTTTGATTAATACTTTTTTTTGTACCTTGTTTGATTTTGGAGATTTGAACTCCTCTGTTTCACCTAGTCTAGACCATGGTCTAAGACATGGCATTGAGGTACATTTTATTCCCCTGGTGTGGAGTACATCACTTGATGGTCAGACAAGCTTGCTTGATGTATTCTGAGGATGTAGACTGATGTTGGGGATGCATCAGTCTAGTGGGGATATTTTTATGATAAATATCCATCCATTAGGATTTATCATTTTCTTTTATTGGTTGCACTCATTGTTTGATGTTATCGACAGCTTCCATAGAAAAGTATTATTTTAGACATGGGAGGAAAATGGGTGGCTTTCATTGGCGAGTGGTGTTGTCTGATGGGATGTTTCCATGTGGAGCATTTTATTTCCAGGTTGACCAAGCTGTTTGTGTATTCAGTGGATGTTGAGATAGTGGAGGTCTTGGTATTAGTTTGTAATTTCATAGATATTTTTCCAAGATGTTGTTATTTTACCCCTATATGTGATGTTGAGTTTTGGATAGACATACAAATTTTTGTTAGAATAATTTTGAAGGGTTCTTACCAGATGGAACCCTATGAGATGTGGGAGTTGCAGATCCATATTTATGATATGATGATGAAGTGATTTATATTTCCTAGTGTGACTCAATGGGGAGCACTAGTATTGTTTGTGAAGGCGTAAAATGGTTTTCAAAGGCTGTGTATAGACCACTGGATATTTAATCAAGTAACAATCAATAACTGTTACCCTCTCTCGAGGATAGGAAATCCTTTTGACCAGATGAGGGGATAATGATAGTTTTTATGACTGATATTTAGTTTTGGTATCACAAGATGTGGGTGACGATGGGTGGAATCTCGATGACTACTTTTAGGTGCAGTTATGGGCACTACAGGTTCGTGATTATATTATTCAGTGTTATGAACACACCAGCCGTGTTCATGGGGCTTATGAAATCAGTCCTTCCATACTTCCTAGATAGATTCATTTTCTTATTCGTTGTTGGAATCCTAATCTACTAAAATTCATAGTAGGATCATACAGAGAATCTCAAGATAATCATGGAAGTTCACTATTGCCACCGTCTCCATTGAATGTTTTCCAAGTGAATGTTTTGGACATGAGAGATCCACTAATGTGGAAATGTGGTATCTTAGAAGGGTGTAGCAGTGAACTCATTAGAGGATTAGGTATTTGTTTCTTGGGAATCACCAATGAATGTGTTAGAGGTTTTCTATTCTCTTCATCTAGAAAGCTATTACTGGATGATTGTACCCAATTTCTCTTGAGTAGCAGCTCCTTTAACAGATCTCACCATAAAAGGAAAGGATTTTGTATGGATCAAGTAGGGTAATGAAGGTAACAACTTTCTGAAGGGTAAGTTAGTTAGTTCCCAATTTCTTAGGTTTCTATAAAAAGGGATGATGCTAAAGGTGTATTGGGATTCTTCCCATGTGGGATTAGGTTGTATGATGATGAATCAATGGGGAGTGATCTATTATTGGTATAGACATTTATGTCCCCATGGATGTAAATATGCCACCAATGATCTATATTTTGAATAAATCATGCTCGCACTAATGATTTTTTGAAATTACCACAATGAGAAGTTCTTTTTTGTAGTCATAGATATAAGATCTTGAGGCACATTTTTTCTAGTGAGATCTAAACATGAAATAACATAGGTGGATGTAGTTTCTCCAGGATTATGATTATAAAATCTCCTAAAACATATGAAAGGTAATGTATTCACTGATGATTTGGGTAGGAAGTCTAATAAAGATGTGGTTAGGGAATCTGCAGATGCTTGGAGGGAAATGGAGGAGTTGGCTACCTTGCCCTTAGATTCAAGAATTGTTGGTGGGTAAAGGTTGTCTTTTAAGATGATGGTGTAGTCATCTCTAAGGTGGAATGTGGATGATTCTAACTTGGTATAAACTAAGGAAGTTAAAATTCATGATCTCTATGACTATGGTGACACTCCATAGGGATAGTCGGGGTATGGTCAAAATCAATTTTTGTTACGTGAAAAGAAATTTTTTCAGTGGCGATGCCTGAGAGAATTCTCCATGAGTTTCATAGATCACCTCTAATGGTACACCCATGTGTTTTGAAGATGTACCGTTGAATGAGGGAATAGTTTTAGTGGCCCGAGATGAAGCTAAAAGTGGTGGGGTTTGGGGTGAAGTGCCTAGCATGCCAGTAGGTGATGGATGATCACTGTGTTCTTAGAGGTTTTTTAGCACCAAGATATCCTCATGTGGTAGTGGGAAGTCATCATGATGTATTTATTCATAGGATTACCTAGGGATTAGGGAGAATGTGATGCAGTCTAGGTAGTGGTGGATCCGTGGATGAAATTGGCTCACTTCACAGTGATCAAGGAGTTGAGCATAGTGGATGCCTTAACATTGAGGTATGTGGATGATGTATTGTGGCTACATTGGGTTCCAAGATCCATTGTCTCATATAAGGATACATTTTTTACCTTGAGTGTCTGGAAAGTTTTACAACATGATTTTGGAACTCAGTTATGTCTCAACACTACTTTCCACCATCAGACAGATGGGAAAACAGAGAGGACCATCCAGACATTAGTGGACATGTTGCGGGAATGTGTTTTGGGCATTGGAATAATGTGGGTATTCCAGTATCCCTTGGTGTAGTTAGACTACCTCAATATCTATCACTATTCCATAGACATGGATATGTTTAACGATTTATGTGGAAGGCCATGTAATTCACCCTTATGATGGATAGAGTACGGAGAGGAAGTTGTTCTTAGTTCGGAAGAGGTGTAGAGTATGACAGAGAGGGTTCAGCTTTTCTACAAGAAGATGAAGGCAACATAGAACTGGTAGATGTTTTATGACAATCACAGGAGAAATCCCTTGGAATTTGAGGTATGGGATCACGTGTTTTAGAAGTATTCCCCTCAACGTGGGAAGTAGAGGTTCAGTAGAGGGGGGGACATTCTCCAAGGTGCATCAGACCTTTGGAGGTGTTGGGGGGAGTAGGAGGTGTGTAATACCAGTAAGTTCTTCCCCCACAGTCGAGATGGATCCATGATGTATTTCATGCCTTCCACCTTCATCGATATCTTCATTATAACACCCCAAGATTTCACAGTAATTTGTTTTCATTATAGTAATTAAATAGCTTGTGCAACATGCAACAGTAAGTTCGAGCACAGCACGACTTACCAAACTAGCCTTTCAAAAAGTAGTTATGAATAGTATTAACTAAATTTCAAATTTTAGATACTTCATATAATTTTAGAACCCATATTATGTGTTTCATTGACATAATATAAGAACAAATTCATATTTTCAGATTAAATAAGTATTTTTTTAAAAGAATCAATTTACCACCTTTTAACGGAAAACCTTTTTTAAAACCAATATGTGACACTTTTATGTATTCAATTTAAATAAATTTAAATATTTATTAGAATTGGGACATAAAAATTTATTTGGATAATTTTTTTGCACTTTTCTTATAACATTTATATTTTGATGAATACTGAAAAATACTAATTTATAATTGAAAAAAACTTTTTTAATCAAAATAATTTATACAGTTAATTTATGCATTTGAGTGGTATGGAAGTATAATTAGATTATATTTTTATCGTTTAATAAAATTTATTTCATTATATGTAATTTTACATTTAAATTTGTCATAAACACGTGTCAATATTTTGATAGTTTTTACTTTTGAAAAACCCATCTTTCGGTTTTGACAAAGAAAATTAATTTTAAATTAATTAATGAAACTTCTATGTTTTGAATTTGGTAAAATAGAATTCATTTTTTAATTTTGAATAAAAAATTTATCTTAGGGTAAATGTTTTGTTTTTTTCTGAAAACATTCAATTTTTGATGAATAGTGCAAAACACTGCGTTATAGTTTAAAACAGAATTTTTATTTAAATAATTATTTATTTTATGTAAATTTATTCTAATCCTAAATAGATATATAATACCTATATAAGTTCAATGTAATTAATTATAGTTATTCTATAATAAAATTATATGTACAAAATTTTATTGAACTTTTTACCGTCTTTTACCCACCTTCTTAGAGCATTTGCAAATTTGAATAAAACATAATTTTACAACTTCTGTGAATTAAATTTCCAAAATCTAATAGGAATTGTTAACATCAGTAAGTAATATATTTTTTAATAAGATGAAATTAATTTGTGTTGAATAGTAACTTTTGACCATTATTTACCGAGGTTAAAAGTAAATTGGGTAATTAAAGGTAAATATGTTATTATGATTACCCCAACACATGTCCTAATTTTATTGGATAAATTTAATTTGACCAAAAAAACCTTAGAAATAAAATATTTTCCTTTAGGTTCACTTTTATTATATTAGGACATTTATTTGTATTTTATATAAAGAAGAGTTAAAAGTGTTAAATTCAATGTTTATTAACTAAAAATTTTTAAATATAGGGTTATAATAAGATATATTTGAATATAAATAATAATTAGAAATATAGAATGATTTCATAAATAATAGTATTTTATTAAA
The DNA here is from genome assembly GCA_963277665.1 of Viscum album. NCBI lineage: Eukaryota > Viridiplantae > Streptophyta > Magnoliopsida > Santalales > Viscaceae > Viscum > Viscum album. The sequence continues at coordinate 77,657,555 of OY728152.1, read as the reverse complement.
AAAAATTAGAGATTAAATAATTAAATTTATTTACAACACAATGATGATGCAGTAATTACCTTCTTAAGGAAATACTAAAATATTTTATATTATAAATATTGAAAAAAATAGGATTTAAAAGTTTTCATGCCATACCCGAATTTCCATGGTTAATATGACATGTTTATGTTGATTATAAACTTGTTTTTTGAAGTTATAAGGTTTTTATAACTTTCACAAAAAACAAAATACCAAATCGTGTCAAAATTGACATAAATTAGTTTTTAAAACAAATACTATATTATTGGTTGATCAAATATTCCTAAAAATATAACGTTCTGCCAATGGGATTAAATAATATTATATATGTCATTAATGAATCACTTGAATTTCTCTTTTAAGTTTATAGTACGTTTATTACCCATATAATGTAATAATACAAGAAGACACTGTAAAAGTTAAACTATTTAACTAAGAGTTAAATATAAAATATAATGTTAAAATGGAAACATAAACATGTGTAAAACCTATTGGTGGAGATTATTTCGACCCATCCCCTCATTTTCTTTTAAATAAAACATTTTAGATCCATTATAACCCAAAAATGATTTTATTATAAAATAATATTTCAAGCTTTTCCTAAAGTGACTCTCACCTCTCTTATAAAAGTGTACTTCCACTTCTTTTAATTTCACACCTCCAAAGGCATTATAATCGGCCAACACATTCCCAAATATCTTCCCAACATCTCTCAATTCTACATAGTGGACTTACTTTGATCATAAATCCAACATAAAGGGGCCCTTTCGATCAACTTAAAAGGAAACACCCGAAAAAGAGGTAATAATTTTCCCATCATCTTTCAAGTTATTTTCTTTTTTTACTTCATCTTTCTTTATGTTTCCATACCAAAATATTAAATATATTACCTTATACATACTGTAATGTTATTATAAATATGGTACAACCAGATTTGTTATTCTATTTATCATATAAATGACAATGTCACCATGCGTGCATGCGTACGACTTACCGTCTCCATGTCATGGTGTAGTCTTTTATTCAAACACATCATTATTTGGATGGTTATAATAATGATTATAACTGATTTAAATAATAAATTTAACCTATTAATGTATCTTATTATATGATATACCATCCAATTATATATGATTTGACCATCAATATAATGATATTGTCGCTCGTGCGTACGTAAGACTTACCGTCTCCACGAACACGATGAGATTCATTCCCCATCATAATCATTCAAGAATAATTTTCATTTCAAGATTAAAAATAATGTTTAAGAACATAATATAATTCTGGATATGAATAAAATATATCCTTTACAAAACAAACATGACTTACGTAACAAAACATATAAAGAAAAATTAATCAGTTAACAACCATAACAATGATACTACTAAAATATCATTAACAAAGAAATATTAAAAGATCATATATGATATCATATTTATGTATTTGGTTCTTTTATAATTTAATAACAATTATTTCACCCTTATAAAAGAGTTTAACTTACCCAAAACTATGGAAAAGTGCAAGGTAAGGAGTTTCTTCTCTCACTTTTAATTCAGTGATATTTCCATTGTTCACCACTTATTTATTGCATGTGGTGTATTGTCTACTGCAACTTTATATATATTATCCAGATTAAAATTATATTTATGGTATTATATTCTTAATTTTGTGGTTATTAACTTTTGGTTTTATGACTCGATTGATTACAACGTGGTAATGGGTTTACATCTCACTTTTATTCCCGTGAGATTCATGTTATATTTTCCACTATTACCTTTTTTCTGGTGTATGTACTACGCATGATTGTATCATTTGTGTAATATAAATTAATTTATGGGTATTTAAAACAAAATTGGATGATCCTTCTCTCATGGGGGGCATGTTTCATAAGTTACCAAATCAGTAAGCGAATTCCAAATTTTAATCTTCAATCATTCAGTTTTACACAAACTTCATTGATTACATTACTCCAAGATTATGTGTGAAATACCTATTTATTTACTTATGTATTCATTTTCACTCTGTTTTTTGTGGGTATAATTTTTATACACAAAATTACTCCATTGATAAATTCTCATGTCATCGATATAAAAATGATAACAGTAATTTAAACACAATTTCAATTCATTGAGTTAAACATCCAAGTCATTGGTGTTTTTTTTATAAGAATATGTGTGAACTTCCTCTAATTTATTTACACTAAATAAAAAAAATTGAGTGAATTTATATTTTAAACACAAAATTATGTCATTGATTTATCCTTAACCTAACGATGCGGTCTTTATAAAGGACTTCATCTCAACTTATATTTCATTGAGACTTCTTTGTTGTTATGCACCAATTCAATTTTATTTGGTGTATATACTGTACTTTGACATAGTATATCATGAATCCCTTTATTAAAAAGATATTATAATGTTTTTATTACTTCAATTATTTGTATTCAAGTGTCTGTCATTTGGTTAGGAACTCTAACTAAAATATCATTTTAAATATTTTTAAAATTTATTCTTCTAAATATTTCTCATTAATGTCAATGTTTTAAATATTGATTTAAGTTTTTATTTATACGTACAATAATTTTTTAAAATTTAAATGTCTTTAGAAATTTTAAAAGTGGTATGGGGTACTTTGATTAAAAAATCTATTTTAAACAGCTTCTTTATAAATAGTGGGACTCTTAAATTTTTTCATGAAAAAGGGATATTTCTCTCAATGATTTTTACTGATCATTTTCAAATATGTGAAAATTATTTATGATATATTATTTTTGATCAAGGTTGATTTATTATGACACAAATATTCAATATTTTGTTGATGGTTTTATGATATACTTGATTGTGGATGTGTTATTTTTATACCATTCATGGTTTATGGATAAAGTATTGAAATTTCGTATGTTTGTTTTAATATGAATGTTTATGTTATATTTAGGACTTTTCGTATAAGGAGTGAATTTTACATAGTACGTGATTGGTGGAGCCCGATATAGCTCCTCGATGCATCAGTAGGTCTCATGAGACAAACCAGTGTCTTCGAACATGGCCTTCAAAAAATCTTATTTGTATTCTTGGCCCAAGGCCTTGACTATGTGGTTATGAAGTCTGGAATTATGCATTCCATCATTATGAAATTTGAAATTGATTTTACATATGATTATTCAACAAGTAGAATATCCATGTGAAGAAGAAAATGGCATTATTTGATTTATCTTTTCCATATTATGCTGGAGATTGTGTTTAAAAGGCTTGTGTTCTATTCTTATATATTGCCTTAAATGTTTATTCTTATTTATTTCATTTTCCACAATATTTTTATCCTTACTGGGCATATAAGATCACCCCTTTCTTATGTATTATTTTTCCAAGGATGTAAATAAGTATATTACGATCAACATGCAAGAATAGGCTAAGGGATATAAGAGTGTTCAAAGGGGAAAAATGTTGGTTTTTTATTTCATGATGTAATGTAAAACTTATGTATGTATCTAGTACATCCCATGCTACTAAACTGATCGGTGTTTCAGGACATTATTTCTTGTATCATACCAATGTTATATAAAAATGCACCGATTCTAGGTAATTGGGGCCAGGGAATTATAATTGGTTTCATGGGAATTTTAGTACAAATGTTGGAAGCTATATTTAGAAAAAAACAATGATTATGAAACACTACCCTATGAAAGGCTTTGACGATTAGTATAGAAGAACATTGAAATTTTTTGGTAATGTACATATTAGGTGGGTTCTCCAAGAAATACATCCCTATCTGGATATGTGCAGGTAGAGGCAGATCTGGCACAGATGTGCCTAGGTCTGAAAACACAGACAAGAAGTTTCGGGCTTGACCCGGTGTATCATGGTACATGAACACGGGCCATTCTGCACTCTTGGTTATGAAAATCCTAAGGTATTTTCATTGGATAATTAAAATTTTATTTACAAACTGATTTAAAGGATTTTAATATAAGATAAGAATAAATAACCATGGTTAATCATAAGGTGTTTTAGATTGAAAATAATGCATTATGATATTCTCTAAATGATTTTTTGACTCACACTATGCTTTCTTGTGTTAGTCAATGACTGGATTCCAAGGAAGTCATGGTAACATTGAACATGAAGTACAAGGTGGGAGTGGACGTGGAAATGAGCAATGAAATAGCATGTCGATAGTTGTAAAATACATCATTTTCTTTCCGAATGATTTTTCCAAAAATATGATCAACAACATATATATTATCGAACACTCAAACTCAACAAAGAAGACAAAGGCGGTGAAAGATAAGAGCTGCAGCAGTGGAGACCATGGAGAAAATAAAGCTCATTTTCCATCATGTAGAGAATGTGGAAGGAGACGCCTAAGAAAGTGTCTCAATGGAACAAATAAATGATTTATGTGTTGGAAAGAAGGACATAAAGTAAAGAATTGATGATGAAAATGAAGAGTACTATGGGAGGAAAAAATGATCTCAAAAATCTATTTACAGTCACTTTCCTTAAATGTGGGGGACCTGGGCATTACTCGAGTGAATTCACTATTCTATAGGATAACCTCATGGTCATGGAAGAACCTAAGTGGAAATAAATGTATAAGAAAATGTTAAAAATTATTAGTGTTCTTTGTCGATGTCTTTACTTTTGAAGACTTTTAACTGGTATGTATAACCCTATAGTTTGTTATGTGAAAATGATATTTTAGAAATAATTATTTTTTCTATTGTTTATATATTTATAAAGAATTATTTGGGTTTATATGATACTTGTATTTGAGTCAATTATAAGTTATTAAATTTTGGGATGAAATTGCGAGGTATGAGATAACATTCGTGGTGAAATTATATTATAGTGATTTTAAGGAATTTATCTCATTTTGGGAATGTTATAAAATATAGTTTTTTGAAAATTTAAAACACGCAGACTGTGTGAAATCCCATCATGTCGGAAAAAGCTGTAGGAATCAATCCCACAGCCAGAGTGTGATTGGGATTTATCGCCTACCACTAGACTACATGAAGTCTCTGGTTAATGTGACTAATTTTTTTTGTTAAATTTTTCTATTTATCCATAATAAGTTGATTTGGGATCGTATGTCTTATCAAATATATGTCCTCAGTATAGGAAAATGATTATGTGATTAAGTGATAAATGTTATTTTAGAAGATGTTCACTCTGTTTGTAACACTATATGCCTATGGAAAATAGAATACTATGGTTTTTCATTTAAGGTGTAAAGGTGGATTTTTATCTATGTTTTTATGGTTTATTTATAGCGATTTGGGTTATTTATAGAAATGGTTAACCTATTATATAATATATGTTATTAGGTTAATTACTCTTAATTATTCGACTTTATGAGTAGTCGATTTTATTTGGAGATACAATTTAACATGGAAGACTACGTAATAAAATTCTTCTATGTTTCGGGTTTCAATATTTGTTTGGATTATATTGAAGTATTTTAAGGACAATTGATTATTGAATAGTATTTTTTGTACTTTCAGTATTGTTGGATTAATTTTAGAAACTAATATAAGTATTTATTTCTCTTAAGGATTATCTTTTTTTTTAGGATAATCTAATCTTGTACTAACAATTTTGGGTTTTGTTAATCTCTAATGACAATTTAAATATATATTATATTCTTTGTGGATCATTTTATTCTCTATAAGTTGATTATAGAACTTCAGGTGTGACCATGTCAACATGAATACTCATTGTTTGAAAAAAAAATATTAGTTAGTGGGAGAAATTTATTATAGGATGAAACTCAACTTAAAAAGTAAGGTTATCTCTTTATGTTCTTAGCCAATCTCATAAATAAATTTCTCAACATTATGAAATGGAACTTAAAACAAAAAAATTGTCTTTTTACTATTCCAACTTGGAAACTAAGGACCATTTATCCCATCAAATGTTTGTGGTTTTCTTGTTGTTAAATTTCTCCTGATCATGTTTTCTATCACGGCATACCAAACTTGTCTTTCAAAAAGCAGTTATGAATATTATTAACTAAATTTGGAATTTTATATACTTCATATAATTTTATAATCCATATTATGTGTTTTTTAGACATAATATAAAAAACAATTTCATTTTTTTAGATAAAAGAAATATTTTCCAAAAATGGAGATTTTACCGCCTTTTAATAGAAAACACTTTTTAAAACCAATATATGACACATTTATTTATTCAATTTAATGAAATTAAATTCATCATTATAATCAGGATTTAAAAAAAAATTGGAATTTTTTTGGCTACTTTTATGAAATCATTCATATTTTGATGAATACTGAAAAATATGAAATTATATTTGAAAACAACGTTTTTAATTGAAATTACTTATAGTGTTGAATTATGAATTTTAATGGTATGGAAGTATAATTATATTAAATTATTATCATTTAATACAATGTGTGTCATTATAAGTAATTTCACATTTAAATTGGACATAAACACCTGTCAATCTTTTATTATTTTTACTTTTTAAAAACCCACTTTTGGGTTTTGACAACATGAATTAATTTTAAATTAATTAATGAAACATATATGTAATTAATTCGGTATAATAAAATTAATTTTTTAATTTGGAATATCAAAATTAGCTTAGGGTAAATATTTGTATTTTTTCTGAAAACATTCAATTTTTGATGAATAGTGAAAAACACTACGTTATAGTTTGAAACCAACTTTTTATTTCATTATTTATTTCATTTTATTTAAATTAATTTAATATAAAATTAAATATATAATACCTATATAAGTTCAATTTAATTCATTGAATTCATTTTATAATAAAATTAGATGTAGAAAATTTTATTGATGTTTTTACCTTCTTTTACCCACCTTGTAGAAGTAATGAAAAATTTGCATAAAACATAATTTTACTGCTTCTATGAATATAATTTCAAAAATACAAGAGAAATGGTTATTTTTATTAAGTTTAATCTGGTTTAATAAGATGAAAATAGTATATGGTGAATAGTAACTTTTGTCTTTTATTTACCACTGTTAAAAGTAAATAGGGTAATTAAAGGTAAAAATGATATTATAATTACCCTAACCAATGTCATAATTCTATTTAATAAGTTTAATTTGACCAAAAACAACCTTAGGAATAAAATATGATCCTTTATGTCCTCTTGGATTAGATTAGGACATTTATTATTTTTTTATTTTAAGAAGAGTTAAAAGTGTTAAAATCAAAGTTTATTAACTAAACCATTTTTAATATAGGGTTATACAAAACATAAATTAGACTATAAATATTATTTATAAGTATAAAATCATTTCATACATAATGGTATTTTATTTAAAACTTTTATAGATTAATTAATTAAATTAATTTATGACACAATGATGATGCAATAATTACCTTCTTATAGAAATATTAAAATTGTATATATAATAAATATTAAAATAAATAGAATTTAAATGTTTTGATGAAATACACAAATTTTCTAGGTTAATATGGAATTTTAGTGTTGATTAGATACGTTTTTTTCAATGTGATAGGGTTGTAATGACTTTCAGAAAACAAAATACCAAATAAGGTCAAAATTGACATAAATTAGTTTTTTTTAAAAATACTATATTATTGGTTGATATATCATTCATAAAAATTTAAGGTTCATCCAAAGGGATTAAATAATATTATATATTTCATTAATTAACCACTTGAGGTTCTCTTGGATGTTTAGTGTAATTTTATTAACAATATTGTGTAAGAATACAAGATGACATGGTAAATGTTAAACTCTTTAACTAAGAGTTAAATATGAAAGATTAGGTTAAAATGGAAACCAAAACTTGTCTAAAACTAATTGATTGATATAATTTTGACCCATACCCACCGTAGAATCTAAAAAAATCATTTTGGAGCAATTAGAAACCAAAAAGGATTTTATTATAATATAACACATCAATCTTTTAATAAAGTTACCCTCACCTCTCTTATAAAAGGGTACTTCACCTTCTCTTAATTTCACACCTCCAATGCCATTTGTCTCGGAAAACCCCAGCCAAAATATATTTTCAACTTCCCACAATTAAATATAGTGGCCTTAATTTGATCATAATTCCAACCAAAGGAGCACTTTTGATCAATTCAAAAGGAAACACAAAAGGAAGAGGTAATAATTTCACCACCATCATTCATGTTATTTTCTTCTTCCACTTCCTATTTATTTTTTACATAAAAAACTAATAAATCCAGTAACTTATACATATTGTGATGTTATTATAATTATGGTATAACCATATTCATTATTCTATCCATCCTATAAATGGCAAGGTCACCATACATGCATACATACGGCTTACCGTCTCCACGTTGTGGTGTAGTTTGTTATTCAAACACATCATTATTTAGATGGGTATAATAATTGGTATAACTGATGTAAATAATAAATATAACATGTTAATGAGTAATTATATATGATATATCATCCAATTACATATGATTTAACCATCAAAATAATGATATTGTCGCTCGTACGTATGTACGACTTACTGTCTCCACGAACGGGAAGAGATTAATTCCATGTCGTAATAATTCAAGAATAATATAAATTTTACTATTAAAAATAGTGTTTAAGAATATTGTTTAATTCTGTATATTAATGAAATATATTCTATATATAACAAACATTACTTACGAAACAAAACATATAAAGGAAAAAAAATTGTTAACAACCAAAAAAAATGATACTATTGAAATATCATTAAAAATAAATATTAGAAGATCATATATGATATCATATATATGTATTTGTTTCATTTATAATTTAATAACAAGAATTAAACCATTATACAGGAGGATAACCTACCCTATACTAAGGAAAATTACATGGTAAGGAGTTTCTCATCTCACCTTTAATTCTATGAGATTTCCATTGTTCACCACTTATTTATTGCATGTGGTGTATTTTGTACTTCAATATTATATATATTGTAGTGATTCTATTTATATTAGTGTTATTATATGATTATTTTTGTGGTTATTAGCTTTTGGTCTTATGACTCGATTGATTACATTGTGGTAAGGGGTTTTCTTCTCACTTTTATTCTCGTGAGATTCATGCAATATTTAACACTATTAACTTTTGTGTGGTGTCTGTACTACCAAGGATCGTATTGTTTGTGTAATATACTTTAATTTATCGGTATTTACATCATAATTGTATGATCCTTCTTTAATGGGGTGCATGTTTTGTAAGCTACCAAATCGGTAAGGGAATTTCAAATTTCAATTTCTACTCATTCACTTTTACGCAAACATCATTGACTACGGTACTCCAGGATTATGTGAGAAATTACTATTTATTTAAATATGTTGTAATTTCCACTCTCCTTTTATTGGATAAAATTTTTATATAGATAATCACTCCATTGATAAATTCTCAAGTCATCGATTGAACAAGATAAGATTAATTTTAACTTAATTTCAAATCATTGAGTTAAACATCCATGTCATTGGTGTGGTTTTTAAAATAATATGTGTGATCTCCTCTGATTGATTTACACTGAATATCCAATAATATTGAGTGTATGTATATTTTTCACACATAATTATGTCATTTATTTATCCTTAACCTAAGGATACAGTCATTATAAAGGAATTCATCTCAACTTACATTCCATTAAGACTTCATTGTTATTATGCACCAATTAAATTTTATTTGGTGTATATACTGTACTTTTACATAGTATACCATGAATCCATTTATTATCAAGATATTATAATGTTTTTTTACCTAAATATTTTTTATTCAATCGTCTCTCATTTGGTTATGAACTCTAACTAAAATATCATTTTAAATATTTTAAAATTTTATTCTTCTAAATCATTCTCTTCAATTTCCATGTTTTAAAAATGGTTTTATGGATTTATTTATATGAAAATTAATTTTTTAAAATTGTAATTCGTTTTAAATGTTTCAATTTGGTATGGGAAACTTTCGTTAAAAAACCTATTTTAAACAGCTTCTTGATAAATAGTGAGACATTTAATGTTAATGATGAAAAATGAATATTTCACTCAATGATTTTTAAGGAATATTTTCAAATATTTCAATGTCATTTAGGTGATATTATTCTTGATCAAGGATGATTTATTATGATACCAATCTTCCATACTATTTTGAATGTTTTGTGATATGCTTGACTATAGATGTGCTATTTTTATATAATTCATGGTTTATGGATAAAGCACTAACATTTCATATTTCTATTTTAATAAGAATGTGTATGTTATGATTTAACCATTCAATATGAGGAATTCATTGGACTTAGTAAGTGACGGGTGAAGCCGGATATAACTCCTCGATAGTCAGTAGGTCTCATGAGACAAACTAGTTTTTAGGCACAAGGCCTTGACAAAATCTTATTTGTAGTCTTGGCACAAGGCCTCGACTATGTGGTTATGAAGTCTGGAATTTTGAATTCCATCATTATGAAATTGGCTACTGATCTTATATGTGATTATTAGACTATTAGAACATCCATGTGAGTAAAAAAATGGAATTATATGATTTATCATTTCCATATTATGCTGAAGTTTATGTTTAAAATGATTTTCTTCTAGTCTTATACATTACCTTAAATATTTATTTTTATGTATGGTAGTTTCTGAAATATTGTTATCCTTACTAAGCATCTGAGCTCACCCCTTTCTTGTGTTTTGTTTTTTCAAGGATGAAAAGATGTATATTATGATTAACCTATAGAAATATGCTAAGGGATTTAAGAGTGTTCAAAGGGGACACAATGTTGTTTTTTTATTTCATGATGTAATATAAAACTAATGTAGGTATCAATAACTTCCAAGGATACTAAACTGAATGGTATTTTGGGACATGATTCCTTTTATCGTTCCAATGTTATGTAATAATGTACCAATTATTAGTAACTAGGGTCAGGGAGTTACATTCACACTAACTCCCATGTAATTGAATCGGGGTATATGGATATCAAGGATGACGTAACGTTTATGGATTAGCCAGTGAAGATCTAGGATCATGAAGAGAAGGTGTTTTGTGGATGAACTATTCCTATGGTTTGTGTGTTTTGAAAGCATGATGGCCTAGAGGAGAGTACTTGGGAGTTAGATCCGCATATTTATACCCAGTACCTAGAGTTTTTTGAGTTTTATTGTGTGTATTGATTTGTAACATAGTACATGTACCTTGTTGTTATAATATGGGTTGATTCATTTCTCTATAGTTTTTCATGAAGTACCTACATCTGAAAAAGTGGGAGACATGATTCCTAATTGAGATAGATTAATTGAGATGAGATCCAACTCTTGAAGGTCAGTTAGTTCCACCCATTGTAGATAATATCTTCACATAGAGGAAGAATTCACTAATTCAAATTTTTTAATAGATGGTGTATGTGTGGGTATCATGTTGATGATTGGGTTAGAATATTTGGGAGGAGGTGTTCATGGATGTTAAAGCTTCAGTCAATCTTTCTAACAATACTGGATGGTTTATCCTTGAGAGGTATCATACATAGTTGTTGTTCAGACCCCTCTTTATTCTGGGTATGGTTTTGAATTCTCAAGTGTGAGAATAGTTTCAGAGGTATATGATTTAATGGACAAGACCTCCTTAGTCTATTAAATTTCCAAAATCTAGTGTTTGGGTTATTCTGGTAGGTTGGGATGGATCATTTCAAGAGTTTTCCAAATTTTCTATTTCTCCATTGGTGAGTCAGCATTCATTGAGTCACATTGGTAGATCAGTGTTGGTAGGTTGGAATTGGTAGCATAGAATTGTTGACTCATGTCAGTGAGTGGCTTCACTGAGTGGCATCAAAGAGTAGCGTCATTGAGTTGTGTCACTGCATGGCACTAGTTAGTGGTGTTAGTGACTCGTGACTGTGATTGGAATAGATGATTGGAATTGGTGAGTGTCATTAGTTAGTTGCATCAGTGAGTAGCATTAGTGAGTGGCATCTGTGAGTGGAATATGTGAGTTGTGTCGGTGACTTGGGTCAGCGAGTTGTGTCGGTGACTCACTGATCAGCATGTCATTTCTATTTTTCCCGATTTTATTCAGTTTCTCCCACCTATGTTTTATATGACAAAAAAAAATTTTATGCCTTATTTAAAAATTTATAAATCCATTTCAAAGGATATCAATTATATCATTAATATCATAATTCTCTTGGGGCTCTGAAAATTTCAAACCATGTGGTCTTTCCCCCAATCAAAATATAGTGGCCATTGAAACATCATTCCTTCAATTGATATAAGATCTAGATCTTCTATTCAAATGCCTTCTTTTCCCCATGTGTTTCTATTTTCTCATGGTAAGTCTAGACCCTTTCCTCCCCTTTGAGTAAGATGTTGTTCCATATCCATCAATATTGTATTCGTTGGAGTTTTCCAACAATTGTGCACCCCTATTTTTTGCGCAATGAAGAATCACTAGTCACTAATAGTTCTAAGTAGGGATTTTCATGGTATTTATTTTAATTCTATTTCATGTGGGGTGGCTGTTCTCAAGTGTCCTTGTGAATAAGTTTGAACCCAAATTTATGGATGATAGTAAGAAATAATAAATAATGGTATGGGAAGAAGAAGATAATGATATATTTATTTTTTATGTTATCCTTGATCCATGCCGTGATTTGTAAGGGCTATAGGCCCTTTGAAAATGGAGGTCATTGGTGGGATCTATTTTTGAACTTTAAGGGATTATGAATTCATTTTTTTGATAATCTGTGAATGACCATATGATTATGAACATTGGTAACCACATATATTTGGTAAAATAAATGGATTCCCCAGGTTCAAAAGTTTTCTAAGATAACCACTGTATTATCATGTGGAATTTAAGAATGAGTGTCTGTTAAATCAGAATAAACCATGACTTGTTAGTGTGGCTAGGTGTTGTGTGTGGTTCTATTTGACCATGTGCCTTTTTTTTAGTGTTGTCACATGGCATGTGGTTGTGTATGTGTGTGGTGTTATGGGTGGTGAAATGGAATTTTAGGTTGATAGATTGGTTGATTTTGGAATGGATGAACTTGTAATATAGTGGGACTTCATCCGGGTAGTGGTTGGTAAATGGGGCTACCAGATCAGGTTGTTTCATGTTAATGTTTATGGATGTGATGGTTGTGGTGCTTTTATGAAATGGGTCAACCTAGTGTGGTTGTAATGAGGTGTGTTGGGGGTTTTCATGTTGTGAATACATACAAGTTGTCATTACATTGAATAATTACGATGGTGGGGATAAATTGGTGTCCATGAAAAGGGAGTTTCATATGGGACTGAAATCTTACTGAGTCTGGTTTGTTTTTTTGAATTTCATTATTTTCATATAGTGGGGCTTCCAGGGATGGTTCATGAGGGATGATTCAGATGAAGGATGGTGTTACCTTGCATTGGATTTTCCCAGAGATTATAGGGACTCTAATTTAATAAATGGGTGATAGAATGTATTCTTTTACCTTGGACCTTCATTCTTTGTTTGGTTTTGGTAGTGGTTAGTATGTTTTTCCCCATATAGCATTTTCATTGTTTTGTAGTTTCTATAGAATGGGTGGAATTAATAAAGGAATGAATTGATAATGAAGAAGGAGAAATAGTTCTATGAATTGGATGGGGGTATGTTTTGAGTAGTTTTTTATAGTGAAGAAGCATTAATTTATCAAATTTGGGAGAGATCATCATTTGTTTTGATAAATGCATTTTGAGGTGGTGGTGGGGGAAGTTTGGTGTGGGTTGTCAGTTTCGTTGAAATCCCATTGATTGGGTTGAGTGTTTGGTACATATATATATATATCTATATATTTACTTTTAGTTCCTTGTGATATCTATATGCACCATTCCCATATTGAGCACTATCTTCCAAACAGCACCATTGTTATGGGGGAGGTTGTCCATTACTGGCATCCCAGTGGGAGGCTGGGTGGATGGTTATTGGATATTCCTAGATCCCTATTCTAGGAATCAGTATCCCTCTAATCTTCGGGCAGGATTTGGTGTGGGTGTGTGGCCCAGGTGTCTGAAGGAAACATGTGAATCCAATGTGTCTTCAAGATGAGATATGTTGTGCCTTCCTAGTTTTCTTAAGGATGTGATGTGTTTATGGGCCTGGTGTTTTTTGGTGGGATGTGGTATGCGACCTATATATTTTCTGGTAGGTTTTGATAGTGGGTTTTGTTGAAGATCATTAAATATGTAGGATGTTCTTCATTAGGGGTGAGCAGTTAACATATTGGAAGTGTTGTGGGGTACCCAAATAGCATTGTTCCTACTCCATTACATTACATGGCGGGCGTTATTCTGTGAGTGTGACCTGGTGAGGTTAGGGTGGATATCATATATTTTTCGGTGTTTTTGAGTTCATATGTTTTCTCATAGGGGCATTAGTATGAGTCTCCCACATAAGCATGGGTGATATTGGATTCTCCTACTGAGTATGCTTATATTCTCACCCATCGTATGTAAAAATATTTTATGGTTTCTAGGGAGATTATGTGCACCGTAATGGAACATAGTAGCTAGGGTATTGGGAATAGTTGTTGTATCGGTTCTTAGATTTGTTCTTTTGGTACTTACTGTGGAGAATTTCATTGTATTTATAGCAGTTTTTCCATAAACATGCATGTGGGATGGATTTTTTGTTTCATTATATGTGTGTGCCTTAGTGTAGTGTGATATTGATATATCTTATTTCCCGATCTAGGTCACTATTAAATGGGTAATTCCACCCATGTTGTGTGGATTTATACCTACCATTGGTGCTAGTCACCACCTGTGGGACTATTGGAGGCAAGTCTGGGGATCATTATCTTTCCTTCAGCTTGATGATGAAAGGTCTCAACATCTTTCTATCCCTTCACTAACCATGAAGAATGCAGTTGTGACATTTTCCAAAAACACATAAGAGACATTGAATAAACTAAATTTAACACGCGTCACAATATAATTTATCTAAGAAGGATCAAATGTAAAGGCTTGTCAATGGTTTTGTAACATTGTGGGGTTTTAAAATATATTTCTTATTAATATATTTAATTTTTTTGATATATTATAAGGTAGACAACCCTAAACGTAATTTAATATCTTTTATAGGATACCAAATAGATTAAAATTAAATTTAGTGAGTCTTAATTATTAAATTAATTTATGTAATTATAATAAGTACAACATCAATTATTGAAGGATAATTTTTTACTGGGTAAGATACATTTAAATTATATAGTACATGTATTATTAATTATATAATATTTTTATGATTATAATTTTCATTTTTAAAGAAGAACATTATTTATTAATTGATCATGTAATATTTATCTTATGGTATATTTTAGGAAATTTGTAATTGTATAATTTTATGAGAATGTCAAAAAAGTAAATTTTAAAAATACAATAAATTTGATGAAATCATTATGATATAATAACAAATTGAATTTTTTTGAAACATTTTTTATTCTAGAAATATGTATCCAAGGAGTATAATGTAGAATTTAAAATTATTTTTTAAAATTTGGATTCTCATTGTTTACTTTTTAAAGCCTATGTATAATTAATAATAAATAAGAAATATTCATTATTTTCCTTTAATTATGAATTCAAAATTAGCCATTATGTTTTATATATAATGGAATGTTATAAAAAAATATTTCTTTATCAATAATCCAGTCAATTCATGGTGGAAAATTTTATATAGGATTTTGGTGTAATATATTTTTTTATTCTTAATGATTCTATTATTCAAATTATTGTGTTTATGTTATTTCTATATAGATATTAGAGTAATGTTCCTACATCACTAGGAATTTAACTATGAGAAATGGATTCCATATTTTGAATCATCATAACATATAATATTTAACAATTTAATCCTAATTATTTTCTGTAATGAATACATATCATAGAAAAAATATTATCTACATTGTAATGGATTAAGTGGACATGGACTAGTTTAAACTAAGATATATTCCATTATATATCATTAGAACACTCCTATATCAATTTTTTTTGAGTGTATCAAAACCACGAAATATTATATATTTTGGTCTTTTCTCATTTTTATTCATTTTTCAATGAGCATGACTTCATATTATATTGATTTTATGGGTATTTAAAAGGTGTTCTTTCCCCTCACATATAAAAGGACACATTTCATTATAAATTATCCAAAAAATTGGAAAATAATATAATAAATAATATATAAAGAAATAACTACCCAGTATCCTTCCAATTTTATTGGGGGTTATATTATCAACCAAATGGACTACTAACATGGACTAAGGTATATGATAATAGAGGATTAAAAAAGATGAGGTAATTGTCTTATAAACAATAATTAAAATTAATTTCTTATTTATACTCTATAAAATATTTTATAAAATTATTAATATAGATAAATATTGATCATTACTTCCCTTAAATGAGTTTATCTTAATGGTATAACAATTTTATATCTATATTTTCTCTAATAGAAAATAAAAGTGTCTCGCATGCTTAACTGGGGACTACACCCTCCATGAAGTAATGCATTTCATTTCTCACTATTGTTCGTCTAATTTTTTTAAAATATTTATTTAATGTGTATTTTTTTAATTACAATATTACTATTCATAGAAGATAAATGATTAATTAACATTATTTTTTTCTATTCATATAAAATTGATAGAATCACTAGTGTGTGCCTTCGGTGAACCCCCTTTATAATGTGATTTAATTAATTTATCATTATTACAATAAATTCAAATGTATAAAATGGTATATGATGAATATATATGATATTGATCTCATTATAATTATTCTGTAATAATTACTATTATGAATGTATAATATCAATAAAGTTAGAACATGAATGAAATACGAAAGAGTTGACAACTTAATATTGAATTTAGTTAATGTTTTTAATAAATGATTAATTTAAAATTAAAATAGAATCCTATATATATATATATATGTATTATAATATATTTTCTAATTATTCAGAATAATTATATACTCATTATACATGATTTTAGTTCACATATTAAG
Organism: Viscum album; assembly: GCA_963277665.1. Lineage (NCBI taxonomy): Eukaryota > Viridiplantae > Streptophyta > Magnoliopsida > Santalales > Viscaceae > Viscum > Viscum album. The sequence goes on along the minus strand of OY728152.1, from coordinate 77,640,521 downwards.
AAAATAAAAACATAAGGAAATGTTATCTTTATCAAAATTTTCTATTATTGAGTTAATTTCTATATTTACAATATTTTTTCTTTTCTATGGATTATATACTACCCATTAATGAATTATATGACTGTATTTAGGAATAATATGGTGATTAAAAATAAATTTAATATTATTTGTTTTATGAGGTTTGGATTCAATGTTACTAGTGCGGAAAGTATTTATGTTACAATCCAACAATATATCTATATTTTTAATGTTTTAATCCCCACTATAGGAAATTATATTTTTTACTCAGCTCAATACTATATTTTTTGTCTTTTTATTTTTTTAGGGATAGAAATTATTTGTAAAAATATTCCCCACCATAGTATTCAAAACCAAAAAAAATATATCAATAAAAACTAACTAGATATATCATTTTTAGTCTATAATAATTTAATTTTATATAAATTTTCTTAAATATTTTTTTAAAATTCCATATATAATTTTCAATTAATTACATAGAAATATCTTTATTATAAGTTATTTTACTACAAATAATTTATTGGAATGTTATTTTCATTATTGGAAAGCTTCATATTTCATATTTCATATTCATTTTTTTTAAATAGTGTTTTTTAAATATTTTGGGTATAAATTTATATTCCCACCTTAATGTATTCTTTTATCAATATCAATTATTTAAATATATAGACATTAAAAAAAATTTAAACCCTAGTCCATTTATTTGGGATTTTTTAGTATTTTCCAAAAACATTGGAAATTTTCTTTTATTTTTCACAGATTATAAATTATGATTTTATAAATATATTTATCATATATATATTCATACATTTAGGATTTTAAATAACCATTGAAGATATAATCAATGATACCATCAATTTTCTTTCCCTAGAAGTATTTTTATGATTATTATAACACCCGATATTTTTATGAGAAATATTTTGTTTTTATGGTATATAAATCATCAAAGGAATATTTCACTACACAGAACACTATCTTGGCTTTCTATACATGCAATTGCGACCTTCCTCGATACTTTGCGTTGTACGCAATACCGAGTTTCACTAAACAATGATATGCTATTAAAATATTATTAAAACTAGTAGTTATGATTAATAATACCCACTTTTTCAAATTTTATAAATTTTATCTTTCAAAATGGACTTCATTTTTGGATTTGGAATATCATAATTATCCTGGGGTGAAATTTTGGTATTTTTCTGAAAACATTCAATTTTTGATGAATAGTGAAAACACTAGGTTACTATTTAAAAACCAAATTTTTACCATTTATTTTATTTAAATTTATTTTAGTTAAAAATTGATACATAGTACCTATATAAGTTCAATGTAATTCATTGGAGTCATTTTATAATAATTTTAGATATGTAAAAATTTTATTAAACTTTTCACCGTCTTTTACCCACCTCCTAGGAAAATTTGAAAATATACAAAAATCATAAATTTACCTCTTCTGTGAGTGAAATTTCTAAAATATTAGAGAAACGGTTAATATCAAGGAGTATAATGTGGTTTAATAAGATAAATATAATTTTTGATGAATAGTAACTTTTTACTTTTTTTACCACGGTTAAAAGTAAATAGGGTAATTAAGGGTAAAAATGATATTAATATTACACTAAAACATGTCCTAATTCTATTGGATAAGTTTAATTCGACCATAAACAACCTTAGGAATAAAATGTGACCATTTAGGTCCACTTGGATTAGATTAGAACAATTATTATTATTTTATTTAAAGAAGAGTTAAAATAGTTAAAATCAAAGTTTAATAAATGAAACATTTTTAATATAGGGTTATACATAAGATAATTTCGACTATAAATATTAATTATAAAGGTAAAAAATTTTCCTACGTATTTTTATTTTATTGGTAATTTTTAGACATTAAATAAGCTAATTTATGTTTGACACAATAATGATGTAGTAATTACCTTATTAAGGAAATATTAACATAATTGATGTTATAAATACCCAAATAAATTTAATTTTAGGCTTTCTTTGAATTAAACTAATTTTATAGGTTATCATGACATGTTAGTATTGATTTAATTAACTTTTTTTGAACTAATAATGCTGTTATGACTTTCACAAAAATCAATTACCGAATAGTGTCAAAATTGACATAAAATAGTTTTTAAAACAAATATTATATTATTAATTGTTATTTTATTCCTAAAAATCTACGTTTCAGCCAAATGAGTTAGATATGCTTATATATATTAATGATTAACAAATTGGGGTTTTTTTGTCTTGTTATAGTAAGTTTATTAACCTTATAGTGTAAGAAAACAAGAAGACACGGTAAATGTAAAATTATTTACCTTAAAGTTAAATCTAAATGATAAGGTTAAAATAGAAACCTAAACATGGCTAAATTCTATTTTATTGGAGGATTTCGACCCATATCCATCTTATCTTTTAAATAAATCAATTTGGAGCTATAAAAAACTGAATCTGACTTTATAATAAAATAATATTTTCAGTTTTTCCAACGGTGCCCCTCTACTCCCTTATAAAAGGCCTCCTCTTCCATCTCCTCCTCACACCACATTGACCCTTCAATGACGGCCAAACCCAGACAAATTATCTTCTACACTTCCATAGAAACATACTAGAGGTCCTGGTATTCTTCAAAGACCAACTCTAGTGACCTAAGAGGAGGTTAAGAAGAGGCGCTTCAAAGAAGAGGTAATATCCATTGCCGATTCTTTCAACATTATATCCACTTCTACTTCTTCTTCATTAGTTGTTTCATTATTAAGTAATAACATCAGTATAACTCATATACTTATATGTTATTATAAATATGAAACAACCCTATTTCACCTTCTATCCATCATACGAAAAATGAAATCACCGCGCGTGCGTACGTACGGAATACCGTCTCCACGTCGTGGTGTAAAATGTTTTCCACCACCACCTTACTTGGATGGGTATAATGGTGTAAACAATAAATATATATTATTATTTTAAATATATATTGATTCCTAAATAGTATACATACACTTCAATACAATTCCACGATCATGGGAACGATATCATCGCTCGTGTGTACGTACGGTCTACCATCTCCACGATGTGATGCTACTCGTTCTACATGATATTCAATGCATAATGATTATATAAATGAATTGAATGAATAAATATGATATATATTACACTAATAACATTCTATAAATGAGGTATCTATAACCTAAAAAGAATAATAAGAATTTATTCGACAAAACACACATAAGAACAAAAAGCAATAAACACCCGAATAACAAGTAGCAATGAAATATTACCAATAAGAAGCAAAGAATATGACCATATATGATATCATAACAATGAGTACGATTCTTGAAGAAGTCAATAACATTATTTAAATCATTATACAGGAGGTTCAGACACGTACGAAGCAAATCATCTCTAAGGTAAAGGAAAATATCACAATCTCATTTTGTTTATACGAGATTGTTTATACTTCTGAATTTACTAGGTTGTATTTATCATCCACATCCATGTTTCCTCAATATTTAATATTATTTCCATCAACCTACAGTTTTTTAAATCAAATTTTACCCCTTTGTAAGTTTTTAGTAAAATATATGAAAGGATTGTTTTGTCGTTTTTAGTATGAGGTACTTTTTGACTTTTCCGGCTAAAGTATGAGAAGAATGTTTTTTTAACATATACAGCCTGAATAGATTTTTAGAAAAATATTTCCATGAGGCTTCCTTTAAAAGTTTTCAATTTTATTTTTAATCAACTTCTTTTCGTTTAAAATTTTATGGCATGTTAGGAAAGGTTAAATGATTTTGAAGTAGAAAGGATATTTTCATCAAGAATGATGTTCGAGAATTTTACCAAAATTATTTTCCATCTAAGATAATATATGGTTATGTTTCTATCTATATTTTTACATTTATTTGGTTATGTTTTGATGGAATTATTTTTATTAAGTCCTTTTTATCTTATATGATTTATGTTATGATGGCATGATGTTTAAGAATCCCATTTTTATTACTTGGGTTATGCTATGATGTATGATTTATGATCTTGTGGCACACATAAGAATGGTATCATTATGAGATGTTTGGGACCTATATCTCCCTCCAATTCATTGGGTAATGATTTATATCTCATGAGATAGACATGGCTAGAACGGCAGGTTAATCCGGTTCAGTGAAATAGGACTGAAACGAGGAGTGAACTCGGTTCAGAAAAGGACTTTGTCCTCTAAGATAGTCTTGTCAATGAATCTTGACTAATAAGAAATGATTCTCTATGATTATTTGTGTATGCCACAAAGTTTCATGTTTTAAGTTATGATTATTTGGATTACATTTCACTATTACGATTGATCCCATGTCATGATATTATGATCTCTATTGCAGGGTAAGATTTTCAAAATGATATGTTCTTAAGAATATGATATGATTGATATTTCTTTTGTTTACCCTTACTAAGAATTTGAGCTCACCCTTTTGTATGTATTCTTTTCCCCCGGTGGGGAAGAAGGGTATTAAGTAGAATATTCCAAAAGGGACTCTAGATATGATGTAATAAACTAAAGACAACATAGATGATTTATGAACTAGTTGTTTATGTTTCCCAATTTCTAGAGACACTATACCTATATGGTCCTTTCATGGTTTTGTTATATGTTGTAATAATTATACTTCAATTCTGAAGTAATAACAATGTATGTAAATTATGGGTCGTTATAGTTGGTATTCGAGGAAAGGATTAGTCAACCTTTGGAAACTAGCATGTGAATTCCTTAGTAAGAACCCGAAGAATATATCTTACCATAGAACACAATCATAGGGTTTTAGAAATGGCCATGAATAACCTATGATAATACCTTAAGGGTAAAATTTTATACTTGATTATTTGGTTTTCCTATTGTAATTAGTATTGCTCACACTATTCTTCTTGGTTTTAGTCAATGGTTGGAACCCGAAGGAACCGTGTTAATTCTGAATGCGATGGGCAATGCAATGATTGTCCCCCTGAAAAATCAAATGTTATGGGAGCTAGAATGAAAAATCATGTAGCCTTGCTCACAAAAATTTCTTAAGCTATAAATCATGCAGGACTTCCAAATGAGAAAAGGAAGGAGCAACATTCTATTGAATCCTTCACAAGGCAGCCTCCACCCTCATTCAGCGGGTCTACTAATCCATTAGTTGTTGAACAATGGATCAGTACTACGGAAAAGATATTTTCAGTTCTTCAATGTTCTGAACATGATAAAGTCATCTTAGAGGTATATCGTTTGGAAGGTGAAGCTGATAAATGGTGGAATCTTATCAAGAATACGAGGAAAAGAGATGAAATTGAGTCCATGGAATGGGATGAGTTCAAGAACATATTTTTCAATAAGTAATTCTCTCGTATTCTTCGAACAAAGATGAAGAAGGAGTTTCTTTAACTGAAGAAAAAGGATGATGAATCTTTTGGTACCTACGAAACAAATTTTATAATACTTGAAAGGTACGCTTATGGGATTATTATCCAACCTAAGAGTAAGATCGATCGATTCTTTAGTGGCTTAAAACCAAGTCTTTGAACGGTGTTAGCCATAAGGGACATCAATTGCTCTGAGGAAATTATTCGATGTGCTCTCAAGTTTGAGATGGAGATTGGAGTAACCCATCAGTAATATGTGTTTGATAAGAAGAGGAAAATGGAATTCATTGGAAAATCTAAAGACCACACTGAAAAGAAGATGAGTTTTCTCTTATGCTGAAAGTGTGGAAAGAAACATTGAGGGAGTTGTCTTAAAGGGATTAGTCAATGTTTCAAATGCGGAAAAGAAGGTCATTGGGCATTTTAATGCCGCAATGATGGGGAGAATATGTCTAGTGATGCGAACAATTAAAAGGCTACACAGAGTGCACCTCCTACACTTCAATGTTACAAGTGAAAGGAAATTGGGAATTTTGCTAATCAATGCCCTAATCCAAGGGTTGTTGATGATGATCGACGTCAACAAACTCTTAAGGCTAAAGACAAAGGAAAGTCACATGCAATTTCTATCAGCATTGTAGAGTATGATAACCAAGTGGTGAAAGGTACATTTACCATCCACTCTAAAGTAGCTAATGTTTTATTTGATTCTGAATCCACCCACTCTTTTATTTCTGAAGAATTTTCTAAGGGTATCACCGTATTACCTCAAAAATTAGATATTGAGTTTTTTGTGACAACCCCTAATGGCACAACAGTCGCATCAAATGTTTATAATTATTCTCCAATTGAAGTTTGTGGGAAAGTGATTCCTATAAATCTTGTGATCCTTCCTATAGTGGAATTTGATGTGATTCTTTGCATGGATTGGCTTTCATTATATGGAGCTCATATCAATTTCAAAAGAAGGGAAGTCGCATTTCATATTCCAGATCAATATATGATCGTCTATCGATGCAAGGATGAACATAACCTTCCAGTGGAAATTCCATCCAACCTATGGGTCTTGATTCCACTAAATTAAGGTTATTTATCTCAAATGGTTTGCAAGAAACTCATGATTAGGAATATGCCCATTGTATGGGATTTTGATGATGTCTTTCTAGAGTAATTTCCTGGTCATCCACCAAATAATGAAGGTGAGTTTTCAATAGAACTCATACAGGGTGCTATGTCCATTTCAAATACACCTTATAGAATGGCCCTAATTGAGTTGCAAGAATTGAAGAAGCAACTCTAAGAGAATCTTGATAAGGGATTCATACACCCTAGTGCGTCACCTTGGGGAGATCATGTTCTGTTTATTAAAAAGAAAGATTGATCAATGAGACTCTGCATTGATTATCGAGAACATAACAAGATCACTATCAAGAACAAATATCCTCTCCCATGCATTGATGACTTATTTGACCAACTAAACGGAGCTCTATACTTTTCCAAGATTGATCTTCATTTAGGGTATCATCAATTAAGGGTCAAAAGGGAGGATATACCAGAGAAGGATTTTCGTACAAGGTATGTACACTATGAATTTATAGTGATGCCATTGGGTCTGACTAATGCCCCTGTTATCTTCATGGATCTGATGAATAGAGTCTTTAGAGACAATCTTGATCAGTTTGTGGTAGTCTGTATAGATGATATTCTTGTATATTCAAAGATAAAGTAAGAACATGAAGATCACTTGAGAATGGTATGGAAGACCCTGAGAAAAGAGAAGATTTATTCCAAATTTACCAAGTGTGAATTTTGGCTTCAAAAAGTTTCATTTTTGGGTCACATATTCTCAAAAGAGGGTATATATGTGGATACTAAAAAAACAGAGTTTATTGAAAGATTGTTGAGACCAACAATAGTAACTGAGATCTGCAGTTTTCTTGGTTTGGATGGATATTATCGAAGTTTTGTGAAATAATTTTCATGATTATCTAACCCTCTCAGCAAATTGGCTCGGAAAGGAGTTAAGTTTGTTTGGATAGAGGAATGTGAAGAGAATTTCAAGGAGTTAAAATGAAGGTTATCCAGTGCACCTGTTCTCACACTTCCCTGTAGTGGAGAACGGTTTATGACCTATTGTGATGCATACAATAAGGGATTGGGGTGTGTTCTCATGAAAAACAATATGGTGATAGCTTATTCCTCATGATAGTTGAAAATCCATGAGAAAAATTACCCAACTCATGATTCGGAGTTCACTGCTATAATCATTGCATTAACGATTTGGAGGCATTATATTTATGGATAATGGTGTGATATTTATTCTGATCATAAATGTTTAAAGTATATTTTCACACAAAATGATCTAAATATGCGCCAAAGAAGATGGTTGGAGATAATTAAGGATTACGACTACTCAATTCATTACCACCCTGGGAAAGCAAACAAGGTGTCATATGCATTAAGTCGACAAGACCATGCTAGCTTATCCATGATGAGGATCACAGAAGATCCAATATTTATGGATTTACAAAGGATGGATCTTGGAATTATAATGGAAGGGGAAAAATATTATCTTTCTCAAATGAATGTTCAACCATCTATAAATGTGAAGATTAAAGAGGCACAAAAAGTAGATGTAGAGTTGCAAAAGAATGTGAGAAATGTTCCTGAATTCAACCTTGATTGTGATGGGATAATAATGTTCAGAAATCTGGATTTTGTTCCTCCCATCCCGGAATTAAGGAAGGAGCTGTTGGATGAGGCTCATAGTTCTTCATTCTCTATTCATCCTGGAAGCACGAAGATGTATAGGGACCTGAAAGAGTACTTCTGGTGGGATGGAATGAAAAGAGGTGTTGCTGAATATGTCTCTCAATGCTTGGGTTGTCAGCAAGTTAAAGCTGAGATATATATGTCTAAGTAGATGTTACATCCAGTACCCTTACCAGAATGGAAATGGGAAATCATCACTATGGACATTGTCACCAGACTTTCCAAAACATCCGAAGGCAATAATGCTATCTGGGTCATAGTTGATCGTCATACAAAGTCGGCACACTTCATTGCTATTAGAGAAGATTTCTCTCTGGATTATCTTGCCAGTATATATGTAAAGGAAGTGGTAAGATTTCATGGAGTACCACTTTCCATTATATCTAATCGGGATATGAGGTTAACCTTAATGTTTTGGAGAAGTCTTCAGCATACTCTGAATACAGAGTTGAGTTTCAGCACTGTTTATCATCCTCAGACAGACGGTTAGTCTGAGAGGAAAATTCAAACTCTAGAAGATATGTTGAGAGCTTGCTCTATGGATTTCAAAGGAGGTTGGGATCAACACCTACCTTTGGTTTAATTTTCTTATAATAATAGGTTTCACTCCAGTATTCAAATGGCTCCTTATGAATCTCTCTATGGAAGGAAATGCGGAACTACAACTTGCTAGGGTGATGTTGGGGAAAGAATTCTATTAGGACCTGATATTGTTGATGAGTTGGTAGAAAAGGTCCGATCTATTCAACAACACATAAGAGCAGCTCAAAGTAGAAAAAAAATTTATGTCGATAACCGAAGAAAATACCTAGAGAATGAAGTGGGTTATAAGGTGCTCTTACGAATATCTCTTTGGAAGAGAGTAATGAGATTTAGAAAGAAGGGAAAGTTGAGCCCTTGGTAAATCGGTCCTTTCGAAATACTGGATCGTGTAGGGAAGGTAGCTTACCGATTGGCGCTTCCAATGAATCTCTCTCAAGTTCATGATGTGTTCCATGTATCTCTCCTGAGAAAGTACATACCCGATCCTTAACATGTACTTAGCTCAGAAGTTGTACCATTGGAGCATGATCATTCATATGAAGAACAACCGATATGGATTCTGGATCGTAGTGAAAAAGTTCTACAGAACAAGACCACTTGTTGGTGAAATTTTAATGGAAGAACCACCAATTAGAAGATGCTACATGGGAGCTTGAGGATATGATGAGGGAGAGGTATCCTCATATTTTTGTTACAAAGTGACGAATTTCGAGGGTGAAATTCATTTTAAGGGGGGTAGAATGTAACACCCGAGATTTTTGTGAGAAATATTTTATTTTTATGTTATATAAATCATCAAAGGAATATTTCACTAAACACAACACTAGCTTGGCTTATTTTACACGCAATCCCAACCTTCTTCGATGGCGTGCATTGTACGCAATACCGAGTTTCACTAAACAATGATATGATATTAAAATATTATTAAAACTAGCCGTTATGAATAGTAATACAATATTTTTGAAATTTTATAAATTTTATCTTTCAAAATGGACTTCATTTTTGGATTTAAAATATCGTAATTAGCCTAGGGTGGAATTTTGTTATTATTCTGAAAACTATTAATTTTTGATGAATAGTTAAAACACTTGGTTACTATTTAAAAACCGAATTTTAATCATTTGTTTTATTTAAATTTTTTTATGTCAAAATTGATACATAATACCTATATAATTTCAATGTAATTCGTTGGAGTCATTTTATAATAATTTTAGATATGTAAAAAATTTATTGAACTTTTCAGTGTCTTTTACCCGCCTCCAATGAGAATTTGAAAATTTACATAGAAAATATTTTTACCACATATCTGAGTGGAATTTCGAAAATCCGGGAGACATAGTTAATATCAAGGAGTAAAATGTGGTTCAATAAGATAAAAATAATTTTTGGTGAATAGTAACTTTTACTTTTTCTTACCACGGTTAAAAGTAAATAGGGTAATTAAGGGTAAAAATGATATTATAATTACCCTAACACATGTCCTAATACTATTGGATAAGTTTAATTCGACTAAAAACAACATTTGGAGTAAAATATGACCATTTAGGTCCACTAGGATTAGATTAGGAGATTTATTATTATTTTATTTAAAGAAGAGTTAAATTATTTAAAATCAATATTTAATAACTAAAAAATTTTTAATACAGGGTTATACATAAGATAAATTCGACTATAAATATTCATTATAAATTAAAAAATATTTCCTACAAAAATGTATTTTATTTGTAATTTTTAGACATTAAATAAGTTAATTTATTTTTGACACAATGGTGATGAAGTAATTACCTTATTAAGGAAATATTAATATAACTGATGTTTAAAATACCCAAATAACTGTAATTTTAGACATTTTATGAATTAAATTAATTTTATAGGTTAATATGACATGTTGGTATTGATTTAATTAACTTTTTTTGAACTAATAATGCTATTAGGACTTTCAAAAAAATCAATTACCAAATAATGTCAAAATTGACATAAAATAGTTTTTAAAACAAGTATTATATTATTAATTGTTATTTTATTCATAAAAATCTATGGTTCATCAAAATGACTTAGATAAGGATATATATATTAATAATTAACAACTTGAGGTTCCTTTGTCTTATTATAGTAAGTTTATTAACCTTATAGTGTAAGAAAACAAGAAGACATGGTAAAGGTAAAATTATTTAAATTAATGTTAAATCTAAATGATATAGTTATAATAGAAACCTAAACATGTCTAAATTCTATTGGATGGAAGTATTTATACCCATCCCCACCTTATCTTTGAAATAAATCAATTTGGAGCTATTATAAATCTAATATGACATTATAATAAAATAATATTTTTATTTTTTCCAAAGGTGCCCCTCTCCTCCCTTATAAAAGGGCACATCATCCCTCTCCTACCCACACCACATTGAGCCTTCAAGCTCGGCCAAACCCTGCCAAATTCTCTTATCCACTTCCCTAGAAACATCTTAGAGGTCCTGGTCTTCTTCAAAGACCATCTCTAGTGCCCTAAGAGGAGGTTAAGAAGAGGCGCTTCAAAGAAGAGGTAATATCCATTACCGATTCTTTCAACATTATTTCTTCTTATAATTCTTCTTCTTTAGTTGTTTCACTATAAATTAATAAAATAAGTATCACTCATACAATTATATATTATTATAAATATAAAACAACCCTATTTCACCTTCTATCCATCCTACGGAAAATGAAATCACCGCGCGTGCGTACGTACGGAATATCGTCTCCACGCCATGGTGTAATCTGTTTCCCACCACCACTTTACCTGGATGGAAATAATGGTGTAAAGAATAACTATATATGATTAATTTAAAGTGATATTGATTCTGAAATAGTATACATACACTTCAATACAGTTCCATGATCTTGATAATGATATCATCACTCGTGCGTACGTACGACCTACAGTCTCCACGATGTGATGCGACTCGTTCTACATGATCTACATTGAATAATGATTATATAAATGAATTTAATGAAGAAATTTGATATATATTACACTAATACCATTCAATAATGTCGTATCTATAACCTAAAAAGAAGAATAATAATTTATTCGACAAAACACACATAAGAACAAAAAGCAATAAACACCAGAATAACATGTAGCATTGAAATATTACAAATAAGAAGGTAAGAATATGACCATATATGATATCATAACAATCAGTAATATTCTGTAATACCTCAATAACATTATTTAAATCATTATACAGGACGTTCGGACACATACGAAGCAAATCGGACCTAAAGTAAGGGAAAATATCAAAATCTGATTTTGTTTATACGAGATTGTTTATACTTCTGAATTTATTGGGTTGTATTTATCATCCACATCCATGTTTCCTCAATATTTAATATTATTTCCATCAACCTATAGTTTTTTAAATCCAATTTTACCCCTTGGTGAGTTTTTAGTAAAATATATGAAAGGATTGTTTTGTCGTTTTTAGTACGAGGTACTTTTTGACTTTTCCGGCTAAAGTATGAGAAGAATGTTTTTTTAACTTATACGGCCTTAATAAATTTTTCGAAAAATATTTCCATGAAGCTTCCTTTAGAATTTTTCAAGTTTATTTTTAATAAACTTCTTTTCGTTTAAAATTTTATCGCATGTTAAGAAAGGATAAATGATTTTGAAGTAGAAAGGATATTTTCCTCAAGAATGATGTTCGAGAATTTTATCAAAATTATTTTCCATCTAAGATAATATATGGTTATGTTTCTATCCCTATTTTTACATTTATTTGGTTATGTTTTGATGGTTTTATTTTTATGATGTCCTTTTTATCTTATATGATTTATGTTAAGATGACATGATGTTTAAGAATCCTATTTTTATTACATGGGTTATGATATGATGTATAATTTATGATCTTGTGGCACACAAAATAATGGTATCATTATGAGATGGGTGGGACCTATATATCCCTAAAATTCATTGGGTAAAGATTTATATCTCATGAGATAGACATGGCTGGAACAACAGGTTAATCTGGTTCAGTGAAACATGACTGAAATGATGAGTGAACTTGGTTCTGAAATGGACTTTGTCCTCTAAGATAATCTTGTAAATGAGTCTTGACTAATAAGAAATGATTCTCTATGATTATGTGTGTATGACACAAAATTTCATGTTTTATGTTATGATTATTTGGATTACATTTCACTACTATGATTGATCCCATGTCATGATATTATGATCTCTTTTGCAGGATATGATTGTCAAAATGTTATGTTCTTAAGAATATGATATGATTGATATTTATTTTTTTACCCTTACTGAGAATTTGAGCTCACCCTTTTGTATGTTTTCTTTTCCCCAGTTCTGGAAGAATGGTATTAAGAAGAATATTCTAGAAGGGACTTTATATATTTTGAAATAAATGGGAGACAACGTAGATGATTTATGAACTAGTTATTTATGATTCCCAGTTTCTAAAGACATTATACCTATATGGTCCTTTCATGGTTTTTTTATATGTTGTAATACGTAGGCTTAAATTCTGAAGTAATAATAATGTATGTAAAGTATGGGTCGTTATAATTATGTTGTATTTTTTCATTTACATATTTATAACCAATTGATTAATAATTTAATTGTTATGTGAATAATGTTTTAATAATTTATATTGACACATATATATGATTTTCAATACTTTTTTAGCGAATCTATCCTTCTATATATCTGCAATTTATTTGGAAAATCTAGGTATCCTATGAGATAATATAGAAGGGAATTAATAGTGAAACAAATCAACAATGGGACATTATCAAATATGTTTACTGTAATGAAAAGTGAAAATAACAAGAAAGGCTAGTCAAATAATTTATAATTCAGAATAAAATGATTTTATATTTTTATGATTATGAATGTAGCATATTACTTTTAACAATGATATTATTTGATGTATCATGATTAACTATTGATTATTCAACACTCATGAAACTCATATATATTGTTAGGAAAATGTCTTATTAAATGAGTCATGATTTTTTATCCATGACCCAAAAAGTATGTTTTTTATAATAAATATTCATCTTAACATACTCTTATACATAAATTATGATAGATTTGGGATGTATATTTACATATACAATGTTTTCAATTACTAAAAATCTATGTCCATACAATATTATGTTTCTTTATTCCTTGGTTATGATGAATTTTTTACATAGGATATGTCTATGATGGTATCATTGATAGAAGAACACTGTGGGATTTGTTTGAGATATTTCATGAATTATTATAATTATGTATCATGACTTAAATAACACATTAATTTTTTTCTTGTTCATGTATTAATATGATATTAATTAAATAACCAAAAATTATATAATAGTTTGGTAAATTCTGATCAGGTAATTAATTATTGTATATATGAATGTGATAGTAATTTTTAGTGATTATGATTGGATAAGATTAGTGATACACCTATGAATAAGTTAACATATAGAAAAAATCCATAATTATTATTAAAGTATTTATTTTGATGATTTCTATAGAATAAATCTCATCCTTTATATAATAAGGGAACAATAATATCTATCATTAATGAACCTAGTCAAAAAAACATTGAAAATAATGGTCTAATATTAACTCTATCTTTCCCCACATCATGACATATGTGTGTAATTGTAAATTTTTATGAATTTTTTGGAGGATATACAATGGTCAATTCATATTTACATTATAATATGTTATGATGGAATTGAATATATTTATATTAAAAAGACTAATTGCTATTAACATAGAAAACATAGATTTATACATAGAATATAGTGTGTTTGCAATAAAGTGTCTTCAATTTGGACATATCTTGAACAATTTCTGTTATTAAATATTTTTTACACTAATAATTTATTATTGACACTAACACAATGATTTTCGGTTTTAGTTAGTGGTTAGAAACAAGATAAACCTAGTTAAGCATGGGTTTGAAGGAAAGTGCATTGATTTTCCTAATCAGAAAAATGTGATTTGGTGATGGGGTGAAATCCATCATTAATATTCTCACAAAACATTCTCTCATGATATGAATAATAATTTGATCCATTATGGGTTATGGAATGAAAAAAGGATTGAGTAACCTTCTAAAAAGTAAATTATGTATAAAAATACACCATCCATTAGTGGGTCCTTCTATCACCTTAATGATGATAAATTAATCGGTTCTATTGAAAATATATTTTCTATTTTGTATTGCTCAAGAAAAAAATTATCTCCTTCTTAATAATCATTTGGATAGAGAAAATAATAAATTGTGGTATATTTTCAATAATATGAAGCAAGAATAGGAAATTTAATCCATGATATGGTAAGTGATCATACATTATTTTTTGATATCTATTATCACGAAATTATTGAAACTAAATTTGATAAGGGATTAAATGATGGGATGAAGAAATAATATTTATCTTTTGGTAAATATATGAATATTTCCACTATATTTGAAAGGTATTCCATTAGATTTTTCATCACCAATGAATGCAAAATTAATCATCTCATTAGTTTATTATGTATAATCATCTTAATGGAATTGGAAGGTTGATATTTATATAGATGTGAAGAATTATTTCAACGTTCCCCCAATGTTAAAATGGATATTGGATACACCCATTATCCTCATAATGTCAAGAATAATAGGATAAATAATTAATGTTGATGAAATAATAAAAATAATAAAATATAGACTAAATAATATTAATATTCCTCTATAAAAAATTGTGGAATGAAGTGGAAATATACATAATAGGACAGGTAAATATTTGAGTTCTTGAAATGAAGGACATCTATAAAATAATAATCAATGATATATAGGTGAGTACATTAATACCGAGATGAATTATAATCCAAATTAGCCACCCAAACTAAAATAGTATAATATTAAGGGATGTGGAAATTATTATAATTATTGAACGATTCAAAATATTAGTAGTGATAATAAACATTAGAAATATTATTTAATAAATTATATTGATTAGTCCAACAAAATAAAAAATACTGAAGTTGGTCACACAATTTATCTCATGAAAGGTATAACCATATTTAGATATGGAAAAAATAATGTCCTATTGATTAGTTTTTTACCCAGTCCATTATCTTAGAAGAATTTTCAAATAGAATTACATCACCACTACAATACATAGATATTTATTTATCAGTGTAAAAATATAAGGTTATGAGGAATTTTTCATAGGTATATATTTTACACTTTCATATAATTGTAATGTAATGTTCTTCCTAAAATTGTTCTTAATCTATTTATTATCAATATTTTTGTTATCAGTGGAATAAATAGTATATATATAATGAATATATCATTATACCTGGATTTTGTGCCAGATTTTATATTTTGATTAATCATATGACAACCAATGGGTTTATTGATACACATATACCTATGATAAAATTTACATTATTCTTATGGTCGATTATACAAATCAATGAAGGTTATTTATCTAGAATTTTTATTGAGAAATATAATATTTAATATATTCTAATTGATAAGGAATATATAAATTGATTTCATAATTAGATTTTGACTATTCCCCCAAATCTAGATATCTCGTTACAAATTGATATCATAAATAATATTACCCCTGTTTCAATGTCTCCTTAACGAATGACCCTAACCGAGTTATCATAATAGATGATATAACTAAACAAAATCTATAAATGGGTTTCATAATCCCCTATGTTTCAAAATAGGGGAACCTATCATTTTTTATATGAAGGATGATGAGCTAGATCATTATTTATGTTCTCAAGAACATAACATGACCACTATCATAAATTTGTATCGTATATCTTGCATTTTTCACTTTTTAGAACAAATTAATAAAGATCAATAATTTTCTATGATTTATCTATAATATAAAAATATATCATCAATTATCATTTTGGAAGGGATAATACAACCATGAAATCTTACAAACAATGGTCACTATAAATCTATAGTTATTACATCTGGTCATTCAATTATCCTATTATATTATTGGATCAAATTAATATAGTCTTTAGAGATTACCATTATTAGTTTGTGGTAGTTATTATATATTTTAATCACATATATTCTAAAATAATGCATCAAAATGAAAATTATTTTGAGATTATGCTGAAGAAATTTTGCATAGAAGTTTTTTTTTAAATTTAGAAAGTGTGAATTCATTATATATAAAGTATCTTTGTTGGGTAAAAAAAGGTAATGTTAGGTTATTGTTGAACTCCTCATGTATTAATCATGTTTTAATTATCACAAATCTCGTTACTGTTAACAAATCTTCTTATTATTTACAAATCCCCTTACTAGTTACAAATCTTGTTACTAATTACAAATAGCACTTATATTATCAACCCTATGTATTTATGTTTCATGTTATATCCTATACTTTATAATGGTTAAGCTCAATCCATTTTATTCATATTAATGTTTAAGTCTAATACAGTTATTTGTCTATGTAAAAGACACCATGAAGCTTGACACAGTAAGAAACAGACACCGTGAGAAGAAACACTGAAATGGACACCGTGAAGCCTAAGTCTCAGACACCGTGACCAATGAGACTCCATGATGTTGTAAGATATACACAGTTAGCCAGACACAGTGAGTCACACACAGTGAGTCAGACACCGTGACGCAGACACCATGAGCAACATACCGTGAAGGACATACCGTGAAAGACATACCATGAAGGACATACTGTGAAAGACATACCATGAAGGACACGCCGTGAAGGAGACACTGAAACTGTACCTCATACCTAAGAAAAGGTAATCATTCCTATTTTCATAGCTCAGGGAATATAAGGAAGATTGAGCTGTAGTAGAGATATACGTGCCATAACAACATACATACGCAAGCAAGAAACACGAGTGCATTGTACTGAACCGAAGATAAATCCTCAACACAACTGAAGAACACATTGCAAGATCTTCAATGAACTCTCATGCGTGTAATCCAACTCAACTGAAGAACACATAAAGAATCAAGAGAACATCCTCACTTGTGAAAGACACCAAGATGAACCACGACACTTTGTTTTTCAACAGAAAAATCCGAAAAGGACTCAGAAGCATTTCTGATGAATCCAACAAGTCCAGAGTTGCACTACCAATCACTAGAGATTTTTTAAACTCATTCACAATTAATCATAGTGATTATTTGATTTACATTCGAGCAGTTTGTGTACTCTGTAGATCTTACATACACACACTGAATCCTGTGATGAAATGGAGGATATCACAATCCTCACACCAAAACTCCTTACTCTTTTTTACCCACGACAAATGTGGAAGAGATCCTTGTGTGGCCTGGTCTTTATTTTTGTTTACCACGAAGATATATGGTAGAGGCCCCTACGTGGCTTGGAAAATCTTGTACTATTGTTAACCCCAATCCAGGTTGTCGATCACTTTTATATAAATTGTTTAAGAGGACCAATTCTCAGCTTGAGACTGAACCTCTTGGTTATATCTGCTGTGCATTTTAGTTTATGTTTAAAGTATACAATATCTAATTTATATTCTGATGCTGTTACTTTGAAATAAAAAACTATTTTAATGTTACATTGATAGTTAATCTATCATGTGTTTTTATATTTATTAAAGTATTAGGTTAGCTTCAAAAGTTAGTTAATCTTTAGATTAGTTTAACTGAGAACTAATCAATATTTGAGAACCTAACTGACCCATTACTTTAATAAAAATTCACTACAGATTATCTTGTTATTCAATTTGGGGGATTTTAAAAAAAATATTTTTAACAGAAATTTTTGTTAGAACTCAATTCACCCCCCCCCCCTCTTGAGTTTCCACTCTGACCAACATTTGGTACCAAAGGATTGTTTTTGTTAAAGGATTTTCGAAATACTTTGTTTTTAAATTGTGATTGTAGTTGTATCATTAAAGATCTTAAATTTCTGTTAGTTCTAAATTTTATTTCTTTAAATAACTTTTCTAAAATATAACTATGGACAATAGACTAGAGGGTGTTGCTACCAATAGAACACCTTTCTTCAATGGTACCAACTATGCCCAGTGGAATCATAAGATGAAAATACATTTAGAAAGTATGGGTTTTGATATCTGGACTGTTGTAGAGTCTCAATATAAAATTCCAGAAACTTAAAGAACAACTTGGGATGAACTTACTAAGACAACATAAAATAATAACTGTAAATCTATGAATTCCCTGTGCTGTTCTCTTTGAGATGAAGTGTTTAATAGAATATCTTCTTGGAAAACTGATTATGAAATTTTGGATACTTTGGGTGTTTCCCATGAAGGAACAACCAATGTTAAATAAATGAGATTGAACACTTATACTATTAAATATGCTAATTTTAAAATGAAAACTGATGAACATATTTCTGATATGTATCTCAGGTTCAATGAGATTTTCAATACTATGATCTCCCTTGGAAAGGTTGTTCTAGCAAAGGAAAAATCATGAGAATATTGAGATGTCTGCCAGACCAATGGAGAGGCACTTCTGTTTCAATTAGAGAATCATATGACATTGATGCTCTACATGTCAAAGATCTTATAGGTAAGCATATGATGTATGACGGAGAAATAAAGGTGAATAAGGAAGAAGATGATGAAACTAAAAGAAAATTTCTGGAATTCAAGTCTACTGCTTCAAAGAGCAAAGACAAGGAGAAAATACAAGTACCTACTAAAACCTCAACAAGTGAAAGTTCAGAATCTGATAGTGATGTAGAAATGGCTCAAATAGTGAGGAGTTTTAAGAAATTCTATAGGAAGAATAAATTCTTTAGAAAATCAAACTACCAAGGTAAATATGAAGACAAAGGTCACTGTAAGAAAGATTGGAAGAAAGCTGATAAGAGTGATGAAGCTGTTTTCTATGAATGCAAGAGGAAAGGTCGCATTAAAGCTGACTGCCCAAAATTGAAGTTCATGACGAAACATGACTATAAGGAAAGAAAGTATAAGGAAGAAATGAAATCAACTTGGAGTGATTTAGGAGAAACTTCATGTGACTATGATTCTGCTAATGATAAATATTATCATAAAGAAAACATGTGTTTTATGGTAAACACCTCTAAGGTAACACTGGACCCTCCTGCTTTAAATCCATACTATTCTGGAGTTGATTCTGATTCTGAATCTGAATATGAAAACATGTCTAGTGAAAAACTATTTGAATAATATAATATGCTAGAAGAAACCTGTAATGAACTTAAGGACAAGTATAAAACCTTAAAGAAACAACTTGATTTATCTAGTACTTTTAAGTTTTCCTTTGATATAGAGAAAGAAAAGAATGCTCAAATGTTAAAGGAATATACTGAACTGAAAATGTCTAATGAGCAACTTAGAAAAGGCTTAGAAAAGTCCACAAATGGAAAATAAACTCTAACTCAAATGATAGGAATGCATGTGGCACCAAAGTACACTACTGGAATAGGTTACCACCCTAGAAAAAGATAGTTCACTTAAACAACATTTATTCCTAAATCTGGATAGAATACTGCTAGTTCAAGTTCATTAAATTCATATGCTTCAACTAGTTATTCACATGGTTATAGATCAAAAAGATTTTATCCTTCAAAATCTTTTGATTCTGTAATATATATGAGACCCATAAGACAAATTTGGGTACCAAAATCTTTGATTGCTAACCTTTCTGGACCCAAGAGAATTTGGGTACCAAAAACATTCTCTGTTTAAAACTATTTTTTAGGAAACCTGTTTGAAGAGATCCCATAATAAGATATGGTACTTGTATAGTGGATGTTCAAGGCATATTTCTGGGGATTATTCATGCTACAAGAGCTTAAAAAAGGTTGAT
Source organism: Viscum album (assembly GCA_963277665.1). NCBI lineage: Eukaryota > Viridiplantae > Streptophyta > Magnoliopsida > Santalales > Viscaceae > Viscum > Viscum album. Next base: position 77,619,957 of record OY728152.1, on the reverse strand, counting down.
GGGGGCCATGTGACCATTGGGGATAATTCTAAAGGAACGATCATCGACCTAGGCCAAATTGGTAACACTAACTCAGTTTTAATTTATAATGTTTTATTTGTTGATGGATTGAAATATAATCTATTAAGTATTTCTTAATTATTTGTTGATGGCTTTAATTTTATGTTTGAAAATAATTCTTGTAATGTTTTTAATTCTAATAATGTTTTAGTATTTTCTGCATTGAGAAATGAAAATGTTTATGCAGTAGATTTGAGTTCTTTATCTAAACAGAACATTACTTGTTTAAAAGTTATTCATAAAAAATATTGGCTTTGGAATAGAGGATTAGGACATTGTAATATAAATTCACTTAGAAAACTGACTAGGAAGAACTTAGTTAGAGACTTACCCAAACTTGAGTATCCAAATTAAAAAGTTTGTAATCTCTGTCAAAAGTGAAAGCAACACAAAATCTCTTCTAAACCAAAGAAAGAAGTTTCAACTTCTCAACCTCTTGAGTTGGTTCACATGGACTTGTTTGGCCCTTCTAGAGTTTCTAGTTTAATTGGGAGGCACAATGTCTATATCTTAATAGATGACTTTTCTAGATATACTTGGGTATACTTCTTAGCTAACAAAAGTGAAGCTTGTTCTTACTTTATTAAATACTCCATGTCTGTAGAAAACCATAGTGGACTTATGATTAAGAACCTAAGAAGTGATCATTGCATTGAATTTTAAAATCATTAGTCTGAATCCTTTTGTTCACAAGATGGCTATACTCATAATTTCTTTTCCCCTAGGACACCTCAGCAGAATGGTGTAGTAGAAAGAAGAAATATAACCCTTCAATCAATTGCTCGAACTATGCTTAATGAGTATCACCAACCTATTTAATTTTGGGCTGAAGATGTAAATATAGCTTGGAATATCATCAACAGAGTCTTATTCAGACTTTTTCTCAAAAAGACCCCGTTTGAACTGTGGAACAATAGGAAACCTATAGTTAGATACCTTAGAGTCTTTGGTTGCAATGTATTTATTCTTAATACCAAGGATAATATGGGCAAGTTTGCTTCTAAGAGTGATGAAGGAATATTTTTTGGATATTATTTAACTAGGAAATCCTATAGAGTCTTTAACAAGATATCCATGTGTGTGGAAGAATCTGTTCACATCAAATTTGAGGAAACTGATCCACAAGAACCTAATATTTCTCTTGAAAATCTTGTTGAAGATTTGTTTATTCTGAACCTTAATGATAAATTCAATGAACATGCTGTAAAGGCAACCAGTTCTGGAAATATTTCGGAATATGCACCTAATGAACCCGAACCTAGATAAGAACCTGAAATTTCTTGTCCTACCTTTACTAGTTCAACTCGGATTCTAATCAATCATCCTTTAGATGCTGTTGTAGGAAGTCTGGATAGAGGGAAACTGTCATGACATGACCCATACCAGGGCTCGAACCGAAACTACCCCAATCTCGCCTCCATAGGCCAGGGGCTGGCGACTAGCGCCAAATGCACAAAAAACTTTGGGAGGCCTTTTCCTAAGAACATGTACACACACACACATTGTTAACTCAATGCAAAAGTGAAGATAAAAAGAAGAAAGCATGGTTCTACACTACTATAAAAAGAGAACCAAAAAAAATGCATCGACCTCTAATAGTACAAGTACCAGAAATGTAAAGCAGTAAGGAAACGGGGAAAAAATACACACCCAACTATTAAAAGTGCCACAACCCAGCAGTAGGTGAAAATGTAAAATAGCTGGAAGAGTCCCATTGATGAATCCCAAGCTACAACCACCGCATGCGGTCCAAGAACCCCGTATCCCGAAGCTTCTCGGATATCATGATCAACCTGTCTATCGTCTGCTAGGGCAAGCCACGTGCGGGAAAACCCCAAGAAGGGGTGAGTATAAGAATACTTAGTAGGATGCCCCGAAGTCTTGAGGGAGAAACAAGAGATTTACTGAAGAGGATAGCAGTAAGAGAGAACATGGTACAACAAGAGTGAACAAAAAGAGTATAGCTCTACCCAATAATAGATATGATCGCTCAAAGAAACCCAAATGATAGAGTAATGGGATCTTCATCTCAATCCTCACACCAGGAATATGACCATACATATACCCTGGGCCACCAGATATACTCGTAACAAAGACCTATAGTCTAGAGACAAGTTACCCAACTTCAAACCCACACTAGGGATCCAGTTCGAAGATTTCCACGATGTACTCATAATAGGGAGAACACACTCCTAGGTCTGAAGAGGGAGACACAAAGCACTCGTTCTGGGATTACTCACTCCACATGTGATTAAGAGTACGATGTTCAAATGAGGATCACAACCAATAGCTACGGGGTGATTCCAACAACTAAGTTTAAACTAATCCGCTAAGCAGAGGATCAACGCCTGGGTAAAGATGGTCATGTCAATACCAAGAACACTACCTAGGGTACCAGAATGGAATAGAGGATCCGGATTCAAGTCTCAAAGAGGGGATTCTAACAACTCTATTCAAGAAGTCCTGCAGAAGGGATCATACTCATGTAAATAGGAAATGATACTAAAATCCTTCAGGGGAAAGACCAAGGGTACGAACCCTAAGAAAGCTAGTCTAAGTCACATAATACAAATGGCTCAATCCATGTAAAACAATTTACACGGCGTGTATTAGGATCACATGCCGTGTTCCTTGACTCCAGGTACTGCACGTGTAATCGGAACACAAGGTGACCCATGCAACCGTCCTGGTCTGGATCTGCGGTGGAGTATCGACTCCAAAATAGGAAAACCATCTTAGAGGAAAATGGACCCACACTCATGAGGTGGGGAGTCCCATATCTACTGGAGAACAGGAGTAAGGAATACTCATGCCTTGAGTCATCAAGGGAGTAGTCATCCTAGCTGTCACTAAAAGAAACACCCTGGTTCTATTCATCAGGTTATCGGTCATACCTCAACCACTAAAAAGTTCCACAAGGGAGAATCCTGAAGGACCGCCTTGTCATAAAGGTTTCAACACGATAGACAGTGCGTCAATCAGACACCTTGTCTTTAAGATATATGCATTTTATTACCGAGGGCCCAGTTGGATTCATGCTCGATCCAACCCGGTCATACTTCAAATGACACCAGTTAACCAAACAGGTCACACCATTGCGATCCTTATGGAAAAACACACGAGACGGACTACCCATTGGTCCAAAATGGATAACTGGTGAAAAATTTGAATTTCAGCCCAACCCATGCGAACCGGGCCTTGTGGGGACCATGCCTCTACCTCGACATAAATAGCCAAAATTTTTCTTGAAACATCCGTCTTAATTGCAGGGTCACAGCATCATAGACGGTTCGTCATTCTGACACCGAATGAGGGAGATATGTCAGTTTCAATATCCCATTATAATATTATTATTATTATTATTATTCAGTGTTTTGTACACCTGAACCATGAACCAGAATTTAGAATCCAACATTATACTTGAATCGACCATATTAATGACAGGATAACATCGCCGCTGACGACAAGCCAATCAGGCGTCGCAGGAATGAGTTATGGTGGGTCGAAGACTTAATAATATTATTAAATCTATTATTTTCCGAGTGCTTCGGGTACCTGATCCAAAAAGCAGAAAAATATATACAATATTGGACTCATAAATTCCATCTCAAAGTTAGGGTCACACTGCCACTGATGGTTCATGAAACCAAGGTCACACGGATAAGTTACGGACAGAATAGTTTTTTTGTCAACTAAATTAATAATAACAATATTTTATTATTATTATTAATTGTTTTGTTTATTTAAATCTTTCCTTAACTCCAAAAAAACAATCAATGATAAAATTCTTCTTTTTCACCGGACTCAATCACCAATTCTTATTCTTCTTTTTGTTCCTTTTTATTTTATTTCTCAAATAACTTTATCTCTCAAAACTTATTATTTTTTCACGATTTCCCCCCTACAACCCTAGCGGCCAGCACTTCAATCACGCACCACCCATATTTTTCAGTTATTTGAATTAAAACATAATTATGATATTTTATTTTTATCTCTCCAATCTCTTCTTCCCCAAAACTCCCGCATCAACAGGTGACCCCGAGTCGCCGGCTCGGTCTGCCCGCTAGACCCTGCTCCAGCCGGTGCCCTTCAACACTAGACTACCGCAGCTCCTACCGGCCTCCACCTCCAGGCACTGCTCCTTTGGCCACCGTCTAGATGAAGCCACACAGCCAGCCCCGCATGTTAGGTCGCCCGCTCTGCCTACTCACGCCTCCTCGGACCACCTCACACACCGTCAGACCGCCTCCGCCATTCCATCCAGTCCTCCACATCTTCATTCTAACCCAAAATTTTATGACGATCACAGATTATTGATCCTCGGATAGAGATCTCTGCGTCCACATGTCATGCTCAACGAAACATCGATGATTTGAGGCGCTTAATTATTTGGCGCGAACAAACGCATGGAGAATGTGCGAAGAATGAAATAAAAAAAGGGCCATGGACAATGTCCAGATTGATGGCCATGTTTGTTTGGCCATCATCTTTGATAATCAAGAACACAACTAATTGGAAAATAAATTTTTATCACACATCATGATTTTCAATCTCAAGATAAACAAGAGGAAATAATTTGTTCAACCCATTGTTTTTTGATCCGCGAATTAATTCATTTAAATCACGTTCATCATAAAAATTCAACCGGGTAAAGAATTCACAATGATAAATCCTACCACAGGTTTGGATCGATCGTTGGAGAAGATCGCATTCATTATGATCCATTAACCGTTGACGAGGATCGCACTTGCACAATGATGAGAAGAAGATGTTGCATTCATCGCTCTTCAATTCGCATAGATCCAAGACTTCATCTTAGTTCGTCAACGGAGAGGAGAGGAGAGGAGATGAGGGGAGGGATTACTGTGGTTGGTCAAAATGAATTATGAGGCCAACCCCCTCAAAACAAAGAATTTATGACCACTCTCTATGTGAAAATAAATAAACTAAATAACTAAATAAACAATTATTTAATTATTTAATTATTTTCCCGTGATGGCGCATATGTCAAACACCCGATACGGACAAAGGTTATACCTTTCTTAGGGTAAAATCTACGTTCTGAACTCATCGGTGGTCTCATATTTTTTATCCGAGTTCCTGTTTGAGAGATATTCAGGCTTAAGATATTAAATGAATAAATTAATTTTTTAATTTATCCATTTAATACACCACCAACGAGTGAGGGGTCTGAAAATCCTGCGCTGACTTATTTTATGTCGCGCCAAGGGGTAACACCACATTTCGAACCCAACCGCGGTCTTAGATTTATGATATAATCAACCATTTAAGAGATATCCCATTTTCTTTATTCAACTACACATGCGTAATATAAAAACACTTAAAAATTTTATAAAATTAATTTCGGGCACACCGGGTCTCGGAATTGCATGCCGTCTCATCCCCCAGCTCTGGAAATATTCATAGAAATATTTCAAAGTCTAATTAGGCCAATGATCGGGTCTATAAATTATTCCCTCCTTCATAATTTTCATCCTCAAAAAGCAAAACCAGGGAAACCACTCGGGATTTCAAGCCCACACTTAGCGCTCCTTCTCCTGGAGAAACCTGTACGTTTCTGTGCTTCCAAAGAATGTGGACCAAAGGGGTAGTCCACCCTCATAAGGATTTCTTGAGTTGATGAAATGTGTAGGAACACACATGTATCTCCTTAGTTGCGACACATGTAAGGCGTCGCGTACCCACTCCAACTATTTGGGATAAGGCAAGGCGATGTGCAACATTGTCATCTCCTTCCACAGTCTCAAACGACTTGATAGAACTCGGGGGAAAGTTTGCCTCCCCGACCGAACCTCTACATCACTTGTCACAACTAGAATCACTATTTTTCACTAGGACAAAGTATTGTGATTAACGCCTTGAGAATATTTATATGGTGAAACACCTAAGGATATCTAGTCACATAGGATTTCACAGTCAATGAATCACAACTAAGGCTCTCTTACATGCTCGAGAAGCTAAGGAGTCAACACCATCGACTGAAGAAAATTTGTACCCTCCTATTCCACTAGGGCCGGATGTAGGGAAGTTAACTGCTCTAAAACTGCCCACACTAGGTGACTCTGGGACATCCCACACTTCTCGCTATGGAAATCTGCTAGGCAACCACACCTTGAGTGCACAAGTCCGAGAGATTCTTCCACTGTGCTTTTGTTGCGCTGCCTGGGTCCCATATGACCACATGACTCTGACTGGTCATGATAAGATCTTGGATGTTGAGATCTCATCGTCGGACGTCTTCAACCTGTAGTAGACGTCTCACCTCTATTTCGCTCACTATCAGAACCAGTTGTATGGCGTGGAAAGAAGATTTATACCACCAGTTCCCACTATCGCACCTTGACATAAGTGGGGACGAACAAGGGCATTATAATAACATATATCTCTCTACAGATTCCCCACTTGAATGTTTGTTCATGGAAACTATCATTATAGACCAACGAACCACCGACTCTAGACAATCCTCTATAGTTCGAGGGCATGGCTTACTGCAGAACTTGAGTCGTCATTGGTACTGGAACTCACAAAGTGTGCCCCACCTGCACACATACTCAGCCTACTCAGTTGGGGTTGTCTTCTTCAAAATAGGTAGGGGTGCTATTTCCTGCCAACCAATAGAATGGGGTTCACATGATGGGTCCTGAACTGAGCTCTCATTGCGCACAGAACCATAGCTAGTATCCTAGATGGCTATCATCGCGGAGACATCCTGAATGTTATCAATGGGTACTGTGGTTGGATGAGCATATCTACATATATCAACAATGATGGGGAGTTGAATTGAGAAGGACAATCAAAGACTCAATCCAATATGATGCATGTACCATTGTTCACTTAAATAGGTGTCTCAGGGTGCCGATTCGACAAGCAGGTAATGAGGGTCTTGGTGAATGGATATGTCGGCCGCCCACACCATCACTGGACTCCCTGGACTGAGAGCCACTCTCGAGACACATCAACACTATTTTCCTAAACCCAACCAAGGTCATTTTAGGGAAACGTCCAAACAACGTCCCAAGGGTCGAACCACCTTTGATACCACAATGTCACGACCCGACCCATACTAGGGCTCGAACCACAACTACCCCATGCCCACCTCCATAGGCCAGGGGATGGAGACTAGTTCCGAAGGCATAAAAACTCAGGGAGTCCATTGCCTAAGTACCTGTACACAAACACACACAACTAACTCAGTGAAAAAAGTGCAGAGAAAAAGAAGAAAGCAAGGTTGAACACTACTATAAAAAGAGAACCAAACAAAAAATGCATCGACCTATAATAGTACAAGTACAATAAAAGTAAAGATGAAAGGGAAAGGGTCAAAAATACACTCCCAACTAGAAAAGTTCCACAACTCGGCAACAGGTGAAAAGGTAAAATAGTTGGAAGAGTCCCACTCCTAAATCCCAATCTATGACCACCGCACGTGGTCCAAGCACCCTGTATCCCGAAGCTCCTTTGATGTCACGGTTAACCTGTCCGTCTTCTACAAGGGCACGCCATGTGCGGGAAAAGCCTAAGTAGGGGTGAGTATAAGAATACTCAGTAGGATGCCCCAAATGCTAAAGGGAGCAACAAGAGATGTACTGAAGAGGAGAGCAGTAAGAGATAACAAGGGAGGACAAGAGTCAATAAAAAGAGTACATCTCCACCAAATAATAGATATGATCGCTCAAAGAATCCCAAACGATAGAGTAAGGGGATCTCCATCTCACAACTCACACTAGGTATATGCCCATACATATACCCAAGGAAACCAGATTTACTCGTAACACAGACCTATAGTCTAAGGACAAGTTACACAACTACAAACCCATGCTAGGGATCCAGTTCGATGATTCCACGAAGTACTCGTAACAAGGAGACCACACTCGTAGGTCAGAAGAGGGAGACCCAAATAACTCTTTCTAGGAGAAATCACTCAACAAGTGCTTAAGAATATGATGTTCAGATGAGAATCACAACCAATAGGTACGGGGTGATTCCTACCACTCTGTCTAAACTAATCCGCTTAGCATAGGATCGGTGCCTGGGTAACGTTGGTCACATCGATACTAAGAAATCTACCTAGGGTACCAGGAAGGAATAGAGGACCCAGCTCCCTGTATCCCAAAGGGGATTCCAACAACTCTATTTAGGAAGTCCTGCTGAAGGGATCATACTCCTGCACAACGGAAATGATACCAAAAACCTCCAGGGGAAAGACCAAGTGTACGAACCCTAAGAAAGCTAGTCCAAGTCACATAAGACAAATGGCTCAAGCCATGTAAAACAAGTTACACGTCTTGTATAAGGATCAGATGTCGTGTTCCTTGACTACGGGTACTGCTCGTGTAATCGGAACACAAGGTGACCCCTGCAACCAGCCTGGTCTAGCCATGCGGTGGAGTATCGACTCCAATGATAGGGAAACCATCTCAGAGGAAAAAGAACCTGAACTCATGTGGTGGGGAGTCCCGTCTCTTCTGGATTAGAGGAATAAGGAATACTCGCGTATTGAGTCATCAAGGTAGTAGTCATAATAGATATCACTAAAAACGCCTTAATTCTACTCATCAGGTTATCGGTCATACCTCAACCACCAGGAATTTACACAAGGGAGCAGCCCGAAGGACCGCCATGTCATAATGGTTCCAACACGACAGATGGTGCGTCAATCAGACGCCATATTTTTAAGTTATATGCATTTTATTTCCGAGGGCCCGATTGGATTCATGCTCGATCCAACCCGGTAGTACTTCAAACGACACCTGTTAACCAAACAGGTCACACCATTGTGATCCTTATGGAAAAACACATGATATGGACTACCCATTGGTCCAAAACAGATAGCTGGTGAAGAAGTTGCATTTCACCGAAACACGCACAAACTGAGCCTCGTGGGGCTGCGCCTCGACCTCGACTTAAATATCCAAAATTGGTCTTGAACCATCCGTCTTAATTCCAGGTTGGCAGCGTCGTAGACGGTTCATCATTCTGACACTGTATGAGGGAGATATGTCAGATTCAAGATCCCATAATAATAATAATAAAAATATTGTTCAGTGTTTCATGGACCCGAGCCACGAACCAGAATTTAGTATCCAACATTAGACATAAATCGACCGTATTAATGACAGGATTACATCGCCACTAATGGGAGCCCAATCGGGTGTCACACTCAATAGTTATGGTGGGTTGAAGATTTAATAATAATATTAAATCTATTATTTTCCGAGCGCTTCAGGTACCAGATCCAAAAACCCAAAAAAGATATCCAATATTGGACTCATAAATTCCATCTCGAAGTCAGGGTCGCATTTCTGCGGACGGTTCTTAAAACTGAGGTCGCACAGATAAGTTACGGACATAGTAGTGTATTATCAAAAAAATTAATAATAAAAATATTTTTTTATTATTATTAATTGTTTGTTTATTTAAATCTTTCCATAAATCCAAAAAAACAATCAACGCTCAAATTCATCTTTTGCGCCGTACTCAATCACCAACGATTATTATTCTGTTTGTTCATTTTTATTTTATTTCTCAAATATATTTATCCCTCTAAACTTCTTATTTTTTCACGATTTCAACCCTGGAAACCTAGCGGCCAGCACATCAATCACGCACCGCCCATAATTTTCATTTATTTGAATTAAAACATCTTTATGATATTTCATTTTTATCTCTCCAATCTCTTCTTCCCCAAAACTCCTGCGTCAACAGGGGACCCCGGGTCGCCTCCTCGGTCACCCCGCTATACCCTGCTTCAGCCGGTGCCCTGCAACACTGGACTATTGCAGCTCCCGCCGGCCTCCGGCTCCTGGCCCAGCTCTGTCAGCCACCGTCCAGCAAAAGCTTCACACCTAGCCTCGCATGCCAGGCCGCCCGCTCTGCCTGCTCATGCCTCCTCGGACCACCTCGCGCTCCGTCAGACCGACTTCGCCATGCCATCCAGTCCGCTTCATCTTCGTTCTAACCCCAAAATTTATGACGATCGCAGATTATTGATCCTCAAATCGAGATCTCCATGTCTGTCACGCTCAATGAAACATAGGTGTTTTGCCTTGCTAAATTATTTGGTGCGAACAAACATGCAGAGAATGTGGGAAGAATGAAATAAAAAAGGACTATGGACAATGGTCGGATTAATGGCCATGTTTGTTTTGCCTTTATCATTGAGAATCAAGAACACAACTAATTGGAAAATAAATATTTATCACACTTCATGATTTTGAATCTCAAGATAAATGAGAAGAAATAATTTATTCAACTCATTATTTTTTGATCCACGAATTAATTCATTTAATTTGCGTTTGTTATGAAAATTCAACTGGGTAAGGAATTCAAAAAGATAAATCCTACCTCAAGTTTGGATCGACCTTTTGAGAAGATCTCATTTATCATGATTCGTTCGCCGTTGATGGGGATCACACTTGCACAATGATGAGAAGAAGATGTTGTGTTCATCGCTCTTCGATTCCCAGGGATCCTAGACATCATTGTCGTTCGTCAACAGAGAGGAGAGGAGAGAAGAGGAGGGGAGGGATTACTGTGGTTGGCCAAAATGAATTATGAGGGCAACCCCCTTTAAACAAAGAATTTATAACCTCTCACTAGGTTAAAAGAAATAAATTAAATAACTAAATAAACAATTATTTAATTATTTAATTATTCTCCCGTGATGGCGCATATGTTAAACACCAGATGCGGACAAAGGTTATACCTCTCTTAGGGTAAAACCTACGTTCCGAACTCATCGGTGGTCTCATATTTTTCATCTGAGTCCCTGTTTGAGAGATATTTGGGCTTAAGATATTAAATGAATAAATTAATTTTATAAATTTTAAATTTTAATACACCGCCAACAAGCGAGGGGTCCGAACATCCCGCGCCGACTTATTTTATGTCGCGCCTAGGGGTAACACCACATTTCGGATGCAACCGCTATCTCGGATTTCTAATCTGATCAAACGTTTAAGAGATATCCCATTTTCTTTAGTAAACTATGCGTGCGTAATATAAAAACAGTTAACATTTTTATAAAATTAATTCCAGGGACACCGGGCCTCGGAATTGCACGCCGTCCCAGCCCCCAGCTCTAGAAATATTCTTAGAAATATTTTAGTGTCTTATTAGGCCAAAACAGGGTCTCTACAGATACAGACTAGAGCTTCTCTTAGAAATCAGGTTGAACATCAAGCCTTCCTATCACAACTTGAACCTAAAAACATTAATGATGTTATTAATGATGAATGTTGGGTAATTTCTATGCAGGAAGAGCTCAATTAGTTTGAAAGAAATAAATTTTGGAAACTTGTTGAAAGACCTATGTAAACATTCACCATAGGCACTAAATGGGTGTTTAGAAGTAAAGTAGATGAAGCTGGAAACATAGTTAGAAACAAGGCTAGGTTAGTTTCACAAGGCAATTGTCAAAAAGAAGGAATTGACTATGAGGAGACTTTTGCTCCAGTAGAAAGACATTAAGCCATTAGAATTCTTCTTGCTTATATTGCACATCTGAATTTCAAACTATATCAAATGGATGTCAAGAGTGTATTCTTAAATGGGTATATAGATGAGGATGTTTTTGTTGAACAACAACCTAGATTTACAAACCCTCATTTTCCAAATCATATTTTCAAATTATCAAAAGATTTATATGGTTTAATGCATGCTCCAAGATCATGGTATGATAGATTAAGTACTTTTCTAATTTCCAAAAGGTTTTACAAAAGGAATAGTTGATCCTACTCTCTTCATAAAACGAATTTCTAAAGATGTTTTATTTGTTCAAATTTATGTAGATTATTTTATTTTTGGATCATCAAAAAATTCACAATGTACTGATTTTTTCTGAAATGATGCAAAACGAATTTGAAATGAGTTTAATGGGTGAACAAAAATTATTTCATGGATTTAAAATATTTCAAAATAATGTTGGAATTATTTTAACTCAACGTATATATACTAGAGATGTTTTAAAACGTTTTGGATTGGATAACACAAAAAGTAGTGACACTCCCATGAGTACCACCTGTATGTTGGATCTTGATTAAGATGGTAAATCAGTTGATCAAAACACATATAGAGGAATGATTGTAAGTATACACTACTTGACTTCTAGTCATCCTAATATTATGTATAGTGTGTGTATGTGTGCTCATTTTCAAGAAAATCCTAAAGAATCACATTTAAAAGTTGTAAAAATAATTATAAAATATCTCAAGAATACACCCAATCTAAGACTGTTCTATCCAAAAGGACAATCATTTGAACTAGTTAGTTATTCTGATGCTGATTTTGCAGGCTGTAAGTTAGATAGAAAAAGAACCTATGGAACATTTCACTTTTTAGGCAAGCCAATAGTATCATGGTGTAGTAAGAAACATTTTTTTTTGCATTATCTACTGCAGAAGCTGAATACATAGCTGCTGGCAGTTATTGTGCACAAATTTTGTGGATGAAACCAACATTACTAGACTATGGATACCAATTCAGACATGTACCAATAAATTGTGACAACACAAGTGCTATTTATATTTCAAATAATCCTATTTCACATTATAGGAAAAAAGCATATTGAGGTAAGACATCACTTTTTGAGGGATCATTATCAAAAGTGTGATATCACTTTAGAATTCATTGGTAGTGAATATCAACTTGCTGATATATTCACTAAACCATTAAATTATGAGAGATTAGACTACATCATACATGATCTTGGTATGATTAATCATAAATAGATATCTTACCGGTATTACTGTTTAATGTTTTTCTATATTTTACTTTACGGTTTCATGCTCACTATTTCTCAGTTACTGTTTCATGATTACGGTCTCACAGTTAACACTTTGTGTTCACGGTCTGTAACTGTCTCACCTTGACTATACATAATAGTCATTGTCTCACCATGACGACCACTAACTGTATCACCGTGACGACTGCTTTTAATAACAACTTAATGCAAACTCACGGTCTCACCATGAAGATTATTTATGAATTTATTTTAATCTGCATCGTAGTAATTTGTATTTCACCGCTATTTACTGTCACGACCCATCCTCGGGGCCCGTGCCGTGACTACCCCAAGCCCGCCTTCCATAGGCCAGAGGCTGGTGACTAGAACCAAGGCGTAATTACCGATAAAAGGGACGGAATTTCCTTTGTAAAGTAAACCAATACCAGAGAGCAAGAAAGCAGTAGAAGTAAACACTATGTAAAAACTGTGTACAAAGTAAGTGCGGAAAAGTAAGTGGGCCAGAATACAAACCCAAACTGAAAGTAAAGTACAATGGAAAAAGGGATTACAAAAACTATAATGTAAATCCATAGCATAGAGCCGTCCATTGGAAGACCCACCTGAAGGGTGAGTATAGATAGCCTCCACAGCTCCTCGGGTCCAGCCGTCCGCTCCGAGTACGCCCTGCCCAGTGATCCACCTCCAGGTACCGACTTGCTCCTCGTGCCTCAAACACGATCAGTGTTGTCCATCGTTTGCAACCAACACAACGTAGTGCGGGCATAGCTCGTGCATAAGTGAGTATAAGCTACTCATTAGGGACCCCGAGACCCCCGAAGGTCTCCCAGAATCCACAAAGGATAATCCACAAAGGAAAGATACAATCATGAAGTAACATCCCACACTACTTAGGTATATGACCATACATATATCTAAGTTATCAGTTCCAGTTCGGCCCAACAACCGAGCCCAAGTTCGATCACATACACATAGGATACCACAACACAATCCACATAGGAAAGAAAATCAAGGTTCATCTCACATAGGTATACCTCTTCGTAAGAAGATAGAGATGATCAGATGTAGCCACTGATTCATCTAAGCTGTCGGACCCACACAGGATCGATAGGTACTAACCCCCGCAATGACCCACACAGAATCGATAGGTACTAACCCCTGCAATGACCCTCAAAGGATCGATAGGTACTAACCCCTACAATGACCCACACAGGATCGGAACCACATAGGATCTGTAGGCGCTGGCCCACATAGGACCGCTGAGCGCTGACCCACATAGGATCTGACCCACACAGGATCAGTAGCACTGATCCACGTAGGATCACTGAGTGTTGTAGTCGTCGCCGTCGAATCCACGGAAGATTTCTATACAGTAGTCACTGTCGTCGTAGTCATAGCCAGCTCTAGGGTTCCCGCACACAACAAGCTCGTTCGTGAGGGTCCCCTCCATGAGCCGAGAGGCTAATACATCAACTGACACATAGTCCAGAGTTGATGTATCCAAAAGTACCGTATCGTCAACAGGAACTCAACATCACAGACAACGCGTGAATCAGACGCCCGGTCTGAGAGTTATTGGCTTTTTCGTCCCAGGGGTCCGGTTGATTTTTATGTCAAAACTAACCGTACCGTACTCCAACTGCGTCCAAACATCGAGCGGAGTAAGCCAAAAGGCCCGTCTCACTAAGAGTAATCTATCAAAGTCGATGGCACGTCTATCGGATGTCCGGAGCTCAAGTTATAAGCGTTTCCGCTCTAAGGGCCCGATTGGTTTTGTGTACGAACCAACCCAGCCGAACCCAAAGTTTTTCGAAACCTTGAAAATAATATACCAAAACGAAAATCTTAATCCAAGGATCGCATTGCAGCTGACGGTGCGTCTATCGGAGGACCCCAGCCCATGTTATGGGCAAAATACCATGAGAGGTCCGGTAATAGGGGGTTAGGGCCCGGTCCTTCCCTGCCCGGTACCCCCTGGGTCGGCCCAAACTGGGTTCGGCCCGCTTGGGAGCGGCCCGACCCGGTGGCCCGGCCGGGCGGTCTGGCCCGATGGCCCGGCTTGGCGGCCCGACCCGATGGCCCGTCGTCAGAGGTCGGCATTCTTAGCGTTCTTCGCTTTCTTCGCGTTGTTCGCGTTCTTCATCGAGGAGGAAGAACTTCAAGATCTTGAGCAAATTCTCCCAAACCTCTCACAACCCAACAACCCTTAATAAAATAAGAGGTGTCTTATTTCATTTCTCAAACCATGCGTTTTATAATTCAAAAAAAAATAAATCAATTAATTGCAACGCTTAAAGCACCAAATTAAATGAGGCGTTTCATAAACAGAAAAACGCAAGGGTTGACATCCACTTAATAGGGGTGCGGGTGCGTTACCTTAATAAAGGAGGGGTTTGAGGATGAAAAGAAATGGTGGGGATCGTGTGGGTCCCACCTCATAATTATCCTACCTAGTCGGTAGGATATTGTGGGTCCCCCTTCATCCCATTAGCTTAGGTTAAACAAAAATAAAATAAAATTGGTTTCACCACTTTTATTTTATTCCTTTACTTAACCCCAAAATTTAAAAATCCCACCCGAGAAAACGCAACTCCGGAAAAGGTGTTTCAATGCAATTATTGGCGTTGTGATTCCATTGGTGCCCTCAAAATTCGATTCTTGGCACCGGTTCAAAAGTTAGAAAAACCCACTCATTCATTCACTGAACGTACCCGAGCTAATATTCAGAAAATGATTCCTGGAACACCGGGCCTCGGAATCAGGTGCCATCAGAAACTGTGTTCTTTTAAAATCCTAAAGAAAATTAAGAAAAAAAATCTCCCATGAATTTTATGGGTCATTACATTACTCCCACCTCAGGGCTTTATGTCCCCGTAAAGATACATCATAAACTAGGGAAACAAATGTGGGTACTGATCACGCATCTGAGCCTCCTGCTCCCAAGTTCTCTCCTAGAGGTTCCTGTGCTGCCATCTGATGCGCACTAGAGGAATCGACCGTCCTCGTAGGACCCGCTCCTGTCAATCCTCAATCTCCATTGGGACCTCCGCAAAAGTCGCTCCATCATCAACGTCCAGCTCTCCATGGTCAATGATATCCGCCGGGTCATGCACGTATCTCCTCAGCTGGGATATGTGGAAGACGTTGTGCACTCGATGCAACTCAGGTGGTAGAGCCAGGAGATAAGCCACAATGCCAATCTTGCTGAGGACTTGGAATTGTCTGATGAAGTGTGGAGACAACTTGCCGCCTCGGCCAAATCTCTGTAATCCAGGTCGAGGTGATACCCACAAGAAGATGTGGTCGCCATCCTCGAACTCTAGTGGCCTCTGCTTCATGTCAGCATAAGACTTCTGCAGGCTCTGATCTGTCCTCATCCGCTCCTGGATGACCTGGACCTTCTCTGTTAGGGCCTAGACCATCTCCGGTCCCACGAGTGCTGACTCCCCAGGGTCTGTCCAGCCCAGTGGAGATCTGCAAGGTCGGAAATACAACACCTCCTATGGTGCCATCCCAATGGTGGAGTGGTAGCTGTTGTTGTACGCGAACTCCTCCAAGGGTAGGTGGTCCTCCCAGCTGCGACCAAAGTCGAGGACACATGCGCGGAGCATGTCCTCGAGAGTCTGAATGGTCCTCTCCGTCTGACCATCCGTCTGAGGGTGAAAGGCGGTGCTCCGGCGTAGCTGCGTCCCGAATGCCTCCTGCAACCCCTTCCAAAGCCGGGATGTAAAGCGAGCATCTCGATCGGAGATGATAGATGATGGAACACCATGAATCCATACAATTTCCTGAAGGTAGAGACGTCCCATGCTCTCCACTGAGCCCTGCTCTCTGATGGGTATGAAATGAGAAGACTTGGTGAGTCGGTCGACAATCACCCAAATGGAGTCATGACCGCTGGAAGTGCATGGAAGTCCAGTCACGAAGTCCATAGATATCCCGTCCCACTTCCACTCTGGGACATCCAAGGGCTGCACCAAGCCTGCTGGTACCTGGTGCTCTGCCTTCACCTGCTGGTAGGTGAGGCATCGAGAAATGAACTCTGCCACAGCCTTCTTCATGCCTGGCCACCAGAGCTGTCTTCTGAGATCCTGGTACATCTTCGCCACTCCAGGATGTACCGCCAAAGGGGAAGTGTGAATCTCTCTCAGCATATCCTCCCGTAAAGCAACTGGTACCATGTTACGTCCTCTGAAATGGACGTCGTGCTCTCCCCCTAAAGAGAATCCATCAGGTGCCTGTCCTGAGGATATCTACGCATGTCGCGTCTCACAGTCGGCGTCCCCATGTTGTGCCTCTCTGACCCGCTGCAGTAGTGGAGGAGTGACTGTGAGTGAATGAAGAAATGATACTCCATCTCTATCCATGAAAGATATCTAAAAGGTGGCTAGCTGCTCTGTCGCCTCCCCATGTAGCTGAATGCCCGTCCTCCTGTTTAGAGCATCGGCTACCACGTTCACCTTTCCAGGAGTATAGACTATCCCAAAGTCAAAGTACTGGAGGAACTCGAGCAATTGCCACTCTCTCAGGTTTAGGTCCTTCTGCGAGAAGATGTACTTGAGACTCTGATGGTCATAATAGACTGTAAAGCGCTCGCTCATTAGATAGTGTCTCCACATCTTTAGAGCGAAGACGACTGCTGCTAAATCCAGGTCATGGGTAGCGTAGTTCTGCTCATGCTGCCTCAACTAACGTGATCCATATGCGATCATGGCCCGCTCCTACATCAGGACACATTCGAGTCCGGTCCCTGATGCATTGTAGTAAACTACGTACCTAACTCCCTCCTCTGGTAGCCACAAGATTGGCATGCTGGTCAATCCCTGTCTCAGCTCCTAGAAGCTCTGCTGACATCTTTCTGACCACACAAAGGGTTTCCCCTTCTTCGTCAAAGCTGAGAGTGGTGTCGCAACTCTGGAGAAGTCTGGCACAAATATCTGATATTACCCAGCTAGTCCCGTGAAACTTCACACCTCTGGCACGCTCCTGGGTGGCTCCCAAGCTAGCACTGCCTCGATCTTCACAAAATCCACTGCAACTCCCGCCTCAGAGATGACGTGTCCCAAGAAGTGGACCTCGCGTATCCAGAACTGACACTTCGAGAGATTACCATAAATCTCATGCTCTCGGAGTGTGTCCAGTACTACCCGTAAGTGGTAGGCATGCTCCTCCTCAGTCGTCGATTATATGAAAATGTCGTTGATGAAGACCACGACAAATCGATCGATATATGGATGAATGATCCTGTTCATGAGGCCCATGAACACTGCTGGAGCATTGTTTATTCCGAATGACATTACCAAGAACTCATAGTGGCCATACCGACATCTGAAGGTCGTCTTCTGCACGTCCTCGGTCTGAACTCTGAGCTGATGATAGCCTGATCTAAGGTCTATCTTTGAGAACCACCATGATCCCTTGAGTTGATCGAAGAGGTCATCAATACTCTGTAGCGGATAATTGTTCCTCACTGTCACCTGGTTCAGGCAACAATAGTCGACACAAAGTCCCAAGCTCCCGTCCTCCTTCTTGTAAAATAATAACGGGGAAGCCTAGGGTGAATCACTGGGTCAGATGAATCCCTTGCCCTGCAAGTCCTCCAACTATACCCGTACCTCTCGAAGCTCGGCGGGAGCCATCTGATATGCTGGGGTGGATATCGGGGCTGTCCCGGGGTACAAATCAATATAATAGTTTACCTCTCTATGAGGAGGTAGTCTTGGAACGTCGTTGGGGAAATTTCCGCATACTGATCCACCATTGCAGGAAAACTAGGACTCCACAGGTCAACTGCTCCTAGGATGAGGCTATCCAACTGATTAGTTATGGGCTGTACTCTCCACTGCGAGAGTCTATACTATGCTGCGAAGGCTACCTTCTCACCGGAAAAGGTGAACCTGCCCCCGTCGGTGCACACACACTGCACCTTGTGCCTAATACAGTCAATCTGAGCATGGATTGTAGATAACAAATCTATGCCCAAGAAGACGTCGTAAGGCCTCGATGCCGCTACAAGAAGATCACAGCCGAAGATCTCTCCTCCTAGAGTAATCTCACACTGCCGACACCAGTGTGTAATCATCGAGTCTGCTCCCGTAGGAGTCTCTATCCGTAAGGATCGATCCAACGGCTCTGTCGGAATCTCTGAGCTCCGAACAAGGGAAGCGGCTATGAAACAATGACTCACTCCTATGTCTATAAGAACTGCAGCAAGGGTGGAATAGACCCAGATAGTACCTCGAATCATCTGGGATGCGCCGTGGTCGTAGTCCTCCATGGCTTGAAGCTGTGACTGTCTCTGGCCACCAGTTCCCTGTGGTTGGGGTGGACCTCCTGGGGGTGGTGGTGGTAGAGCCTCAAAGCATCGCCCACCACCTGCTGCTCGGCCAGCTCATCTGCCTAGTCCTCCTGCTCCCTGCGGACCACCACGGTCGACCCTCTACCTCTGCCTGGGTGGTCCCTCAACCGTCTGCTGCTCCTTGGCACAGCGGGTCATTAAGCCACAAGCCATGTGGCCCTGCCCTCCGCTTGTGTAGCACTGTATGCCTCTCAAAATACTGGCTCCGCACTGTGTGACCCGCACCACTGAGCCAGTGTCCTGAGGTCATCCGCCTGAGGGTCTGGTCCGCCTGGACCCATGTGTCATCCATCGAATGCCTGCTGCAGAAGACTCTGCTACGTGCCGCCCTGCGGTAGGTTTCACTGCTGATGTAGGCTCAGCAAGGAAGCTCTCAATGAGAAGGGATCTCTCCAGTAACCCTGCCTGTGTCGTAATGCTGAGGGAGATCAGTGATGCCCTTATCTCATGCCTCAATCCCTGCTCGAAGGTCTGGGCCCGGAAGAATGGGTCTCGTACCATGTCCGTCGAATAGCGCGAGAGATATGTAAATCTCGCCGAGTATTGGGCGACTGTCAAGCTGCCCTACCGCAGCTGTAGAAGCCTTTGGATGCACATCGCACAGAGGGTGGATGGGAAGAACTCCGAGCGGAAGAGGATCTCAAAGTCCATCCAGAGGAGTGATGAATATTCGTGCACCTGAAGCATCAAGCTCCACCATCTGCCTGCTGTCGCGTGCAGTAGGCTCACTGCGAGGATCACCATGAGGTCTGCTGGTGTCCTCACTAACCTGAAAACTCGTACAACTGCCACCAGCCAATCCTCGGCTACCTGAGGGTCCGTCTCCCCGTGGAACCTGGGCGGTCACTGACGTTGAAACTCGTGCAGTGCACTAAGGCGACGTGCATCGTCAAAGGCAGGGGCTGGTAGCATCGGTGGCTCGGTGGGTAGAGGTATCGTCGGTGCCTCTACAGTCAAAGGGCCCTATACCGAGGCCTCATCGCTCGGTGGGCTTTCGTCACACACAATGCTCGAAACCCTAGCTGGCTACTGTCGTGGGGCCATCCTGAAAAGAAACAGGTTAGCCATAGTCAAACAATATACCTGGTGAGCTGACATAATGTAATCACAAAGAAAACTCAAAACACACATGCAATCAATGTTTTCGTGCATTAAGTCGAAAATCAGAAGTCAGGGTCCTGGTGTACGGATACGTCGGCCGCCACACCAGCCCTGGACTCCCTAGACTGATAACCACACTCAATACTCATAACACTATTGCTCCACATAGAAAAGATCAGAGTCCTGAGTGTTGTGGTAAGAACCGAACTCCTTTGATACCAATTTGTCACGACCTGTCCTCGGGGCCCATGCCATGACTACCCTATGCCCTCTTTCCATAGGCCAGGGGCTGGAGACCAGCACCAAGGCATAATTCTTCATAAATGGGAAAGAATTTCCTTTGTAAAGTAAACCAACACCACAGAGCAAGCAAGCAGTAGATGTAAACACTAAGTAAAAACTGGGTACAATGTAAGTGCAGAAAAGTAAGTGGGCCAGAATACAAACCCAAACTGAAAGTAAAGTACAACTGAAAAAGGGAGTACATCAACAGAAAAGTAAAGCCGTAGCCTCGAGCCGTCCACTGGAAGTCCCACCTGAAGGGTGAGTACAGATAGCCTCCACATCTCCTCGGGTCCAGCCATCCGCTCCGAGTACCCCCCGCCTAGTAATCCCCCTCTGGGTACCGACCTACTCCTCGTGCCTCAACCACGGTCATCGTTGTCCGTCGTCTTCAACCAACACAACGTAGTGCGGGCATATCCCGTGCAGGGGTGAGTATAATATTCTCAGTAGAGACCCCAAGACCCCCGAAGGTTTCCCAGAATCCAAAAAGGATAATCCACAAAGGAAAGATACAATCATTAAGTAACATCAGACACTACTTAGGTATATGACCATACTTATACCTATGTTATCAATTCCAGTTCGGCCCAACACCCAAGCCCAAGTTCAATCACATCCACATAGGATAACACAACACAATCCACATAGTAAATCAAATCAAGGTTCAGCTCACACAGGTATACTTCTTCGTAAGATGATAGAGATGATTAGATGTAGCCACTGATTCATCTAAGCCGTTGGACCCACACAGGATCGATAGGTACTAACCCCCGCAATGACCCACACATGATCGATAGGTACTAACCCCCGCAATGACCCACAAAGGATCGATAGGTACTAACCCACGCAATGACCAACACAAGATCGGACCCACACAGGATCTGTAGGCGCTGGCCCACACAGGACCGTTGAGCGCTGACCCACTCAGGATCTGACCCACACAGGATCGGTAGCACTGATCCACGTAGGATCACTGAGTGTTGTAGTTGTCGCCATCGAATCCAGGGAGGATTTCTGTACAGTCGTCACCGTCGTCGCAGTCGCAACCAGCTCAAGGGTTCCCGCACACAGCATGCTCATTTGGGATGGTCCGCTCCACGAGCCGAGGGGCTGATACATCAACTGAAAAATAGTACAGAGTTGATGTATCCAAAAGTTCAATATCATCAACAGGAACTCAACGTCACAGATGATGCATCAATCGGATGCTCGGTCTGAGAGTTATTGTCTTTTTCGTCCTAGGGGCCCGATTGGTTTTTAAGTCAAAACTAACCCGACCGTACTCCAACTGCATCCCAACCTTGAGCGGAGTAAGCCAAAAGGTCCATCTCACTAAGAAGAATCCATCAAAGTCGACGGCACGTAAACAGGACGTCCAGAGCTCATGTTATAAGCGTTTTCGCTCCAAGGGCCCGGTTGGTTTCGTGTATGAACCAACCAGGATGAACCCAAAGTTCTCCGAAACCTTGATCGTAATATACTGAAACGACCGTCTGGATCCAAGGATCGCATTGCAGCTGATGGTGCATTGATCATAGGTCCCCAGCCCATGTTATGGGAAAAAGACCGTGAGAGGTCCAGTAATAGGGGGTTCGGGCCTGGTCTGTCCAGGCCCAGTACCCCCTCGGTAGGCCCCAACCGGGTCGACCCGACCTGGGTCCGGGACCGGCCCACTTGGGCGTGGCCCGGCTCGGCTGGCGCAACCCGGCCCGGCCTGGGCGCGGCTCGGCGTGGTGGCCCGGCATGGTGGTCCGGCCTGGCGGCTCGGCCCGGCGTGCTGGCGCTAGCCAGGTTGCTCGACCAAAACGACCGAGCGTGAAGGGGGTGCGGGGGGGCGTGCTGCCCCCCGCCAGTTGGTAACTGTGACCCCCATGTGGGGGGCTGCTCTTGTCCACCCAACTGGGGGTCGTAACCCCCGGCTCCTCCTCTGACCGGCCGGACTGCTCCGGCCGGCCGGCTGCTGCAGCCACGGGACCGGCATGGGCCAGTCCCCCTTCTCTGACACAGGCGGCCCGGAACGGGGCGCCGGTCCCTGCTCCGCCGTAGCGTGACGGCGCCACGCCCCTCCACCGCGACCCTGCTCCGGCCATAGTGACTTTGTGATTATTCGGCGCGGCACGACAGCGCCGCGGTATAGTTCGTCTTCAACGGCGCGATGCGATGGCACCACGCTTCTTCGTCCTTCCTTTAATATTTTCCGTGCGGTGCTTCGGAAACGCTCGGCCTAACCCGTGCCGCAACAAAATCAAACCAACAAGGTGGTGGAGGGTCATCCGTCCTTGTGCGGTCCGACCTCCTCTCATTATTGCGATATCAGGCGGCTAAAATTGAAAAGGAGGAAACGACGGAATTAATCACGAACAAACAATTAAAATAAACCCATACCTTGAGCGTAGTTGTCGAACGTGGTTTTCGCGAAAAGGGACGTCGCGGAATTGATCGTCGCATAAGAAGGCAGATCGTCGCGTCGTGGAGGAACGATGCCTCCCTTCCTTTGAAGCCGAAAGAAGGAATGAGGTGATTCACGTCGGGTCGTCGATCTCCGAGGAAGGCGTCTCTCACCGTCGTCCGTCGTCGGAGGTTGGTGTTCTTCGTGTTCTTCGCGTTCTTTATGTTCTTCACGTTCTTCCTCAAGGACGAAGAACTTCAAGATATTGAGCAAATTCTCTCAAGCCTCTCACAACCCAACAACCGTTAATAAAATAAGAGTTTTCTTATTTTATTTCTCAAGCCATGCGTTTCGAAATTCAAAAAAGAAACAATCAATTAATTGCAATGTTTAAACCGCCAAATTAAATGAGGCGTTTCATAAACAGAAAAACGCAAGGGTTGACTTCAACTTAATAGGGGTGTGGGTGCATTACCTCAATAAAGGAGGGGGTTGAGGAAGAAAAGAAACAGTGGGGCTCGTGTGGGTCCCACCTCACAATTATCCTACCCAGTGGGTAGGATATTGTGGGTCCCACTCCATACAATTAGCATAGGTTAAACAAAAATAAAATAAAATTGGTTGCACCACTTTTATTTTATTCCTTTACATAACCCCAAAATTTAAAAACCACACCCGAGCAAATGCAACTCCGGAAAAGGTGTTTCTAAGCAATTACCGACACTGCGATTCCATCGGTGCCCTCTGAATTCGATTCCGAGCACCGGTTCAAAATTTAGATAAACCCGCTTGTTCGTTCACTGAACGTACCCGAGCTAAACTTCAAAAAATGATTTCGGGCACACCGGGCCTCGGAATCATGTGCCGTCAAGAACTGCGTTCTTGTAAAATCCCAAAGAAAATTACGAAAAAAAATTTCCCTTGAATTTTACGGGTCATTACATTTAATTTCCCATGTTTTTGTTTTAATGATGATTGACATTCCCAAATGATAAAAAAAGGGTTTCCATTCGATTCCTCACCCGATCACTATCCTGCTCACTCTCTCGAACCCTCTTTACCTTCCAAACCTTCTCTCCTCTCTCGCCTGAACCATCATTGAATGCCAAGGATGAAGCTTCCATCTTCACCCTCATATGAGAAGCACCACTCTAAGAAATACAAGAGGACACCAAAGCTTACACACTAAGGACCCTGAATCCTAACCTAGTAAGCCGTACTGTTTCTCCTGAGAAGGAAATCTTCCCTAAGTGGCTATTGTCAAGAAAGTATTTAGTCTTGAATGTATAAACAGAAAAATGATAGATCAAATGATTCTCTATACAAGATAGACCTATTTACCCAAGGATGGTTTCACAATTCTCTCAGTATGTAAAGTTTTCCTTTAATGATTGAGAATTCTATATGGTAATATGCTGGATCACTGGACAAAAGTGCTCATTCTCTTCAAGGATATGTGCTGCATGCCTGAGGATTCCTCATGAAGGGATTTATGATGATTACCGAAGAGACCCTCCTCCTTCAACTGACATCTTTTACCTAGAGAATTCCTTGGAAATTATAACTGGAAATGGAATCAAGAGAACGACCATAGCAACTGAATTGGATGGGGATAATAGGATGTTGTTAATGTGTGTTCAGAATTTGATTATCCCGAGGAAGGGTGACTTCGCTTTTTTGAAACATCAGGATGTCTTCGTGATTCATCTGATGAAGAATGGCCATAAGATAAATCTGTGCAAATATATAATTCACCACATATGAGAATTGATTAAGGTCACTTCCAAATCCACTTCCCTATTTTACTCAAGGATGATTTCGGCTATGTTAGTTTCCAAAGGAGTAGTTGGACCAAATGAAGAAAAGCTGTTGGATTTTGAGTATTGTTTATCCAAGCCTACCATCAAAAAAATGAAGATAAATAGGAATCCATGGAAGAAGGAGTGGATATAAGATAATGAAAATGTTTATGAAATGTTCAATCCTATGGTTTATCCAACAAGTCCTAAACACATTACTGATCTTGGTTTGGAACAAGAGGAGATGGCTGAGTATCCAGAGGAGGAAGAAGAAGAACAAGAGGCAGCTAGAGTACCGCTTAGAGAAGAGGCTGAAATACATCATGAGGAAGCAGCTCCTGCTGAGAAATAAAATACTGTTGTTCATGCTAAAGTTTCAATAGAAGAAGTTATTGTTGAAATCGATAGGAATTTTGTCCCTTCTGTTGTGCTTGAAGATGTACCTCATGCCCATGTTAATCAGGAAACCCAATCTGATGCTCAAATAGAGTTAGTTGTTTCTGAATCTAAGCAGCAAGCCATGGAAGAGACAGATACTTTTGTAGAAGAACTCCCTGCTGAAAATGAAGCAAGTCTGGAATCTCTACATGAGTACATACCCTCTGTTGAAGAAATAATGGAAATTTCCTTTCAGTTGGCAAGGCATGAAATGGTTGAGAAGATTAGAGATGATCCTGTGAATCTTACCCTAGTTCCTGAGCCTCAATAATCTGAAATGGAAGCACATTTTGAGGGGGAGGAACCTCAAAATCGTGAGTTTAATGAAGCTGTTGATGAAGCTAAGCCTGGTAATGCATATCCACCAACCGAGTCATACTCTATGTATAAACGGTACAAATTTCTCCAGTTTTTATGATGTGAGTGAATCACAACAAGTGACTACACCTGGAATTTAACTTTCTTATTTGTTTCGATTGAAGTCAGTCTCAAACCCTGAACCTCAACTTGAACTTGAATCCGAATCTGAAACTGAAACTGACTCTAAACCTCAACCAGACCCTGAACCTGCCCATGAACCACTTTACCTGATCAGCAATATTTTGTATCTAAAGAATATTTTAATGAATTTTTCAAGTCTATCTTATCTGTAGTGAAGATGATTATGTCCACTCAACCTTGTCCTGTGTATCAACTAAGTCAGGAAGATGCGTCAAATATTTTGGAAAATATTATTTTGCATATTCAACCCAAAATGTTCAATGAAATTCAAGAAGGGTTGAAAAAAATTTCTTAGTTCTAATGTTGCAACTCTGAAATCTTTGGTTGAGAATGTCCAGCCAGAACTGTCTTCATGATCAGAGCCTGCTCCTGCTCCTGCACCTATTACTGATTCTCCTGAACCAACTGTTTCCAACATTTCTCGAGACATTGTGTCCCAAATGCATCCCTATATATTATATTTTAATGAAAATATTGGAGAAATACACACAAAGATGCTGCAATGCATGAGAGATCTTTTAGAGAACATGAATAAGCTGACAGATGAATACACTGGATTTATTCAAATGGTTTTGAAATAGCTCAAAGCTCTAACCGTAGAGGTCAAGGCATCTCCCCCCTTTGGTCAGAGCTCCACACCTTCATTGGATGATTCTCTTCTTAGATCCATAATCAATGAAGAAATTCCGAATGCATTCAGTGGCTTGGATATGTCTCCTTTGTCAGAAGTAGTTAAGAACAGTGATAGAGAACTTGATCATGTTCAGATTCATTCCAAGATTACCAATGATGCTCAACAGGAGACCACTGAAATGATTGATTTCTATCTCACCTGGATTTTCTCCAAATATGATATGACCAATCACTTAAAGTATCTTGTGGATAATTTTAAGATAACTCATGTGACTCAGGTTTTCAAAACTGAATTTAAGAACCTCAATGAGTTCACCAGGTTGTTGGACAAATTCATGGAAAATAAAGATGATTTTGAAATGGATATGCAATACGGAGAAGAAATAATTACTGAAATCATCAAACTAATGAAGACCTGTATCCATGTCCAATGTGAAAAAATAGTTACACCAGCGGCTGCCCCTCATAGACTTGGACTACATTCCCTAGCCTCAACTACTATTTTAGTTAGCCAAGCCCTTTCTAAGATCAGACCAACTATTCTTGACCAACCACAGACTAGATCATCAACTGCGCCTTCTTTGGATCGATCTATTTCTGAAGGCCTACCTTTACCTTCTTTTTCTACCACCTCTATGCCTTCTTCCACATCAGCAACTGATAAAGGAAAATAGAGGACCACATCCTGAAAAAGTTCAGTGGCTAATTTCTTTAGGATGGGCATGTCTTTGATTTTTGTATTTCTACTGTATGATGTATTCTGAACGTTTTTAATGAAATATGCATTATTCCACTTTCTTCTTTTCACTTTTTGATAATCCCAAAAGGGTGAGAATAAACCGGATAAGTCAAACGGGGAAGAAAAAGTTATATGTTATTCTATATGTTATTTTCTCTAAATGTTTAATACCATTATTTTTTACTTTATCTGTACATGATTATTGATCATCATAGAGGGGGAGATTGTTGAAATCATAATGTATTAATGATGTTTTAATGATCACAAGTCTCATTACTGTTAACAAATCTTCTTATTATTTATAAATCCCTTTACTAGTTACATATCTTTTTACTAATTACAAATTTCACTTATCTTGTCAATCCTCTGTATTTATGTTTCAAGTAATCTCTTATACTTTATAATGGTTAAGCTCAATCCATTTTATGAATATTACTATTGAAGTCTAATACAGTATTTTTTCAAAGTACAAGACACCATGAAGCTTGACACAACAAGAAACAGACACCGTGAGCAGAAACACTGAAGTAGACATCGTGAATCCTAAGTCTCAAACACTGTGACCAATGAGACACCGTGACCACGAGACACTGTGATGTTGTATGCCGGACACAGTTATCCACACACAGTGAGTCACACACCGTGAGTCCGACACCATGACGTAGACACCGTGAGCAACATACCGTGAAGGACAAACTGTGAAAGACATACCGTGAAGGACATATCCTGAAAGACATACCGTGAAGGACACACTGTGAGGGAGACACCGAAATCGTACCTCATACCTATGAAAAAGTAATCATTCCTATTGTCGGAGCTCAAGAAATATAGGGAAGATTGAGCTGTAATATAGATATATGTGCCAGAAGAACATACGTACAAAATCAAGAAACACGAGTGCACTGTACTGAACAGAAGAGCAATCTTGAACATAGCTGAAGAACACATTGCATGTTCTTCAAAGAACTCTCATGCATGAAATCCAACTCAACTGAAGATCAAACAACGAATCAAGAGAACATCCTCACTTGTGAAAGACACCAAGCTGAACCACGACACTATGTTTTTCAACAGAAATTTCAGAAAAGGACTCAGAAGCATTTATGCTGAATCCAAAGAGTCCATAGCTTCACTGCCTATCACAAGAGATTTTCTAAACTCATTCATACATTCTCTTAGTGATTCATTGATTTACTTTCGAGAAGTGTGTGTACTATGTATATATTACACACACACCGACTCCTGTGCTGAACTGGAGGATATCACAATCCTAACACCGAAATCCCATACTCTTGATTACCCGTAAGTACGGTGGAAGATGTCCTTGTGTGGCCTGGTCTTTATTTTTGTTTCCCACGGAGAACTATGGTAGAGGTCCCTGCGTGTCCTGGACAATCTTGTACTATTGCTAACCTCGGTCCATGGTGTGGATCACTTTTATATAAATTGTTTAAGAGGACTAAGTCTCAGCTTGAGATTGAACCTCTTGTTTATATCTATTGTGCATTTTAGTTTAAGTTTAAAGTATACAATATCTAATTTATATTCCGTTGCTGTTACATTGAAATACAAAACTATTTTCAAGTTACTTTGATAATTTATCTAGAAAGTGTTTTTATGTTTAGTAATGTATTAGGTTAGCTTATAATGTTAATTAATCTTCAGATTATTTTAACTGAGAACTAATCAATCTTTGAGAACCTAAGTGACCCTTTACATTAATACAAATTCACTATAGATTATCTTGTTATTCATTTTGGGGGATTTTAACTGAGATATTTTAAACATAATTTTTTATTGGAACTCAATTCACCCCCCCTATTGAGTGTACACTTCGACCAACAGTTATATTAGTAGATCATTCAAATAATATTTTTGTTGAGATAAGCCCTAGAAAATCCTTCATAATTGAGATCCATTTATTTAATGGATTTCATAAACACTTTATATGTTTTGAGTAATATGGATATCAAATCCACTAACAATCTTGTAAGGGAATTAAATGGTGTTCATTTAGAGAAATGAATTTGAAGAAAAATTATTTGAGATGAAGATTACTTTTTTTCTCTAATCTACATTCACACTACCTAACATTCAATATACTTTGTTGATATACTTTGATACCTAAAATAATATATACTTATGTTTTCAAATGAATAAGTACATGGTATAATGATATCCATTATGGAAATTCATTATTAAAATAAAAATTCATTGACTCATTATTTAGAGATACAAGCTATAAATTTTTCAATGAAAATACTGATGCAGTATCATTATGGAGAATTTTTTAATATATATATATATATAGATCATAAATTATTGATTTATATATTCACATTGAAATAGTTATTTTTTCACCAATGTATTTGATTGAAATTGATTAAATAATATGACTTCTCAATATATTACTCCCCTTGGAAGGTGATAGAGGTGGATATTTTTACATGTTCGAAGGATCATGTTAAATTTTCGATGTTTTTTTTGTAAATGATCCAATACATATGGATTTTTGGATGGGGTAATTTTAATTAATAAAGATATTTGATAAAAATAACCCTTCATATATTAATATCAGTACATATAATGATGTAATTTTAAAGATGAAAAAAACAAAGATGTGGAACAGATTAAGAATCTAAGGATTGTTATTGAGTTCTACCATGACAATGATGGAATAATAATTATAGAGAATGTGATTTGTCTCCCTTAAAACCCAAAATCGATAAATAAAGTAATGGATGAATCAAAAAGATAAAAATTATTTATCCATCAATGAGTTATAAAAATGAATAGAAATATCAAGGATCATTTTTTGTGCGACAACATTAAATGTGATATGGGGAAGTAAATATCCTAATTCCATGTATTTAAAAAAATTTATTTTGAACATCAAATGTCTGAGGTATGATGAGGCCATTAGAAAAAAAACTATATTGGAAATGGCAAATCATCTTGATGAATTTCATAGCAGGACTCCTAAATTTATTTGAAGGTTGTAACACCATTTGTGTTATAGTTGACCACATTATTATTTCAAGGAATTTAAATTCAATTAGATAAGTTTAATTGATTGAATATAATCCCATAATATATATTAATTTTTTTAATGATACATTGTGTACCATGCATAATAATATATGAAAAATCATTGGTGGTTACCTCACAGTTCGGGGGATGAATTCCACCAGATTTGAAAATAATGCTATTATTTGGCACCAATTATCATCTATATATAAAATGTTGGTCTTAGAGGATAACTAAAACCATATAATATATATTTATATCATTATTTATTATATTATATGTTTTTTGGTCCAATAAATAAATCTATTTAGATTAAAAATAATATAAATAACTTAATACTTCTAATAGATCAGTTTAAATCACTCTATTGAATAATGCTAATGAATCCAAAAAATTCATGTTTTATTGAAGAATATATTCTATCATACCTCAGTTAAACGAGGAAAAAATAGATAATTTTATATATAATCATCATCAAATTTCAGTTTATTAGAGTCAATAGAAGAGTAATATTGATAATTATTAGTGATTTATAGAGGAAAACATTGTCGAAAAGGTATTCATTTTAATATAAATATTGAATAGGGATTTCATATTTCCAACCAGGGTACTTTAGAGCCCTAGATATACTAATCCCCATGTTATTCATGATCATATAGAGATGTTTTCTCACCACTTGTATCTTAATAAAGCTCTCTAAATTTCATGTTGTGTCCCATGTATCTCATATAATAAACAAAATAACTGATCATTGACTGGAAATAAATATAGAGTTTTTTTAATAGAGAATGATCTTTTTAATTGGTAAAAAACTGAAAACAAATCATGGCCAAAGAGATAATGCAATATTGAACAATACCACTATACTAGATAATATTTTGTTGAAAGATAATAAATTTGAGGAATATATTTGGGAGATCTATGATATATTGAGGTTGATGTATCCTCATTTATTTACATTTTAATAATTTTATTTTTATAGTGAAATATATAATTTTTTTATAGATTTTTACCTCAAGAGATTGTCAAATATTTATTTTACTTAAATAAAATTGATGAACTTGATATATTGTGATGAATACAAACCCAATCATTTGTAATTAATACAATGTTATAGAAAATTTCTTATAAGTATTATAACACCATTTAATGAAACATTTTTTTCTTCAAATTAACTATATAATTATTTAAAGATCGATTATAATTTTTCCTAGGTAAAAAAATATTTTATTGGTGAATATTGTTTTTACATTTTATTATGTATAATTTATTTTCTAGATAAATTTATAATTTTTGAAATTGAATATTTATAAGTGTACTTCTATTGTGAATTCAAGATATAAAAATTATCTTATTGTGATCACTTGAAAAATTTCAATCCAGGATGCTTTTTAGATGAATAGTTAAAAATACCATTTTATCAAATATCATAAATTTTTTGATATCATTATGATATAATATTTAAAAAAACATATAATTACATTATCTTGACTAAATATAATTTTATGGTGAAAAATTATTAATTTAAATAAATTATTTCGAATTTGAGAATCTGTGTTATTCTTTTTGGATCATAAGTTTTATTTTATTTTATAAAATAACTATTTTAGTCCTTTAAATTTTATTATGCATTCACAATTATAAAATCAGTATTTGAATTATTTTAATGTAATTAAAAAAAATTATATATAAATAATCCAATATATTTAACATGGATCAACATTACCTATTTTTTGTATAATATAATTTATACGTATTAATGTACATTTCTCATAATAATGGGATCTACATGTGTTGTGAGTGAATATATGAATTATTTTCTTCCACCAATATGAATCTGATATTTTAAAATTAAATATGTATTTGGAATAATTATTATTATTATTCAATATGATTTACATATAATTTATCCATATTGATTAGTTACCATGGTAAAAAAATTTGAGGTCATCGAGGGTTAAAAGGGTTTTCGTGGGGGTTATACTAAGAGTTAAGATTAAAAAATACAAAAACATATAGAAATAAGATTTGATGAATGTTTTTATTCCATAAAATATATAATAATTAAAAATATCAATTTTTTATACTTTTTCGTTAAAATGAAATCATATAATTTTAATTCTTTCAATATTTAAAGGTGTGACACTCTCCTAAATTGTATAATTCAATACCCTCCTCTCGCATATCCATAAAAATGGAAGATTATATCAAATGAATATACTGATATAACTTACCAAATATACTAAAGATATCATATTTTTTTTGTAACACCAAAAGGGTATCCTATGATGGTTTAAAGTATTATAAATTGAATCACGGTGAAATTAGATGTAATACTATTCACTTATTTCAATCAATATTATATCATTGTTCAACTCAAAAAAAACTATAAAAACTAATATAATTTCATAGATATCATTAAAATACATAAATTATTAAATTTTTATTATAAATATTTATTATTTCTCCATTAAATCCAATGGAAGATAAAATCACCGTAATTTCAAAATTGAGAAGCTCACTCTCTCGACCAGTGTTTCCAATCAGTTACAAATTGGAGGGGGGATACCTGATAGCCACCTATCTATTTCCATCTCTTATATCCCCAATATTTTCATTTTTATCATTCAATACCTCATCCCTCCTCAATCGGTTCCTCTTCATCCTTTACATTGGTTCCTCCCCTTTATACACGATAGTATGATGATTAATTTTCACTTACCTTCATGCATAGCTTGACTCTTATCGATCATCGATGATGCCTCACTAACAATGGGAATTTGATTTCATTGGAACATAGTGAACATTTCTCATAATTTTTACATTTTCAATTTCCTGATTTCAATTCAGATATTCACCTCAACATTAGTTAATCCTTGTATTTGGTTGGATCATATTTAAACTAACAGTGGTGCTTCCAACTCCAAATAACCTCATCCACTATCTAGCATCGTATGTTATTACTATAAATGAATTTTCCATCCCTGAGTTTACTTGAATTAATTTAGTTCCTGAATTAGTTTTTCTCAATATTTTCACTCTTTAGAGTGGCTCTAGTGTGGATTCAAATTTTTGGAATTGACGGTGGTCATGTTTTTTGTTTTTTCTTTGGACAAAAAATTGATGATGGTGTGGAGTATTCCACCAGCTAAAATATAATTTAGTTATTATAATATTAATATGGTTGTTAATATATTTATTCTTATCTTTGATAGAATGTTGGATTTCTTCACATAGAATGTGTTTATTAAGCTACCTTATCTTTTTGATTCCTAATTTTTATTGGTTATTAATCATGGATATTTACATCGATGTTTTGTGATTTGGTTTTGGGTAATGTTTTTTATGTAGTTTCGCTACATTTTTTATTCCAATGATAGGGGTTTCTAGTCACATATATGGTGGTATCGCACAATTAGGTCCTTAGTCTAATACATTATATAATATTTCTACCATATTCTACCACTCTTCTCCCAGTTGGACACTGGTAATGGTTTCCAAAGTCTTTTGAGATTTGATATTTGAGCTTTCAATGGAATTAAAAGAGGAGTCGCTTGTGGTGGCCATGTATCTATCATTGGGCCATTATTATGATTTAACATCATGGTGTTTATAGGGTTTATTTGACTTCGGTTCTTTTTGTTTTTTATTTTTTATGGTCTTTGATTATAGTGTTTTTACTACTATGATAATGGATTCTAGTGGGTCATTCTATACAATTAAACATTGTTGATGATGGCTGCAATTTCCATTATAGTGAATGACAAGAGTTAGTACATGGCCTACGGAAGTAATGATTTTTCTTATTTTTTATTTTATATATAATATTACGGAGCGTGATGTGAATCTACTAGTGGCCCAATGTACGGATAATGGTTTTATTTTTTATGTTTGAAGTTTAAAGTTTAATGTTTCAAATTTTTTGATGGTGTTTCCATTACTCAATATGATTTAATAAATGATCATGTAAGATTCCCACTTAACCAAAATTGTCATCTCGAAATCAAAGGATTTAGGTTTGTGTAGACAAACTAATTTATTAATTGATGAATTTCGTTTGCAATTGGATCTCTTGTAGATGATTATATAGTTTTATTTAATGAATATATTTCTTATTTATAACATCATTTTAATTATTTAAAGAATAATTATCATTTTTATCCCTCTTAATGGAAATTAAAAATATCAATAATGTGTCATTGATGATATCCTCTTTAGAAATGGGATGTAATTAATTTTTACTAAATCCTTATATGGATCAATATAAATATTTATAAAATAAATAGAAGTTATATTTATGAAAGGAATGATACTTTTTACAATAACTATTGTTAATGAATTGGTACCATAGAAATAATTTTTTTAAGGAATGTTAATGAGTTAAATATATAATGATTTTATAGGGAAAATATTAAAAATAGGTGTTTGAAAATTAAATGTAAATGAAATATAGTTATATAAGAATTAATATCATATTAGAAAATATTTTTATAAATATTTATATTAATTGTTTTGGATGTTATAGTGCATTCAAATAATATGATTGCTAGGGGAATGAGTTTTTTTACCTCAACTTACCTTCATTGAGATATATTATATATTAAAAATCTTATTTATTTTGTATTTTGTATATAATTACCAAGAATTTCTTTTATGATTAATTTCCTTAAAATAATGGGTATTTTATAATTCCTTTATGATTAATTATTTTATGTGGTTTTGATTTAAATAATACCAATGATATAAGGGTTTATATAACAATATATCTTTTTATAGTGATTTTTTATATTTCGAACTAAATTTAGGAAAAGTGTACTTTAATTTTATCATAAAACAAATATATTTAATTATTATATTTAATTATTATTTAGTTTTTCTAATATTATATCTATTTCTCCCCTCTTAGGTTATCAATTTTTTTTAAATACCTGAAATAATTTTCTTTTTTCGTTGGGAATAATTTATTCTCTTTTTTTGTTTTTCAAAATTAATTTATATTATGTTTTATCAAATTTAAAATGACATAAAATTGTATTTTTTATATAAGTTTGACTTTCATTGAATATTTTGTAATTGAATTTTTTCCCAATTGATTCATTATTATGATCATTTATAAAATCTTGAAAAGATTATTTGGCAATAATTAATTACATGAATATAATTTATCATTGAAATATAATTTACTCATTGAAACTCTTCCTTCAAGTGATTTAATGGTTTTTATATGACAATCATATTCCCATTTCACATAATATTATGATTGTAAAAATTTCCAAATTAAATGGTTGTTTTCTAGGGTTTATAAAATTTTATTTATAATCCTTTTACGAAAATATTATATGTATATATGTGATAATGTATTTTATGGATTGTTAGCATTTAATTGGGATATTATCTTACGAGATCATCATATTTCATTCTCTAGATAGCCTACGTTGAGTAAATTTTTAATATTTCTTCGTGTAATCTATTTTATAACATGCTATATTTATGATATGATGAAATGGTGACTTTTTAGGATATTATTGTAAAAATATGTTTCAGTTTTATTTGGTAATGAGGTTTTTAATAGAACAATAAAATACCTTGAATTCATTTATTAATTTGTTATATCAACTCATACTTTTTATACATTGATATTACATCTTATTAGATGAATATTCACATCATAAAATAATATTCCAAAACATAATTTTATTGATCATGTATCATTAGAGATTCCAGGCATAAACATCTATTTCCAAAGTGAACTATATCATCTTCCACAATGGTGACATAAATTATCACTCTTATTTAGAATATCATAAAATGTACCTTTCTTCATAACTCTATTAACAGAAACCAAAGATACGGTGAGCTCAAATGCTTAGTAATAGTAGAGATGAGATATATCAATATATCATGAGAATAATTTTACAAAAACACAAGGATAACATCTATAAACCGTAAAAGACTTATAGTAGATCATAATTTTAATCATGGTTGAATTAATGGAATTTAAAAAGAAAATAATAGGAAATTAATAAAAGAATATTTTCCATGGGATAATAACATCAGTATAAGGAATACGATTATGGATTATACATAAATATTATAAAATAATTTCATTGGTATTCATGGTTTACTACCATGACTATCATAGTGGAATATGATAACTCCCTGGAACATGAAATTATTCATTTTTCACACCCAAGACTCTCATAGTTTATACAGTATAATTCAAATCCAGATTAACTCCCCATTATAGTATTATTTATCTAATGAGATATAAAAATTAACAAAATCCATTGGAGTGATATATATTTATTGTCCTAATGGTCAAATAAATAATATCATACATATGTTTTCAAATATTTTGTAAAACATTCATCATATAATAACCCAAGTAAAAAAACCGGTATCATAAAGATATCATTATATATTAACCCGTGGAAATGAAATTGGTTTCATAAATAACTTGTCAACAAAATGATAAACCATACAGAGAAGTAATACAGATATAATCCATGTAACATATCCACTGTAAATGATATTTAAGAAAAATGAATGTTATTTAAAATGAAAAATTACATTAAAATATTACTTGGAACATTTCTTGGTGAAAATACCTGATTCTTATTAAAAGAAACTAATTTAAAATATAAAAAATTCCCAAATTATAAATTAAAACAATTCTATGATAATATATATTAAAATTTGAAAATTAATATTAATATAATTGATCTTTAATGATAGCTATAAAT
Organism: Viscum album; assembly: GCA_963277665.1. NCBI lineage: Eukaryota > Viridiplantae > Streptophyta > Magnoliopsida > Santalales > Viscaceae > Viscum > Viscum album. Next base: position 77,583,121 of record OY728152.1, on the reverse strand, counting down.
TCCATTAATGTCATAAATGTTAAAATAAAATATTAAATTCAAACAATTTCAAAAAATAAAAAACGGTACCTCCTATAGAGAATGAAAAAATGATTAATTTAAAAAAATTTATAAAATAATTAATTGGTAAAAATTATATTAATTAAAAAATGAATAAAATTATAATCATTCCTAAAAATATTATTTGTAAAAAATCTATGGTTGAATTGGTTTTCGATTGAATTGAAAATAATGTAAATTTTCCTTAAAAGTTATCTTTTACTATTTTGAATAAATAAATAGAGAAAAGTAAATGGAATAAATTAATAATTAATAAATTACTATAGGATTATAAAATTAATTTTTTATTGGGTGGTAGATCACAAATGATCATCATCAGAAACATAATAAAAAATCATTATAAAAATGATATTTTCACATAAATCCCTTATATCAAGTCTGACATCCTTCACATCATTCCAAGACCCATGTTTAATAAATATACATTTATTAAAAATATATTCTTCCAACCATAAAAACATATATAATATCATATATTATGCACTTATTAAAATCAAAGACATATCTATTTACATTTTTGAATCAAAAACACTCTTCCCAGTTATAAAAACATCATATCTCATTCAGGTTTTTGATTGGTAGTTTTTTACAATGTAGATTTTAATGGTTCTGTAATCTATATAATATTAGTAATTTTATAAATATAATATATATTAATTAATAAAAATAAGTTAGTGATTTAAGAGTTAATTACACCGTTCATGGAAATGGTTGGATGTACGAACGCATAAATATTGTTTTCAGTTTTAAAAAATGGATGGACAAAAAGGTAAATTATAAATCACCTATCTAGGATCTCTTTAATAACATTTATATCATATTTATTTATTAAATATATTCTTAATATCATTGAAGTAAGGTAGAAATGAAAATCGAATCCCACCACTATGTCGAGGTGGTAGTGCACACATATACATTATCAATGTTATCATTTTACAATGGATTGAATTATAATAAATAATTTATTATATTATTATTAAAATAGAGGATTTATTTCATAAAGAAAATATGTAATCCTTAAACAGGTCATAATAAACTACCCTAAAATATTTCGATGAGAAATGAATTGTATTATAACAAGGATACATTAATCTGTTAGTACAGATGAGTGATAAATGAACAGAAAATTTGATGTGATTGTGTATGGATAATAGAATATTTTTAATCATAATAAAAATATTTTATAATTAAGATACCTATTTGTTTTAATATAAACATCATAAATTTATTTGTTGTATAATGAGAAGTGAAATGAATGTTATCGGTATGGGAAATTACATCTTCATTGAAAAAATTCTTTATATATCCTCCTAAGGACCAAAGGGATGGAATGAATGGGATAAAAAACCTATTTAACATTGATAGGGGTATTTGTAATATATTTTTTTAGATTACGGATAATTAATAAAACTAATTTTTTTGGTAAATAAGTGAAATTATGAGTGTCCTTTTAAAAGATAAGGGGAAGAAAAACCTGAGATTACTGAAAATATTAAATTATTATAAAGTAATTATAAAGAAAAATGATATCTAAATGGAGTAAAATTTAATGTAAAATATCATAGGTTAAAATTACATTAGAAAATGAAATTTATTCAGGTTTTTGTGTCGTTTTAAAACATTTATTTTTTTGTTAAACCATTTTATCAGTAGTTCACCATAACAGTGGAAACGACTATTTAAATCCAAAAGGGTTAGGCATGATCCCATAAATGTAAATGTGATACACAAATAGACAATGTATTATATTTTATTCCATATTTGATTCTTGTGGACAATGAGACGTTTTTTAGGAAAATATAATCATTCAATTAGAATGTATTTAATATGAAATGTGATTATTGAAAATTTTGAAACTATTCATTTAATATGAAATTAAAAACACCAAGAAATTTTTTGAATTAAAATGTAATCCATTAAGACAAAAATAATATGTTATATTAATCTATTTAATTAATTGAATTATATAACTCTTTAAAATTGTATATATTTATTATTATTTTTTAAATATATTTATATGAATTCTATATTCAATTAAGAAATATTATGTCAGCAGTACATAAGAATATAATATAATATTATCAATAATAAAAATTAAATAAATATACCACATGAAAATAATTTCATTATTATAAAAATAATCATTTTGATTCATTCCCCTCATTCCTTTCTCCATATTTGTACACAAAATATATATTCAAATAATAAGATTGTAACATTTCAAATTTTGTATAGCTTTAAATATTAAATAAGAAATTTTGATGGAAAATATTTTATTAAATAATTTAATTTGGAGAATATGGTTAAATGGGAAGATTTTAATTCATAAAATAATAATAATGATGAAAACAGAGACCTAATAATTTACTTTTAACCAATTTTAACCAGATTGACCCTTTACGATGAGGATAAATTATACCATGATTACTATTCAAAATGCTTAAAAAGGGAATTGTTTCCCAAATTTGGACCTATATATTAAAAAATAAAATCTATTATTCACAAATAAATTTTTATATATTAAATTGTTTAATTTTAAAATTACATTGCAAAACACGATGTTAACTATTTTTTGGAAAAAATACATTTTTAAGCATTAAAAATTATTTATTTAAATAACAAGATTAAAAAACAATTGATAAATGTTAATAGATTTTATTGATTTTATAATATATATATAATTAAAATATTCTCAAATAGTGATTAAATTTATTTTTCAACATAAAAAATCAATACACACATAAAAACAGTTTTTTAAGAAAACATTTCCATTATTTTCAAATGATTTTTATTTTCATTTATAATTATTTTATAACATCATATTATATTTTATTTATATATAAACCTTAAAGATTTAATAATTTAATTATTAATTTTCTTAATCTTCAATATAGTTTATAGGAGATAATAATCACATTAAATATTAATATTTCTAAATTTAATAATGGTTTCTTTAAGAAGAATAATGAGTCTAATGCATGATATAATTTTTTTGGGGAACTATGTTACAAAATATCATGGTGTGACATTATTCCCCAATTATAATGAATTAATCCTTCAAAATTATTTCACATTGAATAAATAACGTTGAAATCCTTATTTCAGTACATCCTATAGTTCTCATGTAATTTTTTCGATTTTTGATTTCACATGTGGACATGAACCAGGTGTATAGTGTTATTATGTATCTCATTATTTGTAAAATCCATGATCTATCCTGGGTTTTATTCATATAAAAGATCATTTTTCAATGGTTCTAACTCTATTTTATATACTTAAAAATAACAGGAATTTAATTCCTCAAGAGTTATATACATAACACATAATGATAATGAGAGAGGTTCGGTGCGTGTGACACATGAAATAATTCCCTCCATACTTTATGAATTCTATAAAAGGGAATGTTAATCATATGTAACATCATTCCATACGTTTTTGGATATCATAAACTTCTTCAATGGAGGAATTAAAAGAATCACTATCTCACCAACATCATTCTCCAAATTTCACTGAGGATTATCCGTTTCAATTTTTTTTATTGAAAATTAGTTTCCTTGATATTTTGCTAATTAGATTTAACATTATCTTCTATTTAATTATCATTATCATTTATCAATACATTTCTTTCTCTGTCTACATGCAATAAATATTTATAATACACTTCATTCCATATAATTAGTTATAAGGATCCTTCAAAATAAATGAGGTAAAGCTATAGTTGTATGGAAACTCTAATAGAATAATGTTTTAACCCAAATTTCATTCAAAATATATAGAAACTCTTCTTAGAATATCCTCTAGGGTTTGGATGTTTCTCTCATAATGACCATCTACCAGATATTGATACGTTCTAAAAAAATAATCGATACCTTGGTATCAATGAATAATCATAGTAAAAGACAGATGTCAACTAGATATAACAGAATGTGTTACTCCATGAAATATTACCACCTTAATAGATTATATCTTGGAAAAATTATTAAGAGAAAATGTTTCTATAATAATAATGAAATATTCTAACTTTTGATGGAGATCAAGTAAAACCAAAATAGAAATATGTCTTATATATAAATATGAGGAATTTTAAAAACAAAATCCATATTTATTTTATTTTCATTCTAGTAAGTGTAATTATTGTAATATCCCATTAGACTTCTATATTTATGGAATATGTTGCAATCATACAATTTCTTGAGTTAAATTCTATCTAATTCCTGCAATCATTTTTACCACTAGAAATACTATTTTATATATCTACATAACATCTTAAATCAATAATTAATAGATAATGATGAACTATGAGACATATCACGTCTCTCCATCTCTAAATATGGTATGTATTAATGTCAATCATTTTTCCTAAACCTTATCATTCCATCATAATCAATGTTTAACGTAGGATAATTTCTTACCCTCTATATATCCACATGTTTTTATGTGCTTTTTAAATACTCACATCCATTGAGGGTTGAACATTCATTTGGGAAAGGCACGAATTCTCTAAATTCCTAGATATTTCAATATATATCCAATAAATATCCATATGTATTGGGTTTTTTGAGATATTAGTAATTTATAATATAGAATGATCCTTTTTACTCGGATCACCTTCCACCTTATATGATTTCCCCATGTTGTAGTGTATTATGTTTTCAAAATAATTAATTAAATCCAACCATTATTTCTACTGTATATTCATCTATTTATGAGTTAATATATTATTTAATATTTTATGATTAATATATATATGTAAATTTTTTCTGTAAGATAATTCCTCCATATATGTAATGATAAAATTAACATGATGTAACCTAAATAAAGTGTTGTGTAATGTTTATAACGAAATATTAATTTTTTGGGGCATATTTTATAACCATAAGGTTCTGCATGAGAATTCATCACATTCAGATTATAGACGAATCATTGTTGTATATAAAACCATCTCTAATATTGGATAATATATATATAGCTCCACATAATAACATTAAATTTTGATCCGTAAAATAGATCAAAGAATCATCTAGCCAAAAGAACATTTCTATCTATAGATTCAACATGGTGAATAGATTATATAGTTATGATAAAATATTCACTCACAATCAATAATATCCGGACAAACCAAAAAATATATTTGGTATCATTCATAGAGGTTTCAATTGGAAAACATTAAATAACATCCTTCATTAATTGAACCACTAACATAATATCAAATTAGACAGTATAACCCACACTATTAAACATTTTATATACTAAATTAACACATTATAAATATTTTAATCATTTTATCCTTCCATAGTGTCATTAGTTGCACCCTTAAGTGATTTTCATTCACTTCCTATACCATTCATGATATTTTAATTTTTAATATACATAATTCCATTAACTAGTTATTTTAATATATAAAGTCTTTATTAATGTTATCCATAAATATAGAGGGGAACTTGTAAACCCAAATTGAACCAATATATAATCACTGTGTCATTACATTATAAGGAATTATATAAAATTATATACACCTTATTGAAAAGGAATATATGATATCCATAATAAAGGTCAATCATGGAAATGGGTTGTTGTCCAAAACTTTTGTCAACCAAGTAATCAATAACATTTAGAGGGCTGAAACTTATTTTTTTGTTTGTTTATAAAATAAGTAAAATTTTGTGTTAGTGAGAACCAAAAAATAAATTGGAACCATAAGAGAGTTGAGCTTGGAACCACGCCCTAGTAATAACCCACCTAAAAGAGAAATCAGACAATAATAACAAAAACCAACAAGATAGGCAGAAACCACTAGAATGCAACAATACTATCAAACACTATGACCACCACGAAACAGTAATACATGTTTCCCATATTTGGGATGTTGCACAATTTCGAAAACAGGACTTCCCATCATGGTATTATGGGAGCCAATGTTGGACCACCAGTGGTAGGGGATGACCGATGATGTGGGGTTATATCACCTTCTACGGTATGAGAAATACCATACTTGATAACCTTAACAAAAGGTCCATTATAGTGAATACCAAAACCCAACAAAATGATATGGGGGACACTGAACATGACCAAATTTGGGTTAGGATTGATTGGGCAGAGAGAAATGGAAGAGAAATCATGGAAGAGGCAGACCATCTAAATCCAGGGCAATCAAAAAAGGTGTTTTATAACATAGGTCCACAAGACATCCAGAATAATACCTTGTTGAAAAGACAAAAATCGAGAGAATAGGGGCATATGGATGTCGCTGGGATTGAGCTTTCTTATGGACGCCACCTAAAACCTCATTCTAACCCTTGAAGAGGATGACGACCCTCCTGAGCCGAACACAAAAATAGGAGAACAAGTCAAAAATGTTGGGAAGAAACTGGTAGGGTATTATAGTTATCCCCTAAAATTATTAAAGTCACCATTTACAACTTCATATTTACCTGGGATGAAGGAGAAAACCCTACTATATTCTGACACCCTCAAACCAATTTTTCTGGACACATGATAGTATCTATCCACACAATCAAAATCCCATCCACTGAATGCTCCATGTTGTGGGTATGATTAATTAAAGCTCGGAGTAGTAGCGGATTTCTGGATGATAAATCAGATTGGAGCACTGAAGTGAACTCCAACGAGGGAAAGAGAAAGAGGTGGATAAGGGAGGAAGAAATAAGAATGGCTGAGGAAACCCTAAATTGAGGATATGTATTGTTCAACTATATTTTTTATGTAATTATATTATAAGGAATTATTTATATTCATATACACCTTTTCGACACTGAATATATGATTTCTCCAATGAAGTTCAATCATGGAAATGTATTGATCTACGTGATGTTGGTCAACCAAGAAATCAATATGTTTCAGATGATACCATTCATCACATTGATCATGTTATATTATCGATAATCAATTCAAAGTCAAATTGACCTATAAATAACTTTAACTAAGAATTGGTTCAACAAAAATCCATGAATATGGGAGAATAAATTCATTTACATGATTATATTGAAGTTGGTTCTTTGATTATTAAAACACAATACAAGATAGTCTATATGTTTTGGTTGTGAATAGGTGTAACACAAGGTATTAGTTCTATTGAGAACTCAACATCATAATTTTTTGTGGATACTAGGAAAATATAATGTAAAAAATAAAAAAAAACATTTTTATTAGGAATATCTTATATTTAGAGATTCACTCAAACCATTTGAGATAAAAAACACTTCTGAATAAGAATAATTACCCATCTAATTGAATAACTTTCTAATGGAATTGTGGTTTATTTTTTAATCAATACACAATCATACGTTGGTTAATAATATAGAACATGAATTCCCTTTATCAAAAATTTAAATTTTATTTCTATTATGAATGAAAATCCAGAAAAATATTACATTGAATTAAAATATAGGGAGACTAAAATTATTTTTATAAAGCACATTCCCATAAACATATATCGGGGAAGAGTGATAGACTTGACATGTGATAATTATTCCACTATGTTCTTTTAATACTAATTCAAAATTAAGTCATTGACATTTTATGTTTATATACTCTATATATTTCTATGATATAAAAGTTTTGGTAGATCAAGATTAAAATAATACATTAAATGTTTAATAGTTGATGGTAGTTGTACCGCCCAAGACATTTTATTCATTCCACACATCCAAAATAATAATCCCATTATATTTTCCTTTATCGATGGCCCTAAGAATTTATTTATGTTGATCATCCTATCATAAATTCAGGTTTGACGACTGGTTAGATGAAATAACATATTCAATGGATTTGAAATAGTGGAGTCATAGTGGTGAATTTTTATCGTTCTTTTCCTCCATAATATAATACATTCTTCCACTCACATTATCAATAAACATTAATATGACCGTATTATCAACACATAAATATGTTACGAGTCCCCTTAAAAAAATTCCCACCATTTATCCTTCCAAAAATTGTGAATAAAGAAAATCTCATATTCTTCTCAAAATAGTTTTTATAATATCACTTGATTTTCCTATTTATTCTACTATCAAAATCTCACGATCGATAAGTAAGTATGATATCTATTTCCACCAAGATAGATCATCCAAAACATTTATCATAATTATGTATTATATGGTTCATTCACATGATAGACTTGGTTTTAAACAATTGTAGAATTGTTTGACAATACATTAATGTGGATGACAATTCCTGAAGCATACATATCATGTCTTGTCAAATTTTCCTCTTAGATAAAAAAATTACCATCATCCTCATAAATTAGATAAAGTAATTCATTCTAAATATTCATAAGAATAACATAAAGGATTTACTTATTATAAGTTAATCACTTGAAGTAGACCCATTATATAGAGATAATTTATTCACATTAAAAGTAATTGTTTATATGATTCCACCATTGAAAATATTTATGTTGTAAATAAAAATCATCAAGAATAAAAAATTTTGTTTTTAATATAATATAGAAAAAAAATAATAAATTATTTTAATATATAAATATTACAGTAACTAGTAGATCTTCAATAAAACTAAAAAAAGACAAATGTTTTGACAGGAATGACTCAATAATACATCATTACAAAAATCAATCCATTAGAATCTCAACCTAATTGATATAATCAAAATGTTGTGTAATAATTAAAAATATATTATAAATTAAAACTTCTGTCACATTTGGTTTCAAACGATTAGAATATTTTCATTTTTCCCTCAATATCAGCATGATTCAATCCGGCTCTAGCGATTACGAAAAACCATAAAAAATTGTCTGAGAAATAATAACCATAGTGGGAATCAGTGTAACCATGATAAAATTATTTGTGGGATTCCAAAATCATGAAATTTTATTTTCAATCAATAGAAACATCATTATGACAATAGACATTGATGATCATTAACCAAACATTATGATTTTTTCATTTATATAGTATTATCCCAAAGGATCTCAGTATGGATTTCTTATCCTAGTTTCCAAATATATCAATTCCTTCTTATGAAACCTACCATTGAATCCCATACAATTCATATATATATATATTTCATTTGTATAGATAATAAGTCATTAAATAATATAATTTTCCTTCTTAAAATACTATAAGTCAATTATCATTGGGAATATGTATTCATAAAGATCGTGTTAATAATTGAACTATATAATCTTCCACTATGTTCTTCATAACTATACCCTTTATTAGATATATCATACACAATAACATTATTCATAGTGTTGGTAATGGATAAATTAGAATCCATGGGGTTAGATTATCTCAATGTGTAAAAAATGAGGTATCAATATTGCTTGAGATTAAGGGAATGATAAAATTATAATAACATTAGAAAACCATGCCATGCATATAATTTACCATAATCTATAATCATTTCATAACACTACTATAATTCTTAATAATTGTGATGTCTATTTGTGACGGGATACCATCGCAAATAGGCTTTAGCGACGGGGACCCGTCACAAATAGCCCGTTGTAAAAAAATGTTGTCGCAAATACAAGTATTTGTGACTGGCCCGTCTCAAAAAATGTTATTCGCGATGGGAAACATCGTCATCACAAATAAGCTACCGATTATATGTATAATATATACATAAATGATTTCACGACAAGTCCTTCGTAAGGACTATTTGCGAAGAGCCCTGGTCCCGCCGAAAAAAATATACATATAAAAAATTCTGCGACGGGCTCGTAGCAACAAATTATTTGTGATGGGCAAGTAGTCTAATCGCAAATATGTTTTTAATAATATTTAGTTAGGCTATTTGTGACGGGACCCCATCGCAAACGGTCTCGTCGTAAATAATAAATTAATATTAACAAAAATTAAATTTAATAAAATTACATTGAATGAAAAAATAATATTACTATTATTAAAACAATAAAAAAATAAAAAAAAATTCTCAATATTAACAAAAAAATATAAGAATTTAAATTATGTAATATTTACACCAATATAAAAGACAGAAAATGTAAATAATTAATATTACAATGTTAAATTCAAATGTTTGTAAGCTAAAAAAATTAATGGGGGTCATCTTCTGGAGGAGGTGGAGGAGTTGAAGGAGCTGGTGGAGGAAACTTCATCCCTGAACAACGAGTCAGACGACGCATGTACTGCATCTGCTCGTGATGCTGCTATTGCCATTGATGTATCTGCTCCCCGTAATGTTTCTCCTACTGCTCTTCCCACCGACACATCTCTTCTTACTGCTTCTGCAAAGTCTCTATATTCTCATCCTGAGCTCGCAACTGCTCCTAATACTGTGAGCCAAAAGATGATGCATCTCCACGATCTCCTCTCGAGCTGGACGCTGACATCGCAGTAGTACCATAATAAGTACTAGGAGTCAAATGAGAGGCGATTCCAACTACTCTTCCCTTCTCAAAGCCATACTGAGTTGCCTCCATCCATGGTGCCTCATTGAAATGGTGAGCACTAGTCTGCTCAGCCGTCTCATCCTGACCCTCAGCCTGCGTCTGAGAGGACACAACCTCATATGACACCTTCAAGTCCAATTTAATAATAAAATTGTCAAAATATTATATTCAGTTAGTTTTGAAACTGATAAAATAATACTAACCACAATCTGACGTTGGCGATCACCTCTAATCTCTCCAGTGGCTGGATTACTGTACATCCTCTGATAAAAGCTGAACTCCGTAATATCCGGATGCTCTACTACCTATAGAAATATAAAATAAACTATTTATATTTAATGTTATATAAAATATTTTAAAAATATACTTACCAAATTTTCTCTATACGAACCGAATGTACGACTACCAGCTCGATGTGTCACCTCCTATCTCCCCCAGTTCTATCGTCCCCCTGAAGATCTCCTCTAAAATCCACCACCCAACCAGTGTAAACATAATCAATGCCAAACATGATATGAAATGTACTCTTGTGGTTGGGCTCTACACAACTCATCAAATTCCGTCACACCATCTTTCTTAATGGTTGTCCTTCTCAAATTGTGCAAAAACTGGTGGAAACGGTCACACATAAAAACCTGCCATGCTGTGTGGATAACGTCATGCATGATATCATTGAAAGGATTCCATAAACACTACAAATAATTTAAAATATCAAGATGTTAATAAAATAAATTTTGAAATAAATATTATTTATTTATGTACCAACCAAAGCTAGAACATGTCACGTCACACATCAACGAGGATCTGTTCCCATGTGATCCATGGCTGAGAAAAATAATTGCACAATATAGCGCTCCCCTGTCCAATAGCTACATGCTTAAAACTACAAAAAAGGAATAAATAATCAAACAATTAGTATATATATAAATAAATTAATGAAATATAACTAAAATATACAGGTTTCCATACCTCCGTGTGGGTGGATTGAAACCAAGATGTGGACTTCGCTGAGGGATAGGTTCAGGAATCATCAGTCATGCAAGACCGCGCCCCCTCCGCATACCTCTTGAACCACCAGTAGGCTGAGGGTCAGCTGATCCCACATCCTCATCATCCAAATGTAGCTCAGCCTCCTCTAACTCATGTAATAGATCAGATTCCATCTAAAACACAAAATGATTGTTTTTAACAGATATTTGAAAATAACTATTATATATAGATATATATTAGTTATGATTATAACCAGCATTTAACAGTTTAAATGTTCATCTTCATCCTCTTCTTCATAGCTATCAATTTCAATGTCTTCATCTTCCTCCTCAGTATCATCAATATCCATATGAGTTTCAGTTTCAGCATCTCTTGTCATTTAAAATTCATTTGTAACATCATAAACATCTTCATCACCATCGATCCTTAATTGTTGGGTGTCATCTTTGATATTAACGTCTCTTTGTAAATCAGATTGATTTTGAGTTGTCTCTTAAAAAATTTCAATTCCTTCCACTTCTGTGGAACCACATTCAGTTAGAGTAAACTTAATTTCCCGAGATTTTATTTTTATTATACTCCACCAATCGCTCAAGTCTCTTGAATTTGCACAGTACTTTGCATAATAAATTTGATGTGCATGTTGAGTCAGTTAAAATGGTTTATTTTCTGCATGAAGACTCTTATATTTAATATCAACGATTCCATGAGTCGGATGAACATGAAAAACTCTCCCAGTATCCAACAACCAACATTTAAACATTGTTATGTAATTATGTCCTAGATGACACAGCACAATAATTTCATCCAAAATTCTATAAAAGTCAACTTCAGTTTCTCTATGATGTGATCCTTTCAAGAAAACTCCACTGTACATTGTTTTTTTGATTCCCTGCATGCATGTGTATGAAATCGAAAACCATTCACCACATATGCATCATAAGATTTAACCATTTTGGATGGTGGGTTACTCAATATACACTATCGCTTATCAATTTTACCAACATATTGAGACACCTGAATTTTTTTAAAAAAATTATCAATATAATAAATAATAAACAGAATTGATATTGAACCATCAATAATTTATGTTACCAGTTTTTGAAACCATTGAGAAAAAAAAATTTGCGTTCCTCAAGAGTAGCTGCTGTAATTTGTGGAAGTCATTTCATGATATGATTATTATATAACCTATAAATAAAATAAATATAAATCCTATAACATAAATTATAGAATAAGTGATAGAAGCACTCACATGACAAATGATGCCATTTCTTCACAGTTGAGCAGAATAAATGTCTGCGCTCTGTGATGTTCATCATCTGAAAGCCATCGTTCATGAACTCCACCGAAACCAATATTTGGCTGATTAAAAACTGTTAATTTATTGTCCATTTAATCATTAACATTCCCCTCATTTCTTCCAATGAGAATATGTTTTGATGGATATTGAGATTCAAAATAATGAGAGTAGAAAAAAGAAATTTCCTCTTGCAAATATGCTTCAACAATTGAGCCTTCAACTGATGCTTTGTTACGTATATATTTTTTTCAATTTATGCATGCATCTCTCGAATGGATACATCCATCAAAACTATACTGCACCTACACATTTATCTTCATGTGGAAAATGTAATATCAGATTTTCCATTGAGTCAATGAAAGCCAGTGGAAATATTTTTTCCAGTTTACATATAATTACATCAACATCTTCTGCCAGTTTTCATAGTGATTTGTGGTATGTTGTCGCTGCACAAATGTCTCGAAAAAAATATGATATGTCTGTTATCAAATCCCAAATCATATAATTCAACAAACCTCTAAATCCAATCGGCATAAGTCTTTCTATTATAACATGACAATCATGACTTTTTAATGTAGTAATATAACTATTCATAACACATCTTACCAAATTGGAAGCCTAGCCATATGGAAGTCTCAAATCTGCAATCCACTAAAAAAATAATATGCGACTCTATTTGGAAAGTGTATAAGATACTTTTGGATTCATTATTCTCTATGATCTGATATTTTCAAATAGTTCAAGTTCTGGTCGACTGCAAATTTGGGCAAGATCTAATCGTGCCTTTATAGTATCTTTTGTATTACCTAGTGTATCCAAAACAATATGAAATAAATTATCAAAACAGATCTTCTCAATATGCATAACATCCAACATGTGGCAGACAAAAAAATCAGACCAATACGGAAGATCCCCAAAAATTCTCCATTTTATCTAATTATGTTCTTTCCCAAAGCCATGAATTTTTTGCTGGTTTACTGTTGGTCCAAATGTGATGGGGGGTAATGAAAATACAACTGATTTAAACTATGTACCATAGATCATCTTTGGAGGTTCATCCCTTTAAATTGTAACTTTTCTAAAATGATATTTGTTCCTACGAAAAGGATGATCAGTTGGAAGAAATATACGGAGACAATCAAGATAGAATGGTTTTTCCATTGACCAGCATAAATGATTTGTTTTCTTTCATACAGTAAGGACACGAATTCAGACCATGTGTACACCAACCAGATAACATGCCATATTATAGAGAGTCACTAATAGTCTATATCAATGCCGCTTTTAATATGAAATTTTGTTTCGCAGAAACATCATATGTATTAACACCATCACTCCTCAATGCATTTAACTCATCAATCAATGGTTTCAAATAAACATCAATATTCTTTTTCGGATGTCCTGGGATTAATAGAGTCAAAAATATATAAGGCTCCTTCATCAACATCCATGGAGGAAAATTTTACGAAGTTATAAAGACAGGCCAATATGAATACTGACTACCATAAGAACCAAACGGACAAAAACAATCAGCAGAAAGACCCAATCACACGTTTCGGGCTTCTATAGCAAATGCCGGATGCAGACGGTCAAAATGATTCCGTGAATCACCATCAGATGGTTGATTCAAGCTTTTATCACTTGAAATCTTGGTTTTGTGCCATGACATCATGGACGCTGTGTTCTGAGACGTATATAAACGTTGAAACCTAGGTGTAAGGGGGAAATATCTCAACTGTTTTACTGGAATCAATCTAGACATCCCTGGTTGATCTTTTTTATGTTAGAGTTTGTGGCCTAGAACCAACTACTTTGTAATTTATTAATTAATAAATTTCTTATCATATATTTATTGTTCTATTGCATGAAAATTCATGTGATAATGTCCTAAGGACAATTGTTGCATTAAAGGTTCATAGCAGATCCCTCCTATAATGAGAACCCAGAAGTGCGATATCACTGTTCTTGAATATATGTTCTATGGCCAGATGATGTTATTTTAGGGACATAAATAATACAGGTCATTAGGGGTGAGGACTCATAAATCATTGAGGCACCTTCTCATGGTGGGATCCCTTGGTAATATCCAGGAGGATATTATGAGAACGAGGCCCGCCAGTTGGAAATCCACATTTCATAGTGTCATTGGATATTCCTATCTACGGATGTGTGTATTGGTCCTTAGACTTTAAGATTATTATTAATAGGTATTAAAATGTGCGCACTTAGATGTATTGACGAAAACTATGACGACACACTGTTCACAGTGAGGTAGGATACATTGGGTGCGTCACAAGTAATACTGCATGAATAGATAATGCGAGAAAGGATTTATCCCTTCTGTTCCATAACGGAAGTAGATATCTCAGGCCCTTTGATGAAATTGATAGAGCCTAAATAAATCCATGGCCATGGTAAGATATGGGCGAGTTTGATTCTACAAAGTCAAAGAAAGAATAATCGAGCACATGGGTTGATGGCACTAGCATGCAACCCACTTGATTAGAGATATCATGACAAAGGGATTATATTACCCGGTAAGCGTTCGTATGAGGTGACGCATCATTATGGCATTAAATTCTTTCTCTATGGGTGCCTTGGCGTGTTTCTAGGTGCTAACCTGGGACTTTAGTTAGGCTCCTACTAATTCCACTGAGAAAGAGGCCTTGAGGGTCACACACTAAGTGTGTCCATGTATCTTAGTTAAATATTAATTTAACAAGTTAAATAAATATTATTCCCGACTGTGGTTTAATAATTATTTATGGATGTCTGATTTTATTTATTTCGACACTAGTTATTCGATAGAATATATTGTGGGTGAAATAATACATTTATTAGAGAGTAATGCACCTACATTTATTTAAGCAATAAATTGCCATTACTCAAGGACTAATAAATGTGGAGGAAGAAGTAAAGGAATGTGGAAAAATAAAAGTACACACATTGTATATTAAATATAAACACCGTGTAGTTTTATGGAAAATGAGTACACTCAATGTATTAATGATTACACGTCATGCAGTTTTCTAGTCAGGATTTTGAGGATATAATATTTTTTTATTAAGTGATATTAATAATATTCTGTGTGGGCACATGTCAAGGAATTAATAATTATATATGGGGATTCAATAAGAGTTAATGAAATAAATAAAATGCATAACGTGTATATTTATTATCATAACTCTATAAACCTCAAACATGATTATAAATATACCCACAACCCCAACACTTTTCATCAATTGTTGTGCACAACAATTTTGGTTTATTATGTCATGGCCGAAAGAACTCCTTCCTCCAAGAATGCCCTCAAGACCGAGAGACCAAGGCGATCGATGGTGGACATCGCAAGCGAAGGATCTTGCATGCTAGCACCCGGAGATCCCTTCGGTGACGTCCGCAGATACATGGCACATGTGTGGATCACCGCTAGAGGAATCCTACAATTGGATTCTACAACGCAATAACGGATCATAGGATCATGAACAGAGAAATCAATGAAGAAAGAATTCCACCAAGGTAATTCTTGAGAATTAATTAAATTAATTATAACCAACATATGTTGATCCTATCTCTATGGTTCTGGGATTCACTCTTAAGTTTTTTGTTCCTCGTTCTATTCAAAAGATTCGGCATTTTACATCATGACAGATCATATATTCAATGTTGTTTAATGTTAAAATTAAAGGTGGGTAAACCCACCAATGTGCTTTCGCTGTGCCCGAAACCTACAAGTTGTATCCGAGCTGTCATATAGTTGACTATAATTATTTAGTTTTTTGTTTCTGTTTTACGCATTTAATAATTTAGTTGTTTCAATTCATGTTTAATCGTTCTGGAAATATGAATCTGAAGATCTGTTTGTCCCCCCTCGTTTCTCGTTCACCTCACAAAAACTAATTTTTCTTTTAATTTATATTAAAATAAAATATAGGAACTCATCCAGAGGATCCAAAAGTTTCTGGCCATACAACACAAGAATACACGACATGTATTCGGAAGTACATGTCGTGTAGTCTTGGTTCATGCATCGGACTGGTCTGCCAAATCAGGCAGTGTATTGATCCAACCTATGTCATTTATGACAACGTGTGTTGACCAGGAACAAGTGGCACATGGTTTCAGGATTAAACGCCGTGTGGTCCAACTGAACACGGAGTGTAGTCCCTTCTGGTTCGGGTTGGACCATGTACCCCGTACACGGCCTGTCCAGCTGGAAACTGTGTAATGTGGAAACTACACGACATTTTTCCCACAGAACATGCCATGTACTCCGAAAATTTCAGAAGTACATTAACACGCCCTGTCCCCGAGCGTGTACTTCGGATGGACGGTGAAGAAAAGTACATGTCGTGTAGTCGGAACTACACACCCTGTACTCACCCCAATTATGCAGATTTATTAAAATTTATTATCATATTATAAAAACACTTGATACCTGTACCATGGTGCAGGCGTAATGCTGAGGCACAACATTTGATAGGTGTTATATATATATGTGTTTAATTTAAAATCTGCGTAATGAATGATAACTCACCTTGTTGCCTCCAAGGTTCAAGTTACGTACAAGGGTAATTTTAAATGAATTTATTTGTTTAAAATTATGATGGATGAGAATCTCAAGGATGATCAGAAAATGGTTTAAGATAAAAGGATTTATTAATTAAAGATAATTAATTGATTCGAGCATGATTTATCTTAAACAACGACGATTAAAGAATTTAATTCTAGTTTTATTTATGCATAAATATCGGTGCATGTATGGATGATCATGAGAGAGACCAAGACCTTTTTATGTGAATGTTTTATTTAATTTATTTATTTCAATTAAATTTGTTGGCATGAGAGCCATCTCCTCATTAATATGTAGGGCCTGTGTTCCCAAGGATTATTTTATGTAAGAACCCCTTTTATCCCCTCACCTGCATGTGAGATAAATGCATATGTAATGGATGGAGCTCCCAAGCTAGTGGAGGTGGCTCAAGTCAGGTGCCAAGGTGAAACCAATCCAAAGAGATACAAAGGTGGACAGGTGGAAAGCTATAAACATGAAGCCACAAGGTTCAAGGTGTTTCTCCCCTAGGTCTTGGGTTTGTTTATGAACCGCTAGATAAACTAACCAAAAGAACAATCTCGTGATCATTCCATTTATTTTATTTCTGTCAGTTGCATGGTTTATTTGTTGTGGGTGTGTTGTCACAATCACACTATTAATGAATTAAATAAGCATGCAAGATGGAACTAAAATAAAACCGCTTTATGTGTAAATAATATCTAAGACATGGTTAATCACTTAAGTATATCCCACATAATATTAACAATCATGTAATCAAAGATAATAAATTGGAAATTTACGTATAAGGATAAAATCCCTCAAAGAAATATTAGGTCGGTAAAGCATTTGATAATATTGGTCAGAATCGAACCATAGTTCAAAGTCCTTGACCAACCCTAGTTGGGGTGCTTTCAATTATCGGTGAATTCTAATTCAACGTTTTGGGTTGACATAATATGGTTCACGTCAAGGGTTGACTGCCACAGTAGGACTTAGTGTGGCCAAGAGGCAAAGGTTGAGGAAATCCAAAATAAAAGGATTTCAAGAATGGGGAGTCCACTCAACAGATCAAGGAGCTGCGAGTTAATGCATTTGGCATTTGGAATGCCTACCTAAAACCCTTCAAGTTTTTTGACCAACCCGAGTTTGGGTAATGCGAAGGGAAATATTGATCCTTTCCACTAGAATATTTAGGAAACAGAATATTCCAAAGTCAATGGGAGGGCTATTGGATTTCGATAAAATAGTGGGAGACTAATATGTATTAATTAATTTATTTTTCTCAGTTTGGTAATAAAGTACTAAATCTTTTCTCGTCATAATTTGTAGAAATGACAAGAACATGACATTAAACATATCATTGTGAACAGTATTCGAGAAGGAAAACCTTCTCAATGGCACCAATTTCCAAGAGTGGCAGAGGCGTTTACGCGTCATCGTTCACCACGAAAGGAAATTGTATGTGCTGGAAGAGCCTATTCCAATTGCGCCTAGGAAAGAGGCCAGTGATGAGGAATTATCTCTATATATGAAAAACATAGATGATGCCACATATATTCAGTGTTTCATGCTATCAGCCCTACTCAATAAGTTCTTAAAGCAACATGAAAACATGGACGTGTATAGCATGATGTATCTCCTTAAAGATCTCTACCAAGAGAAGGTGAGACTCAAGAGGTATGAGATCTCCAATTATTTGTTTACAACTAATCTTGGAGAGTCTTCACCAGCTAGGAATCATGTAGTCATTATTATTAGCTACATTGAATTCCTGGGCATATTAGGGATTAAATTCCCGGATGAGTGGAATACAAATCTCATCCTATCATCACCGCCCAAGACCTTCTCTATCTTCATTTTCAATTATAACATTAGTGGCAATTAGAAGGGTCTATCAAAGATTCTGACCTTGATTCTCTAGGTAGACAAGGACATGTGGCATGACAAACCCGTTATCATTATGGTGAACATGAAAAGGAAGGACAAGGAATAGGGGCCAAAGACATATAAATGGTCTGAAGCCCCTGAGCACCATCCCTCCAAGAAGGGGAAGATCCAGAGGTAGGGCAAGGAATGGGAGGCAGTGTGTTTTTCATGTGGGATGTAGGGCCAATGGAAGAGGTACTGCACCCATATGTATGGGGATGCTAAAGGTGTGTTTGTTATAGAGTGTAATATTTCCATTTATACACATTGGGTATTTGATACAGCTTGTGGGGTTCACATCTGTGATCAAATACAGGAACCATGTAGATCTAGAAAGATTTCCAGAGGAGAGGTGGATGTTCGAGCTGCCAATGGCGTAGGGCTGGCTACATTGGCTATTGGCGATTACCATATCTCATTGCTGACTGGAATGATTTTGGTTTTACATAACTGTTATTATGTTCCTAGTGTTACCAAGAACATAATTTCTGTATCTTATTTGGATATGGATGGATTTATTTTCATGTTTGGAAATAAGGGTTGTCCCTTTTATAATAACAACGTATTTTATGGTATGGAACATTTAAATAATGTTTTGTATGTATTAAATTATGAAATCCAAGTGTTTGAAATTGTTAAAGAAACAAAAACACATGACTCATACATCACCCAGTTGTGGCATCACCGTCTCAGTCATGTAAATGAGAAGCAATTGACAATACTCTACCTAGATGGCTATTTAGACTCTACTGAGTTACAACCACATGACAGATATTATGCTTGTTCATAAGGAAAAATGACCAAGCTCCCTTTTGGTGGATAGGGTGAATGGGCCACATAGCTTTTAGGATTGGTACACACGGATGTGTGTAGACCATTTCTAGTAGAAGCTAGTGGTGGATATTCATACTTCATTACTTTTGCTGATGATTTGAGTATAAATGGATATGTCTTATTAATGAGGTATAAGTAAGAGTCCTTTGAGAAATTTTACGAATTCAAGAATGAAGTAGAGAATCATATTGGTAAGAAGATAAAGAAAATTCGATCAGATCGAGGTGGATAATATCTAAACCAATATTTCATCAATATTCTACGGGAGTCTGGGATTCTATCTCAGCTCACTCCTCCTTATACACTACAGTGGAATAGTGTTAGTGAAAGGAGGAACTACACCTTGTTGGTCATGGTGAGGTCGATGATGAGTCATGCAGATTTTCCATTATCCTTTTGGGGATATGCATTAAAAACTGCGGCATACACATTAAACCAAGTACCAACTAAGGTGGAAAATGGAATTCCCTTAGAGTTATGGAATGTAAATGAACCCATTTTTCTGCACACACGTGTATGGGGATGCGAGGCGTTTGTTAAGGCTTTCTCAGGAAACAAACTAGAACCCCAGGACACGAAGTGTATCTATATAGGATATCCCAAGGATACTAAATTATATTACCTATATAACCCTCAAGACAAGAAAGTGACTGTTACCAGACATGCCGTTTTTCTTTAGAGGGAGCACATCATCAAAAAGGATAGTAGGAACAAGATTGACTTCAATGAAGTTGATGCTCAAGATACACCAGAGTTGGTACATGAACAAGTTCCACAGGTCCCTGTGGAAGAGGTTCCAGAAACTCAAGTACTGCGTAGGAGCTCATGAGAGGTAAGGGAACCAGAGAGATTTGGTTTACTAGTCACCGAGGATGGTGAATCATTATTGTTGAACAATAATGAACCTATCTCCTACAAGGAAGCAGTATAATTCTAAGAAGTTGCAAGATAGATAGAAGCTATGAATTCATAAATGGATTCCATGTATTAGAACCAAGTCTGGGTTCTGGTCGATGAGCTAGTTGATGTAAAGCCTGTTGGATGCAAATGGGTATTCAAGAGAAATCTAGACATGGAAGGTCATGTTAGCACCTATAAAGCAAGGCCAGTGGCTGAAGGATTCAGACAACGTCAAGGAATTGACTATGAAGAAACCTTCTCGCCATTTTCCATTTTTAAATCCATAAGAATCATACTTTCCATAACAAATTACCATAACTAAGAGATATAACAAATGGATGTCAAAACAACATTCCTTAATGGGAACCTTCAGGAAGATGTCTATATGACACAACCAGAAGGGTTTGTGACACCAGGTGAAGCCAAACGGGTTTTCAAGTTGCAGATATCCATTTATGGATTAAATAAAGCATCCAGGTCATGGAATATTCGATTTGATGAAACCATAAAGGAATTTGGGTTCATTAAAAACGAATGTGAGCCATGTGTTTATTAGTGGTTTAATGCAAATGCGATCATTATCCTAGTAGTATATGTTGATGACATATTGCTTATTGGAAACGATGTAGCAGTCTTACAGTCAGTTAAGGACTGGTTGGACAAGTGTTTCTCCATGAAGGACATGGGTGAAGCAGCCTACATTCTAGGGATCAAGATCATTCGTGATAGATCCAAGAGGCTGCTTGTTCTAATTCAGAGCACATACATTGACTAGATATTAAAGAGATTTAGTATTGAACAATCCAAGAGGGGATTTGTTCTACTGTCACATGGCCTATATCATTCTATGAAAATGTGTCCTCAAACACAAAAAGAGAAATATATAATTAGTAAGATCTCATAAGCTTCCGCTATAGGATCCATCATGTATGCCATGTTATGTACTAGGCTAGATGTTGCCTATACACTGAGCATGGTAGGTAGATATCAAGAAGATCCAGGAGAACTGCATTGGACTGTTGTTAAGACTATCCTTAAGTATCTGAGAAGAACAAAGGATATGTTCCTCATGTATGGAGGAGACGAGGAGCTTGTCATTAGAGGGTATTATGATTCTGGTTTTCAGACATACCAGAATGATCTGATGTCGTAATCTTGATATGTTTTCAGTCTCAATGGAGGAGCTATGAGCTGGAAGTGTTCAAAGAAGCCAGTTGTCACCAATCCTATAGCAGAGTCAGAATATATAGCATCTTCTGATGCAGCCAAGGAAACCGTATGGATTCAGAACATTTTCCCGGAACTTGATGTGGTTCCTAGAAGTAAAGATCCCATTACATTTCATTGTGATAATACTACAACAATGGATCTTGTGTAATAACCAAGGTCACATCAACAAACAAAGCATATACTCCAAAAGTATCACCTCTTGAGGGATTTCTATCCAAGGGGTGATGTTACAGTCAGCAGAGTTTCCATGGAAGAGAACGTGGTAGACCCCATGACTAAATGTCTATTTCAGCAGAAGCATGAATATCATCGGAGAGCTAGCGGGATAAAAGTTGTTAGCAGTTGGCTCTAGTCCTCGTGGGAGTTTCTTGGAGTTGGTGGACCAGAACCAACTACATTGTACTTTATTAATTAATAAAATCCTTATCACATCTTGATTGTTCTTCTGCATGACAATGCATGTGGTAATGTCCTAAGGATATTTGTCGCATTAAAGGGTCATAACAGATCCCTACTATCATGAGAATCCGATTGGGCCATAACAATGTTCTTGAATATATGTTCTATGTCCGGATGATGTTATTTGAGGGACACAAATAATACTGTTCATTAGGGGTGATGAATCATTTAACTTTGAGGCACCTTCTAATGGTGTGTGCCCTTGGTAAAATCCCAGAGGATATTATGAGAACGAGACCCGCCCGTAGGAAATCCACATTTCATAGTGTCATTGGATGTTCCTATCTATGAACGTGTGTATTGGTCCTTATTCTTTAAGATTATTATTAATGGGTATTACAACTCGCACACTTTGATGTATTGACGGAAACTATGACGACACACTGTTCTTAGCGAGGTAGGATATGTTGGGTGTGTCACGAGTAATACTGCATTAATAGATAATGCGAGAAAGGATTTATCCCTTCTGTTCCTTAATGGAAGTAGATATCTCAGGCCCTTTGATGGAATTGATATAGCCTAAATAAATCCATGGCCATGGTAAGGTATGGTTGAGTTCGATTATGAAAAGTCAAAGAAAGAATAATCGAGCACATGGGTTGATGGCACTAGCATGAACCCTACTTGATTATAGATTTCGTGACAAAGGAATTATATTACACAGTAAGCATTCGTATGAGGTGACACATCATTGCGGCGTTAACATCTTTCTCTATGGGTTCCATGGAATGTTTCTAGATGCTAACCTTGAACTTTAGGTAGGCTCCTCCTAATTCCACTGATAAAGAGGCCTAGAGGGTTAGGCACAAAGTGTGTTCATGTATCTTAGTTAAATATTAATTTAACAAGTTAATTAGATATTATTCCTGACTGTGGTTTAATAATTATTTAAGGATGGTTGAATGCATTTATTTAGACACTAGTTATTCGAGATAATATATTGTGTGAAAAATAATACATTTATTAGAGAGTAATGTAGTTACATTTATTTAAGAAATAAATATCCATTACTCAAGGACTAATAAATGTGGTGGAGGAAATAAATGAAAGTGGAAAATAAAAGTACACACCGTGTATATTAAATATATATGTCGTGTAGTTTTATGGAAAACAAGTTCACAATGTGTATTAATGATTACACACCGTGTAGTTTTCCAGTCATGATTTTGAGGATATAATATTGTTTTATTAATTGATATTAATTATAATAAGTGTGGGTGCATGCCAAGGAATTAATAATTCGACATGGGGGTTTCAATAAGAGTTAATGAAATAAATAAAATGAATAACGCGTTTATTTATTGTCATAACATTTTGAAACTCAAACCTGATTATAAATATCCTCACAACCCCAAAAATTTTTATCAATCATTGTGCACAACAATTCTAGAGAATTCATTCAAGGCTAAAAAAACTCCTTCCTCCAAGAACGCTCTCATGACCGAGAGACCATGGCGATCGAAGGAGGACATCACAATCAAATATTCTTCCACGCTAGCACCCGGAGATCCCTTCGGCAATTTCCGGAGATAAGTGGCACACAAGTGGATCACCGCTAGAGGAATCACACAATTGGATTCTAGGACGCAATGATGGATCACAAGATCATGACCAGAGACATCAATGAAGAAAGAATTCCACCTAGGTAATTCTAGTGAATTAATTAAATTAATTATAACCAACATATGATGATCATATCTCTATGGTTCATGGATTCCTTCTTATGTTTTTCATTCCTCATTCTATTTCGAAGATTCGGCATTTTACATCGTGATAGATATCAGATTGAACGTTGTTTAATGTTAAAACAAAAGTTGGGAAACCCACCAACCCTCTTTCACTGCACCCAGAACCTACACTTTATACCTCGACTGTCCACATGTTGGAAAAATATCTAGTGAATCATTTTCTCCATAATATAAGATGCAATCATATCGACATGCATGTATCTTCCGATAACTAAGGCCCAAATTACGAATCAACCTTTTTCTCTCATAGTAATTTTTAGGCAACACATTTCATTCAGGTAATAGTGTTTTAACCAAAGAAAATATCTGATCAAAACAGTTGTTTGACATTGTATTATATGAATTAATTTCTATTCATTTTGCAACTGCTTCTAATTTGCTTATCCTACAACCAGGATATAATGCATCCCCAGCAGACCTCAACAAATCATAAAATTCAGATGGCGGCAACTCATGAGTTAAATCAATATCATCCTGAGTTTCAGTTTGTTGCACAGATGGATATGCAACATCATGTACAAAATTTTGAAATCAGGATGGATCCGGAATTAAGTTATTAGGATCTTCTGTGGAACTGCATTCACAATGTTGATACCAAAAACATAATCTAGTTGAAAACCAAACCACAAGAGATGTCCCCAGACCTTGTCAAATGTGTCAAACGTTCTCAAAGCACATTTTTTACAAGGACACATAATTGTTCCTTCTGAAACATATTTCGGTTTCGATGATGCAAATGCTAAGAATGCATCAACACCCTCAATATATACAAGATTTAAACCAAAACCATTTGGATATTTGTGCTGATTTATCCAACCTCGATCATATAATAATGACTGATGTGGACTTACTTGTTCCATATTTTTCTACATAAAATATAAAAGCATCACTATTTTTGAATAGTATGATATTATAATAACATAATCTGAAAAAGAAGATAAATAATTATGATAACTTAATAATTTTCATTAATTAAGGGCGACACAATTTCCAGTGGATTTCCTGCTACTCTTTTGTCCAAAAACTAATTTAATTGCATCTTTCTCACAGTTATTATTGCTAATTATCAGTAATTTTTCCTAATTATTCCTAATTTTGCTAATTATTACAAATTATTACTAATTATTACTAATTGATACTAATTACTACAACTTATTACTAATTATTACAATTTATTATTAATTATTACAATTTATTAACAATTATTACTAATTATTACTATTTATTACTAATTTAGCAATACTTAGCAATACATAGAAAAAGAAAAACTGCTTGAATAATGAAAGGAAATTTGGAAATCATCATTGTGTAGATGATTACAAATTTTCGCTTCATTATCCAAGAAGATTTCCTTTACAAATTATTAGTAATAAAAAAATTATATTATCAATATTTACGAAAAATCAATATTAATTTTATTAAAGAAATAAAAAATTTATAAAATATTAAAATTATCAATATTCACAACATGCTTTGTTCTACTCTTAACATGTTCAAATCTCAAAGGGTCGTCAATTATCAAGTCATCCACAATAAAAAGTTTGTGTCAGTCATGTCCAATGTAAACTCGATAATTGTCTTTGCATGGTTGATCACCTCGCATGTAGGGTTGCAATATGATGATCAATGTAATCACGTTATCATCTCTAAGAATAGTCTCACATGACACATTACATAGATCATTCTTCCTTAAAAATTTGAGGGGATATCCTTATATTTCCCTTAAATTTTCTAGGAATAATGGTCTATGTAAATGTTCATTTGAGATAATTCTTATAGATAAGAAGGGCATGACTTGGTTTTTCTGATATCAACACTACTTGCATGGTGATAAACCATGCAAGGACAATTATAGAGTTTACATTGGACATGGCTGACACAAACTTTTTATTCCACATGACATGACAATTGGCGACGCTTTATGATTTGAACATGTTAATAATAGTGAAAATCCGGTTGTGAATATTGATAATTATAATATTTTATAAATTTTGTATTATTTTAATAATATTAATATTATTTTTTCGTAAATATTGATAATATAATTTTCTTATTACTAATTATTTCTTATTATTGACAATTATTGATAATTATTGCTAATTATTGCTAATTATTTTTAATTATAGCTAATTATTCGTAATTATTTCTAATTATATCTAATTATATCTAATTATTCATAATTATATCTAATTATTCCTAATTATATATAAGTATACCTAATTATATCTAATTATTCCTAATTGTATCTAATTATTCCTAATTGTAGCTAATTATTCCTATTAATAGCTAATTATAGCTAATTGTAACAAATTACAGCTAATTATAGAAAATTATATATAATTATAGCTAATTATTCTTAATTATAGCCAATTGTTACAAATTATAGCTAATTATTCCAAATTATAGCTATTTAATCCTAATTATAGCTAATTATGCCTAATTATAGCTTATTATTCCTATTTATAGCTAATTATTCCTATTTATAGCTAATTATTCCTATTTATAGCTAATTATTCCAATTTATAGCCAATTATTCCTATTTAAAGCTAATAATTGCTAATTATTCCTAATTAAAGCTTTGTATATCTAATTATAGCTATTTATTTCTAATTAGATCTATTTATGTCTAATTATAGCTATTTATTGAAAATTATATCTAATTATAGCTAAATATATCTAATTAATGCTAATTATTGCTAATTATTGCTAATTATTTCTAATTTTTGCTAATTATTCCTATTTTTTTGCTAATTTTTCCTAATTGTAGTAAATTATTCCTAATTGTAGCTAATTATTTCAAATTCTTCCTAATTATTACTTATTGTTCCAAAGTATTACTAATTGTTCATAATTATTATTAATTCTTACTAATTATTACTAATTATTACTAATTATTACTAAATATTACTAATTATTACTAATTATTACTAATGATTACAAGTTATTACTAATTATTACTAATTATTACTAATTATTACCAATTATTACCAATTATTACCAATTATTACTAATTATTACCAATTATTACTTATTATTACCAATTATTACTTATTATTACTAATTATTACTAATTATTACTAATTATTACTAATTATTACTAATTATTCCTAATTTTTATTAATTATTACTAATTATTCTTAATTATTCTTAATTATTACCAATTATTACTAAATATTACTAATTATTCCTAATTATTACTAATTATGACTAATTATCACTAATTATCCCTGATTATCACTAATTATCACTAATTATCACTAATTATCAATAATTATCATGAATTATCACTATTTCTTCCTAATTCTTCCTAATTATCACTAATTCATCCTAATTCTTCCTAATTTTCCTTAATTTTTCCTTATTTTTCCTAATTACTCCTAATTATTCATAAATATTTCTAATTATTCCTAATTATTCCAAACTATTCCTATTTATTACTAATTGTTCCTAATTATTGCTAATTATTACTAATTGTTTCTAATTATTGCTAATTATTACCAATTATTGCTAATTATTACAGATTATTTCTAATTATTACTAATTATTTCAAATTATTGCTAATTATTGCTAATTAATGCTAATTATTACTAATTATTACGTATTATTACTAATTATTCCTAATTATTGATAATTATCACTAATTATTTCTAATAATTGCTAATTATTTTTAATTATTTCTAATTATTCCTAATTATTCCTAATTATTTCTAATTATTCTTAATTATTCCTAATTATTCCAAATTATTCCAATTTATTCCAATTTATTCCTAATTATTCCTAATTATTCCTATTCATTCATAATTATTCCTAATTATTCCTAATTATTACTAATTATTACTAATTATACATAATTATTTATAATTATTTATAATTATTACTAATTATTACTAATTATATCTAATTATTAGTAATTATATCTAATTATTACTAATTATTCCTAATTATATCTATTTATTCATAATTATATCTATTTATTCCTAATTATATCTCTTTATTCATAATTATATCTATTTATTCCTAATTATATTTATTTATTCCTCATTATAACTATTTATTCCTAATTATATCTATTTATTCCTAATTATATCTATTTATTCCTAATTATATCTATTTATTCCTAATTATATCTATTTATTCTATATTATATCTATTTATTCCTAATTATATTTACTTATTGCTAATTATATCTACTTATTGCAAATTATATCTATTTATTGCTAATTATATCTATTTATTGCTAATTGTATCTATTTATTCCTAATTATATTTAATTAATATTAGTTATAACTAATTATTTATAATTATAACCAATAATATCAATTTCTTAGTAAAACTAAATATAAATAAAAATCAATTGAAATCTAATTAAATTAGAACTAATAAACAACAATGAAAATTAGCATAAACAAATAAAATAAATAATAAAATATAAAATATAAATACCATAAACTATGATATTCTGAAGATATTGACGCCCTCCGATTGCTCTTGTATAAAAAAATTTAATTAAAAAAATTTCCTTTTGAAACTGATGAATGAAGAGAGAGAGATAGAAAGATCTAAATGATTTGGGAAAAACGGATTGGGGTATATATAGGTTAGATTAGTTGCGACGAGATTATTTTCGATGGGGCCCGTCGTAAATACCCTTGCCCGCCTTAATTACAGTCGGTGGTTAAAAGGTTATTTGTGAAGGGTTCCGTCACAAATATCACCTGACGACAGTCTTTTTGCGACGGGACGACATCTTGTTGCAAAAAAGTATTGACCGCCGCCGGGTATTTGCGACGAGACCCTTGGCAAATACCCCTGCGTGGTTGAGCGTGCAAGCCGGGCGTTTTGGCGCGCAAGTCGCACCAGACTATTTGCGATGGGAGACATCTCCTTGTCGCAAATACTATTCGCGCAGTTTGGTGCTCAAGTCGCGCCAAACTATTTGTGACAGGAGATGAAATCACATTGCAAATAATTGGTTATTTGCAACAGGCACCTTTCCCAGTCGCAAATAGCTTCCTGTGCGGGTTATTTGAGACGAGATTTCTTCTCGTCGCAAATAACCCGTTGCAAATACTGATTCTTCCTATAATGTAAATATTCGGACTTTTTGTTACATAAAGCATGATATCATAACATTTACATAAGACATAATATTTTTGAATATATGTAAGAAGAAAGATTCATTTACTTATTAATAAATTCTTCATTCTTATAATACCATAATGGAATAAGTACACTCCCTAAACTATCATAGACTTCAAGGATAAGACCCAACACTATCACAGAGGATAGATTCCCTTACTAAATAACATATAATCCCCATTGAATTTTTTTTTATTAATTGATGTAGATCCTTAAGAAATGAATTCACGGGAAATGTATGTTCTCCCATAACTCATATAATGAACAACATAAATTATTGTGGCATAAAATAATTAAATGTATATCAGAATATAAAATATGATAATGAAATAGTATTTAGAAGTATTTTATAATATTATTACACAAGGAAAATATTTGGTTTTATAAATATCATCTCATTACATTAATAAACCATTCAGAGGAAAAATAATTACTGTGTCATTAGATTAGATCCCATGAATAGAAGAAATAAAATCAAAGGTTGTTTTCATAAATTATATTGTTAATAATATTACATAGAACATTTCTTGGAGAAAATAATCTTTTCTCTCAAAAATAACTAATTAAAAATTTAAATTAAAAAAATAATAAGAAAAATATTTCATCGAAATAAAAAATTTATAAATTTAATTTATTCTTCATTGATTTGATCAGTTATAATTGTGGGAAATTATTCTATTGTGGTACTAGTTAGAAGAACCAATTCAATGAACACTTTTTTTTAAAAATATCTTCTTACCAGATATGGAAAATTAAAATTAGATTATTTTAAATAATATTGTTAAATGAAAATAATGGGTAGAAATGAAATTAAATAATCATAAGAGAATATTAATAACATTAATGAACTCATATTTTTAAGACATGTATATGGATGAAAACTATTTTTCATCCAAATATAGAAATAAATTCATATTTCTATAAAAAAAATTCTATTAAACCATTGAGTACATAAATAAAGGAAACATAAATTAAAAAAAAGTATTTTAAAGAAATAAATAAATTTTAAACAATACAATACTCTACTAATATGTAAATAATGAAATTTCATTATCATAATCATAAACAAATTCATTCACAAAGAATGGGATTGTAACACAAAACACATACCTCAGGTCAAACATCTTTTATATACATTCCAAAATACTATATAATTAAAATTGAATTGTTATAAATTAGTAAAATAACCATAATAATATATATTATATCATATATTATTTTGATATAACCTTTTATAACCTTTTATAACCTTTTTATTAATAATTCATTGTTTAAATCACTAATGTTGTTGATAGCTACTTTGATTCTCTTCTATATTTTTTCCAGGGTGTTTTTGTCGTTGTATATTTATCATAGATTAATAATCTCTATAAAGTCACTAATGATGTAAATTTCTTGTATATTCAATCAATACATATTTATAGTAATTCATTAATTCAATATAAAGAAAAATTTATTATGTTTTACTTGGAGATGGTTGGTTGTACATACGAATTAATACTAATTTCACCTTTTGTTACATTGATCGAAAGAGTTAGAAATAATAATTCAAAATTTAATAATCATTATTATATCATATATATAAATATATTTATTTCAACTATCCAAATTACCATCTATGAAAAAGAAGAATTTGATTACCAGTCATGTCACTTCGTAGGGGAGGTGGTCTACACGTACGCATGATAAACGTTTTCATTTTCCAATCAATATTAATATAAGAAGATAAATATGATTTTATATTTTCATACGAATAATTATGTAATACATTTTACATATAATCATTAGTACCATTAAAATACCCATTAAAAATATGGTTTGGAAAAATAAACTCTATCATTATGGGGAGATGTTAGGACATACTTAGGCATGAGTAATATATTCACTTTCTATTTGTTAAGAACAAGACTTTAAAATTCTTTTTTAATAACTACAACAAATTATTGGTGTATTCAAGATTCATAAGATTTTGTTGTATGATAAATACCATATTTAGAGAGGTTGTAAATAATATGTAAAATGAATGTGTTTAGTTGTGTAAGTTGCCTATTTTATGAAATAACTCATTTAAATATCTCCATAAAGACCATAGGGTTTGTGTTTGACAAAAAATGAAAATCTATAATTTTTCAATGAAATATTAGGTTGGATTTATTAGGGGTTGAATGAGATATATGGCACAATATTGTTTAAAAATATAATATAGTGGTATCCTTTTATTGGGAAGATAGAAAAAAAACATGGAATTTAATAAAAGATGAAAATAAAATAAAATAAATATCAGGAAAAATGATTTCAAATATACAAAATTATATTATATGAAGATATTTTAAAATTTTCATAAAATAATTAAATTTTTATTGGTTTTTGTGTCATTTTAAACCTTATATTTTTTTATTTACCCTTTTGTAAAAAATTTAATACCTTACCCACAATAAAATGAATTTTAATTTTATATTTTATTAATTCAAAAATAAATGGACAAGCGACTCATAAGTATACCAAATTTTATTTGATAAAATATATTTTATTCTTGTTGTTGATGATAATTATAATATGAATTTTAAATCATTCCAAAAAAATTATTATCAAATATCATTCACGTTAATTTTAGAAGTAAAAATTTAATTTTTCATTAATGATACATTGATATTTAATTAATTTGGTTATAATACTCTAAAAAAATAAAACAAATATTAATATATAAAGTTTCCGAATTAGTATAAATCACTCCAACTATTTAAAATTTAAAATTTAATAATTATTTATTTTTTTCTATTAATTAAGGAAATACAATATCAGCATTGCGTATAAATCTATGGAATTTATATTATTATTAAAAACTATAAATAGGTTTCCATATCGAATAAACTTACTTATTCTTAAAATAACCATTAATATATGTAAAAAAAATAATTTTACCATATCTTATATTCTAAAATATATTTTAATGTAATGTACTGATATATTTTTTCTCGTTACTCTAAATATTATATTGGTCACTTTCATTGGCTAGTGTTCCTTAAAAAATGTAATTCCTACAATACTTTTATAATCTTAAATTTCATATTTCTGATAACAAATATGAATAAAAAATTTTCCTTAAAATTTTATTAAACCTAGGTTAACCATATTTACATTTTACATATGTGGTAATTTTTTCCAAAAATAATGAAAAAATTTATGAAAAATATGTGGACATTTTTTTTTCAAATATGGACCTCAAGATTCGAATTAAGGAACCCGTATTTAACAAATCACATTTTATATGTGAAAAAATTAATTTACTACAAGTGTAAAAAATTTGATGGAACCTGTTTTTAGGAAAATACATTATTAATCAGAAAAGAAAAATTTATTCGTAACACAAAACTGAAATTAACATTATTACATATTTAATTTTTTATGGAATATATTATATTTGGATTTTATTATTTTAATTAATCAATAGTGATTGATTTGATTTATTAATAAAAAACCCAGTACACGCATACAAACATAATTTTACAAAAACATCTCAATTATTTTTAATCAATTTATTTTCTCATCTATAATTTTTGGATAACCAATGAAATAATTTTATACATTTTTAAATCCTAAATTTTTAATAACATTGTTTTTATATTTATACAATCAAATCTGACGATTACAAAATAACATCAACATTATGTAAAATTATCATAATAGTACATCATTGGGGATTTTATCTTGGGATTACTTGTAAATCAAGATATCAAAAAAATATAGAGAACCATAAATTTAGATATTGAGTTATTGTATGCATTATATATCATAAGATAATACAAATGGGAATGAGAAGTGTACCCATTCTAATATGGGTGTTTAACAACTATGATATTCATTGTAGGCTTCCTTGAGGTATGAAAATATTTTCAATATATATGTGTTAAAAATAAAAATGTCTTATGATTTTGATATACCAAATTGGATCATTATTGACAATTGATAAATCCTAAAAAAATTTACACTTTTCTCTTGTTATGATAAACCCTTATTCTATGAATCTGTATTAGTGGTAATTGACTTATTGGGTATGTTTTTTGTTTGCTATGATCATATTTTCACACTTGTATTATTATATTATTTTCACTTATAAATATCAATTTATATGTCAATTTGTTATACCAATTAAATATATAACATCAATATTTTTTTCCATTACACAAAAATTTGGATTTTTTTTTCAAATAGGATATTTCTGAGAAGGTTAATTTTCAAGAATAACATTATAGGAGATATTTTTGATTTTTCATGAAAAATTTTATTATGTATATGGTATCTGATGTTAATAATAATTTATTATTCTGTGGTGTGTAATATATTCATATATATTAAATTTTTATGTAATTTTATCACATATTTATATAATTTTGTGTGTGTGTCTTTATTAGTTTTGTGAAAATTAATAATAAATATATATGTGTATGATTCTATAGATAATTTACAATAAAAGGAAATTTATAAAATATGAGGAAAATAGGAAACTATTTTTTTCATATTCATTATCATCATTTGTGGGTATTTTTGTTTTGGGTAATGGATATTGAAGGAGATATCATGGAATAAAAAAATCATCCAATTTCAATGGAGTTGAACTCAAAATCATAAATTGAAAATAGATGTCAATCATCTCCTTTTAGAATTATGAATATTCACATAATTACATACCGGAAAAAATACTAAAATTACAAAAACCTTAAACTTAATCATGATTATTTTTTATATTTTTATATAAAACTATATATTAATGAGCCTTTAGGGACAATTATTACAATTTATGTACTTTTAGAATTTAGAAAAATTAAAATTAAATGACTCTATAGTGGTGATAAAAATAATTTTCAACAAGATAAATAGTAAGAGTTTGAAATTATTAATGATAATTTTAATTATGTGAATGTTAGGGAACAATATATTTATAAATTTAAATTTTAGATTAAATTACATGTTGTATGGTTTCTGTAAAATTTTCAGATAATTTTTTAATGATATTATATAATGTGAATCCCTTATTCATAGTTATTAATATTTTTAAACATATGATGTTTTAATAAATTATGTTTTTTGTTTTATATGGGTTGTAATGAGATTCATTCATATATATTATAATGTGTTTAATTTTTTAGATTATTTATATAAATTTTTTTACATGATTTCATATTAATAATTTATATGGTAAGTGAAATTATATTAATTTATTTTGTTTGATATTAATATTTTATTATTGGATAATAAATAAATAAATCATTACATTTAAGGGACTAAAATAAATTATATTAGGAAATCTGGATTTATTGTGTTCCCAAGAAAATGATGTAGTTTATAATCGATAAAAAGTAGTATATATAATAGTAGTAATGTATCCGGATATATATAATTATTAGTTTATAAAGGAATGTGAGTAATTTTATATCATGATTAAGAATAAATATAAAAATCAAGATACAACCATGGCCATAATGATAGAGTGATAATGGATAAACTTGAACACAATAAACCACATGATTTTTTAAATATTATTATTTCATGATAAATTTTTTAATATATGAAACATGTGATGCACAATACTGAACACATTATAGTAAAATAAGATATAATTTTCATCATAAGATATCTAAAAATTATATACTTTTGATATTAAGATGTTCAAATTGAATCCTTGATCAATGTAAAATTGTATATTTCAATACCATTATGAGAATTTATTTCTTTCGATCAAATGTATAGAATATTTTAATATTTATCAATCACTATATTTATATGAAAAATGATATATGCTTTTGTGAGGGAAATGTACTATCAAACTATTTTTCCAACTTTTTTAGATTTATAAGTTGTATCCACTATGTAATGATGATATAGAATATATGAATAAATATTATGTGGGAATTTCAAATATAAAAATATTCCTTTTCTTGAATATTTCACATCATAAAATCAACACATTTATATGAAGATAAACGTTATTCAGCTGTGTGATCTGAGAACTTTTTGTTCCTGGTTGGAAACTATTTGTTGGTTTTCATTCACTCAAACATGTCCAAAAAATATAATATCATTATTCATTAAATAATTATAGGGAAAATATATTTTTCATGTATTTTTTTGAAGGAATACTTGAGAAATTTAATTATTTTTTAAAATAATGATTTATTCTATGATTATTTCATTTATGTATTTCTTCTCCATTTATTCATAATTATTTATGTATTATTATTTTCTAATTAATGTTGAATTTTTATGTAATATATAAAGTAGTTTTCTCAAATCATTCATAATAAAGGATTGAGATAAAGATATTATTACTTAATTATATTTTTGATCTCATAGTTTTAAATTCAATTGAACTCATTGTATTTTTAAAATAAATTAGTAATTATCAAAATAAAACAATATGAAATAGGATTTTAATTAGTGTATTTCTTCAAAAAACAAGATTATTTGATAATTTTATTTGAATCTAGAATTTCTCTTAAAAAATAATTTTAAAATAATTGTTACTCCCTCAGACCATAATGTTCATTGACATTAATTTAGAAAAACTTAATTCAATAAAATCATTATTCCTCATATTTAAAACCCAAATTTCATTCTTGGGATCACATATTTTGATGGTTTAGACCATAACAATAAATTTATGACACCATATATGTTAGTGAATGTGAAATGAATTTTTAATATCTAATCATGATTTCCTCCAATAATTTGTGATTCTACAAATGTAGTCAATAAGGCATAAATTTTAACTTTACAATTTTTGTTTGGACATAAAAATTCATTTTTAACAGAATTAATATAATTAAAATTCATTTTTCCAAATTAGGATAGTTTGAGTGTTTTTATAAAGATTATCATATTATTTGGATCACTATTTACATATTCAATCAAAAATATTTAATACCATTATAGATCAAATGCATATTATGTTAAGAATTAATGATAAATTTCATATAATGAAAAGATGGTAAAAAAATAATATAAAATAATATAAATATTTATCATGGTAGATGGTTTCGGTTATTATTAATTCTATTTTTTTATTATGTACATAAATTATCTTAATTATTATGAGTTGGACTAATAACATTTCTTATTTAATATTAATGTCTTATTAGTTGATGAATATAATTAAATAATCTTTTAAATTTATTCGTTACTATTATGAAATTATACACATGTACGACCCTTAGTTATGAAAATATAAATATATTTTATATAAATACTCCCAAAAAGATATATATAATTATTATATAATGAATTTATACATCAAGGAAATAATGCATTATATGGATGTTATTTATCTAAATGGTATCATTAGGAAATCATATATATTAGATATTAGATAAAAGAATTATAGTGGAATATCATACATATTCACCTTTCACTATTGATATTTGAATGCGGAGACCACCTTTTAAAAGTCCGGGAATTCAATTTTAATTTTTAAACATTCCATTAATCATAGGGATATGATACCCTTTTTATTATAATATTGTATCATCTCAAAAATGTATAAAAAACTATACGTACTGAGCCTCTTCTTGTAAAATAGGTTACATCCACACCAAGGTAATGAATTTGATTATATAAATTATCATCGTTAATTATCTGGATTTATCTTCATGAGGCCCTATATTTATCCTAAGATCACTCTATATGTTCTTTTTTATATAGGAACTACATGTAGTGAATTATATATTTCTTAAACAATGTTAGGAACTATTGGATGACTAGAAAAATAATCAATGAATTTTTGTTCTATATTTTTATAATGAAAACAAATATATGTTTTCCATGATCAACATATTTTGTTTTATAGATTATTTATTGGGTTACTGGATACATTATATGTTATTAAATGAGATTTATAATTCTATTTACATTTATAAATAATTATTAATTTTTTTAACAAATTAAATTTTTTCCCATTGAATATATGACAAAATTTAATTTTTGTAATGAGTCTTAATAAATTCCTATAAATAATTTAGTCCCCCTATGGAAAAACCTTTTTCTATGAAAATACTACCCAAAAATTTTAAAAAGTGTTTTAGGTTTTAGATATGATAATTTTTGCACTATTTGATTTATAAAAAGTCTCACCTTCAATGAATTTAGGTGAGGATTAAATCATTATATAAAAAAATTAAGGATATGATAGAATTTATAAATCTGAAATTATATAAAAATTATACACTCGTGAGTGAATAATAAATTTACAATTTATCACATGTCTTTTATTTTCAAAAATTCTATTGATGTGATTATATATAATCATTATTTAACCAATAGGATTTTTTACAATGATTTATATTTTATTTAAGGGAATATATTTTTATATATTAGGAAGAATAATCCCCTAGTATCATAACAATACCACATCAGAATATATGTGGTGCATTTAGTGGAAACTTATTTTTTTCTAATAATTTTGAGTATCCTCTATATATAATATTAATAGTATTTTTATACCCTTTTTTAGTATAATTTAATAATTTATTTATTATATTATGTTATTTATTTTTGTGTTTTGGCCACACTTTGTTTATGTGAAAAATAGTGATTTATCCTAAAATATCGTTAATTTTTATAATCAACATTATAAAACTCCATTAATTGTATATCATCTCAAGGGAAATTTACACATTATGTATCTTTAAAATCCATCCCAATATTAAAATAATATTATCCCATTTCAATATAATGTCAATGGTATTTAATATATTTATCTATCTAGAGAGTTTAATCCTATCCGAAAAATATTATTCACATTTTGATACTATTTTCGATTAAAAAAACAATATGATGAATGTGAAGGGAAAAAGTACTTCTATGTCTTTGAAAATTCATTATCATTCTCAATTTACCCCCATTTAATTGAAATTATACATAGATATATAGAGTATTAATGAAATTATTTTCATGTAATAATTTCTATAATCATTACAACAAAGTAAAATAAATTTATAATTAAGATTTGTATTTTTTACAAATATCTTAAAAAACAATTATCCATACAAATGATATTGAGATATATTAAATTACTCCATGAAAAAAATAATAATACATATAAAAAATCATTTATTAGGTGTAATTTAATTTAATTATAATTAGTGATTGAAAAGATTAATTAAATAAACTTTTACACTAAAAATGGAATCATATTATAATTATAAATTTCTCATATAATTTTGAAACAACATATTTATAAGGTATCTATTTATATGTTGGAAAAATTGGAAACGATACAATGTGTAGTTTTAGATAATATTTCCCATCATATTTTGTATGAAATTACAAATTTAATTGAAATATCCTTCAATACATTGACTCATATTATCTAAATCTAATCCGTTATAATATCATGTGGATTGTTTTTTTTTGAAATTAAAATATAATTTATTTAATAAAAAATAATAAAAATTTATTTTAGTGGTAAGATTATTTTTATCTTCCTATGAAAAGATCCTAGAAATATATAAATTTCTCCCAAATAGTTACTATTTAGGAAAATTAAATATTTGAGATACATTAAATGTTATGGGTTTATCCATGGGAATATTTTTTCTTTGTTCAAATCTCAGGTCCCTAAGGTCAGATCATAGAAATTTAAAACTAATAAATTGAAATTATTTAACTGATTAATTATTTGAATGTATCCAAAAATCATAATAATCATTATAAATTATCCTTTAACATTATTCAATATTTTTAACAACCACAAACTCTATATTGAGGGAAAGAGAGAAAACTAGCGCATAGGAGAAGATTATGTTCATGTAGCTATTGATTAAAATCATCAACAATGATTGATAAAAGGGCTTGTATGGACTGGATAATTGAATTTTATTGAACATGTAAACACGTAGGGTTGTTTCAATTTACGTTATACATATTTTTTAGGAACATTATTTAAATTAAATATATGGTTCAAAGTTTTAGATTTATTTTCATAATCTCTTGTATTTAAGAATTTAATTTATTTTTTACTGATAAATTTATTACCGATATTTTTCATCATTATTAGAGAATAATTTAAAATTATCTATGTCTATGAATCAATTCATATAAATAATAATTTTTACTAATATTTTTCCTCACATTTTTAAATATTTCTTCATGCATTCATAGTAAACAATCAATGGGGTCGACAGTTCATCACATGTTTACCAGGTGATGATGAATAACAAGTATATTTGTTCTGAAGCAATATATTATGATATAATAGTGATTAATGGGGTTTTTGGGGGTTCAAATATTCATGTTGGATCATTGATATGAATGAGGGATAGACATTCGAATTACAATGAAACATGGGGAATCAATGATGATTTTGAACCCCTAAGAAACTATATTTCTTATGATATGGAAAATAGAAAATTACAATAATAGGATTGATAATGACATGTGAGGAAATAGTGAATTTTTAATGAAATAATGGGGATGATTAAAGTGATTAGGTTATGATTTTGAGTGTTATACAATTCATGTTCACTAAAGATATCCACAAAGTTTTTACCTATAGTCTAGAAACAGTGTAATTTGATTAAAAAATATCCTATGTTTGGAGATAATTGAACATTACAAGGAATGTGATATTGTTACATATATTATATACCCCTAAGATACTATAGAAGTTATGTTTCTAGTGTATACACATATATGGTCATAGTTCCACATATGATGTTTATATTTCGACCCCACACCAAGTACCAGTCACCAATACATCAGTCTATAAGTACATGTTTGGTTATAAAAATAAGTCACCATGTCAAATATAATCCATGGGATATTCCATGTAATGTGACCTATTATACAACAATGATTTTGGATGTACCCATTTAACACCCTTTCTAAACCCACATGCATTGTTTATTCTTATACACATCATGCATGTCGACCCCTACATGAAATATATGGAGCATTACAAAATAAGTGTTTACCAAATGTTAAACAAGTAATATACTGCTTGAGAACATGTGGTTTACATTTCATTAATTACCAGTTTTTCAAATTTCTATTACATTTCATGGATTTGTGAAAATTGGTAGACTATATATTTTTTATCTATGTAAAAAATAATTTTGTATGCCTCTAATGTGTCAGAGGTGAAACATGATGTTACTCAAAAAAAGTAGTCATATTAGATGCACAAACTAAAAAATAAGGATCATAGAATTTAATTAAATACATTATGGGGATACAAAATTCAATGGTGATATAGATACAATAGTTTCATGGTATCCTATATAACTAATATAATTTGTAACACCCCTTCCTATAGTGAATATATCCCATTTTCATATATATGAGTACTCCCTTAACTAAGGTATTTACATAATGAGGTAGGGGTCCCCCTATATGGATGGTTACCATGTCGATATACTATAATCTCTTTTTATTGTATAGGTACCCACCTATATTTTATAATATGTGATAGGGGATTTATATATCGGTAGACAATATTCATTGTTTGAATATTTGGATTTTTATTATTCTTCAAGGATTTACATATCTATATGATAATTATATATTAGATAATAAATAGTTAATAAACTCTTGGATTTTATTTTATTATAAAATGTATAGATTATTAGGGGACTAGAATTATCCTTTTTCATTGAGGTTTCAAGATTTTCTACTGGCAATTTCTGTATTCACCCATCAATGGGAATTCCTCCCACATGAATGATTTCATATAAATATGGGATATAGTTTCTCGAAGATAATGATAGACATTGAGTTTATGAGGTGGAAGCATAGATTTACCTATTGGTTAATATATAAAAATACAATCACATCTGAAACTATTTTTTTATATATTCCTCAACCAAATTTACTATTAGTTGATTTTTTTTTTGAGTTTTTGGAAATTATTTTCCTACATTATTTTATATTTTTCATTTTAATACAACTTTCTGGATCATAAAATTGTAATTGTTCTTTATATATTTATATTTTCAATTATTGTCTAGAAGATATTTTTATATCCTATTTTTTTATATGGATAGTTTAAAGGTGAAATTTGAAAAACCTTCTAATAATTTCTTATATTCCTAATCTATGACAGTTTCAATCCCATGGACTATATGTGGTGGGAATAAGGTAGTCCACCCATCTTAATACCAACATGGGTGGGGTCACAATGGGTTTTGTAATAACTAGGTTCTATCAGAAACACATCTTCATAGATAGAGTTCAATGTTATAATTAATATTCATATTTTCGAGAAACTAATGTAAAATAAATCATAGTGTCTCGACTGTGTTTTTAGTCATGTAATCCCTATTCTAGTGTAGTGGATGATGTATCTATTCAACATGATATAGTTAACCACCTTCTTCTATTAAATATATAAGGAATAAATGAAAAATAACATTTCAATGGTAAACAATTTATGAATAAATTATTAAGTAATCTGAATAAAAAACATTATATAACTCCATAAATTCACAGAAATAAGAATATTCATTCTTATTGACATTATCATGACACTATGAAAACATAAACAAATGATCTTATGTTAACATTTACATGTGACTACACTAGTTATTGACACCTAAATATTCAATTTCTGAATAAATGATTATTCTTTTTTTTCTATCATATGTCACTGTAATTCCACCCGGTTCTTGGGTAGAAGATCAACTATCCATATTGTAATGATTAGTCAAATCTTCCATATTGGAGGGGAATGTTCCATGACTTTTTGAGAAACCAATTATGTCATGTGGTCATAAGGATTATTTATATAGATTTATTAAAATTAAATATATATAAAAATGGAGTCAATCAATATTATGTTGTGGTCCATACCCTTTAATAGTTGTGAACTAAATATATGTAGTGAATCAACTGTTCATATTAGTTAGGATATTCATTGAATTTATTGGGTTTATTGACAATAGACTTAACGATGGTGATCACGTAACATGTTTACAATGATAATATATATATATATATATATGTGTGTGTAAAATTAGGTAAATCAACCACATACATGGTTGAATCACTTCCCCCACATGGTGTATTACCTTGATTCATTGAGGTATGTATACATCCACGGAAAATTAGAGTTGTACTAGGGAAACTTTTATATTTTCTAGTATATGTATAAATTCATTGGAATCATGGGTACTCTCTTGACCATATAAATGATGTATTCCTCTTAGTATAATGGATTAAAACTAGTATCATTTGATACATCTAAGTCGACTCTATTTTCCTATTCAAACTGAACTATATATAACTATTTGAGATGGCCTTGGTGATCAAGATATTTTTTGAAGAGGTACTATTTGTATTATATTATATCATAATTCCTAAAAAATAAGATTCGTAATTATTAATAGTATTAAAATAAATAACCAGATAATGATGTTTATGTCATACACTAGTGTAGTCCTAGATGCAATGATCAAAATCATAGAAGTAACATAATTGATCATGTTACACTAGAGATAATATATCCTTTAACTATGAATATTGGGGTCACATGGACTGTGATTTTCTTGTCATAATATAAATAGGGGTATATTAGTTTTTTAATTACAATTCATTTCCTAGGAATCCACCTGATCTCGTACCCACCCTCTACCCCTAGGTTTTAAGGTTTTTACTTATAGAGGTGGGAATGGACGTAATACTAGAAATACACCATGATGAGAAAATAAATGTAAAGGATATTGTTATTATCTCTATAAAATACCACCCAATAGAGATCCAAACTAGTTTAATTGGTATGGTATCTAGTTGAATGAAATGATACATGTGATGTAGAGATATTACTAGAAAATTACCTATATGGAATTATATTTGATGTCTATCATTTATAAATGTGAACCCATTATAATTTACACTATTTTATTCTATTCCAAAATTATATATCATTTGGACTGATATATCGAGATACCAACACATCCTAAAGCATGACCCTATAAGAAATTCTATACATAGTGGTGTATTTCAACACTGTTAATTGACTTTATGGATAATGAAAATAGTTTCTACTAAGACATATGAAATTTTTTATTACCACATATTATTAGGATGAATATACATTAAAAAATAATTTACTTTTGTCACTCTTATTCAATTAGAGTATGAAAAAACATGAATATATTTACTAGTGATTTTAGACCATAGATAGTGTTATCCCAAATGTACCATAATTTTATACAGTTTTAAAAATTGTTATCAATTATGAATCATTTATAAAATGTTACCCTATATTTCATAGTGGAATTAAAAATTTATAAATATGGTATAGCTAAGGGAAAAATGAATGAAACAATTTCCTATTAGAATCCATATATAAAAATTTTATTGAATAAAATTTAATATTAAAAAATTTATCTATATATAAATTCATAATTAAAAAAAAAAATAGTTTTATATATCAACAAAGATCAAAATAAATGTATAAAATAACTAAATAATATGAATATTTACTATATAAACTCAATTATATGTATTAGTAATATTTTGTAACAAAAATTTCCCATTAATTACTCTAATAAAAATCTATCTCAATGTATGCCATCACTCTCCCTAGTTATGTAATATTTATCATCACCCATTTCCATATTTGATACTTTACTTCCTGTATTTAGTATAGATCAATATACATTATTAATTTCCACATTATAAATAAATTTATAAATTTAAAAAAAAATGATTACCTAGATTAAAGTATAATAAAAAATAAGAGTAAAACCCAACCATACTAAAAACAGTAAAATAAAATAAAATAGTTATTTAGTTAAAGTAATACATTTATATAATTTTCATAAAAATCATAGTAAAATCATGTTGAATTTAATGAATTTTACATTTTTTGTTTTTTCTTTAATGGTGAATGATTTATATTCATATTATATTTAACATTTAATAAAGGAGATCCCTAAAATATTAAGACTGGTACACTATGTTGTGATGGTGCACTTAAAATCATTACTTCACTCACTAGATGATAGAGTAACTTTTGAAGTTATTGAAACCAAATCCCAGAATAATTTAATATAGACCATAATTATCACTGT
The DNA here is from genome assembly GCA_963277665.1 of Viscum album. Lineage (NCBI taxonomy): Eukaryota > Viridiplantae > Streptophyta > Magnoliopsida > Santalales > Viscaceae > Viscum > Viscum album. Next base: position 77,538,522 of record OY728152.1, on the reverse strand, counting down.
AAAAATTTATTGAAATTGAAATATATATTTTTTTAATGAATGTATGAACATATTTTTTGAATATATGAAGCTCTTTTAATTTTGAATAGATGAATCTCTTTGAAGTTTGATTATTCTTCCCATCATCTATTTTCAATCAATGCATTTGACTATATTTTTCTGTTGGTGTGATATTCTAGGATACTTTTTTGTGGATTTATAATTAAAATAATATAATTTTTCCAATTCTAATTACTTTCCTTATAATTTTTGTGATGGATGATATCCCCTGGATAATATATTGTTATTTTAGATCATTAATATTAGTGACGTTTTGATGAGGGATCTTCTATTTATGAACATTTATTGGTCAATTTGTAGATTTATTATACATGTAATGATTTTTTTTTAAAAATATGGTTTTCATGGTGATATCAAAAAACTAAATTAAGTTTGTCAATGAATATAGTGGTTTAAAACCTTCTACTATTGAATGGTTGTGTCATGTTACTATCATTTTAAAAAAAATTAAAACAATGGATCTATTAAAATACTACTCGGAATATATTAGTTTAATGGCGGATAATTATCCTTAATAGAAGTTTTTGTTAATTATATCCTTTATGGATAATAAGGATTGGAAACCTAAAGACTATTCATTGTTATTAAACTAAAATGTAATTATATCTAATATCATTTATATATGAATAAAAATAGAAATTTAATATAATATATTTTATAACACTAAAAGTTTAATCTATATAAAATAATTCTATTATAACTTTTAATTTATAATCAAATAAATTGTTGAGTGTATTTTAAATTATTATTTCAATTATCACTAAAATTTACCCTTGTATCATAGTAGTCATAACATAAACATCATTGAATAAATTTTGTATCCTAACATAATTTGATAACATTTTTCTAATAAATTATATAAATATAAGAATATATTTCAATCTTAATATTTCTTATTTTTGGACTTTATTCTTGATTTAAATCAATTACATTAATCTCACAAAGTATTATAGGAATGTTCAAATTATATTAAATGGAAGGATCATTAATAGTTAGATGTTTTGAGAATGTTGGTCCTAGAAATCCAACCATATTTTATATTTCTAATTATTGAAATATATGAGATAAAACAGAATAAAAAATTATATATTTTTTCTTTAAATAAATATCTTATTCTTACCAAATAATATATTTTAATAGAGAAATAATTTTCTGGATTGATTCTCGACCAGAGATATGTATTTCATTTTATACATATTGAAAAACTTATATTATCTAAAATCTATAGGAAAATGAAAATTAAATATTCCTTATCTAAAAAAGATAATGTTATTTGGAAGATTTTGGATTAAGTTAAATTTGAAACATCAAATGATCAATAAACTATTATAGTGATGGTCACTGTAGAATAAAAGTGTTTTCAAATTTATCACACTGAACTAATTTATAAAATTCATCAATAAAAAATGATTATAACCAATATTTGTAATTCTTTTAGACAATAAATAACAATATATAACTCTCTTATTGAAATGATGACATATATTATTGTAAAAGAGTGGGAGTAAAAGTCACTAGATTGAAGTGAATTTTAACACATTAAAAAAGAGACATTAAAAATTCCACATATTGTGCTCATGAAATATTAAAACTTATGTATGAAGGATTACCATAATTAAAAGCCTATGTGGGGAATTGTATAACCATAAAGTATAGGAGAGTTAAATTCCAAAACCCATTCATCAAATCCATTTATATAAGTCATAAATTATAAAATCCTTGGAAATAATTGTGATAAAGCATGTATAGAAGGCCAAATTACATAGATGGAAAAGAAAATGTTTATAAATTTAAATAATAAAATATTAAAATTATTAAAATGATATATAAAAATTTCCTAGGATTAAAGATCCTTTATTTTTGATTCATTACCAACATAAGAAATTGGATATGATAAGACAAAGGTGATAAAAGATGAAATTTCCTAAAATGAGTCTAGAAAATTCTATAAAAGGAATTGATGGACTAAATTAAGAATTATAACGAATATTGGGAGAGGTAATGAGGATATATATTTGGATGATAGATGATGTTAATATATATAAATATATTAGTATTTTGAACTTGTTGATTCTATTCAAATATTATTAAAATCACTATTTTATGGAGAAAATATAAGATGGTTCATTTTATTGTATCACATTTACGGGGGATATTAACATTATAATTAGATATTGAAAAAATTTAGATAATGAGTATATATCCCCTCAATGAAAAAGGATATTGATTTCTATATCATGGAGAATTTTAATATGTATAAAAATGGATATATTTATAATACATTTCAGATTATTATGTTTTATATTGATGTAAAATGTTTTACATTAAAATTTATTAACTGTTTGTTACATTTTATAAATAAAATTTTCATGACCTAGGATGACTATGAAAATATATGACGTAATAGTTTGGTTAAAACTCATGCCAAATAAAAATAATAAAACTGATGAAAGATAGTCCATGAAGTTGACATATTATGTTAACGGACTAATGATGTCTCTTGGTAATTTTAATTCATTGTTATTGTATGTTTTAATTATATATTTGACATAAAATACTAAAATATATTATAGATTATAAATTATCTTGAATAGCACACTATCAATCAAATTACATTTTTCGGAACACTATAGTATTATTAATTATATTTCATGAAGGTGGTAACTAGAATAATATGAAATCTTTCAATATATTTCTATCATTATAATATAATTAAACCTTGATCTATATAAGGAATTAATCTATGGAAAAAATGTTCTTTCACGAAATGGGTGTTCGAAATATGTTTCTCAATTATCTCAGGAGAAATGATGGTCGAGGTGCAATGTATATATTCTTTATTCTAGGAATGATTAAAATATTACATTAGAATAATTATAATATTAAGTATCAATTATTTTTAATAATTATATTTTTATATGTAACATTTATGAATATAATTTGGTCTTGATTAATCAAACACTTTACCTTTTAGTATTTTACATCTTCAATACAATTTGATATTTCATTCTTATATATGAATTTTTTATTGTAAGATTGGGTCATATATTTTTTGAATGTTTTATATTTTTATCTATGTTTTTTAATTGGTAATTATTTCATTAATAATTAAATAAATAGTAACATGGAATTTATTTATGTATCTTTTGAGAGGGTAACATTTTAATATAATTATATATTTAATAGATTATAGGTACATGATATGTGAGAAATATCCATAACTATTTTTTTCATGACCTAGATCAGATACCCTATTACCTTGAGACCTGAGTAAACATTTTCACATCAATATGGGAATTCCAGATCCCCATGGTTTTATTACTAGAAATTAACATCATAATAGAACATGTTGGGAATGGACTTTTCACAAAAAAGAAGTGTAAGTTAAAATATACATGTCAAAATGCTCAAAAGTCCGAAAGGGAGACAATAACATGAACAAAGAAAGAATATACTTAAATAGATTAGTGAATGTCTCAAATGAAACTCTACTGTAAACTAGAAAAATTTCACAATAAAAACTTGTGATCTATGTGGAAAATAGCTCCACCAGTCACCATGACCATGCAGTAGTTCAGAGGTTTAAGATTATACACCACCCCAAGTTGTGCTTTCCATTTTCTCAGAACTAGATTATGAGATTATATATAAACCTAATTAAAATTTTAGTGTGTGGTATATTAAACATAGTATGTTCTCACCATGTGTCCATAATAAATATTTAATCAAATTACCATTTATGCTAAACATAGAATTTCATCAATTTATGTATTTTCAAACAATCTTTTATTTCAATGCATTTTTTCCAAGGGTCAACAAAAAATCAATTTTTTAAATGAATTAATAAAAATTATCCATCATTTTTTCCAAAAACCATCCACACCATTAAATTCCATTAAAAGACATGTTTTATAATTAATTTCCATACCATTTGAAATAGCACATGAAATCTTATTGAATAAATTTTAATATATTAATTAAAAACCATTTTAATTTAATAATTAAATTTAAGATTTAATTCATAACGTAGATAATTATCGAAGCAATTTTATTTTATCACACTATCATTGAAAACACCAGAAATGTGATCAATAATAAAAATCATGATGTATGGGATAAATAAACACATCGTTAAATCATGATCCTACAAAATGATGTGTAGATTAATCTATAACAAGATGATTCATCACTATATGGGGAGTTAAATAGAGATCTAGAAGCACTATCTGTGAGATTATCCACATATTGTGGAGGGATATGATCTTCCACGTTCACATTAATTCTCTAATAAAAGGGTTTGGAGGATCCAAAGTCACCTCATGGGAACCTCCATGAATGTAAAAATGTGTTATGTTCAACTGGGGGAATGTAACAACTTAAACTAGCGGTTCAAGATTTTTTAATTCATAATTGAGAAGAAATAAAACCCACTTTCATGATTTTCTGTGTAAACCCGCACAATTAGTCAAATCACCTACCTTAACCATACACCTATACTAAAATAATTTATGATTTGTCTTATGAGGTTTCAAATTTTTTCAATCTATTTGAAATCCATAAAAACCCTCACAGTTTGATGTATCATTGTTTGGAGGGGCTGTGCTCGTAGTTTGTGTAAACCATGATACACCATTATATGTCCCACATTAATGAGATATTTTTTATTAGTAACGATGAAGGGTTTTTCATAAAAATGTGATAATTATAAACAATCCCTTAGGATTCCAAAAATCATCCAAATTCTCATGAAAATCTTACACAATAAGGAATGACAAAAAGGATATCAAAATCAGGTTCATTGTATACCCAAGAGAAGGTAATAGGATGTTACATCTTCCCAAAAATAAATAATTTCCTTTCACTATAAACTCTATCAATGAAGATATATAAAAAATTGGACAAGCTACTATTGTCTCATAAATTACTCACACTCATTTTTTTTGAAAATTTGAACCATGCTTCTATAGAACATGGATCAATTGTATTATCTATCACTGATGTAACTTTCTTTTATAATCTACAATCCTAATTGGAATCATAAACCTAGATAAATCAAGATCAACATCATAATCCTCCCATCTTATGAAAAATGATAGGTCAGAAATATACTTTTTAATCTGAGATACATTTATGACAATATTTACAAATGTCATAAATAGTGGAAATTTTAAATGGAAATACAAATTCCCAACACTCTCTAAAAACATATAATTCCCAAAAAACATGGGGTACATTTCCCCCGATTCACAAGCCATTGATGAACCAAATTTGGTTAATCATTCAAATACCACATTAATCTATATAGAAAATTAAATGGTCACCTACGACAGTTTTAATAACATTTTAACCATCTATTCATAGTACAATTTCATTTAAAAATAAACTGAACAATTACCATTATTTATTTTACCATGTAAGTATAATCCAATTATGTCTTAAAAATATCATTCCAATACAACATAGATATAAAAGTATGAATACATGAAGAATTAAAAATATCCATTTGAATTAAATACAAGTGAATTTTTTTATAAGAAAATATAACAAGTCCTAAATGGGTGTCCTAATATTCAACCAATTAAAAGGAATATACATGAATCATGTCCCAAAAATTTAATATAGAACATTTTATCCAGACATCAATAAATGGTTCATATTTCTTACTGAAATTTACCTTTGATCATAATGACTCTTAGAGGCCTCTCTAGGTTTGGAATGTAATATGGGGATCTTTATCCAAGACTATATATGATGTAACTCAATTTAATTTCATTATATCCAACATATTGAGATGTCACAAGTCCTCCAATTTTATTATAACATGAATGTTTAATAATTGGTATGATCTATTGAGATGATCAATCAAAACCCGTATCACATGCCTCTTTCAAGGGGTGCATGGAATCCCTATAATAAATACCGACGAAATGTCTTCCCAAATCCATGTAGGCACTAAATGTTGTTGAAGAGACCCAAAGAACTCTAGTGTTCAACAACTAATTTAAGACAAGAATAACAATAATAATTTAAATTAGTGATGTACCATTGTGTAGTTATCAAATGACATTCTCTCTATATATAAGTAGACATTATCATATTTCTAGGATTCAATTGCCACTGGGGATTATGAAAACCCAATTACAACCTTCCTTATAGACAATGGTACAATGCAAATATATTAAAAATTAACATACCCTATCAATGGAATTTCAATTCACATATGGTCTAACCACTATAAAAAGAGTCCTAAATTCTATAGAATTCATCAAAAATATTATGTTCTGAAAAAACTATATAGATACTTGAATTGGTCAAATGAATACATTTCACGAACAACTTTGCCTATACCATATATACTGTGAAATTAAACTATGAAAATGGTCCTTTAAGATACACTATTCTGGTGACTATTTCACATCCTATTTTAGATGTTTCCTGATAAAATCACCACCAATGACTTATGTCATCCCAATGGTGTTTGAAATTTCAAAATAAAAAGAGATCAACTACACCTCCCTACTCTATTTGTGAAGGTATGATTCATTTGAGAGAATATAAAAATTATGATTCTATTTTAAGAATAATAATTAATCCTTTCCCCATAAAGACCATTCCACCATCATTTAAGATCATGAATCACTTCGGTGTGCTTAGTGTCATGGGTAAAATAATTCTTCCCCAATGGCCAAAGCATTCATGATCTATAAGAATTTAAATGATCTACATGAACAATTAAAAAAAATAAAAGCAAACATTATTCATCAAAGAAGTTGAAATATCCCTAATAAGCCTTAGTTAGATTCAACAATTATTAATAAATAAAAATAAATATCATTCTAACAAAATGTGGAAGAAAATTATTCATTCAATATGAAATTTAATCCCATCTATGTGTGGGAGGTTATTGGTGAATCCATCTTCCCAAAATCATTGTAAGCCCTATTTTAACGCCCTTATAGACCTAAGAAAATCCAAATGTAAAAGTAATTATATATTTTTCTATATTTTCATAACATCCTTCACCATAATATTATTGACTAAGATACTATGTTTTTGATACCACATGTCCAACAAACATCATATCCTATATATAGAAATTATATATTGGATGCTTCATGTAATATACATGATATCACAAAATTTCAAGTACTTCTATAAAAAAAATATCTTCTTCCTTCTTAGTGTGTGAGTAAACCATGATATACACAAAGAATACTATAAATGATTCATGATACTCAAGTGAAGTCATGTAAATGTATGGAATAAATACTAATTGAGAATTGGATATAATAAAATGGCATGACAAGATGCTCAAAATGGAAAATCATAATCCTAAAGATGGTATTTTGAATGTTGAAAATTTTTATTCACAACTGGTGATAACTACAATGATGATCCATCATTAGGAACCAAATTCACCATGTCAATTGGTCACATAATCTTTAATATGTGGTAATATCATTACATGATTATGTTTGTAGTGATCAACCCAACAACGAAGGGTTAAATTTGCATTATTATTGATGATAATTTGTTTAATCCATGGTGACACACTCAGGTGTTTAAATATTATCTCTAATGGTCCATCAAATATATTATTTATCTCTTTTAATTCTTATGGATCTATATGGTATGAAGGAAAATTTACCAAATGAGTATAAGGTAATAAATCCATAGAGAATTCAACATATCTTACATAAAGAAGACAAGATAAATTACATGAAAACACATAAGTAAACATGATGATGAAAATGGGATATCATTATCATTTCATTCGGAGTCTATGTAAATAGAAAATAAAGATATTCATGACTATTATTATGAAATAATGGTCCATCACGACTAAACCTCAGGACCCATTCTACTTGAATGTTCAGAAAAAACCAATCAGGTGCAATAATGAAGGCTCATGGATGATAAAAAATCATTTCATTCTTTATTATAAATCAAAAAATATATCATGAAATTGGATTCATGGTGTTTCAGGTTAGAAACCATATAATTAAAAGTAATATCAATTTCTAAAAAATATAAATCATAAGATGGAGGAAAAGGACACATCTTTCTCTTAGTTCCGACTAGCATAGTAATATCTATCAAATAAGAAAAAATATCCATTTGAAGATTTAACATGTTAAAAATATCATTTTATATAAATTATTGATTTGAACGTGTACTAAGTTATACAGTCTTAAATGATAAATAAATCGTGATGATACGTCTCATATTTCTTTGACATGTATCAATTTCCTCTGAATACTATTCCACTATGGAAAGAAGCTTCATTATGGATACATGTGGCTAAAACCCCTTATATCAAGAGATATATAACTATACCATAGTACTATTTGATGATTATATTCCCATTCCACTTCAAGGAGTAGAAAAAAATGATTATACATTTTTTATGTCTCTAAAGAAACCACATGAGCTTAAAATATTTGGCCACTTAGTACAAAGACGTCATGAATTTCTAACATTTTGGAACCGGCAGCAAGATAATGGGTCTCTATGAGGATTTTCAAGTGGTCTGGAAGATTCCTACAGTATAAAAGAACCAAATGACTCATCATGATTCAACATTACTTTAATGAAACCCATAGATTTAAAGCATGAATAAAAATGTACTTTTTTAATATCTGACATTCCATCATTTTCATTCTCAACCATTAACCCCATATCTATCCACTGGTATAATAAGAAGTATTCAATAGAAAAATAGAACATCAGATTTTAGGATGAATACCCATATCAAATCTTGATTACATTATCTTATCATTAGTCACCACCCATAGAGATAATTGAACCACATTAACAAAACGATTTCATTAACGATTCATAGTCATTTCATCCTATTGGAGTTTGAGGAACTCTATTAATTTCTAAAAAAATAGATTTTGGATAATAGTGGTGGTTTAAAAGAACACAAATTCCATTACATTAAAAAAATCAGGTTTCATTATACTGACCATCAAATCCAACTATATCTTGATATTCTTATCTATATTAGATAGATAATATTTCATATTAATTCCATTTGGTGTATTTAGTAATTAATAACGAATATATATCATTATCAAAAGTCCTCGTCTACTTTAGGATCACTAGAGGCAAAGCAAATTCGTGTCTTCGTGTGAATAAACTCTTATGTATGATTCAAAGATTCATCCCAATGGGGTTTCAATGTATGCCACTCAATAAGTAGTAGTGATGGTTCCTTTCCTAGATCATTCATTTTCAACACAACTATCATAATATAATTTTGGTCCATTGAAGGATTTTCATATTTTAGTTAATTAAAAACTTCTTCTTGGGACATATTCACATGTCTAATAAAAGAAATTATGCTAAAAAAAATTAATATAAATCACTAAATACATTATAAATGATATTTTTAAATAATATACAAGAATATCAACTCTAGAAAAAAGAAATTTAATGTTCAGTTTTTAACATATTATGGTCAAATGTAATGAATCAACTATAATTAAAACAATATTTTCCTCAAATATGCTTTCCTAAACACCTACGGATACATATGGATTCCTATGGTGAAATCAACCAAGAATGCTTCATTATGCTACATCCTAAATCAAATTAATACATCCCAAATCAAGTATTAACATCAAATAATGATTCTTAACATACACCTATTAAACCACATTTTCAGGAACCATCCTAGATACCCTAGATCCGGGATACCCATGATAGATATGCAATAGTCTATAGTTCATTCCAAATCACTATGGGTTGGAAAAAAGAACATCGAATCATAAAAGATCATGAATGGAATTATTTTTTCAGGAAAACAAGAAATACATTTTCATTCACCACACTCAAAAAAGGGATACAATACTAGAAAAACATTAGTAAAATATTTTTCATATAGCTATGTAAAAATACATAAGAAAACTATAACATACACTAGAAAAAATATGAAAAATAGTTCATCTATAACATGAAGACAACAACTCCACTGATCACCATCACAACTCCATGGTCGATAGGATCATTAACATCACCCACATGAAAAGAAGGGCATTCAATTTTCATGTAATTTGAATAAGAAAGTGTATTTATGGAAAATGAAAAAGGTAAGGTGTGTGATATAAATATCAATAGGTTCTCACTAGGTATTCCAGATTTTATTTCATAAAAATTTATCAAATATGAAGTCTTTGATAACAAAATAATACATGGAATTTAATATTTATATCTTAAACCAACAAATTACATTATAATAAAAATTGGTAAGATATATCAAAACAAGATTAAATAAACAGTTCCCCTAGAGAAATTATATAAAAAAGATGTAATGAAAAGAAATATTTCAAAAATCAATGAATTGTATAATGAATTCAAATATCATGTCCATTACTATGTATAAAATCCCCATGATAAGTAATATTTTTTGTAACATTATCCTATAAGATCTCAATAATGATATCATATCTTGTAAGATGTTCACACACAAATAAACCAAAATAGGGGAACCAATATTGCTAAATATACACCACAACAGGTAAACTCATCATAGGTTATCATGAAATAGTTTTTTTAGTAACAATTATCATCATAAATACATTAATATAGAGTCAAGGTCCTTACATTCTTTTCCTAGATACCACTAACTACACATCATAACCGTGATTTAAAAAATGAATAAATAAAACCTGGTAAAATAAATCATTTCAAATAAATTCCAATTATATAATCCCAATTTCTAGTTATTAACATTCCTTTATCAGATGAAAAAATAAAATATATGATGACATCAATTCATTCCATTTAGAAACAAGTTCAAATTTAATTTATTTTCCTATAGGTATAACATAAAAAAGCAAATTTTCAAATCAATTTCAAAATAAACTATCGTTATCCTTAAAAACCCACCCCACATATTAATTTCCATAAAAATATAATATTCTCAAATAATTAGACGCCATATAAAATCTCACATCAAATCAATTAACATCACAGTTTTTAGTTAATTAAAATATCATATCAAATTAATCAAAAAATTTATGGTTTAAATCATAGGTTAATGATTTATGGAAATACCTACCATTTCTCACTAAATAAAATAAAACACCCATAAAGGGATTGAAAATGAGGAAAAATGATTATGAGATAAAAACACACCCTAGAATAAACATCCAAAAAATAATTTCAAATCCATCACTCTACTAAAATTAGAGAAAAGGATATTTGAATATATAACATAATAGAGTATAAAGATTCTATAGAGGGATTAGATCATTCTATAGCACTTCTATTTTTCAAGATAATGGTATGAATTTAAAAATATCTCATTGTGGTAGTATGAAAGGATGAAAAAAAATTAGGCTGTAATGGGATGACTAATATCTTAAACAATGGTTATGAAATAGTTTTTTAAAATATATATTGAATTAAAACCTATGAGAATGGTTTGATGGGTATAGATTTATGGTCAGAGAAACTATCATTCCAAACAAGTAAGGTACATATAGTCACCTTGGATGGAACATTACTTTATAATCCATGTGACAACCAAAAAATTCTCATAGTTCAATATTTCAGGATTTATGGGGGAAAGATGTAGGGTTTTGGAAAATTGTGCACCCCTTTCTAGTAGATCACATCAAGGCACACAATTTATTTATCCAAACCACACAATGTAACATAAAAATTCTTAAAATAAGAACAACCCATTGGGTTTTAAAATCTTCCAAATTCTCTAAGAAACAACCCAAAACAGGACATGACTTAAAGGAGATAAAACTAAGGATCATGGAATTCTTAAAAGAAGGAAATTGGTTGTTACCATTTACTATAAAATAATATAATATACATTGATCCTAGAATAAAATAGAGGGGGGTAATAATTATTATTATTAAATTATCAAATTATTCTATCATTTTTTTTAAATCATTTCACATTTTGATAAATTTAAATTGATTGATGATAAATTACATAATGTTTTTTATTTTCTATAACGGAACCAAAATTGTTTTATAAAATATGATATTTTTAATTTATTGAATTTACTATCATAATTATTTTGGATTGGGTATCATGGATCATTAGATTATATCATATCCGCAGATATGATATTTTATATCACGATCACCCTCTAATAGTACAACTCTTTTGAAGTTATGAAGACTGGAAAGATTACTAAAGCTAACAAAAAATAAGCCGCATGTTTATGAATAACAATGAGTTTAATTAATGGATAAAAATGGTGGAATATATTTATATATATGGAAAATTGATAATATGAGATCAAAAAATATAATCAATAAAAAAACATAAATAGGAAATCCCAAAATGTGTGTATTATTTCATATATATAGTGAAACTATAAATAATAAAAATAATCTTAATGAGTGAAAATGAAACTATAAAAACTAAAAAAATTGTACTGTAAACTACCCCCGAGTTCAATGACAATACATATAATATGATTCTAAAAATTGTATATATGTATTGATATATGGTGTTATTATAAATATATACTTAGTACAGTCATTCTTGAAATCTATTGTAAATATATTATGGAATCATATTAGCACCCCTTGAATAAAATATTGAATACATTGTGTCACCTAAATAGTTAAATTTGTATCCCATCCTCTACAAGTCTCACACAACATGTATCTTAAATTACTAATAAAACCTTTATCAAAATCATATACATTTGTATGGTACCCCTAATCTGATTCCCCACTGGTTAGTTGATATCATGCCCCAACAATGAGCATCATTTCATATATACCCTTATATATACGATTTCACCTAAGATATGTTTTATTTTATACCCTACCACCCCCAATCATTAAATGTACTAATATTACATGTCGATATTATTATACATACAAGACCACATTTTTCATTTATTCAATCAATCTTTTCAAAACCTCATCATCAATATATCATTGCAAACCAAGTAGTATATCCAAAAAATATTAATAAAAAAAATCATATATTGAAACCCATGATACAATTTATAATGTATATACACCAAAAGAAAACTACAATCACTATTGTTGGTATACAACAATGAGATATAAATATAGGCAGATACAGAACACACATGAAAATACAATAAAACTGAGTTCAATCATTTCCCAAATATACAAACTTTGCATGTCTTAATCCTTCACACCCATGATATGATAATAGATAATTTCATTTATAATTATATTCTAAGGAATATGGAAAATGTAATCACCTATTCCATCCCTGAAACCATTTTGGTGTAAACTCATGGAAGGAAAAATAGTTAGGAATTGTCCACTTTCCTTACACGAGTGTTAGAACACATAAAATCATAAAACATAAAAAATAGAATATCATAGAATAAAACAAAGGGAAAATAAATATCCATATATTGAACAAGTTATATCTTTACACATGAAACAATACTAGAAATACTATATTCAATGATCTATATATCACATAATCATAACTTCATCAAAATTCATTAAAAATTATTTCTATATTTTTTCAATTCATAATAATTTTTTAATCCAATTTAAAATATATTTTTAATAATTCCTATTCAATATATTTAAATTTTTCTTTATCATTCATATTATAATTTTTATATTCCACTATATGCTCATACAGAATTTATTATAGTAGTCTCATGTATTCTGTTATTCAAAATTACAAACATCGTCTCCCATAAAATAATATAATTATGAAAATATTTACAATTATATAATTTCATTTTTCGTTCAATTTTCTAGAAATAAAAGAACATACCAATGAATTTTATTATACTACTATAGAATTATGTTGTAAATCATATAAAATAATCATTTGGAAAAATCAATCATGAAAATAATTTGGGAGATTCCAACTCTCAAACCAAACCATGAAAACCATAAATAATTATAAAAATATAATATATAATACAAGAAATATATACCCTAAAACCGGGTTATGTAATAGACTATCAACCTCTTCTCAATTAATATTTAAAATTAACTCCCCATTTTACACATCTACAATAAATTCTATCAAAATGAAGACCCACGTTTTTGGCCCTGATACTGCTATACTATCCTAGAGATTATATATGAACATGTAAAAAATATCATTTTCTATAATAATTTTCAAGGGAAACTAAGACCATAACTCTCAGGCATAAAGTCATGTAATATATCATGATTATCCTTTATCAAAAATAAAAGGATAACTCAAGAAAAAATAAATTTCAACTCATTCTTGGATTAACAAAATTAAATTTATCAAAATTTATTGACATGAAACATATCATCAATATCCAAAAATAAGTATTCATTTATCATAAAAAATTATTAACAAATTTTTTATTGATTAAATGATTTCATGAAATATAACAACACATATCTTGAGCTTTACTCATTATGAACTTCATTATGAGGATCTATATATTTATTAATATATTTCAGGGATACATTCATTCTAAAAAAATTAAAACATAGAAAATTGAATTCATTATCTCTAGAGAAAAATTAAAGTTTTTTTCATTATATACTAACATCATGTTTCCACAATAACCTAATAATTCACTATTAAATATGATTATTTTTATTCAACATAATTTTTTTCATCCATACATAATTGAGGATAATAATTTTAACCACACATATTCACATCAAATAAGAAGAAATCACAAATATATTATGGTAATATGAGAATTCAATGATTTATTACAATATATATTATATAGAATTGATATCAAATCATCTCTACCATTAATAAATCACTTAGCAATAAGATAAGATCATTCTACGAATCCACAATCAAACTTGAATAATAATGTCTTGAAAAATGATATAGAAAAGTATAACATATATTGATATTAGTTAAATGGAGGGAGAAGAATAATTAGGCAATAATATATATATATATATTATAAAGAAACCATATCTAGAATCTAGGATTTTATTGTTATGAATGGTGGGTATTAATAATATAAAAGAGGTTATTATGACAACATGTAAAAGAAGGAGAAGTCATAAAATAATTGAATTTTGAGAGGGAAAAAAATTATTTTTGGCTACAGTTTTATAGCACCAAGATGAAACCAAGATGATCATATTGTAACCACTTTAGTTTCACGAAAACAATAACCCAGTATATGATGCTACCCCTTAATGGAACAAATTTGAATCCAAAGTCAAAAATATAATGTATAATCAATAAATATAACCTCTTGATTATATATTCCTATAATAGTTCTTTTTGATAATCATATGAATCATTTCATGGATTTATACATGGTGATAGAGACAAAGAATACACTACACACATATCCCCATGAAATAACATACAAACATACCAAAACGACCCCTAGGCAGTAGAGAGAAGAGAATGGACTTTTCATCTATATGACACAACCACAATCAGAATAATTTAGCTACCACCATATCAAAATACCCATAAAAATATCAATATTGATCCCCCCACTTCAATGATTATTACCATGCCATAAGAGGCCATATACAAATTAAACCTTGAATTATACTTCCAATTAATTCCATAATCATCCAATTCTAGAAATAATTTTAGATCAATTCCATTTTCACTCTTCTATCCCATTCACATCCAATATAATCACACCAAAACACAAGGAAAGATCGAAGGAAACTACGTTTATATATTATAAATTTCTAATACAATTCCCATCCCTAATAATTTTGAAAAAACCATGGATATAAGTAATGTGGAGAAATAAAAACATCATACAAGATACTTATATAAGTAAACACTATAAAAAGATCACAACTGATGATTCACATGAAAACATTGTATAAACACACAAAATAATTTTTCAACTAATAAAAAATTATGGATGATTTATTTTATAATAATAAAATAATATTTTCCAAAAATTTTGATATTGAGAACATTATTGTTAAACCATATCCTATGTACGCTCCTCTAATCCATAATTCTACAAAAAAAAACAAGATAATTGAGTATAATTCCCACACAACACCTTCAAATAACATTACAAGATCAAAATAATATTATCAATGAAGGATATATAATCAATGACACATAACTCAAAACAATTATATTACACAAGAGTCATGAAAAAGATACTAATGAAGACCAAATAATAAAGGAAAAAATGAATTTAGTTCATCTATGGTTTATTTTTTATCTAATATTTCATAAATATCATTTGATCTATCACCTTGAATGGTTCAATACTTAAGGGAAAATTCTTATACGTAGTGGAACATTCACAACTCATGATGAGTAAATATCTTTGGGAAAACATCCGATATAATATAAACATATAGATGCATTATACAATTCTTTGAATATGAAATATGGTGATATTTTTTCTTCCTTCATTCACCCATAGATCACATGCACCTTATATATCAATTTTTACACTTATTCAGCTATCTATATTGCGGAATCCATGTCATCAATGAAAAAAATTATTGGAATTACAGGAAATTCAAATATTTGATCTGGGAAATAACAATTTATTGTGATATATATTTTATTATAAGTGAACCACATTGAGGATATGATCCTCTCACATTAAATTTTAATAATTCAGAATGCATGTGTGAAAGAGGTCCCATAATGTCTTGTCAGCCTTTACCAAATGGCCATTAGTTCACAAATGAAAAGATATGAAAATGAATAAATTAGATCTGAAATCAAAATATAGTGCTCTCCAAAAAACATAAACTAAAATAGGAACCCTAATAATATAAAATATATTATAGAACCCAGTGATGCCTTGCCACCCCTCCACATACTTCCACTATATCAATTCCATTATTCATCATACTTAATTAATGGTAAGAAAAATGATTTTTTCCTGCATTACAATATTAATTATACACCATTTTAACATCAATTATATTGAGATAAAATATTGAACAATTCTATTTAAATTTACACCCACATATATTGGTTAATATTAAGAGGTTAAACCAACCCAAGAGAAACACAGTAATTTGTGTTTTCCATATCATAAATAGAATAACAAGAAGTTGAATAAATAACCAATCACTTAATCACAAGATAGAAAAGTGGATCTCATTAAAAATGAAATAATATACTCACACCATGATATACCGGTATTCAAGAACTATGAAGGTCATAGAGAAACACATCACACATTTCTAAATGAATTAAAACCTTCAAATGAAACAAATCTTGAGGAAAGTAATCACCATACCATCGCATTTGATAATCACCACGGTAAACATTAAATATCAAAACCTCCAAATCATAACCTCCTAGAGGGGACTCATTCATAAGTTAAATCAATTATGATAACACTATCATATATTAAAAGAATACTTAACAATAAAAAACATTCATATCAAAGAAAAAACATACATATCCCCTCCATACACAATTGGGTCCCATGGTATGGATGTAGTGATTAAAATTGGGGGTGAATGGTACATTTTGATTTATTTTTTCCAAAAAAATTTATCTGAGTTATAACAATGCTAAACCCATAGATTTAAAATAATAGATAACATAGAATATTTTTATAGAGGTTAAGATAATGAATATCCCTATCCTCTCATCAATCTCTACTACTTCATGAGGAGACTGGTATGCACTAAATCTACCCTTTTTAGTGGGATTGATAACCATTTTGATACAAATATAAATGTACCTATTTCATAATTTTTTGTATTACCCATTTATTTTGAATGGTTCACATAATAAATTGATTTTTTGGGAGAAACAACCTAAACATCCTTTTAGATGAGAGGAATAAACGAATGAAAAATTTTTATTGGGAAAATATCTTACCAAAAATCTAGAGGAAAATTGGTAATATAAATAATTACAATGAAAAAACATATCCAAAAAATTTAAAACAAAAGTAGATAATATGATTTATAAATTCTATGCATTTTTTATTTGATAATATCAAGGGTGAAATATGAATGTGATGAAGATCATCAATAGAGAAAGAATAAAAAAAGTTTAATTATTTTATTGATCAATTTGAGAGTACTAGAAAATGTATCATCATATTCCTGTCAGATAAATACATTTTCACTAGTACATGTGTTTTAACATTTACGAAATATTATAAACCATTATAACTATGATCTATAGGAGAATAGTTTTGTCCAATGTCTTCATGAATCATTTTTGTGCATAATAATATTATAATATGATCATTTCCTTTTATTTTCTAAATTCATTATGAAAATAAAACCAAATTGGGATATTATTTTTTAATGAGATATAAAATAAATTATTTAATATATTTTGATTAATAATTCTACAAAAATCACAATTTTAAATAATTGAAATAATAATATAATTTTAAAATAATTCATATACTGTAATATTCTAAACTATACGAGAGAATATTTAAATCCATATATATCAATATGTGTAACCAAAAAGTTCTATGATTATTTTTAAAAACCAGAGTAATTATATTTCAATAATAAATAAGAAGAAAAATTGATTTTTTTAACAACATTAATTAAAATTTAAGAAAAAGGAAACTCTTTTTATCTATCAACTTGTCATGTAATACCATTGAGAACATAGTGTAGTGGATTCTAACATATTGTTGGAAATATCCAATTGTGGAAAAATCTAGTATTAACTACCACCATAACAGTATGAAAAAATACAATTATTTCCTAAAACTAATATTAATTCCATGAATCTTGAAAATTGATGACTAAATGGGAAGAAAAGATTACCTATCATTGGATTTCCAATTGTGATTCATGAATCATTACTGGAATTAAATAGTGGATCATTGAAAAGTATTATCAACAAATCGATTGAATTTTTAGATGGTGAAAAAACTAGTGTTCTTTTAATAAGAAAGTTAATATAAGAATAAATGAATGGAAATTAAAGGAAATATACTTCCATGAATCAGATGAAATAAAATTCCACAATGGTGATTCAAAATACAAAAATTTAAAAATTAACAATAAAATAAGAATACGAAAATAAAAAAAATATAAAAAAAGTCAACAATAGCATAAAAAATGAATAGTTATGATCTCCTAAAGAAGATCAATAAAGGATATTGTTTATACTTTTTATAATAAGAATACAAAATGAAAATATATAATGGATAATAACAAATGAAGGAGAAAACCAATGGAACTTTTTCCAAGGATATTTAAAACAAATAAATATAAACAACTATTGGGTAGGGTGATCCAATGTTCCTATCAAATAGTGGTCAAATCACCAACGTTTGATGTCCAACTATAGCTGAATCACCCACAATTGATGTTTTGAGGTGGGTCACTAACCCACCCTTGGGTTCCAATTGTGGGTAAAATATCCCACAATTAGAAATATTCCAACTATAACTTGTCGCCCACTATTGGAAAACTTCCATTGATGACATCAACTGTCACCAAAAGAGGGTTTAAACTATACGTTAGAGTGAAATTAAAACTCCATAGGGAAGAATAAATATTTAAGAACATGAGGTTTTCACTATTGAAAAAATGAATGAAGAAATAATAATATTAAATAAGACGAAAAGAAATAATACATTATCCTTGGGGTAATATAGTTGTGTATATCAGATACATTGTGAGGATCACCAGAGAACAACTAAAGGAGGAGACTTAAGAGACAAAGAACATTCGATCCCATGATGAAAAGTAAGATTAAACAAATGTATAAAAGCAACTCAGATAATAAGGGTACAGAAAAATTGTCTCTCGTAGGTGTAATGGATAACAAGAGTATATAAAAATAAGATAAATAACATTGAAAAAATTTGTATGGGATTTCAAATAATGAGACTGAAATGTGAAGAAAATTTGAAATATGATATTTAAATGATTCACTTACGATATTAATTCATAGTTTTTACCATCATCCCAAATTGAAACTAAGTAGATGATCTCGATAGGTATATTAAGAAAGTTTCACTGATTAGTAGATTATTTTAAAAAATAATGAGTCATCCACGACTTGTGGACATATAACAACCAAAATATTTTTAATTATAATCATTTTAGGAAGTTTTGAGTTATATTTGTTTCACAAAAAAAACCATGTTCTTTTATGAAGTGAATATACCGTTAAATGTTACAATCTATATTCAACTATTAAATATTTGGTAGTCCATTATTATGATTGGAAAATGTAACTGTTCAGAACTATACTCTTGATAATAATTTTAAATTTATCATTGGATTTTATAAGTAAAATTTTGAGATATGAAATTTTATAATGAAATAAGATTCAATAGACTCAACCAGTATTTCCATTTAATTCAAATCGAATTTTTCAGATCTTGGGAGGGAGGTTTCATTACTTTGGTTTGGCCTTCACCAATCCAATGCTGATATTCAACATATTATGGTTGAACAAAATTTCATACATGAGAAGATCAAGTTAGTGTAGATCACCACTCAACCGATGTTAAGTGAGGAATCCCATGAAGCAACAAAAATCATAGACCCTAATCATAGGGAATATGAGTGAAATTTTCTAGAATTCCATATAATTTTTTTTAATTTTTTTGGGATTATTTAGAGATAAGGCGCTTCGAAAAAACTCGATTCTGAGGCCTGATGAGTCTAGAATAGTTGTTTATAAATTTTTATGTTTATTTAAAATATCACATGTGAGATGTTTTGGATACTTCTAAATAGGTTCCATGATTAAAAATCCGAAGGGACCATTGCTTCTAGAATGATGAAATTACCTAATAATGGACTTAACTGAGACTGGTGTGGTTCGGGGGAAAATGTTAGTTTTTGGACTTTTTAAGAAAATATATTACAAAATTTCAGAAAGTAAAATAAAATAAACATCAATTGTATTTTATTTTGAATTTTAAATTCATTTCAAGTTTACAGAATTACTACACCACATAACCAAAACACTATTTCATAAATGACATAGTGTAACGATGCAATATTAGAACGAAACAGAATGCTTTTTCTATCATTAATGGATTGACTGAGATAAATCATTTATAGGTTGGAGAAACTCTCATAACCCATAGAGATTTGGCATTGCTGAAAGGTGACCAAAAAATGACCGCTAATGACAGATTAAGGGGCGACAAACAAAGTGACTCCAACCATCTTCAATGAACAATCCACCAATCATGTAAGTATTTATTCTTGTTGAATTTGTTTCCCCTACCTTTCTTTTTAATCAATGAATAGTGACCAAGCCATGCATAGTTTGATCCATGGGTTATATGATATTGTTGGCAGTTTTCATGATCACCAGGTATAGATTGGAGGTTAGTCATAATAGAATATCTATCTTCTAATTCTTCTTAAACCATAAAGTGGAGGTATCGGGCCGATATGAACAATTCCTGAATTACTCTGTTATGGGTGTTCATGTGATCTTCATGACTGAACCCCTACATTTATGAAAAGACGATCTTGAGGGAATAACTATGATGGTGATATCTGGAGAATTCTAGAGCTTCTCACATATTAGAGAACTGACCACCAGATAATGTCTCGTGCCCTGTGGAAGGACCTGCCAGTGGAGGCACACAGTGGATGAAATGTGCTGGAGGCGGCATGCATTAGAAGTGTGTCGAGGTAGTGGTGGTCCCCGCAACATCGTCCATTGGGAGGTGAATGAGGGCTTCTGAAAACAGTTGGTGGATAGGACTTTAGTGGATGTGGCACTGAGACACATCATGCAGCCAGAGGACCGTGGTCCAGTGGGATAGCGGTGACCCACAATGCCGTCACATAATAATCATGACACGTTGACCAGGATTAGATGTAGAATGTGCCACCGTGTCTAGGTAAGAGAAGTTTTCCTACTCATAATAGTTGAATAGAGTGAAGGTAGGTTTTTCCACCCCATTGGTCCAGGCCTAGTGGATATGGTCAGACCCGGGTTAGGTCGGTCTGACCGGTTTGGACCATACGTGGACCTAACTGACCCCTTTTCATTAAAGGGTTCATTAAATGGAAGATTTATGTCGTAGTGATAAGATGTTTGATGTGTTGGAACACTTGTGATGAGGTGGCCTTTTAGACATACTCCAAGTGAGTTTTCATGGAGGTTGATTTATGATTGATGTCTTAATGAGAATGTTATCCTATAATCTATTGTTCTATGACTGTATGTGATGAGAAAAAAGTTCCAAACAGGCCTCAGTGGCTCAGAAGATGTTTATCAGAGAACAAATTTCTGGCCCGGTAGATGAGTATCCCTATGGACATATTTGGACCAATAGATGAGAAGTCGAGTGGGCCTCAATGGCCTGATAGATGAATAGTCCTGTGTAGATGATTGGTGCACTGATAGAGACCTTGGTAGTCCAAGACCAGGCCGTTCCCAGTGAGATTAGACATGCCAGGCATACTCCTACAACATTGGGAAACTACTCCACACCTAAATTTTCGGTAGGGTTTTCTACGTATGGATATACTGAGATCTTTGTACTTTTTTTTCATATTTTCTTTATTGGTATTGTATTCTAGACCCTTTTCATTCAACTTGTTATATTTTACACTCAATAGTTGTCTTAGTGGCATGTATATTTTCCTTTTATTCATTATAGGATACGGTTGTGAGTGTGCATGTGTACAGCTACTTGGCTAATGCTTCCCAATGATTGGATAATGCCATCGACACTAGTCACCAGCCCCTGTACATTAGGAGGTGGGCTTGGGGTAGTCGCAGCATAGCACTAGGAGAAAATCTCATGAAAATGAGGTTGTAAAAAGGGGTTAGGTGTCCCAAAAATAGGGTGTAACTCAGTTTTTAACTCTAATTATTATTCAATAATTTTCATTTTATGAATAGTATTTCTGAAAAAATCTATGATGGAATTTGATAAGTTGATTTTCGTGATATATATTGAACATTTCCAAAAACATAAAATTATTATAAAAATTAAGATATTAAAAATAACTTTTATTTTAATTAATAGTTTGATGCAAATACTTTTATTTAAAAATAAATGATAACATAATTTTTTTCACATGTCATAAATTTTACTATGCATTTTATATCCACTATTAATTATAATAAATAATAATTTTTCAATTTTAAATTTAAAATTATAATATTCAAATAATTATTATGATAAAATAGATATACTTTTTTTAATTAGTAGGTCAAATATTGGTTTGGGTAAATTTATGAGAATGTTCTAAAATACATTATTTTTCATTGAATAGTAAAAATACAGATTGAGTTTTTTGTATGTTAACGACATCATAATTATTTCATAATTATGTACTAAATAATTAACCAAAATTCATGAAATAAAATATGTTATTTTTTACCACTTATTTTAATATATTTTAATAAATTTCCCAATTTTAAATTTACTTTCCAAAATTTTAAATAAAATATTTTACTTTAAAAATAATTTGTTGTGAATTCTTTTACATCACCTTCCTAAAAAAGTAATTTAAAATAACAGTCAACTCTAATGGATTGCAGAAATATATTAAGCGATCCATGTGTCCAATACTAGGGGATATCCCATGAGTTTTCATTTAACACTACCGATGTGTCCAAGTCCTTTATTTAGAAATTCATATAAAAATACTCTAGTTGTTCTATAAATACCAACCAATTTCTACATTTCCATTCACACCAAATTAATCCTACAAAAATGTATGAGTGTTTATCCTCCCATGTAATCTTCCAAATGTGTCCTCTATCCCCCCCACGATCCCAATCTTCAAATTTTAGGACTTACTATTAAAGGTGAGGGTAATGTCAAACTTTAATCTTCATTTCAATAACCTCATTTTGTATTTGTCTTATTAATGTTAATGTTAAGTCTCCTATATTATATTTTTTTCATTAAAATACCTAAAATTGGGTTTTTATATATGGTATACCCATGTACCCTATCTTTTACCCCTATCAAAATCCACTTTTTAATACGCAAAAATATTTTTATTCCTCGGGTATTAGAAATTATGAAAAAATGATTTATTATATTATATTGATTTCATATAATCAACCCTAATTCCATTTTTATGCGTTAAAAATGACATAATGATCATGATTTAACTGAATATTGGGAATCCCATTATTTTGATATCAAAACCGTTTGTTTTTATTATCCATGGGTAATTTAAAAAATGTTTGATTATGATATTTGTAGATCTAAATAATTAAGACATATTAATGGTATACACTAATAGTGTCATGTTTCATTGGTTAAATAATATAATTTCTAGATATGATATGTTTTATGATACATTGGTGAATTACCATGGTAATTTTTATGACAACATAGTAATAAATCTCAGTAATATGATTATGAACATATAAAATAAATGTTTTTTGGCACATATATATGTTATGATTCTTTTTATTTAATTAGTTATATGTATCATCTTCTCATTTTCATTCCATAATGATATTCCTCATGTTATTATTGATTTTCCTAAATATCAGATATAAATTGCTTCCCTTGTGTTCCCTTACTAGGCATTATGTTGACCCTTTAATTTAATATATGTCCACAGGTTATTGGATACAATAATTTTTCTTAGAATGGATCTATGATGATGCCTTTAATTTGTATTTGAAGAATATTTTTATGTTTTCATGTTTTATTTACCTTGTTTCCAAAAAACTAAAATATAAAAAATCCTATGTTTTTTATAATGTAATTAAATGCTTAGGAAAAAAATTCAGGATTCCAAATCTGGTATCATAGGAAAGATTAGTTATTTTAGGAAATTTTTATGTGAAATATTAGTAATAACCCTTGGGATGATTTTAAATACAAGAAAACATCCTGGTATTTTGATGAAGTATTATGTTAGTGGTTTCTGTGAAACAAAATCACTATATTAAGAAGAAATTGGTGAATTTGATTCTAGAATAGATGTACCTATATATAAAAAATATAATAAGATTTATTGGTCCAGACTCAAATTAACATTGTGCTAAATAATGGGCCTTTATACACACCTTGTTTGACACTTTTGGGGAATAGGTTTTTTGATCAGATGTTTTTTATGAACCATTATGAAGTATTTACAGAAAATGTAATTTTTTGTTAATGAATAACAAATATATGCATGAAATTTTAAGAAATAAAATTCTTTTAGAGTTATATTATTCATAAAAGAAACAAAAATCACACTAATGTTTTATTTATTTATAAAATGTTTGGAAAAATGAGGAACCATGTAAATGGTGAGTGCAATAGACCATACAGGGGTATCCCTTCGATGAATGATGAAATGAAAAACTTCATGAGATAAATGAATTAAATGATAAGAGTTATGACCAATAAAATGAATGAATCCGAGAGACTAAATTCACCTTGAACAGAACAACATTTAGTTGATTCATCTATCCATATAAAACCAGCTTATTTTTGTTGATATACTGACCCATTGATTGATGAAAAATGAAAAATATATATAGAAATGTTCTTTTTTACTCTATTTTTATTCAAGTGTTAAAGTCTCCTAGATGTGTGCCTCTTAGTGGTAGAAGATGATCAGTGTGAACACTAGTTAAAAACATGATGTCAAGAAGGGAGATGAAGATATGGAGTTGTAAGAGTTGAGGGAATCATTTTTCAAAAAATATTCCCCCATGAGATGAGGATTAAAATGGAGAAGGAATTATTGGATCTTAATTAGAATTAATGTAAATCAATGGGAAGCTACGAGAAGAACATTGCAAGGATTTCAAGTTACATCTATATATTTATCATGGATCCATGTGGAAATTTTTATAGGTTATTCACTGGTCTAAGATCCTATCCACAGATGAATATTGATAATCAAAAATATTAAATTTAGGAGGAGATAGTGTGATGTGGTATAAAATATTAAATAGAGTTCATATAGACGCAATGGTATTATAGATCAACTAAAAAGAAGATTTATTTTGAGGCAAATGTTTGGAGGAACATTGAGCATGTAATTGGATAAAATATAGTGCAACTTATCACTTGAAACAAATGTGAGAATAATTATTTAGGGAAATAATTTATTGGGAATGGGAAATGTAACATTTGTAGAAGAGATAACCATATTTATCGGCATTGTCATAGGGAGATGAAGCCTCAACATATCAACACTAACAAAAATTGGAATATGGGGAAATCCCTTCCTAATGTCCAATAATTAATGTGTGGATAGTTTTGGAACTTCTCTAATCAATTTCCAAATATAATGTTAATGAAGGGGGATCACTATCATCCACATCATAGGCCAAGGATGAAATTTCGGTATTTTTCAATTATGCCAGTTGAACATGACGCTGGGAATGATGTGGTGGGAGATACTCTCATTGTTCTCTCAAAGATAACACATACATTTTTTGGATTTGGTTTCTATACATTCATTCAATTTTTCCTTTTTTTCAAACAATATTTAATCAATCCATAAATATCTAAAACTATTGTCATCAATCAATAATCCTGGTGGGTTTATCTTGGCATCAAAAGTGTATAGAAACATTATTATTTACTTAAGTGTGAATAATATAAAAAACATATATTATTCATTCCCATGAAGGAATTAAACATTATACTAGGGATAGAAATTCTCTAAAATATTATTCTAATATTAGCTATAGAAGTACAGAAATCTCAGTATTCTAGAATGTAAAACATTCAACAGTTTTGAAAAGAGAGATACATCATCCTGATTTTTGTCTTGATGCACCTCCAACAACCTTGTTTATAGAGATGATCCATGAAGAATAAGAATGAAATGAAATTATTATTATGGAAAATGTACATATCATTTTGGAATGAAATTATATATTTCTTACGGTGTTACCAGGACCTCCCCCAAAAAGAGTGTTAATGTTATCCATTAAACTCATACTTGGATCCCTGACACTATCTAAGATCTCATATAGAATGAAAAATGTAATGCTGGAGGAATTAAAGAAACAAATACCTGATCTTTTTTGGAACTGTTATATCCAACCATGTGTGTATCCTTCGGGAGCACATGTTCACTTTTTATAGAAGAAGGATGGTTTAATGACACTGTTCATTTATTATAGAAAACATAATGGGATCAAAATGAATAAAATCACTCCCTTACAATGATTGATTCTTTATTTGACCAAATTTTTTGGGCTTAAATATTCTCCAAAATTGATCTATGGTATGGTTATCTTCATTTGATGGTAAAGAAAGAGGATATTACAAAGATTACCTTCAAATAAATATATAGGAATTATAAGATTGTTTTTATTTCATTAATCTTGACTAATACTCCATTAATGTTTAAAGACATGATGAATAGTTTCATTAAGGACAACCTTGACAACTTAGTGTTTGTTTTTGTTGATGATATAATATTATATTATAAAATACATGAGGAGCATGAGGATTATCTATGGGTTATATTCTAAAAACTGAGGACGGATTGGCTATTTGGAATGTTCATCAAATGTGAATTTTAGTTACAAAAATTTTCTATCATGAGGAACATTTTAACCAATGATAAAATCACTATTGAACCGATCATGAAAATGGTTATGGAGTACTAGTCTCATCCTACATTAGTAACTATGATTCAAAGATTCCATGGTTTATCCGGGCATTATAATTTGTTTGTGAAAAATATTTCATGACCTTTTAATCCACTAACAACGTAAAATAGAAAATAGTCTATGTTTATAGGGACAAAGGAGTGTGGAGAAGTTTTTGAAGAGATGATGAAGAGATCTGTTACTCCACTTGTGTTAACTCTACCTTATATCGGTGAAGTATAAATTATTTTTAGTGATGCATATTTTAATTGTCCTGGGTTATTCCTCATGTAAAATGACTATGTGATTTCTTATGCATTTAGAATCTTGAAATCTTATGAGTAGAACTATCCTATCCATTACATGGAGCTACAAGAATTTTTTTATCTAAATATTTTGAGGATCTATATTAATGAGGGTAAATGAGATATATACATATAGTAACAATGTTTGAGTTTTATTTTCAGACAAAATAAATTGAACATGAAACAGATGAGATGATTGTAACTTATTAGAGACTAGGATTATTCAATTCATTATCACCCTGGAAGAGAAAACAATGATTCAGATGATTTAAGTGAAGGACCCCAGGACACCCTAAGAGGGGAGGGGTGAATCAGGGTGACAACATTATCTTTTAATGTGATGGATGTTGTTCCCACGTTGGTAGGAACTTGTTGAATCTGTAAGATGAATATGATCAGAATGAAAACATTCACATGCACAGAGAAGACAAAACACTTTTTACATGGTTCACCACTAAGGGATATGTCCAAGGATAAAACACCGACAAATTGTCGGTCATACCAGAATCCACTCTCCTTCACTGGCTGTAGATTACAAAGATTCAGACACAGTCACTCTGTCCCAGGCTCACAACCTTTACAAAAGTTCAGGGATGGCCGACTGCGTCCCTCGGGTCACTCCCGTTGACTCCCCCTGGCTCACTGAAATTGGTGAAGTCCCACTCAGTTTATAGATGTGAATGTATCTTCAATAGATTTGCATTGAAGTCTTTGTTTCTATATAGCATGAGACTCTTCTTGCATCCAAGTATGAAATTAATGCACAAGAACGCACAAAACCACTGAAGCAAATGACCAAAACGTGCAGACAAGCTTCACTGACAATTGCGTGAAACACCAACCCTTTGCGTGTAAAACCATCCTATTGCACGCAACACCAACCAATTGCACACAAAACCTTCCTATTGCGTGCAAAATTTCCTTTTCATGCGGAAAAATATTTCGCCCCACAACACCCGTTTTAGAGCAACTAAATCTTTACGCGCAGCTCTTCCTTTTTCGCGCATCCCGGAATTTTCCGCGCAATCCAGAATATTTCATGCTAGCACTTTACGTGGTTCTTTTTTCACGCATCAGACCTCGAATCTTCTCAAAGTATTCAACCGTACGGAATGAAGGTGGTCACCTCATAATTATAGGCGTCTGAGACCCCCACGCGCAAAATACTCTATGGAACGTAAAACATTCCCATATGGCGCGTAATATTTCGCACCGATATCATTTTTCGTGCACATCATCAGATATTTCGCACAGCCCATGCCTTTTCCATTTTTTGACATTCTGATTCTAAAACACTGTTTGCGTGAAAAACCTCGATCCTCAATTTTGCGAATCCCACTCTTTTTCGCGCCCAAATCAAATTTTTCACACACAAACCTTCTTTTTCACACACCACTTACTCTTTTCACGCACCTCATTTTACCAACAATCTATGTCTTCATTTTCCGATTTTGAGGCCCAAAAAATTGGTAAACAATGGGAAACAGTGCCATATTCAATACTGTTGTCTACTCAAACTATATGATCACTTTGCTGGTTCAAATTCTGAACATCCATTGAGGATTGTCAACAAACACAAACCATACTCAAATTCATGTATATAAGATCATGGTTCCAACAATCTCCCCCTTTGGGTTTGTTGGTAATCAGAAAATAAATTCAATAGATCCCCATCCATGTGCAAACCAAAAATGCAAGAATCAACTAAGCCAACACTCTAAGTCTACGTGGGTAATGATCAGTGTAGAAAACAATAGAGGAAGCTTGAATTGGGTTCCAGTGTTTTGGAATTCCCAATGACACCCAAGAAGCATGAAATGTCCGATGAATTCCTTCCCATCCATCTCATCCTATCACAGACATTGAATTCATTACATGACTGATCATGCCTGAATTTATTCCTTTCACCCCCATAGACAGTGATCCCAATGACCGGTAATTTATTCAATGTTCAGCTCAAACCATACTCCCCCTGGACAGTATCTCCCCCATAAACCTACATCACATCCATAAACAGATAGAAACAGTTACCATAATCGGGGAGAGGGAAATTTCGGAACCTGCTTATGCAGTAGGAGGTGGTTGAACACCAAGGTTCAACCGATGCTTTTCAAAAACAGCTACGGATAATGGCTTCATCAGGATATCTGCTACTTGCCCATCAGTTCCCACGTGATCCATTCTAATCACCCCTTGCTCAACTTTTTCGTTGATAAAGTGATACCTGATTTCAATATATTTTGTACGAGAATGCTGAACAGGATTCTTTGTAAGATCAATTGCAATCTTGTTATCACAGTAAATAACCATTGGTTGCTTTACCTCATCACCAATATCTGTTAATTGTTTCTTCATCCATATCATTTGAGTGCATGCCTTTGTGGCAGATATATAATCAGCTTCAACCGTACTAAGAGACGTACATTCTTGTTTCTTTCTCAACCATCCGACACAGTTATTCCCAACAACGAATGCTCCACCAGTGGTGGACTTTCTGTCCACAACATCGCCAGCCCTGTCAGCATCTGAAAATGCTGATAATTCACTTTCCCTTCCTACAGCAAAGTATAATCCACAATTGTGAGTACATTGAATATACCTCATGATTCTTTTTACTTCTGCCATATGTTCCTCCTTTGGATTACTCTTAAAGCGGGCTGCAAGACATGGGGAAAAAACAATATCTGGTTGTGTCACTGTCAGGTATAGTAGGCTCCCAATGATCCTCATGTACATGGTGGGATCTACAGATGTCACATCCTCATTCTTTCCAAGTTTGGTTCCAATTACAATCAGAGTTGACATTGGTTTGGATTCATGCATATTAAACTTTTTCAGTAGCTCTCTAGCATTCTTTTCCCGAGAGATAAAAGTGTAGTCTTTCCTTTGAGTCATCTGCAGTCCCCAGAAATATGTGAGCTCCCCAATCATTAATATTTCAAATTATGATTTCATATGATTGGAAAATTCATCCACTGATTGCTGCATGCTTCCACAAAATATAATGTCATCGACATAAACTATAACCAGGAACTGATCTTTCGGAGAATTCTTCACATAGAGATTGTGATCTACTCCTCCCCTTTTGAATTCCAGTTTCTTGAGGTAAGAATCCAGTCTAGAGTACCACCCCCGTGGTGCCTGTTTCAATCCATAATGTTATTTATTTAGATTCCAAACCTCTGATTCATCAACACCAAGAGGAAAACCCACTGGTTGTTCAATGTAGACTTATTCTTCGAGTACACCATTTAAGAATGTTGTCTTGAAATCCATTTGATATAGTTTATATCCTCCTTGGAGAGCCATGACAAGGAACAGCCTGATTGACTCCAGTCTAGCCACTGGAGCAAAGGTTTCTTCAACATCAACACCTTCAATATGAGAATACCCTTTACATACCAGTCGAGCCTTATTTCTGATAATACTTCCATGCTCATCAAACATGTTCTTGAATATCCATTTTGTTCTAATCACATTTTGACATTTGGGTCTATGGACAAGATCCCATGGCTGATTCTTGTCAATATAATCTAACTCTTCATTCATGGCTTTCACCCAGGATTCATCCTTTGCAGCTTCTTCAAATAGGGATGGCTCCAACACTGACAGAAATGCAGATGGTGTGTTATTCCTCATCCTCCTTGTTTGTGTGGGTGCATTCCTGTCTACAATTATGTTAGAAGGGTCAATCTCTGCTCTTTGATTTATCCTGTGAGGTTCAGTTGCATTCTCACCATCCAAGATTTACTCTTCAGATTCTCTGTATGAGTCAACAACATGATTTGAACCCTGAGTGTTTTGTACACCTTCATCTATTTTTATATTTGTATTTATTCCATGTTCACATTCATTCTCATCTTCAATCTCATCAGTATAGGTACTATTTTAAGAATTTGGGGTTTTTCCCTCAATGATCTTAACATCATTGCTTTCCAAAATCCTCCCCAAGCATTTATTGAAACACTTGTAGGCTTTTCTGTTCATTTAGTAACAGAGAAAAATTCCTTCATCTGCATTGTCGCCATATTTCCATTGATTTCCTTCTTTGTTCTTGATGAAGAATTTACATCCAAAGACACAAAATTATTTTAATTAAGGCTTCTGTCCAAGCCACAATTCAAATTAGGTCTTCGTCTCACCCATATAAAGTCCTATTCGATTCTGAATGTATACTTCAGCTTGAATAGCCTCCTTCCAGTAATGTCATGGAATACGACTCTCAATCAGCATAGTTCGTGCCATGTAGTTCACCTGTCAATTCCTACGGTCAACAACTCCATTTTGGTGTGGAGTTCTCACAGAAAATACCTCATGATGTATCCCATGATTCTCCAGATAATTTTCAAATTCAATGGATGTGTATTCTCCTCCATTGTCATATCATAACACTTTGATTGTTCGTCCAGTATCATTCACGGCGATTCGCCGATATGTTTTTATGCAGTCAAGGACTAGTTGTTTCCTGAGAATGACCATCACACATGTCATTCTACTGTAATCATCTATGAAATGGACAAAGTACCTTTCTCCATGAGTTCTGGTAACATTCATCAGCCCACATACATCTGCATGAATCAGATCAAGAAGGTGAGATGCCCTTTTCTTCTTTTTCCGATATGAACTGCAGACCAGCATCCCATGAATGCAAGCATCCCAAGATTTTTCACGCTCACGATTCAAGTTGGGAATGACCATGAAAATTCTCAATTTTGATATTTTTTCTATGCCTTGTTGATTGATGTGTCCCAATCTCCAATGCCACAAATAATTTTCTTCTTCAACAGTCATGTAACATACATTTTCTTCACTATCAACCTGATACAAGTTGCCATCTGTTATGCATCCCTTCATAAGTGAATTGTCTGTCTTTCCCTTGATAGTGAAGCCTTTCTGATTAAAAGTAACTATAAGTCCCGAGTCACAGAGTTGACTCACGTTGAGGAGATTACGACGTATGCCATCTATGTAAAGGACTTTAGTCTTCTTTAGTTCTCCATTAGCTAATTCGGTAATTCCACCCCCTTTGATTTTCATAGCCCCATCATTACCAAATCGTACTGTACCATCAACCATACTTTTTATATCCTTTATTAGGCTGGAATTACCTGTCATATGAGATGAACAACCGCTATCCATAATCTAGGTACTTTTGTTCTTTATAGCTTTGAGGGCCACCTCTGTAAGGTTGGATTTCTCAATATTCTTCCTTTCCTTCCATGAGACATTAGATTGAGTATATAGTACTGATGGCCTTTCAATTATCTCTTCAACATACCTAGGTTCTTCAGAGTCAAAATCTTCTTTGAGAGGAGAAAACCTGTTTGAAAGAGAAACACTATCCTGCTGACGAGACTTGACTTGTCTTGAACATTGGTATGAGGTGTCCATGTCCCTTCTCTGCCTGCAATTAGCAGCCTTATGACCAAATTTAGAACAATGATAACAATATCCATAGAATTTTTTTCTTCTATAAGAATTAGGATATGAATTTGTTCTCCTTTGTTGAATATCTATATCTTCTCCATCCAGATAGCTTCTTGCCTCTTCGCAATAACACATGGCATGGCCCAGATAGCCACAGAACTGACACTTCATGAGATTAAATGTCTTCACACTTGAATTTCTCCTCATACCTTATTCCTTGGGAGAATAGTTAGACTGTCTGTCATTTCTGAATGTTTGAGGATAATATTCAGTTCTCCTTTTAGTTTGGATTGAGGGTTCCTTTTCAGCACTTTAGGTAACATTTCAACATGTTCAACTATCATCTTATCTTTCATTTGGATATTTTCACTTCCAGCAGTTGATGTCTCAGCCTCATAGCCAATTACACTCCTTCCCATACAAGCGGGTCTTTGATCACTTAATATTATTACAACCCCTTCGAAACCACACTTGGCTCTTGCTAGTAATTCTGCATCTGATAATCTTCCAAACTGTATTTTCTTCCTTGATTCTTTTGGAATTGATTCAGTCTCATGTTTACTCCTTAGAGTAACAACGTCCTCTTAAAGACCCTCACCCGTCTTGGATTATTCATCAAGTCTAGAGGTGAGGTCATTGATGACCTTTTTCTACTCCCCAATTCTCAGCTTTAGATCCACTACATCATCATTTCATTCAATTATTTTAGACTGTACCTTCACAAATTCTTCCATTCATTCAATTTTAGCTTCATGTTGGTTAATGTATTCAGTTGATTCTTCTATAATGGATTTCCATTTATTACAACACTCACATTTAATCTTATACATACTAACGGCATCCTTTAGTTGCATCTCAGGATCTACACAAGTTCTCAGTTGTTCTTCTCCACCAGTATCTTCTAACTTTTCAACAGTGTCAATCATGGAAGCATGGTTCCCAGTTTGTAATTTTGGTTCTTCTTCATCACATAATTCATTATCATCTTCTTCCTCTTCACAGAAAAAACTCTTCCTTTTCATTTTATTTCCAGATTTGAAGTCTCCCTTTTTGAATAACCTTCTCCGAAGATTCTTGAAGCTTTCATCTTCACTATCTTCATCATTGATCTTTCTTAAGGACCGAGAGGCAATGTGCCCAACTTTTTCACAACGAAAACATGCGAGAGGTAACTTCCCTTTGAACTTCCCTTTCCCCTTCTGGAACTTTTTTGCAATAAGATAATGAATTTTTTTTTCTTCGTCATCTTCACTACTAATATATTTTGAGATTTTTAGTTTATCCATCGCCTAGAATTCCATTTCCTTTCTCACACGAGTCATAGCATCTTCTGGATTGACTCTCATTTCATATGCTACCAAGCTGCTAAGTAGATCATCCAGAGAAAGTTTGGAATGATCTCTTTCCTCAAGGGCTGACACCTTTTCATTATATATAGGTGTAAGTCTTCTTAATATATTCTTTACAATATCAATGTCTTTGATTTCTTCACCTAGACCCTGAATTCTTCCAACCACTTTAGTAATTCAATTGAAGAAAGAGTCTTCATTCTCATCGGGATGCATCTTCAGATCGTCAAACTGATTGTGCAACACTTGTAGTTTTCCCTCCTTAGCTTTGCTATCTCCTTCATAAATATTCTCGAGTTTATCCCACATGGATTTTGCTGAGGTGATATTCATAACCATTAGGTAGATCTGATCATAAAGGGCTATATTAAGTGCATTTTGTGCTTTAGCATCTACATCAAGAATTTTCCTGTCTGTTTTAGTCATAGCTAGGTCTGTTGGATCAGTGACATGTATTCCTTGCACAATAGAAAAGAGAACATCCATTCCAAGTGATCTTAGATGAGATCTCATTCTGTTCTTCCATATCTAGAAATTACATCCATCAAAGTGAGGGACTCCCCTAACATTGACTGCATTCTCCATGATGATAAAGGACAGATTCAACACCAGCAACCTCCCTCTGATACCACTTGAAGGACCCCGAGACACCCTGAGAGGGGAGGGGTGAATCAGGGTGTAACATCACAAGTAAGTAATGAATAATATATATTTTTATCTATGTCTATTAATGAATTAGATATTGTTTTAGAGGCTTAAAATGAAAATAAATCCAATCTTAAGCATTGAATACACTAAAATTCTTAAAAGATTATTTTACTGCCTTTTGATGGCAAACCCTTTTTAAATCAAAATTTTTAAAATTTTATAATCTATATTTTTCAAAATAAACATATTCATTATGATTGGAACATTGAAAATTACATTGGATAATTTTTTGGTATTTTTCTGACAATGTTCATTTTTTAATGAATAGTGAAAAATACTGCATTTTACATAAAAACTGCTTTTTAATTTAATTTAATTATATGGTTAGATTATATTTTTAATTGGTCTTAATGTGTAATATGAATATATTTTTACCATTTAATCCAATTGGGGTCATTAGGATTAATTTCACTTTGAAATTGGTCATAGACTAATGCCAAACTTTTCATAGATATTGATTCAAAAAAACCCGCTATTTGTTTTGACAACGGGGATTATTTTTAAATCAATTATTGAAATTTATGTGTTTGGAATTTGGTAAAATGGATTACATATTTGGAATCAGAAGGTACAAATTATTTAATTAAGACTCTTTTTTTTGGACATTATGAATAGTAACGATGGTAATTATCTTTAATTATCCTGATTAATGAGTAATCGGGTAGTTAAGGATAATAAAAAAATATCATAATAATAAAAAAATGACACCAAAATGTGTCCTAAGGCTACTGGTTGTCTCATGGCCCACCATGGGATGCCTTGTGCCTAACTTGGGGGCCCCATGAAATCAATTTTGTGAGAAAGTGACTTTTTATCTTTTTATTTTTTAAAGAATGATAAATGTAACAAAGAATGTATCACCTAAGTAAAATATTTTTAATTTTGTCTACATAAATGATCATTTGGACTATAAATAGTCATTGTAAAGCTAAAAATATTTTCTACATCATATTTTTTTTTAATTTTTAGGCATTAAATAAATTAAATTATTTATGAAATCATAATGATGCAGCGATGACCTCATTATTTGACGATTTAAATAAAATGGAATGATATTGTAACATCTAAGACCTACACATTTCCAAAACCTATTGGGTGGGTATATTTAGAACCCTTATCACCTTATCCTTGAATTATATCAATGTGGGACCTTTTAAATCCGAAACCCATTTGAAAATAAAGTAACATTTCTTTACTTTCCACGAGTGCCCCTCCTCTCCTCTTATAAAAGGCCCCCACCTCTACCTCCTTACCCACACTTCCAAATCCTTTGGCTCGGCCAACCCCTGCCCATTTTGCCTATAAACTTCCCTCTCTTACTCCTTGAAGCATCACTTTGGGGAGAATTCTTCTCAAGGAAGCCTTTGAGCTCAAACCAAAGGGAGTTACCCGATTTTAAGGTAATGTCTTCACTTGAGTCCTTTTGTTTTATTTTTCTTCTCCAACCCCCTAAACACTTTTTATAAATTTCTTTTGTAAAAACTCCAGTATCTTCAATATAATAAGATGTTTTTATAAGAAGAGTTCGAGCTACACTTACACACACCTATATCTAATGGTTAAAGAACATACTGTTTCCGTGGATGATGAATTTATACCTCCCGAAACAATGATTGTTCAACATTCTTTTAACACCATAAAAGGTGGCCATTAAGATGAATATATATATATATATATATATATGTTTATGTTTTCCTTAAGCTTCTGTATTTGTTATTTTGGGCATACCTTTATGGTTCCCATTATGGGTAAACGCGATATCTTCATTTAAGGAAGTGCGGACTACCGCCCCTCAAAGTGATTTGATTCGTTAAATACCATATGTGGGACGTATAAAGGATGAAGTTATGTTATTATATATGAAATTACACTGGAATTATAATATACCTTTATATAATTAAGATTCCATTCTATAAAATACGAAATAGAAATGAAAGTAGCGTTCATTCGTACGTACGGTTTACCGTCTCCATGAACGGTGCATTTCATTTCTTATCTCTAAATGATTATGTAATATTATAAATGCATGAATTTAATGGATATATATGACATATATGATATCTAAATCATGAATACCATTCTAGATATAATGGAAACATGAACAACTTGTAATTATAAAGGGCTTATTTTTGACTCAAGTACCAATGATCGTTAAAACGACCGTTATTAACTTAAATAATTACATAGTGTTCATGACATGGCAATAAGTGATATAAAAGGAATAATGAACTTGAAAAAGGTTCTTAAACAAGTAGAAATTAACTCATTTTTATTATTCAGGAGATTAAAGAACGACCGAGTCAAGTCAGACCCGAGGTATGGGACTTCGTCTCAATCTCCTTTCATTGAGGAATATTTTGTTTTATACACAACCTTATTTTATACAGTGTATAAACCCCTTTTAATTTTACGTTTATTCAAAAGGAATCTTTTTTATACTAAGTGTTTACTAAACGACAAAATGGAATGTTTTTTTGTCATACGTATGCGGCGACAATGACTTCTCCGCCACCGTGACAATTATTTGAGTTTCGGCTTCCTCTACAAGCCATATTATTTTTAAATGAAAAATAAATACCAGGTTTTAATTTTATTTTATTTTGGTATATAAAATGGTTTTGATAATGTTTTTATTATATCAATGTGTTTGATATCTTGTGATTGAAATGTGTAAATGTTATGCTTCCTTTATGTATGTTTTATGTGATATGATTATGTTATGGTTCTTGGGAATTATTATGAATACGGGTGGTTCCGTGATAAACTAATGGCGGGTGAGCCCGATATAGCTCTCCAATGCATTGGGTAACATGAAGGAGTGAAATGTTAAGGTTTCTCTGAAGAGATTTATGGAATATACTGTAATGGGTATTCCAAACGTAACCCATAGAGTTACTCCCTACATAAGAATGTTATGAATGCATCAAGTCACCTTTATGTCTTATGATTTCTATGATTTATTCATGATTTGATGAGGTATGTTAAAGTACTTATGTTTTATGGGTAAATTATGATTTCATTATTATGTATATATGAACTCATGTTTCCTTTCCATATTTTTTTATATAACCCATACTGAGCTTTTTATGCTCATCCCAATTATTTTTTGAAATGTTTTTCACAGGTCAAGGGAAAGGTACATGATATGATGGTAGTGTCAAGGAAATTTCAAGAAAGAATCCTTGTTTTATTTTAAATATGTTCCGTTGATGGGAAAAAATGAATTCTATCTTTATGTAACCACTTTTTTTTTAAATGTGGAATGTAATGAAAGTTTTATGATCTAATTCTCCAAAACTCTAAACCTGAAAAGATACTCAATGTGTAATATTTTAATAACTCAAGATTAAGTAAGGTTTAAGGCTGGGGCCTTATAATTGGTATCAGAGGTCGGTTTAGATAACTTTAGGAGTTATAATTCTATTAAATAATTATCCAAAAATATTTTTTTTTGAAATGATATAGCATTTGATGATTACCATGTTGCTTCATCTAAGACATGTTTGTTCAGAATGGTTTTCCGTAGAGGAAATAGGGAAGCAGTGCTAGGAAGGCATAAAAAAGGAAATAACCTTCCGAATCAGCATCTCAAGATGGTCGAAATTGGAACTGAACAGTTTGTTGCAGTAATGGCGCAGTTGACTCAAGTGATAAATGGTGGTGGTATCCATGCATGAGATCAGCCAGATCAACCGCAGAGGAACATGTCAGTGGTGGAACATTTCATGAGGCAACATCCCCCATCATTCATAGGATCATCTGACCCTATGTTAGTTGAAGGGTGGATTAAAGCACTGGAGAAGATTTTCGATATCATGGGGTGTTCAGAAAATCAAAAGGTTAGTCGTCCTATTTACCGTTTGGAGGGTGAGTCAGATTAGTGGTGGTCTATGGTTAAAAATATCAGGGACGCCGATGAGATTGGTGCTCTTAACTGGGATGAATTCAAATGTATGTTTCCTGAGAAGTATTTTCCTAAGGCTGTTCGACATAGGATGGAAAAGAAATTCTTGGAATTGAGGCAAGAGGAAGACTCAGTGGCTGCCTATGAAGAAAGGTTCTCTCGATTGGAAAGGTATGCTCCAAATTTTATCCGAGACCTTGATAGTAAAATAAATCATTTTTACTCAGGATTAAAGCCAAAATATCGAAGGGCATTAGATTCTCGTGATTTTAAAAGTTATGAAAAGCTTGTTCGATGTGCTGAGAAGGTGTAAATAGAGTATTTCGATAATCAAGTGTTCTATAACAACAAACAGAACAAGAGACCGGGGTGGCAGGAGAAAGGTAGGAATTCTTTAAAAAAGTATGATGGTAAGAAAACTAAGTTTCCATGTTGTGATAAATGTGGCAAAAGGCATGCTGGGGAATGTCTTCTGAATTCTGGAAAGTGCTACCGAGGTGGTAAGATGGGACATAAGGCTCATGATTGTACTGAAAAAGGTCAAGGTGAAGGTAAGAACAAATTTGATTTACAGTTAGTAAAATTTTTTAAGTGCAATGAGATGGGTCACTATGCAAACGAGTGTCCGACAAAGAGCTTGAGTGATGGGAAGCAGTTAGACTACAAGCCGAAAGGGGTGGTGAAATCCTTTGCAAATACTTCAGCAGATGTCGGGCCATCAAATGATGTTGTATTAGGTACTTTGTTTGTTTTTTCAGATTATTCCAGTGTGTTGTTTGATTCGGGTTCTACACATTCTTTCATCTCTAAAACCTTTTCTAGTAAAATGGGAATACCATCTCAAGAAATGACTCCTGAACTTGTGCTAAAAACACCTCGTGGAAATGTTGAGGAAAAAAGAATTTATAAGAATCTTCCTATCCTTATCTGTGGAAAGAACCTACTTGAAAACCTTATTGTTTAACCTCTAGTAGATTTTGATGTTATCCTGTGTATGGATTGGCTCTCTATTTACCATGCTATGATTGACTGTAGAGCTAATGAAGTTTCTTTTCAGAAAGACTTTCAGTTTGTGTACAATAATTAACCCTTACTGTTGATAACATATCAAGAGGCTGAGAAACTTGTAAAATATGGAAATTAATGTTACCTTTCACATATTGTTGAAAACAAGGGAACTGTTCAGATTAATGATGCGCCAGTGGTAAATGAGTATCCTGATGTTTTTCCTGATGAGTTGCCGGGAATAATACCAGATCGGGAAGATGAATTTACTGTTGACTTAGTTCCTGATTCTAAGCCAATTTCAAAACCCCCTCATCGAGTGGCTCAAGTTGAACTTTTAGAGTTAAATAAACAATTGCAGGAGTTATTAGATAAAGGTTTCATTCGACCTAGCACATCACCATGGGGTGCTCCTGTCTTGTTTGTTAAAAAGAAAGATGGCTCAATGAGACTTTTCATTGATTATAGGGCCTTGGATAATATCACTATTAAGAACAAATATCCTTTGCCTCATATCGATGATTTGTTCGATCAGCTCCAGGGAGCTCTGTATTTTTCAAAGATTGACCTGAGATCAGGGTACCATCAGCTGAAGGTAAAGGAAGAAGATATTCCGAAGACTACGTTTTGTACAAGATATGGCCATTATGAATTTGTAGTAATGCCTTTTGGGCTAACCAATGCACCTACTGTATTCATGCACATACTGAATAGAATTTTCCATGAGTTCTTGGATAATTTTGTGGTGGTTTTCATTGATGATATTTTGGTGTTTTCTAAAAGTAAAGAGGAGCATGAAAGAAATTTAATGGTTATCTTGCAAACCTTAAAAGAAAAGAAACTATATGGAAAATTCAGCAAGTGCGAGTTTTGTTTGCAAAATTTTTTTTCCTTCGTCACATTGTTTCTAAAGATGGGATAACAGTTGATCCTGCAAAAACAAATGTTGTTGATGAATGGACAGGAACAACAAATGTAATAGAGATTCGTAGTTTCCTTGGTTTGGCAGGCTATTACCGAAGGTTTGTTAGAAATTTTTCACGGTTATCTAGTCCAATGACTATGCTAACTCAGAAGGGTGTTAAGTTTATCTGGACAAAAGAATGTGATGGTTGTTTTCAGGAATTGAAAAGAAGATTAGTGAATGATCCAGTTTTGGAACTACCTTCCAGGAATGGTGAGTTTGTTATATACAGTGATGCTTCATTGAAAGGACTTGGTTGTGTCCTAATGTAGAATGATCATGTAATTGCTTATGCTTCACGTCAGTTGAAGACTCATGAAAAAAATTACCCTACACATGATTTGGAATTAGCTGCTATTGTTTTTTGCTTTAAAAATTTGGAGGCATCATTTGTATGGAGTAAAGTGTGAAATATATACCGATCACAAAAGTTTAAAGTATATATTCACTCAGAAGGAATTGAACATGAGACAAAAGAGATGGCTAGAATTAATCATGGATTATGATTTTACAATTCATTACCATCCAGGAAAATCAAATAAAGTGGATGATGCTTTGAGTCGAAAAAGTAATGGTTCATTAGCAATGTTGCATTTGGAACGTGATTCTTTGGTTAAGGATTTGATGAACTTTGGAATAGAAGTTGTTGGTGTAGGATTTTCTTCTGTTTTGTTTCAGGTATTAGTGATATCATCTCTATCAGGCAGAATCAAGC
Organism: Viscum album; assembly: GCA_963277665.1. Lineage (NCBI taxonomy): Eukaryota > Viridiplantae > Streptophyta > Magnoliopsida > Santalales > Viscaceae > Viscum > Viscum album. The sequence continues at coordinate 77,496,643 of OY728152.1, read as the reverse complement.
AAGCACAGAAGCAAGACAGTGAGTTACAGAAAAAGGTAGTGCTGGTTCAGGAGGGTAATTTTCTTGAATTCAACATTGATAATGATTGCGTTTTGAGATTTGGGAAGAGATTGTGTGTGCCTTGTGATTCACAGTTGAAAAGAGAGTTGTTATGTGAAGCTCATAGTTCTCCGTTTTCAGTTCATCCAGGCAGTACTAAGATGTATAGAGATCTTCGGGAGTTTTACTGGTGGGATGGAATGAAAAGAGATATTGCTGATTTTACTGTGAAGTGTTTGACTTGTCAGCAGGTTAAAGTAGAGCGGCAGTTACCGAAAGGGATGCTTCAGCCTTTACCAGTGCCAGAGTGTAAATGAGAGAATATATCCATGGACATTGTTGTGGGATTACCGAAGACATCTCGAGGTAATAATTCAATCTGGGTTATTGTTGATCGCTTGACCAAATATGATCATTTACTTGCTATACGAGATACTTTTTCCCTAGATCAACTTTCCCGTTTGTATCATAAAGAGATAGTCAGGTTACAAGAAGTTCCTCTCTCCATTGTATCTGACCGTGATCGCAGGTTCACTTCTATCTTTTGGAAAGGCCTTTAGAAGTCGTTGGGTACTGAATTCAATTTTTGTACAGCTTTTCATCCTCAATCAGATGGGCAGTCGGAACGAACAATTCAGATCTTGGAGGATATGCTACGAGCTTGTTCTATGGATTATCAGGGATGTTGGGACCAACATCTTTCTTTGGTTGAATTTTCATATAATAACAGTTTTCATTCTAGTATACAGATGGAACCATTTCCGGCATTATATGGGAAGCGGTGTCGAACTTCATATTTCTGGGATGAAGTGGGTGAAAGAAAGTTGATGGGACCAGAATTGGTAGAAGAGTTGGCAGAACAAGTTCAGCTGATACAGAAACACATGAGAACAGCTCAGAGTAGGCAGAAGAGTTATGCGGACAACCGGAGAAGGATCTCTCTTTTGAGGTAGGTGATCATGTTTTTCTCACAGTATCACCATGGAAAAGTGTGATGCGATTTGGTAAGAGAGGAATACTGAGTCCAAGGTTTATTGGACCATATGAAATTCTGGAGAGAGTTGGATCAGTTTCTTATCGAGTGGCTTTACCTCCGAGTTTATCTCAGGTACACAATGATTTTCATGTTTCGATGCTGAGAAAGTACATGCCAGATCCATCTCATGTTTTGAGTCCAAAGGTAGTTCAGCTGGAAGAGAAACTATCTTATGAGGAACAACCGGTCCAGATTCTTGACCACAAGGAGCAAGTGTTATGGAATAAGGTGATTAATCAGGTAAAGGTTTTGTGGAAAAACCACATGATGGAAGAGGCAACATGGGAATCTGAAAATGCAATGAGGGATAAGTAACCCCATTTATTTGATAAGTAAATAAATTACGGGGACACAATTTTCTTAAGGGGGAAGGATGTAACATCCCAAGTAAGTAATGAATAATAGATATTTCTATCTATGTCTATTAATGAATTACATAGTGTTTTAGAGGCTTAAAATGAAAATAAATCCAATCTTAAGCATGGAACACACTAATATTCTTAAAAGATTATTTTACTGCCTTTTGATGGAAAACCCTTTTTAAATAAATTTTTTGACAATTTTATAATCTATATTTGTCAAAATAAACATATTCATTATTATTAGAACATTGAAATTTACATTGGATAAATTTTTGGTATTTTTCTGACAATGTTCATTTTTTAATGAATAGTGAAAAATACTGCATTTTACATCAAAACTACTTTTTCATTTAATTTAATTATATGGTTAGATTATATTTTTAATTGGTCTTAACGTGTAATCTGAATATATTTTTACCATTTAATCCAATGGCGGTCATTAGGATTAATTTCACTTTGAAATTGGTTATAAACTAATGCCAATCTTTTTATAGATATTGTTTCAAAAAAACCCCGCTATTTGTTTTGACAACGGGAATTATTTTTAAATCGATTATTGCAATTTATGTGTTTGGAATTTGGTAAAATGGATTAAATATTTGGAATCATAAGGTCCAAATTATGTAATTAATATTCTTTTGTTTTTGGACATTATGAATAGTAACAACAATAATTATCTTTAATAATCTTGATTAATGAGTAATCGGGTAGTTAAGGATAATAAAATAATATCATAATAATAAAAAAATGACACCAAAATGTGTCCTAAGGCTACTAGTTGTCTCATGTCTGACCATGGGATGCCTTTTTCCAAACTTGGGGGCCCTATGAAATCACCTTTGTGAGAAAGTGACTTTTTATCTTTTTATTTTTTAATGAATGTTAAATGTAACAAAGAATGTATCACCTAAGTAAAATATTTTTAATTTTGTCTACCTAAATGATCTTTTGGACTATAAATAGTCATTGGAAAGAAAAAAATATTTTCTACATCATAGTATTTTTTTATAATTTTTAGACATTAAATAAATTAAATTATTTATGACATCATAATGATGCAGCGATGTCCTCATTATTTGACAATTTAAATAAAATGGAACGATAATGTAAAATCTAATACCTACACATGTCCAAAACCTATAGGGTGGGTATATTTCGAACCCTTATCACCTTATCCTCGAATTATATCAATGTGGGACCTTTAAAATTCGAAACCCATTTGAAAATAAAGTAACATTTCTTTACATTCCAAGAGTGCCCCTTCTCTCCTCTTATAAAAGGCCCCCACCTCTACCTCCTTACCCACACTTCCAAATCCATTGGCTCGGCCAACCCCTGCCCATTTTGTCTCTCCACTTCCCTCTATTACTCCTTGAAGCCTCACTTTGGGCAGAAGTCTTCCCAAGGAAGCCGTTGAGCTCAAACCAAAGGGAGTTACCCGATTTTAAGGTAATGTCTTCACTTGAGTCCTTTTGTTTTATTTTGCTTCTCCAACCCCCTAAACTCTTTTTATTCATTTCTTTTGTAACCACTACAGTATCGTCAATATACTAGGATGTTGTTCTATGAAGGATTAGAGCTACACTTACACACACAAACATCTAATGGTTAAAGAACATACTATTTCCGTGGATGGCGAATTTCTGCCTCCCGAAACGATGATTGTTCAACATTCTTTTAACACCTTCAAAGGTGGCCATTAAGATGAAACTATATATATATATATAATATGTTTATGTTTTCCTTATGATTCTGTATTTTTCATTTTGGGCATACCTTTATGGTTCCCATTATGGGTAAACATGATATCTTCATTTAAGGAAGTGCGGACTACCGCCCCCTCAAAGTGATTTGATTCGTTAAATACCATATGTGGGACGTATAAAAGATGGAGTTATGATATTATATATGATATTACACTGGAATTATAATATAACTTTATATTATTATTATTCCATTTTATAAAATATGAAATATAAATGAAAGTAGCATTCATGCGTACGTACGTCTTACGGTCTCCATGAACGGTGTATTTCATTTCTTACCTCTAAATGATTATGTAATATTATAAATGCATGCATGTACTGGATATATATATAACACCCCGAGATTTTATGAAAAATATTCTTTTTAATTTAATTAATGTTTTTTGTTGTACGCTACACCAAAAGGAGCTTGCACAACACTCATCCTTGACTTGCCTTGCATTACACGCAATTGCGACCTTCCATAATAGCGGGTGTAGTACGCAATACCGAGTTTCACTAAACAACGATATGCTATTAAAATATTATTAAAACTAGCCGTTATGAATAGTAATAACCACTTTTTGAAATTTTGTAATTTTTATTTTTCATAATGGACTTCATTTCTGGATTCAGAATATCGAAATTAGCTTAGGGTGAAATTTTGGTACTTTTCAGATAACTTTAATTTTCTGATGAATAGTGAAATTTACTAAATTTTAATTAAAAACAACATTTTTAATAGAAATAATTAATAGTGATAAATTATTAATTTTATTGGTTTTAAAGTATATTTAGACTATATTTTTACAATTTCATACAATGTTGGTTATTTGATGTAATTTCACATTTAAACCAGACATAAACAACTGTCAATCTTTTGATAGTTATTGTCTCTTAAGAACACGCTATTTGTTTTGACGATGGGAATTAATTTTTTAAATTAATTAATGCAACTGATATGTTTTGAATTTGGTAAAATAGACACCATTTTTGAATTTATAATATCAAATATATCTTAGGCCTAATTTGTGGTATTTTTCTGAAATGTTTCAATTTTTGATGAATAGTGAAACCACTAAGTGGTAGTTAAAAAAACTGAATTTTTCATAAAACTTAATTTTACCACTTCAGTGAGTGGAATATCGAAAATCCGAGAGACACAATTAATATCAAGTACTAAAATGAGGTTCAATGAGATGAAAATAATTTTTGGTTAATAGTAACTTTTTACTTTTTTTTACCACGGTTAAATGTAAATAGGGTAATTAAGGTTAAAAATGATATTATTATTACCCTAACACATGTCATAATTTTATTGGACAAGTTTAATTCGAACAAAAACAACCTTAGTAATATAATATGACCATTTATGCCCACTTGGATTAGATTAGGACATTTATTATTAATTTATTTAAAGAAGGGTTAAAATAGTTAAAATCAGTGTTTAATAACTAAATCATTTTTAATATGGGGTTATACATAAGATAAATTCGGATATAAATATTCATTAGAAAGATAAAAAGATTTCATACATAATGATAGTTTATTTTTAATTTTTAGAATTTAAATAATTTAATTTATTTATCACACAAAGATGATGCAGTAATTATCTTATTAATGAAATATTGACATAATTGATGTTATATACACCAAAATAAATGTAATTTGAGACTTTTTATGAATTAAAATAATTTTATAGGTTAATATGACATGTTATTATTGATTTAATTATCTTTTTTTGAACTAATAATTCTTTTAGGATTTTCACAAAAATCAATTACTAAATAGTGTGAAAATTGACATAAAATAGTTTTTAAAACAAATATTATATTAGTAATTGTTATTTTATTCCTAAAAATCTAAGGTTCGGCCAAATGACTTAGATAAGGTTATATATATTAATAATAAACAATTTGGGGTTATTTTGGCTTCTTATAGTAAGTTTATTAACCTTATAGTATAAGAACACAGTAAGACACGGTAAAAGTAAAATTATTTTACTTAATGTTAAATATAAATGATAAGGTTAAAATAGGAACCTAAACTTGTCTAAATTCTATTGGATGTGAGGATTTCGACCCATCCCCACCTTAGCTTCAAAATAAATCAATTTGGAACTATTTAAAATCGAATTTGGCTTTAAAATAAAAGAATATTTTTAGTTATTCCAAAGGTTCCCCTCTCCTCCCTTATAAAAGGGCACCTCCTCCCTCTCTTACTCACACCACTTTGAGCCTTCACGCTCAGCCAACCCCTACCAAATTCCCTTATCCACTTCCCTAGAAACATCCTAGAGGTTATGTTCTTCCTCAAAGACCAATTTTAATTCCCTAAAAGGAGATCTCAAAGAAGAACATCAAAGAAGAGGAGGATCAGACACATACGAAGCAAATCGGACCAGAGGTAAGAGAAATATCACAATCTCATTTTTATCCGAGATTGTTTATACTTTGGCATTTACTGGGGTGTATTTTATCATCCAAATCCATGTTTCCTCAATATGTAATATTATTTCCATTCACCTACAATTTTTTAAATCCTATTTTACCCTTCAGTGAGTTTTTAGTAAAAGATATGAAAGGAATCTTTTGTCGTTTTTCGTACGAGGTACTTTTTTGACTTTTACGAAAAAAGTATGAGAAGAATGTTTTTTTAACTTATACATCATGAATGTATTTTTAAAACATTATTTCCAAGAAGCTTCTTTTACAAGTTTTTATGTTTATTTTTAATCAACTTCTTATAGTTTAAAATTGTATGACATGTTATGAAAGGGAAAATGTTTTTTGAAGTAGAAAGGATATTTTCCTCAAGAATGGAGTTCAAGTGTTTTATAAAAATTATTTTCCATCTAAGATAATATGGGGTTATGATTATATCCCTATCATTACATTGATTTGATTATGTTGTGATGGAATTATTTTTAAGAATTAATTTATCCTATATGAATTGTTTTATGATGTCACGATGTTTAAGAATTCCATTTTTATTACATGGGTTATGCAATGATGTATGATGTATGATTTTTGTGGCACACATAATAATGGTTTCATTATGAGATGGGTGAGACCTATATCTCCCTCCAATGCATTGGGTAAAGATTTTATATCTCATGAGATAGACATGGCTGGAACGGTAGGTTATACCGGTTCAGTGAAACAGGACTGAAACGAGGAGTGAACTCGGTTCAGAAATGGACTTTGTCCACTAAGATAGTCTTGGAAATGAGTATTGACTATTAAGAAATGATTCTATATGATTATGTGTGTATGCCACAACGTTTCATGTTTTATGTTATGATTATTGGGATTACAGTTCACTACTATGATTTATCCCATGTTATGAAATTATAATCTCTTTTGCAGGTTAAGATTTCCAAAAGTTATGTGCTTATGTATATGATGTGATTGATATTTCTTTTGTTTACCCTTACTGAGCATTTGAACTCACCCTTTTATGTTTTCTTTTCCCCAGGACATAAATAAAGGATTTAGGTTTAAAAAAAGAAGACCTTTATGGGATATGTTGAAGATCTTTCACCACGATTAGAAGATTATATTCCGAGTTTTCAAAGACACTAAACTATTACGGTCCTTGTGTGTGTGTTTTTGTTATGTACTAAGTATTCCGCAAAAGTAATGTAATGTCCATGTACTTTAAGCTTAGGGTCTCTACAGTTGGTATCAGAGGAAAGGTTTAGTCAACCTTTGGAAACTATTATGCGAAAACGTTAGTGAGATCCCTATAGATATTTATAAGGTATGTCTAGGGATGTACCTAAGGATAAGTATACGTATAGGATATAGTCCTAGAACTACGGTAACGATCTTAGAATTTAACCTAAGATGTTAGATATTCAGGGTGCTTCCCCTTTAATATGTTATTTTCCCTAGCATGATTTTTTCCTCTCACACTATTCTTTTTGGGTTTTAGAAAATGGATAGAAATAGGAAGATTCATGATAATGGAGGATATGACAGACAATGGAATGATATTCTTCATATGAAACCAAATGAAATGGGATTTTTAAGTCCAAACATCTTTATTATGCCTAATCAACAATCTCATAATATGATCAATAATCTCAACTTTGGTATGTTTCCCGACTCAAATAAAAAGATAAAGATGGAGTTTCATGATGATCATAGAGGAAAGAAAGTTCAATTTACCCTATGTAAAGAATCTAGGAAGAGGCATCAAAGAGAATGTTTCAAGGGAACTGGAAGATGCTTTGGGTGTGGTAAAGAAGGAAACAAAGCCAGTAAGTGCAAAAGAAAAGGTTCAGTTAACACCATGGATGAGGATAATGGTATTGCTATGACATCAACAATGGTTAAATGTTTTAAATGTGGAATGTATGGGCATTATGCAAACCAATGCCCTGAGGGAAAGTCTCATGAAGAGAATCAGTACGGTCGTATGGGTAGTATTTATGTTGATGATGATGAAGAGACTACAAATGATATGTAAGTTGAAAGAATTGTTGAAGTTTAGTCAATGGTTTAAGAAGGTAGTGGAATGATTACATGTTTATCAAGTGTAATGTTGTATAAGTAATCTCATGGTACTATGGAATAAAGAGACATCTAAGGATTGTTACACTGTTGTCTTTCCTTAAGTTTTGAAAGTGTATGATAAATGGTACCAGTAACCATGAAAGGTTATTCAGATATTTTTGGAAAGTAGATGATATGCGCATAATGAAGGGATAAGGAGAAAATTAAATGTTTGATAGTATTATGAGCTCATGACTGATATAAGGAGAATGTTATATCATGGTTTGAGTATATAGAATTTTTGGATTTTGGTATGTGGAAAGAGTTAACTTTTGACAGCATTTATGTTTTCACTAAGTTTAATGGGTATTCATTTTTCACGAGAATACAAGATTAATGTATTCGCATGATTGGAATGTGACCAACAAGATATATGGGGGATAAATGATTATATTCACATTCTTGGTTGATGATATTTTAAGTAATCGTTTTCTTTATACTACGAGCTTGGATCGAAGTATTGTAGATATGCCTAAAGATTGGAATGGATTATTTTGGACAAAAGTTAGTATTGTTTAAGGATAGAACTTTTTTCGATATTATTGATTGGATGTTATAGTAATTTAGTTTTAAAAAAAGGAGAACCTGTAGGACGGGCGACATCACCTCGCGTCGGACAAGGCTGTGTGAATCGAACCCACAACTGAAGTGCGACTGGCCTTTATCGCCTACCACTGGCCTACAGGAAGCCCCTGTTTAGTAGAAACTAGTTTAATTATATTAAGAAGTATGATATATGAAGTATATGTCCATTTTAGGAACCATATATGATTAATCTCACTATAGATGGACTTATGTATTTTTTGATAACTTTTCTAACCTTTTGTTTAAGACAGATGGAATGACCCATCATTCTATCACATGATCTACTAACACATCACGAATGACAAATTCATCTTCATTTCTTTAAGAGATGAAGTGGAAATTGTCCAAAGAACGACAAACAGTGAGACTATACCAAAATCACGAAAGTATTTCTTCTAATTCCAATTTCATCAACTTATGGGAAATGATATTGAAAACCAAAATGTTGTCCTAGTGCTATTATATCTGATGAATCAGATGGTACCTTAGATCATCACAAATTTATGGCTTTGTGATTGCTGGATTTTCCATAGCCATGTTCTCTACCACTCTCCATCAGAACATGATGGTTAGATTTCTCTTCTGTATCCATATTTTCACCTATGTGGAAACCCAATGATTAGTTTATTTGGGTAACCGTTACGTTTAATACTTTTGTTTTTAAAGATTGGTTTTGGTATTCCTTTTTACTATGTGGGTTTCTATTAAAGAAACATTCGAATAGTAAACCATTTATAACCCCGACGAATTTCGAGGGAGAAATTCATTTTAAGGGTGGTAGAATGTAACACCCCGAGATTTTATGAAAAATATTCTTTTTAATTTCATTAATTTAATGTGTTGTACGCTACACCAAAATGAGCTTGCACAACACGCATCCTTGAATTTCCTTTCATTACACGCAATCACGACCTTCCTCGATAGCGTGTGTAGTACGCAATACCGAGTTTCACTAAACAACAATATGCTATTAAAAAATTATTAAAACTAGCCGTTATGAATAGTAATAACCACTTTTTGAAATTTTGTAATTGTTATTTTTCAAAATGGACTTCATTTCTGGATTTGGAATATCGAAATTAGCTTAGGGTGAAATTTTGGTACTTTTCGAATAACATTCACTTTCTGATAAATAGTGAAAATTACTATATTTTAATTAAAAACAACCATTTTAATAGAAATAATTAGTTGTGATAAATTATTAATTTGATTGGTTTTAAAGTATATTTAGAATATATTTTTACAATTTAATACAATGTTGGTTATTGGATGTAATTTCACATTTAAACCAGACATAAACAACTGTCAATCTTTTGATAGTTATTATCTCTTAAGAACACGCTATTTGTTTTGATGACGGGAATTAATTTTTTAAATTAATTAATGAAACTGATATGTTTTTAATTTGGTAAAATAGAAATCATTTTCGAATTCATAATATCAAATATAGCTTAGGCCTAATTTTTGGTATTTTTCTGAAAACTTTCAATTTTTGATGAATAGTGAAACCACTAAGTGGTAGTTAAAAAAACTGAATTTTTCATAAAACAAAATTTTACCGCTTCTGTGAGTGGAATTTAGAAACTCCAAGAGACACGGTTAATATCAAGGACTAAAATGTGGTTCAATGAGATGAAAATAATTTTTGGTGAATAGTAACTTTTTACTTTTTTTTACCACGGTTAAAAGTAAATAGGGTAATTAAGGGTAAAAATGATATTATTATTACCCTAACACATGTCCTAATCTTATTGGACAAGTGTAATTCAAACAAAAAAACCTTAGGAATAAAATATTACTATTTAGACCCACTTGGATTAGATTAGGACATTTATTATTAATTTATTTAAAGAGGGGTTAAAATAGTTAAAATCAAAGTTTAATAAGTAAATCATTTTTAATATGGGGTTATACATAAGATAAATTCGGCTATAAATATTCATTATAAAGGTAAAAAGATTTAATAAATAATTATATTTTATTTGTAATTTTTAGACTTTAAATAATTTACTTTATTTATGACACAAAGATGATGCAGTAATTATCTTATTAATGAAATATTGACATAATTGATGTTATAAACACCAAAATAAATGTAATTTGAGACTTTTTATGAATTACACTAATTTTATAGGTTAATATGGAATGTTAGTATTTATTTAATTAACTTTTTTCAAACTAATCATTCTGTTATGATTTTCACAAAAATCAATTACTAAATAGTATCAAAATTGACATAAAATAGTTTTTAAAACAAATATTATATTAGTAATTGTTATTTTATTTATAAAAATCTAAGGTTCGGCCAAATGACTTAGATAAGGTTATATATATTAATAATAAACAACTTGGGGTTCGTTTGTCTTCTTATAGTATGTTTATTAACCTTATAGTATAAGAACACAAGAAGACATGGTAAAAGTATAATTATTTTACTTAATGTTAAATATAAATGATAAGTTTAAAATAGGAACCTAAACTTGTATAAATTATATTGGATGAGAGGATTTCGACCCATCCCCACCTTAGATTCTAAATAAATCAATTATGATATATTTAAAACCCAAATTGGCTTTATAATAAAATAATATTTTTGGTTATTCCAAAGGTGCCCCTCTCCTCCCTTATAAAAGGGAACCTCCTCCCTCTCTTCCTCACACCACTTTGAGCCTTCAAGCTCGGCCAACCCCTGCCAAATTCCCTTATCCACTTCACTAGAAACATCCTAGAGGTTTTGGTCTTCCTCAAAGACCAATTTTAGTGCCCTAAAAGGAGATCTCAAAGAAGAACTTCAAAGAAGAAGAGTATCAGACACATACGAAGCAAATCAGAACTAAGGTAAGGGAAATATCACAATCTCATTTTTATCCGAGATTGTTTATACTTTGTAATTTATTGGGGTGTATTTTATCATCCAAATCCATGTTTCCTCAATATTTAATATTATTTCCATTCACATTCAATTTTTTAAATCCTATTTTACCCTTCGGTGAGTTTTTAGTAAAAGATATGAAAGGAATCTTTTGTCATTTTTCGTACGAGGTACTTTTTTGACTTTTCCGACAAAAGTACTAGATTTTTTTTTTGAACTTATAAGGCATGAATGGATTTTTAAAACATTATTTCCAAGAATCATCTTTTACAAGTTTTCATGTTTATTTTTAATCAACTTCTTATAGTTTAAAATTGTATGACATGTTAAGAAAGGAAAAATGTTTTTTGAAGTAGAAAGGATATTTTCATCAAGAATGGAGTTCAAGTGTTTTATCAAAATTGTTTTCCATCTATGATAATTTAGGGTTATGATTATATCCGAATCATTACATTTATTTGATTATGTTGTGATGGAATTATTTTTATGAATTCATTTATCTTATGTGAATTGTTTTATGATGTCACGATGTTTAAGAATTCCATTTTTATTACATGGGTTATGCAATGATGTATGATTTATGATTTTTGTGGAACACATAAGAATGGTTTCATTATGAGATGGGTAGGACCTATATATCCCTCCAATGCATTGGGTAATGATTTTATATCTCATGAGATAGACATGGATGGAATGGTAGGTTATACTGGTTCAGTGAAAGAGGACTGAAACTAGGAGTGAAATCGGTTCAGAAATGGACTTTTTCCAGTAAGATAGTCTTGGTAACGAGTCTTGAATAATAAGAAATGATTCTCTAATATTATGTGTGTATGCCACAAAGTTTCATGTTTTTAGTTATGATTATTGGGATTACATTTCACTACTATGTATTATCCCATGTTATGAAATTATAATCTCTTTTACAGGTTATGATTTCCAAAATTTATGTGCTTATGTATATGATGTGATTTATATTTCTTATTTTACCCTTACTGAGCATTTTAGATCACCCTTTTATGTTTTCTTTTCCCCAGGACATAAAGAAAGGATTTATGTTTAAAAAAAAGAAGACCTTTATGGGAGATGTTGAAGATCTTTCACCACGATTAGAAGATTATATTCTGAGTTTCCAAAGACACTAAACTATTACAATCCTTGTGTGTGTGTTTTTGTTATGTACTAAGTATTACGAAAAAGTAATGTAATGTCCATGTACGTTAAGATTCAGGTCTCTACAATATATTACATATATGATTTCTACATCATTAATACCATTATGGATATAATGGATACATGAACAACTTGTAATTATAAAGGGCTTATTTTTTACTCAATTACCAATGATCCTTAAAACAGCCGTTATTAACTTAAATAATTACATAGTGTTCATGAAATGCCAATAAGTGATATAAAAGGAATAATGAACTTGAAAAAGGTTCTTAAACAAGTTGAAATTAACTCAAGTTTATTATTCAGGAGATTAAAGAACGACCGAGTCAAGTCAGACCCGAGGTATGGGACTTCGTCTCAATCTCCTTTCATTGAGGCATATTTTGTTTTATACACAACCTTCTTTTATATGGTGTATAAACCCCTTTGACATTTACTTTTATTCAAAAGGAAACTTTTTTAGACAAGCGTTTACTAAACGACAAAAGAGAATGTTTTTTTGTCATACGTATGCGGAGACAATGACTTCTCCGCCGTCGTGACCGTTATTTGAGTTTAGGCTTCCTCTACAAGCCATATTATTTTTAAATGAAAAATAAATACCATGTTATACTTTTCTTATATTTTGGTATTTAAAATGGTATTGATAATGTTTTTATTATATCACTGTGTTTGATATCTTGTGATTGAAATGTGGAAATGTTATACTTCCTTTATGTATGTTTTATGTGATTAGATTATGTTATGGTTCTTGGGAATTATTATGAAGATGGGTGGTTCCGTGATAAACTAAGGGCGGGTGAGCCAGCTATAGCTCTCCAATGCATTGGGTAACGCGAAGGAGTGAAACATTAAGGTTTCTCCGAAGAGATTTAGGGAATATAGTGTGATGGGTATTCCAAATGTAACCAAGAGCGTTACTCCCTACGTAAGAATGTTATGAATGCCTCAAGTTACCTTTATGTCTTATGATTTCAATGATTTATTCATGATTTGATGAGGTATGTTAAAGTGCTTATGTTTTATGGGTAAAGTATGATTTCATTCTTATGTATATATGAAATCATGTTTCCTTTCCATATGTTTTTTATATAACCCATACTGAGCTTTTTATTCTCATCCCAAGTATTTTTTGAAATGTTTTTCACAGGTCAAGGGAATGTTACATGATATGATGATAGTGTCAAGGAAGTGTCAAGAAAGAATCAATGTTTTATTTTAAATATGTTCTGTTGATGGGAAAAAATGAATACTATCTTTATGTACCCACTTTGTTTAAAAGTGGAATGTAATGCAAGTTTTATGATCTAATTCTCTAAAAATCTAAACCTGAAATGATACTCAATGTGTAATCTTGTAATAACTCAAGATTAAGTGTGGTTTAAGGCTAGGGCCTTATACAGGGTGACCACTTTTTCTTTTAATGTGATGGATCTTGTTCGCACGTTGTTAGGAACTTGTTCAATCTGTAATATGAATATGATCAAAAAGCAAACATTCACATGCATAGAGAAACATCACTTTTTACTCGATTCACCACTAAGGGATATGTCCAAGGAGCATACGCCGACAAGTTGTCGGTCGTACCAAAATCCACTATGCTTCACTAGCTGTAGATTACAAAGGTTCGGGCACAGTCACTCTGTCCCCGGCTCACTGACTTTACAAAAGTTCAGGGATGGCTTACTACGTCCCTCGGGTCACTCCCATTGACTCCGCTTGGCTCACTGCCTTTGTTGAAGTCCCACTCAGTTTATAGACAAGAAGGACTCTTCGAAAGATTTTCATTGATGTATTTGTCTCTACTTAGAACGAGACTCTGCTTGCATCCAAGTCCGAAATTGATGCACAAGAATGCACAGAACCAGTAAAGCGGATGACCAGAACGTGCAGAAAAGCTTCACTGATAATTTTGCGCAACACCAGCCCTTTGCGCGCAAAACCTTCCTATTGTGCACAACACAAACCCATTGCACGCAAAACCTTCCTATTGCACCCAAAATTTCCTTTTTCACTGGGAAAAATATTTCGCGTCACAACACCCATTTTCGCCCAACTAAATCATTACGCACAGCTCTTCCTTTTTCACACATCCCGAAATTTTCCGCGCAATCAAGAATATTTCGCACAAGACCTTTATGCGATCCTTTTTCACGCATGAGACCTCGAATCTTCTCCAAGTCTTCAACCATATGGAATGAAGGGGGTCATCTCATATTTATAGGCGTCTGAGAACCCCGCGTGCAAAATCCTCTGTGGTTTGTAAAACCTCTCATCTGGTGTGTAATATTTCGCACCGATATCATTTTTTTCCTACATCATCAGATATTTCGCGTAGCCCATGCCTTTGAAATTTTTAACATTATGATTCCGGAACACTGTATGCGCGAAAAACCTCGATCCTCAATTTCAGGAATCACGCTCTTAATCGGGCCCAAATTAAATTTTTCGCGCACAAACCTTCTTTTTCGCACACCACTTCCTCTTTGCACGCACCTTATTTTACCAAAAATCTATGTCTTCATTTTCCGATTTTAAGGCCCAAAAAATTGGTAAACACTGGGAAATGGTGCCACCTTCAATACTGTTGTCTGCTCAAACTGTATGACCACTTTACTGGTTCGCATTCTGATCTTCCACTGAGGATTTTCAACAAACACAAAACATACTCCAATTCATTCATAGAGGACCATGGTTCCAACATTAAGATGGAAAGACCATATTGTTCTAGAAATGATGAAGATTCAAAGATATCCTTTGATCAAAGGCCTAGTAAAATAGATTAGGGAAATCATAACGGAAGGAAAATCATCAACCATATCCTACATGATTTCTCAATGATAGTTACCAGATAATATCATGAAATATCAAATAGAATATATTTTTTTATAGAATAATATAGAGGTTATGAGTAATAGGATAATTTCTCTGTATAATATTGATCAAGAATGTGTAGTTAAATATCATTAAATTATATTTTTTTCATATATTCTAGAAACAAAGAAAGAGGTGATGGATCAATGTCATAGATCTATATTATATATACATCCTAGAGAACTAAATTTATTCGGAACTCCAAGATCATTATTTGTGGGATAGCAAAAAAATGAAGATGGCTGACTACAAAACAATGTGTTGTAGTGTTACCATGAAAATCAAGTGAGAAAACTTCCTAAGGGGGTATTGTAACCATTACCCATACTTGCATGGAAATTTGACAGTATCTCTATAGAATTTTTCACTATTTTCTCAAGAATATCCAATGGAAATAATGAGATATGGGTTATATTTGACCATCTCAACAAGAATATTCATTTTACCTCTATTCAAGAAGACATATCTCTTGACCAAAATTCCAAAATATACATAAACAAAGTGGTGAGTTTTCATGGAGTGAAAAATTATATTATTTATTATCGTGATCCAAGGTTAATATAAAAATTATGTAGAATTATTCACCATTATCTGAGTACTGAATTTAATTTCAATATAGACTATCACCCATAAGATGATGGAAAATAGGAATGGACTATTAAAACACTCTAGAACCTACTAAGAACATGATCACTAGAATTTAAATTGGGATTTGATCAATATTTATATTTATTTATGTTCACATATCTCAAAATCTTCCATTCAAGTATTCAAATGGCACCTTATGAAGCCCTATATTAGAATCACTATAGAAATCCTACTTGATAGGATGTCCTAGGTTAGAGAATAGTGATTGGGACTGATCTAGCACCAGATATAACAGAAAGGGTTAATTCCATCCAAAAACACCCAAAGAATGCTCAGATTCAGTATAATAGCAAAAATGAAAACCATTGAAGGTACATGGAAATTGATGTTGGTGACAATTTCAACCTTTATATTTCAAAATGGAATATAGTCATCCTATTAGGGAAGAAAAAATGATTATTCCCTAGTACATTGCCCCAATAAAATCCTTGATCTCATAGGGGAATTGGCCTATCTCCTAGAACATCCACCAAACCCTTCTCAGTTTCATGATTTATTCCACATATCTCTCATGATGAAGTGCATATCTTACCCATAAAATGTATTGAATCTGAAGGTGGTTCAACTGGAACATGACCTATTTTATGAGGAAAATCATTTCGGGATCATGGACAATATAGAAAAGGTTGTACCAAACATGACCACCCACCTCATCATAGTGTTTTGGAGGAACAAAAAATATGAATAACCAATATGGGAACTATCAAAAACAATGAGGCAGAAGTTCCCAACAATTTTCCGAACCAAGGGAATGAGTTGAAATTTTTAGAATAATATTTATTAAAGCAGAATAATGTAATGTCCCAAAAATTTTGAATGAATATTGTTTCATGAAGTTATGTGTTATATTTTTCCAAATAAAACAATTTTTTTCATGAAGGGAATATAATGTGAAATGTGACCATTTAGATTCATCCTTTTTTGACCATTGTTCATTTATAACCGTTGGAATGTATGAATATTTGGAACTAGGCTCTTCATAATAATTTTAATGTTGTCATGAGAGTTTAGAAGTAAATTTTTGACAACGAAATATTGTAAAAGAAAGAAGAGTTGATGGACTCAACGAGTAGGGTCATGAAATTTGAATCATATTTTTCAGAGAATGGGAGGGAGGTTTCATTGATGGGGTTGTCCCTTAAAAAAGACCATGCTGATCTTTATAGACTGAAGCTTGTATGAAATTGACTACAAGAGAAGTTCAACTTAATATAGATTACCACTTGGTTGATGTCATCTGAGAAACCCCAAAAAACCACCACCATATCACAAGAAACACATAAAGAGTAGACAAGTTTAATATAAGGTTATGTGTCTAGACCTTTGTGTGTAAAAACTTCTTGTAAATAAGATTTTTATTCCACCATCTCTGTATAAGAATAGTTTAACTTAATAAAATTATGATAGAATTTGATTAATTTTTTTTGAAGATAGATACTACTTTTAAAAAAGGAAATAATTATTATAAAAAACTATGGTATTTTTAATGATATATATTTTAACGAAATATTATTATTAAGAAACTATTATTTAAAAATAAATGATAATTTTTTTTCATGTGTTGGGAATATTAGAATGAATTTTCTATCACCTATTAATTTTAATAAATAACAATTTTAACATTTAAATTTTTAACTATTATATGTATAAGATTATTATTATAAAATAAATATAATTTTGTAAATTAGCATGTAAAATTTAGGTTTTGTTAAATTTATGATAATTTCTAAAATTAATTATTTATTTGTGAACACTAAATTTACAATTTGAGTTTTTTAATATGTTAATGACATCATAATTCTGTAATAATGATGTAATAAATAAATAACAACAATCCAAGAATTAAAATATGTTATTTTATGAATATAATGTGTTTTGGTATATTTTAATCTATTTCCAAATGTAAAATTTACATTACAATTTCAAAAATGGAATCTTTTACATTAAAAATGATATTTTTTGAAAAAATTATCATTACTTGGAAAAATAATTAATATAAATTGATGGTAGACACTTTTATATAAAAATAAAATATAATTTTTCGTATGTAACTAATAAAAGTGTTAAATACCATGGTCTATCTCATGGTATTTCATTTACCTTAACCTAGAGGTCTAATGCCTTTATTTAGAAATTATATAACAAATCCTCCACTTTTGCTAAAAATACCCATCCATTTCTCAATTTACATTCACTATTAATTTTTACTCCCTAAGGCTAGGATAATATTAAATCACAATTATTACTCCCATATTGTTCACATTCTCTTAAGGTCACAATAATAATGTTTCTGGAGTTACACTTCGTGTTAAGGGAAATATCCTTCTTTTATCTTAATTTCAAGAAGATATTTTTTAATATGTCTTATAAATGATATGGCCACTCACTATTATTTTATTTTTATTAATTTTATTAATAAAAAATGTTATTTTATCCATGGGAGATCCATTTTCCCTCTATTTTTTTTCCTTTTTAAAACCATGTTTGATACCCGTTACATTGTTGATTTTAACTCTCAAAATTTATCTCATCTTCTCATGAAATTTCCATTTATTTTCTTTTTTTCAATACCAATAACCCTTTATTTTCTTTCATTATTCACCATGATGTAAAAATTAGTAATTTAATTCTGTATTGACATTTATTAAACCCTAATTCCGTTTTCATTTGTTAAATATTATATAATGACAATGTTATAACGCGCTTTTGAAATTCGATGATTTTGATATAAACCCCAATTTGTTTTGTTCTCCACAGTTGACTTATGAATTTTTTTTATTACAATATATGTGGATCACATTATACATATGAAGTTTGTTCCAATAAAACACTTCATTGGAAAGAGTGATGAAATTAATCTCTAGATATGACTTGTTTAAGTATAACTTATGGAATAACCTTAGTATTATATATGAAACCTCTATAACAAACGTTGATGATAAACTTAGGAATGTCTAAAATGAAATTTTTATCCAAAATTAAATATTACGATCATTTTTTAATGATATGACTCGTCTTATCATGTTGATTCTATAATTATATATTTGATATTTTTATTGATTTTCATCAAGATCACAAATAAAATTTATCACTTGTTTTCCCTTACTGGCCTTTGTGCTCACCCCTACATTTGAGGCATGCCTCCAAGTTATGGGATATAATTATTTTAATTAGGATTAACCAATGCTGATTATATTCCAGGATATTAGAATAATTTTTATTATATTAGCAGGTTTAATTTTCCTTGTTTCCATGAAACTAATATATAATAGATGATATTTTTTTACAATTTAATGAACTGTTAATATAATAAAAAAGAAGGATCTATAATCCATGCACATATTCCAGAACCTTATCATAACTCTCTTTAGACATTATACATGGAGCTAAAAATATATAGCATGTAATTTTCATAATCCATGAATTGTACAAGCCTTAAAGGTTGGACCTCCCATGTGTCTTAACATCCAGATTCCCATAAATGTTTTTTATAGGCTGATCTTTAAAGGGATTGGGTAGAATGCCTTATTTTTTTATAAAAATTTAAAAAAAATATAATAAAAAACAACCAATGATCATTAAAAATGTTAAATTTTTTTGAAATAAATAATTGTTTAAAAAAAAACTAAATGTTATTAAATTTTATGTAATATTAATTTATTAAAACAAATAGAGAAATTTTATTAATACCCTATTATGAAAAATCTCGTATTTAGTAAATTAAAAAGCATAATAATTATAAAATTTACAAAAAAACTAATAATAATATTATAAATTATTCAAAAACTTTCCCATATCTTTAAATTTATCAAAATGTAAAATATTATAAATAAATATAACCCTTTTTTATAAAAAATAGTCATCTTTTATAGTAACAATATAAAATATTTTTATAAGAGTAAAAAGATAAAATATTCAATGAAACAAAACATGATAATATGTTATATTTAAACAGTGAATTTTAAATTAGTATGATCTAAATATTGGTTAGGTATAGTAAAAAATAACAGAGAGATATAGAACTCAAGTGACCAAATTTAATAGATTTATGAAAAAATATATAATAATAAAATTATAAGGATCT
Organism: Viscum album; assembly: GCA_963277665.1. Lineage (NCBI taxonomy): Eukaryota > Viridiplantae > Streptophyta > Magnoliopsida > Santalales > Viscaceae > Viscum > Viscum album. Next base: position 77,476,669 of record OY728152.1, on the reverse strand, counting down.
AGTATATCTAATTTAAAATTCATTCTCAAAATTCTAATAGAATCCAATTATTTAGTGAAATTATCTGTGTAACTCCCCGACCCCAGTTACCCAGAGTCGGTGCATTATTACATGACATTGGCATGATCACGAGAAAGATCAAATCTCGAAAGACCGATTGGTTTAGTAGCCTTGGAAACACTAGATATATTCATAAAGTTTTACATTATATCATAAAGTGAAAAACTAATACAACAACATAATGTCTCCATAGTCCACACTATTATCCCCTCATAATATCCCTGCAGGTCATTCATAACATACTTCTTCACCTCCTGGGAAAAATAAATCATAGAAAAGGGGTGAGCTCAAATCCCCAGTAAGGATAACAATATAGCGGAAACTTTCACAAATAAGCATAAACATTTAAGGCAATGTATAACCAAAACAAAAGCCTTTTAAACTTGAACTTCAACATATTATGGAAAAAGTAAAATTAAATAATTCCATTTACTTATTCACATGGATATTCTACTAATCGAATAATCACATGAAATATCAATAACCACTTTCATAATGATGGAATGCATAATGCCAGACTATCATAAACACATAACCAAGGCCTCGTGCCAAGACTACAAATAATATTTTGCCAAGGCCTTGTGCCAAGACACTAGTTTGTCTAATGAGACCTACCGATGCATCGAGGAGCTATAGCATGCTCCACCCGTCACATATTAAGTCCAATTCATTCCCATATGAAAAGTTTTAAACATAACATAAACATTCTTATTAAAACTAGCATACGAAATGTCAATACATTCACCATAAACTATGAATGGTATAAAAATAGCACATCCATAGTCAAACATATCCCAAAATCTTAAATACAATATAGAAGTTTTGTATCACAATAAATCAACTTCATATAATAATAAAATGCATCAACGGATGTTGACATAGATGAAATCAAAACTATTTGAGAGAAATATATCCTTTTTTTGAAATCATTTAAAAGTCACACATTTATAAAGGAAGTAATTAAAAAGATATTTTTGAATCAAAGTGTCCCATACCACTTTGAAACTTTTGAAAGGAATTAATATTTTAAAAAAATTCATGTCCATATAAATAAATCCTTAAAAACCATTTTTAAGACATGGACATTAATTAAAAATATTTATAAAGATAAATCTTTAAAAAATTTAAAATTTTGATTTTGATAAAGAGTACCTTTCTGAAATTCTTAAAATATTAATTTTGAAATCATTTAAAAGTCACATAATTATAAAATAAAAAATTTTCTTTGAAAATGATCTTATATGCTTGTAAGGTAAGATTTGACAATTTTATAACGGTGGTAACTAGCCGCACCCGCCGTATAAGTTAAAAAAAACATTCTTACCTTAATTTTGTCGAAAATGTTAAAAAGCACCTTGTTTGGAAAATGACAGAAATATTCCTTTATAAAACACTTATAAAAAGTCAAAAAAGGGTTTAAATGACTTTAACCCATATTCTAGTAAATAGTAAAAATTTTTTGAAATTCATTTTTAAGAATCATGGATGTGGATGATATAGAGATCCCAGTAGATTATTACGTATAAACAATCTTGGATAATGAAGAGATTGTGAAATAACCCTTACCTTGTACTTTTCCTTGGTTGGGGTAGGTTAAACTCCTGTATAATAGTGATATAATTTTTATTAAATTATACACGAATCATATACATTCATATGATATCATATATGATCTTTTAACACTGCTTTGTTAATAATATCTTAGTATTATCGTCGTTTCGGGTGTTAACTTACTCGTTTTCTTTTATATGTTTTGTTACATAAGCAATGTTTGTCACGGATAGGATTTATATTATTCATATACAAAATGATATCAAGTTCTTAAACAGTATTTTTAAATCATCAAATGATAATTATACTTGAATGGATAAGATGGAGAATGAATCTCATCACGTTCGTGGAGACGGTAGTCCGTACGTACGCACGAGCGACAATATCACTCTTTTGATATTAAAAAATATATAAATGGACGGTATATAATATATATTGAATCATTAACATGTTATATTTGTTATATACATTAGTTACATATCATTATTATACCCATCCAAATAATAATATGTTGAATAACAATTACACCACGACGTGGAGACGGTAAGCCGTACGTACGCACGTATGGTGACATGTTATTCAATGGGTGGATAGAATAATGAATATGGTTGTACCATATTTATAATAACATCACAGTATATATATGATACTGGATTTATTATTTTATAATGGTAATAACAAAGGAAGAAGAAGTGGAAGAAGAAAGGAACTTGGAAAAGGGTGGTGAAATCATTACCTCTTCTTCGGGTTCTTCCTTTTGATTTGATCAAAAGGGCTCCATAGGTTGGCTTTTGGATCAAAATAATGCCTCTAGATTGTAGCGAGGGAAGTTAGGAGAGTATTTGGGCAGATATTGGTTGAACCAAAAGGCTTTGAAGGTGTGAAGAAATGAGAAGGAGGAGTGCCCTTTTATAAGAGGGGTGAGGGGCACATTTGGAAAAGCTAGAAATATTAATTTATAATAAATTCATATTCGGTTTCTAATGGCTCAAAAGTTGATTATTTAAATTTTAATGTGTGTATGGGTCGCAAACAACTCATCCAATAGAATTTATATAGGTTTGGGTCATTATATTAACCTTATCTTTAAATATTAACTCTTATTTAATTAGTTTCACTTTTACAATGTCTCTTTGTACTTTTATATAGTATGGTTACTAACATACTATATATATCCAAGCGATCCCCAAGTGGTCCATTAATGATACACTTATCATGATATAAGTCTCTTGGCCGAACCTTAGATTTTTAGGAATTTAATATCAATTAATAATATAATATTTGTTTTAAAAACTCTTTAATTTCATTTTTGAAACTATTCAATAGTTGATTTTTTTGAAACTCATAACAAAATGATTACTTGGAACACATTTAATTAAATCATTCCTAACATGTCATATTAACTTAGAAAATTATTTTAATTCATAAAAAGTCTCAAATTATATTTATTTGTTTATTTATAATATCAATTATTTTAATTTTTCAATATTGTGGTAATTACTCCATCATCATTGTATCATAAATAAATTAACTTATTTAATGTATAAAAATTATAAATAAAATATAATTATGTAGTAAATACTTTTATCTTTCTAATGAATATTTATAGTCTAAAATCCAACATATATAACCCTATGTAAAAATTGTTTTTCTAAAAGATATATGCTTGTGTCATTTTTGTATTCATTTTAACTTAATTAAAATAAAGTGTCCCTATCACCTACAAGTGGCTCCATGGGGTCCCAAAATAGACCCAAAGATGACTATGGTCGAACATGTATCAAACAATAAGGTTAGGACACGTTTTAGGGTAATTTTGTATTATTATAATATTATTTTTTAACCCTTATTTACCGGATTTACCCTTAACTATGGTAAATAAAATATTTACCGCAGTAATTATTCAAAATGTCTAAAAATAAATGTTACCTATTCAAAAAATATGAACATCCTGATTCCAAATATGAAATCCATTTTTCCAAATTAAAAACACATAAGTGGCAGAAATTAATTTAAAAATAATTCCCACTGTTAAAACAAAAAGCGTGTTTTTAAGATATAATAACTATCAAAAGATTGATACTTGTTTATGTTCGGTTTAATTGTGAAATTATGTCCAATGACCAAAATTGTATTAAATGGAAAAAATATATTCTAAATATAATTTAAAATCACTAAAATTCATAATTTATCACTATTTATTATTTTGATTAAAAAAGTTGTTTTTAATCAAAATTTATTAATTTTCACTATTCATCAAAATATTAAAGTTATCCAAAAGTACCAAAATTTCACCTTAGGGTAAATTGGACACTATGAATCCAAAAATGATGTCCTTTTAAAATATAAAATATATATAATTTCAAAAAGTAGGTATTACTGTTCATAACGGCTATTTTGATCAGTTGTGGTGTGTGTTAAAACTCAAAGTTGCGTACAACACACGCTACTATATTATTCAAAGGAAAGCATACCATGGAATCTTGGGATGTTTCATTTTAAATATTTGATGTCCCCATTTAGTCAAACTGTTTAAAATATTGTATTTAAAAATGGTTCACTATTAAATGTTGATAAAAGTGCAATACTGAAAATGAATTTGTTCTTGCATTATATCTAAGAAACTCATAATATGGATTCTAAAATTATAAGGATTATATAAAGTTTAAAATTTAGATAATACTATTCATAACCTCTTTTGAATGGATTTTATTTGCTTAGTCATCGTGCGATTGAACTCGGTGTTTCGTGTAGTGCAAGTTATTGAATTATTTTGAAGAAATAACACACTATGAAATCTTGGGGTGTTACATTCTCCCTTCCTTCAATAAATTGCATCCTTGCAATTTGAAATTGTTCTTCGAAAATAAAAGGTTTAAAATAGAAAATATATTTGTGGGAAAACCCACATCAGAGATTGGGTTACTAAAATTTAGTCTTAATATGCGGAAAATAGAAATGAAAGGGTCACCACCCAATTATGATCTCGATCAGGAGAACATTGGTGTCAATTAGAGACATATAATTGGAGGAAAAACGTAAATATTTATAGGTAGTGATTGAGGTCATCAATCAAAAACAAGTATAAAATTGAGGTCCTTAAATTCATCAATCTATGATGATTTGAAATACCATCGGTTCAAAAAAACATAGGGTATTGGGATAACACATTTTTGACGTTTCAAAATATCATAGTTGAAATCCCACATCGAAAAATGAATTAATGAGGCCTCTATTTAAAATAAAAGTGGAAAGTATGAAGATTACTAAAAAAACACATACTAGGGTTCCGTGTAGGATAATATGGATATGGAAGAGAAATCTAACCATTAATTATCTGATGGAGAGTGGTAGAGATCATGGCTATGAAAAGGCCAATAATCCCAAAGACATAAATTAGTGATGATTTAAGGTACCATATTGGACAAAATTTTTGTTCTAAGTTCCTTTTCTTAATGTTGAAGAATTTATTTACGAGATTGGATAAGATCATGAGGAGATATACTTACTTTATAATTAGAGTTTTATCCATTAATAAATTTCTTCCACAAACTCATCTTTCACTATAAAAGATAATAGAACGTCAAAAAAATTCTATTTATACTTTTCGTACAGGGTTCCAAAATAAAAGAATTTATAATTCATCTACCATATCTTTTAATAAAAACTACATTATTTAATCCAGGACATCTCATGGCCCAGTGGTAGGTGGTACACCCTTGTCACCCTTCGGTTGCGGGTTTAAGTCTCGCGGCCTTGCCGGTCGTGACGGGTTGCCGCCCGACCTCCGTGTTGTCCTTTTATGGCAATCCAAAATTAATCTCAAACTAGAATTTATCCAAAATACATCTGTCCAAACTCACAGTCCAACATTTATAAGGAAGTTAAACATAATGTAGATCCTTTTTACCCCGTAATAGCATATTAATACCTTCATCATGTATTATTTTAAAACACTGAAACACCCTTAATTACCATAATCCTTATTGATTACATTCATGCTCCCTTATTCCATATTGAATGCTGGATATACATCATCAATCAAAATGTGTTTTAAACCCCAACAATGATGGAATATACAAATCATTAATCAGCTTCATGGTAGTCAAGAATATCCAATATAATTTATCCAAATCAATCATGTATTATTCTAAAATCACTACCTCGATATCAGAACCATATTATGGTTTATCATTCTCTCAACCATATATTTTCCAAAAATTTAACCTGATATTGAGTCACTTTTCTTTGTTCCACACAATCTCAAGTCCTTAATGAAATAGTACTACAGTACAATCCTTATATACTTCATAATTATTATAACAAGTACATTGTTGATACAACACTTAAATGACATTATCAACATAAGAACTCTAATCATTCCTCTTCATTTGTGGTAGTATCATAACATGATCATTATTCAATAACATCATTTGCGGCATAGTTTGATGACTGGGATATAGGTTCACGTAGTGTCCAAACTCCTTGAAAATGAAGCATTGTATATTTGAAACCATTTTCTTACACATGGAATCACGTACTTTGTTCCCTTTTCCTCCACACTTATAAAAATATCTCATTCCAAGCAAGTTTCAGGGTTTTTCTTTCCATAGTTATCACATATGAGAAAATTCTTCTATTCCTTCTACCCTTTATCCATCTTTCTCTCTTCCATCCTTTTTTTCTCTTGCTTCCCTTCAAAGCCATGGGACTCAGTAAACTCTTTACTTATCTTATCAACACATGATATTATTTCTTCATATGATGATAATACATGCGAGACTATTTCTCTTTTAAATTCTGTCTTAAGACCATGAAATATATGATCCTTCTTTCTCTTTGTATCATGTATATTTCTATAGTTCTCATTCCTTCTACTAGGCTCCATTTCTAAATAATGGAATACATTAGATTAGTTTATGAATAACAATACCTAATCCCAAACATGAAAAATAAATAACATAAATTAAATAGTTTATGGATATAATCCATAATCATAAAAATGTCTCCTTTGAGGAAGTATATACTCATAAACCATTCATAATGATTTTTAAAGAAAATTAGAGTTATCCTAAGCATATCCCCCGGGAGTGTCGTAACCTAGAGTGCAGCAAGGCCCGTTATCGTGCACCGGTTCCCGTTCGAGTCTATATCAAAGAGGTGTTTTCTGGTTTTACCCCTAGGTACATCTGTGCTAGAGCTGCCTCTACCTGCTCGTATCCAGACAGGGATGTATTGCTCGGAAAACTCACAAAATCTCTACAATACCAAAATTCTTGGAAGTTCTTCTATACCAATCCTCAAAATTCATCTTAAATCTATGTGCTCTAATCAGAGTTTATCAAAATCTAGCTTCCACGGTTTGTACTAAACTTCCTCTGATAACAACTGTAACGCCCCGACCCCAGTTACCAAGAGTCGATACATTATTACATAACATTGGCATGATCACGAGAAAGATCAAATCTCGAAAGACCGATCAGTTTAGTAGCCTTGGAAACACTAGATATATTTCTGAAGTTTTACATTACATCATAAAGTGAAAATCTACTACAACAACATAATGTCTCCATAGTCTACACTATTATCCCCTCATAATATCCATGTAGGTCATTCATAACTTACTCCTTCACATCCTAGGAAAAATAAAACATAGAAAAGGGGTGAGCTCAAATGCCCAGTAAGGATACCAATATAGCGAAAACTTTCAGAAATAAGCATAAACATTTAAGGCAATGTATAACCAAAACAAAAGCCTTTTAAACATGAACTTAAACATAATATGGAAAAAGTAAAATGAAATAATTCCATTTAATTATTCACATGGATATTCTACTAATCGAATAATCACATGAAATATCAATAACCACTTTCATAATGATGGAATGCATTATTCCAGACTATCATAACCACATAGCCAAGGCCTCGTGCCAAGACTACAAATAAGATTTTGCCAAGGCCTTGTGCCAAGACACTAGTTTGTGTCATGAGACCTACCGATGCATCGAGGAGCTATAGCGGTATCCACCCGTCACATATTAAGTCCAATGCATTCCCATATGAAAAGGTTTAAACATAACATAAACATTTTTATTAAAACTAGCATACGAAATGTCAATACTTTCACCATAAACTATGAATGGTATAAAAATAGCACATCCATAGTCAAACATATCACAAATCCTTAAATAAAATATAGAAGTTTTGTATCACAATAAATCAACTTCATATAATCATAAAATCCATCAAAGGATGTTGACATAGATGAAATAAAAACTATTTGAGAGAAATATCTCCTTTTTTTGAAATCATTTAAAAGTCACACATTTATAAAGGAAGTAATTAAAAAGAGAATTTTGAATCAAAGTTTTCCATACCACATTGAAACTTTTGAAAGGAATTAACATTTTAAAAACATTCATGTCCATATAAATAAATCCTTAAAAACCATTTTGAAGACATGGACATTAATTAAAAAGATTTTGAAAGATAAATCTTTAAAACATTTAATATTCTGATGTTGATAAAGAGTACCTTTCCGAAATTCTTAAAATATTCATTTTGAAATCATTTAAAAGTCACATAATTATAAAATAAAACATTTTCTTTGAAAATATTCTTATAAGCTTGTAAGGGAAGCTTTGAAAATTTTATAACGGCGGTAAATAGCCGCACCCACCGTATAAATTAAAAAAAAATCTTACCTTAATTTTGTCGAAAAGGTTAAAAAGCACCTTGTTTGGAAAATGATGGAAATATTCCTTTATAAACCTCTTATAAAAAGTCAAACAAGGATATAAATGACTTTAACCCATATTCTAGTAAATAGTAAAAATGTTTTGAAATTCATTTTTAAGAAACATGGATGTGGATGATAAAGAGATCCCAATAGATTATTACGTATAAACAACCTCAGATAATGAAGAGATTGTGAAATAAGCCATGTTTTTCATGGATAGGTTGTATATTATTCATATACAGAATTATATCAAGTTCTTAAACATTATTTTTAAATTATCAAATGATAATTATTCTTGAATGGATACGATGGAGAATGAATCTCATCGCGTTCGTGGAGACGGTAGTCCGTACGTACGCACAAGCGACAATATCATTCTTTTGATATTATGAAAATATATAAATGGATGGTATATCATATATAAAAAATCATTAACATGTTATATTTATTATTTACATGAGTTACATATCATTATTATACCCATCCAAATAATAATATATTGAATAACAGTTACACCACGACGTGGAGACAGTAAGTCGTACGTACGCACGTTTGGTGACATGTTATTAAAAGGGTGGATAGAATACTGAATATGGTTGTACCATATTTATAATAACATCACAGTATATATATGATATTGAAGTTATTATTTTAGAATGGTTATAACAAAGGAAGAAGAAGTGGAAGAAGAAAGGATCTTGGAAAAGGGTGGTGAAATCATTACCTCTTCTTCAGGTTCTTCCTTTTGATTTGATCAAAAGGGCTCTTTAGGTTGGATTTAGGATCACACTAAGGCCTCTAGATTGTAGTGAGGGAATCTAGGAGAGTATTTGGGCAGAGTTTGGCTGAACCAAAAGGCTTTGAAGGTGTGAAGAAATGAGAAGGAGAAGTGCCCTTTTATAAGAGGGGTGAGGGGCACATTTGGAAAACCTAGAAATATTAATTTATAATAAATACATATTCGGTTTCTAATGGATCCAAAGTTGATTATTGAAATTTTAAGGTGGGTATGGGTCGCAAAAAACTCATCCAATAGAATTTAGATAGGTTTGGGTCATTATATTAACCTTATCTTTAAGTATTAACTCTTAGTTAATTAGTTTCACTTTTACAATGTCTCTTTGTACTTTTATATAATATGGTTACTAACGTACTATATACAACCAAGCGACCCCAAAGTGGTCAATTAATGATAAACATATCATGATATAAGTCTCTTGGTCGAACCTTAGATTTTTAATAATTTAATATCAATTAATAATATAATATTTGTTTTAAAAACTCTTTTATGTCAATTTTGACACTATTCAATAGTTGATTTTTGTGAAACTCATAAAAGAATGATTACTTAGAAAAAATTTAATAGAATCATTTCTAACATGTCATATTAACTTATAAAAATAGTGTAATTCATAAAAAGTCTAAATTATATTTATTTGTGTATTTATAATATCAATTATTTTAATTTTTCACTATTATGGTAATTACTGCATCATCATTGTGTCATAAATAAATTAAATTATTTAATGTCTAAAATTATAAATAAAATATAATTATGTATTAAATCCATTTATCTTTCTAATAAATATTTATAGTAAAAAATCCAATATATATGACCCTATGTAATTTTTTTTTCTAAAAGATATATGCTTGTGTCATTTTTGTATTCATTTTAACTTAATTAAAATAAAGTGACCCTATCACCTACAAGTGGCTACATGGGGTCCCAAAATCGACCCAAAGATGCCTATGGTCGAAAATGTTTCAACCAATAAGGTTAGGATACGTTTTAGGGTAATTCTGTATTATTATAATATAATTTTTTAACCCTTATATACCGGATTTACCCTTAACCATGGTAAATAAATTATTTACCGCAGTAATTATTCAAAATGTTTAAAAATAAAAGTTACCTATTAACACAATATGAAAATCCTAATTCCAAATATGAAATCCATTTTTCTAAATTCAAAACACAGAAGTGGTAGAAATTAATTTAAAAATAATTCCTGCTGTTAAAAAAAAAGCGTGTTTTTAAGATATAATAACTATCAAAAGATTGATACTTGTTTATGTTCGGTTTAATTGTGAAATTATGTCCAATGACCAAAATTGTATTAAATGGTACAAATATATTATAAATATACTTTAAAACCACTAAAATTCATATTTTTTCACTATTAATTATTTTGATTAAAAAAGTTGTTTTTAATCAAAATTTAGTAATTTTCACTATTCATCAAAATATTAAAGTTATCCAAAAAGTACCAAAATTTCACCTGAGGGTAAATTCAACACTCCGAATCTAAAAATTAAGTCCATTTTGAAATATAAAATATATATAATTTCAAAAAGTAGGTATTACTATTCATAACAGCTAGTTTGATCGGTTGTGATGTGTGTTAAAACTCGAAGTTGCGTACAACACACGCTACTGTATTATTCAATGGAAAGCATACCGTGGAAGCTTGTGATGTTTCATTTTAAATATTTGATGTCCCCATTTAGTCAAAACGTTTAAAATATTGTATTTAAAAAGGGTTCACTATTAAAAGTTGATAAAAGTGCAATACTGAAAATGAATTTGTTCTTGCATTATATCTAAGAAACTCATAATATGGATTCTAAAATTATAAGGATTATATAAAGATTAAAATTTAGTTAATACTATTCATAACCTCTTTTGAATGGAGTTTTTTGGTAAGTCATGGTGCGATTGAACTCGGTGTTGCTTATAGGGAATGTAATTTAATTATTTTGAAGAAATAACACACTATGAAATCTTGGGCTGTTACATTCTCCCCTCCTTCAATAAATTGCGTCCTCGCAATTTGAAATTGTTCTTCGAAAATAAATGGTTGAAAATAGAAAATATATTTGTGGGAAAACCCACATCGGAAATTGGGTTACTAAAATTTAGTATTAATATGAGGAAAAGCGAAATGAAAGGGTCACCATCAGATTATGATCTCGATCAGGAGAACATCGGTGGCAATTAGAGACATATAATGGGAGGAAAAATGTAAATATTTATAGGTAGTCATTGAGGTCATCAATCACAAACAAGTATAAAATTGAGTTCCTTAAATTCATCAATCTATGATGATTTTAAATACCATCGGTTCAACAAAACATAGGGTATTGGGATAACACATTTTTGACGTTTCAAAATATCTTAGTTGAAATCCCACATCGAAAAATGAATTAATGAGGCCTCTATTTAAAATAAAGATTGGAAAGTATGAAGATTACCGAAAATAACACATACTAGGGTTCCATGTAGTAAAATATGGATATGGAAGAGAAATCTAACCATCAATTATCTGATGGAGAGTGGTAGAGATCTTGGCTATGAAAAGGCCAACAATCTCAAAGCCATAAATTAGTGATGATTTAAGGTACCATCTAGGACAACATTTTTGTTCTAAGTTCATTTTCTTAATGTTGAGGACTTTATTTATTACATTGGCTAAGATCATGAGGAGATATACTTACATTATAATTAGAGTTTTATCCATTAATAAATTTCTACCACAAACTCATCTTTCACTATAAAAGATAATAGAACGTAAAAACAATTCTATTTATACTATTCGTACAGGGTTACAAAATAAAAGAATTTATAATTCATCTACCAGATCTTTTAATAAAAACTAAATTATTTAATCCAGGACATCTCGTGGGCCAGTGGTAGGTGATACACCCTTGTCTCCCTTTGGTTGCGGGTTTAAGTCTCGCGGCCTTGCCCGCCACGACGGGTTGCCGCCCAACCTCCGGGTTGTCCTTTTATGGCAATCCAAAATTAATTTCAAACTAGAATTTATCCAAAATACTTCTGTCCAAACTCACAGTCCAACATTTATAAGGAAGATAAACATAATGTATATCCTTTTTACCCCGTAATAGCATATTAATACCTTCATCATGTATTCTTTTAAAACACTGAAACATCCTGAATTACCATAATCCTTATTTATTACATTCATGCTCCCTTATTCCATATAGAATGTTGGATATACTTCATCAATCCAAATGTGTTTTAAACCCCAACAATGATGAAATATACAAATCATTAATCAGCTTCAAGGTAGTCAAGAATATCCAATATAATTTATCCAAATCAATCATGTATTATTCTAAAATCACTACCTCGGTATCAGAACCATATTATGGTTTATCTTTCTCTCAAATATATATTTTCCAAAAATTTAACCTGCTATTGAGTCACTTTTCTTTGTTCCACACAATCTCAAGTCCTTAATAAAATAGTACTGCAGTACAATCCTTATATACTCCATAATTATTATAACAAGTACATTGTTGATAAAACACTCAAATGACATAATCAACATAAGAACTCTAATCAATCCTCTTCATCTGTGGTAGTATCATAACATGATCATTATCCAATAGAATCATCTTTGGCATAGTCTAATGACTAGGATATAGGTTCACGTAGTGTCCAAACTCCTTGCAAATGAAGCATTGTACATTTGAAACCATTTTCTTACCCTTGCAGTCATGTACTTTTGCCCTTTTCCTCCACACTTATAACAAACTCCCATTCATTTCAGGAAAGTTCCAGGGTGTTTCGTTCCACAGTTATCACATATGGGAAAATTATTCTTTTCCCTCTTCCCTTTATCCACCTTTCTCTCTTCCATCCTTTTCTTCTCTTGATTCCCTTCAAAGACATATGACTCAGTAAACTCTTTACTTATCTTATAAACACATGATATTATTTCATCATATGATGATAATACATGCGAGAATATTTCTCTTATAAAATCTGGCTTAAGACCATGAAATATATGATCCTACTTTCTCTTTGTATAATGTGCATTGCTAGTGTTCTCATTCCTTCTACTGGGTGCCATTTCTAAACAATGGAATACATTAGATTAGATTATGAATAACAATACCTAATCCAAAACTTGTAAAACACATAACATAAATTAAATAGTTTATGGATATAATCCATAATCATAAAAATGTATCCTTTGAGGAAGTATATACTCATAAACCCTTCATAATGATTTGTAAAGAAAATGAGAGTTATCCTAAGCATATCCCCCGGGAGTGTCGTAACCAAGAGTGCAACAAGGCCCGTTGTCGTGCACCAGTTCCCGTTCAAGTATAGCTCAAAGAAGTGTTTTCAGGTGTTACCCCTTGGTACATCTGTGCCAGATCCGCCTCTACCTGCTCGTATCCAGACAGAGATGTATTGCTCGGAAAACTCACAAAATCTCTACAATACCAAAATTCTAGGAATTTCTTCTATACTAATCCTCAAAATTCATCTTATATCTATGTGCTCTAATAAGAGTTTATCAAAATCTAGCTTCCAAGGTTTGTACTAAATATCCTATAATACCAACTGTAATGCCCTGACCCAGTTACCCAGAGTCGGTGCATTATTACATAACATTGGTATGATCATGAGAAATATCAAATCTCGAAAGACCGATTGGTTTAGTAGCCTTGGAAACACTAGATATATTCCTAAAGTTTTACATTACATCATAAAGTGAAAAACTACAACAACAACATAATTTCTCCATAGTCCACACTATTATACCATCATAATATCCCTGCAGCTCATTCATAAATTACTTCTTCACATCCTGGGAAAAATAAAACATAGAAAAGGGGTGAGATCAAATTCCCAGTAAGGATAACAATATAGCGAAAACTTTCAAAAATAAGCACAAACATTTAAGGCAATGTATAACCAAAACACAAGCCTTTTAAACTTGAACTTCAACATATTATGGAAAAAGTAAAATGAAGTAATGCCATTTACTTATTCACATGTATATTCTACTAATCTAATAATCAAATGCAATATCAATAACCACTTTCATAATGATGGAATGCATAATGACAGACTATCATAACCACATAGCCAAGGCCTCGTGCCAAGACTACAAATAATATTTTTCCAAATCCTTGAGCCAAGAAACTAGTTTGTCTCATGAGACCTACCGATGCATCGAGGAGCTATAACAGGATCCACCCGTCACATATTAAGTCCAATGCATTCCCATATGAAAAGATTTAAACATAACATAAAAATTCGTATTAAAACTAGCATACAAAATGTCAATACTTTCACCATAAACTATGAATGATATAAAAATAGCACATCCATAGTCAAACATATCACAAAACCTTCAATACAATATAGAAGTTTTGTATCACAATAAATCAACTTCATATAATCATAAAATCCATCAAAGGATATTGACATAGATGAAATCAAAACTATTTGAGAGAAATATCTCCTTTTTTTGAAATCATTTAAAAGTCACACATTTATAAAAGAAGTAATTAAAAAGATATTTTTGAATCAAAGTGTCCCATACCACTTTGAAACTTTTGAAAGAAATTAACATTTTAAAAACATTAATTTCCATATAAATAAATCCTTAAAAACCATTTTGAAGACCTGGACATTAATTAAAATGATTTAGAAAGATAAATCTTTAAAACATTTAAAATTCTGATTTTGATAAAGAGTACCTTTCCGGAATTCTTAAAATATTCATTTTGAAATCATTTAAAAGTCACATAATTATTAAATAAAACATTTTCTTTGAAAATAATCTTATAATCTTGTAAGGGAAGCATTTAAAATTTTATAATGGCGGTAAATAGCCGCACCCTCCATATAAGTTAAAAAAACATTCTTACCTTAATTTTGTCGAAAAGGTTAAAAAGAACCTTGTTTGGAAAATGACGGAAAGATTCCTTTATAAACATCTTATAAAAAGTAAAAAAAGGGTATAAATGACTTTAACCCATATTCTAGTAAATAGTAAAAATGTTTTGAAATTCATTTTTAAGAAACATGGATGTGGATGATAAAGAGATCCTAGTAGATTATTACCTATAAACAACCTCGGATAATGAAGAGATTGTGAAATAACCCTTACCTTGTACTTTTCCATGGTTGGGGTAGGTTAGCCTCCTGTATAATAGTGAAATAATTGTTATTAAATTATACAATAATCATATACATTCATATGATATCATATATGATCTTTTAACATTTCTTTGTTAATAATATCTTAGTATTATCGTCATTTCGGGTGTTAACTTACACGTTTTCTTTTATATGTTTTGTTACATAAGCCATGTTTGTCACAGATAGGTTGTATATTATTAATATACAGAATTCTATCAAGTTCATAAACATTATTTTTAAATCATCAAATGATAATTATACTTGAATGGATACGATGAAGAATGAATCTCATCGCGTTCGTGGAGACGGTAGTCCGTACGTACGCACGAGCGACAATATCATTATTTTGATATTAAAAATATATATAAATGGATGGTATATCATATATACAGAATAATTAACATGTTATATTTATTATTTACATGTGTTACATATCATTATTATACCCATCCAAATAATAATACATTGAATAACAATTACACCACGACGTGGAGACGGTAAGCCGTACGTACGCACGTATGGTGACATGTTATTCAAAGGGTGGATAGAATACTGAATATGGTTGTACCATATTTATAATAACATCACAGTATATATATGATACTGTAGTTATTATTTTAGAATGGTAATAACAAAGGAAGAAGAAGTGGAAGAAGAAAGGAACTTGGAAAAGGGTGGTGAAATCATTACCTCTTTTTCGGGTTCTTCCTTTTGATTTGATCAAAAGGGCTCCTTAGGTTGGCTTTTGGATCAAACTAAGGACTCTAGATTGAAGTGAGGGAAGTTGGTAGAGTATTTGGGCAGAGTTTTGCTGAACCGAAAGGCTTTGAAGGTGTGAATAAATGAGAAGGAGGAGTGCCCTTCTATAAGAGGGTTGGGGGGCACATTTGGAAAAGCTAGAAATATTAATTTATAATAAATTCATATTCGTTTTCTAATGGCTCCAAAGTTGATTATATAAATTTTAAGGTGGGGAGGGGTCGCAAAAAACTCAACCAATAGAATTTATACAGGTTTGGGTCTTTATATTAACCTTATATTTAAGTATTAACTCTTAGTTAATTAGTTTCACTTTTACAATGTCTCTTTGTATTTTTATATAATATGGTTACAAAATTACTATATACATCCAAGATACCCCCAAGTGGTATATTAATGATACACCTATCATTATATAAGTCTATTTGCCGAACCTTAGATTTTTAGGAATTTAATATCAATTAATAATATAATATTTGATTTAAAAACTCTTTTATGACAATTTTGACACTATTCAATAGTTGATTTTTTTGAAAATAATAACAGAATGATTAATTCTAAAACATTTAATTAAATCATTCCTAACATGTCATATTAACTTAGAAAATTAGTTCAATTCATAAAGAGTCTCAAATTATATTTATTTGTGTATTTATAATATCAATTATTTTAAATTTTCACTATTATGGTAATTACTGAATCATCATTGTGTCATAAATAAATTAATTTATTTAATGTATAAAAATTATAAATAAAATATAATTATGTAGGAAATACTTTTATATTTCTAGTGAATATTTATAGTCGAAAATCCAACATATATAACCCTATGTAAAAATTGTTTTTCTAAAAGATATATGCTTGTGTCATTTTTGTATTCATTTTAACTTAATTAAAATAAAGTGTCCCTATCACCTACAAGTGGCTCCATGGGGTCCCAAAATCGACCCAAAGATGCCTATGGTCGAACATGTGTCAAACAATAAGGTTAGGGCACGTTTTAGGGTAATTTTGTATTATTATAATATTATTTTTTAACCCTTATTTATCGGATTTACCCTTAACCATGGTAAATAAAATATTTACCGCAGTAATTATTCAAAATGTCTTAAAATAAAAGATAAATATTCACAAAATATGAACATCCTGATTCCAAATATGGAATCCATTTTTCCAAATTCAAAACACAGAAGTGGCAGAAATTAATTTAAAAATAATTCCCGTTGTTAAAACAAAAAGCGTGTTTTTAAGATATAATAACTATCAAAAGATTGATACTTGTTTATGTTCGGTTTAATTGTGAAATTATTTCCAATGACCAAAATTGTATTAAATGGTAAACATATATTCTAAATATACTTTAAAACCACTAAAATTCATAATTTATCACTATTAATTATTTTGATTAAAAAAGTTATTTTTAATCAAAATTTAGTAATTTTCAATATTCATCAAAATATTATTGTTATCCAAAAATTACCAAAATTTATCCTTAGGGTAAATTCGACACTACGAATCCAAAAATGAAGTCCATTTTGATTTATAAAATATATATAATTTCAAAAAGTATGTATTACTAATCATAACGGCTAGTTTGATCGGTTGTGGTGTGTGTTAAAACTCGAAGTTGTATACAACACACGCTACTGTATTATTCAAAGGAAAGCGTACCGTGGATGATTGGGATGTTTCATTTTAAATATTTGATGTCCCCATTTAGTCAAAAAGTTTAAAATATTCTATTTAAAAAGGGCTCACTATTAAAAGTTGATAAGAGTGGAATACTGAAAATGAATTTGTTCTTGCATTATATCTATGAAACTCATAATATGGATTCTAAAATTATAAGGATTATATAAAGTTTAAAATTTAGTTAATACTATTCATAACCTCTTTTGAATGGATTTTTTTGGTAAGTCATGGTGCGATTGAACTCGGTGTTACGTGTAGTGCAAGTTATTGAATTATTTTGAAGGAATAACACACTATGAAATCTTGGGGTGTTACAATCTGATAATTGTTTCTAGGTTGGAAGATATTATAAACAAATATCATCTTTATTTAAATGATCTCAATAAAAATGAAATATAAAAATAATGTATTCAGTTATTGAATGTTGAAGAGGGTCTTTATAAATATAAATTTCATCAAAACTATTATTAAAATCATAATGTGTTTTAAATATCTGAATAATTTTTGAAGATAAACTAGAAGGATAAACACACATATGATAATTTGATGACAGTGCTATAAGAGGTTGATTTATAGGGCTCTATAAAATTATACATTTTCCTAAAAAGTGAAAAATATCTAAAATTACATTACGGAAAATTCTAAAATATTTAAGGAAACATTAATTTTGTTCTGTCTATTATATAACACACATAAAAATATAAAACATAATATTTATCCTAGAGGAAACAAGATACTAATTTCTTCAAATAATGCCTCTATATAATTTTTCACAAACAATAATTACATATTCATCCTTATCTAGTTTAGAGTATTTTATTATAGGGGCTCAAATTATTTTACTTGAATCAAGTAAAAACAATATTATGTGTTTTTAAACATAGAAATATATATAAAATACTACATTTTATTTATTAGTTAATAAAGAAAGAAGAAAATATTAATTCCCGCATAAGGATCATATAAAATTCAATTTTCATTAAATTTGAATACTCATTACTATGTTTATCACTTGATGATCTTAAAATATTACCACTAATATAGATTTTCACTGTAAATGAATTATTTGAAACCATTCGTAAAAATATGGTCAAATGGACCATACAATTAACAAAATAATTTTTTAAAATATAGAGTTTTACTTTCATTCCACACCCACAGATCTTTCATAAGATGATATAAATCTTTATATAGTTTGAAAATCTGATTTGTAAATTCATTATTTTTAAAACCATGAGGGTTTTTTAACCAAAATGTATTCTAAAATTAAACCATTTATAAATCCACTTTTTTATATCCATTATTAAATGTTTCAAAATTTTAAAACATCGAAAATAAAATAAAATATGATTGGATTATAATCCATAAACTAGTGAAAATTAATCCCCAAAATCAATTCCTTCGTATTGAAGACAGAATTTGGAAACTAATATTTTATCATTTATAACCATATTACCAAAATCTTCTAACTTATATTGAAAAATCCATTTGGTTCTTATAGTTATTATATATTCAGGAAAAAAACCTAGATTTGATACTCTATTTATATTAAATAGTTCAAGTTCATCATGTTTGGAATTAACCCAATTAAAATATTTCAATTAATATTTTATATTAACAGGACAGAAATAATATGGAAAGGCAAGATTATCATAGAAATATAAAATAAAATTTATTATTCAAATTCCATATTCAGCAATTCCTATAAAATTTTCAAAATATTCATCATTTTGAGTATTCCAAAGTAAATCATCATATTATGATGATATATTATCCCCCTCAACTGATGTTTCATTATTCTTGGTTTTATCTCCATTAAATTTTAATTCATTAAAAACTTCAATATTATCGACAGAATCAAAACATTATTTAGCATTATTTTCAATAAATATAACATGAATAATTTCATTTATTATCATAGTTATTTTATTATATAACCTATATTTATTATTATTATTATAGTACCATTGGTATAGATGTACATGAAAACAATTTAAAATATCCAATTTTGGGATTCATATTCATAAACATTTCACAAGATTTTTTCTTTAAAAAGTGGTGGATGTAAATTCAATTTATGATATAACTAGTGAATTTAACTTATTCAAAATAGATATTTTTTAAGGTTGAATTAATTAAGAGTTTTTCATTCCTTTTATTGAATAGTTTTATTTTTCCTCTCAATAAAATAATTATGTTGTGATGTTCTTGGTGAGTAAATATTAAGAAAAACAAACTGTTTCACCAATTTCATAAAATTATAAATTAATATAATTATCTCATTTATCAATTCTTATATAAGAAATTAATTAAATATTCGTATTTTTGATTTTTTTAATAATGTATCATTTGTTTAAAGTGTTAACATTATTATATTTGAAAATAGTCCACATAAATCTACAAAAATAATCTATAATAAATAATTTATCTTTTATAACATAATCTATCACTTATCAAGGATCCAAAAAGATCACGATGAAGCAGTTCGATAAATCTATAAGTATTAACTACATTAATATATCTAAATGATTCTTTTTGTTTCATTCATTTCAGATAAAAAATACATATATAGTACTTAAATGAACTAGATTTTCTATGTTTCCAAACATCATTATGTTCAGCCATAATTAAAAAAAATCAATTAAGAACAGCCCCTAACCTTTTGGGCCATTTAATTTGGTCTATATCAATATCATTTATCATTTTACATTCAGTAGGGTGAATTATAAAAAATAAAAAGAATAAATATTTTCCAATATATTATCATAAAATTAAACAATATTATCATTATAGATAAGAAATTTGTTATATTAAAATTATAAATTCATCCCATCATAAATGAGTAGTGATATGATAGGTTATTTATTAAATATTTATAAAACAATTTAATTAGAAATTAAAAAATAAGATAATATTCATACTTCTCTAAAACCATTAACTATACTATTAGAGTTGTCATTGAATGTGACAATACCTCTATCAAACGATTTAAAGTATATCATTTTATAAATTTTACCAGTCGGGTGACTTAAACACCCATGTTCCATATATAATGTGTCATTGGGAATATCTTGGATATATTCCAAAAAAGGAAATCAAGCATAAGGTTGTTTTGGTACCAATAATAGTTTAGGTCAAACTATATTAGTAGAAGAAGAATTATGTACCCATACAGATATATGAAATTTACTAGAGGGGTATCAGGTAGATTTTTTTAAATGAATGTATTAGTGTCGCCTAAATAGTAGGTAAATATCAAGGATCATTCTTTTAAATAATTTTATTTCATTATGTATCTAAAACAAGTAACATATTAAACATTACCATTTGTACCATTAACAAAAATAATTCTATACATCTTAGGATCCAAATAATTATACCCAAAACCATTGTTATCATATTTAGTAAACTTCATAGACATTATTAAATAAAATATATTATATCCTCAAACAAATATAGATACAGATTCATTTAAAATAATAATTTAATTTTCGAGTTTTCAATCTCTCTATAAATAAATTATCTTTCATCAATTTTTTTTTTCATTTTTAAATTATTCAACAGTTTTTATTTTCTTATTTTTCATGTTTAAGAATCATTAATTTCATTTCATCTTTATCTAAATATTAAAAAGATACATTAAATTTTCATTTTTCATATTAATAATTTTTTATAATAAGTATTTTATTCCTAAAATCTAATCATTAACATTAAGAAGTTCAGAATATAAAACCATTTTCTCATCTGTGTTACATAAAACATAATAATTCATTAATTATTCATTAATGTTTTTATTTTCTATTTGATGTTCCCTATATAATTATTTCATTCTGATTATATCACTTTGAAAATTTTCATTTTGAGTAGTTAATTGTGTATCTTCAATTTTAATATCTGATTTATAACCATAACTATATTTATAATCATCTTGGACATAATTTATTATTGTTTCCATCAAACACAGATTTTTAGATTTTTTTTCACTTTTAGAACCAACATAACTTGTGTTTGAATCTTCTGTACAAATCTATCATCTTTTATATTACTTTCTTTTATCATTCATGAATTGAATTTTATTTCCATCTTGTTCTAATTTGGGAAAGTATTATTTTATATGTCCCTTTTTCTAGTAATCATATCATGCTAAATTAGAAACATCATATTTACAACTTTTACCTCTTTCACATCCCTTTATAGGATACTCTTAATAATTCCATCTGTGATGATTCTTAATGATTCTATTACCCTTTATATTCTTGTAAACACCTTTGAAGAAGTTTTCAATTTCTTCCATTTCACATTATTATAAATCATAATTTGAGGAATTATAAAAAACTGATATATTTTATTTAAATTAAACACTCATAATTTTATTATGTTTATGCATATTTTCATTCTTAATTTCAAGATCATATTTAAGATGTGATATTATCAATGAATTCATTGACTCTTTGTGAAATCCATAAATTTTCCAACAGAAAATATCTTTTAATTCCATATCTTAGGTAATTCTTTAAGTAGTTTTTTGATAATAGATTCTTTTTTCATTTTATCTTTGAGTGTAATAATGATGTTGGAAATTTTAGTGAATATATTTTTTATTTGATTTAAGATTTCATAATGAGTCATCCAAAATTCATGAAACTCAAATTTATGCATAACAGGCATGGTTCTTGGTGACATATCCGTTCCTTGAAGAGTGTTGTTTAATGTCCTCCAAATGTCATAAGTAGTTTCACATGACGAAATATGACTATAATTATTTCTAATGATATAATATTATACATCATTCTTAAAATACTAATATAATTCACATTTTATCCAGCATTTCTCATGAGAGCATATCAATCAACTTATGGTAGTTTATATGGTTTTGAAATTATTGCTACAAATTATAGAACAATATTTTTATAAAAACCCCCAACATCATTATGTATACTATATATAGTCCCATCCATTAATGTTTTGTTGTATAATGGGATTAAAAACCTTGAAATAATGATTTTGTATGACATAAATGTGTTTGTTTTATATATAATTTTATGTTTAGGATAATGGTTTGTTCATAAGAAAATAATGAATGAACTAAAAAATTATCTAAAATGGAAGCATGGTGTGATATAAATTAATTGGTCTCATTGAATACATGTAGTTATTAGAGGGGGTTTAATAGTTTGTTTTGATTTATTATTAAAAAACTAATTTATCAGAGTTATAATAGTGTTAACAGTTATAGAGGAAATACAAAAATCACAAAAGAATTTTTTATAGAGGTTATGATTTCCATTATCCTAGTAATCTCATAATTATCAATTATTCCTCGAGGAGTGTGGTCTGAACTATTTAACCAATTTTGAATGAGATTGAAACCAATTATAGACAAATAAAATCGTATGTTTTTCTAACCTAGTGGTATAACCCCTAAATGTTGAAGGATCCGAATCCATCCATCCATTTGGATTGGAGGAACAACCCAACCTTCATTTTATATTGTTTGAATAACCCAAAATCATCTTTTGAATGGAAAAATATTAAACCAAAAACATTGATGGAAAATAGGTATTAGTAAGTATTAATATGGATAAAGTAAAAAAAAATATAGAAGAAGATAAGGTAAAGTAGAAATTTGTTGATACATTTGTTCTTAGATCACATTAAGGGTGGATGATGAAACAGATGAAGAAATATAGTGATCAAAACATAAGAATAGTGAAGGACCCTTAAAAACCCAGAGAGGGGATATGTTAATTAGTGTTTCAACATTTTCATCATAAAGTGATAGATCGTATTCCAAGAATGGTAGGAAGCTGTTAAAACTATCTGATGAAAATTTATTATAAACAAACAATCACAGGCAATGAAATAACATAGCAATTATACATGGTTCATCTCTATGGGATAATCCAAGTATCAGACACTGACATTGTGTTGTTTGTACTTAAATACTCTAAACAGAATATTTTTTTTGGGTTTATTTTTTTATACAATGTAACAATGGGCCATTCACGTTACCATTACAACATATTAGGGATAGATCCCTATATACCTACAAACACATCCATTGACTCTGCTAGGCTTAATGTGTTGGGAAGGATCCACATGCAGTTTATAGACGTGGAGGTCCCTTTATTTTCATGAATGCACACTTCCTCAACTATGGATAAGATTCTATGTTTATATCAAATTTAACATAATTGATGAAATACACAACTCTATGAAATATTAAATCAGCGTACTAGTCCTCTTTGTACCACCTTACTTCCTCCACAAATTGTTCCGCATTGCGGGTCACAAATGCTTCCCGGACCACCATTCGTACCACAAAATGACCCTTTCTTGAACATAGATTATTTATCCATGGAAGAAATCTTCATTTATGAACCATCCCTACATCATTGATGAGTTTTACTTTCGTGGAAAAAGTCTTCTTCATGGACCATTATACTTCATGGGATACAGTGGCCAACAAAAACCCTTCCACGAGCTGTCTATGTGGATCGTTTCTACTTTCCCAGTATCCTCAACACAAGCCTCTTCCCCTTCGTAGAGTTTTCCTCATGTGAACCTCTTTGGACTTCACCAAATTAACAATAGTTTTCTTATCAAATTCACCCTTTTAATGATGGTATTAGTGATCCACATATAGTTATAAATCCAAAAAACCACTAATATAGATTATCCAAATCTTCAATGCTGTAGATCCTTCACCATGTATTGTGATCCTCAACCAAATAATTTTCCCTATGCTTTCTGAAAATTGAATTTCCGTCCCAATGAAGAACTATTCATTCAAAATATAATCCACTACGACTTATCTATGAATGATTCACCCTTGAAAACTATTTTCCTTTGGAAAACTGCATTCCTTCATAAGAAAAATTTTCCATAAGCGGTGTGCGTATAATTCTTTGAGGACCACAAAGCGCTGCCATGAATAAATCCATACTTAATATATTTCCTTTTCTACTCATCATATTACCTTTTAGGTAAAGGAAAAGTGATTCACGGTCCATGAATTATGTTCTATAAAAAATCAACCCTTTTCAAAAAACTAAACTCTGAATTATTAGCCCAAAAATTTGGAAAAAATAGGGAAACAATTCCACCTTCATCACTATTGTTAGCTTAAAATTTAAGATCAAGTATGTTGAATATTAATTGAATAAACCAGTTTGGATTGAAAATAAACACAAATAAAACTAAATTATCATTAAAAAACCTCCTTCGATCTAACAAATAGAAGTTGAAGAAGTTTATTTATCAATTTGTGGTTGAAAAAAATGTATCACTATATTATTAATTAGTAAAATAATTTTTAAATGTACATGTGTTTTATTATTTAATCTATCTCGAAAGAATTAAAACTGAGATCTTCATGTGTGTGACCATGTCTAATGTATGGATTAAAAATGTCAATGTTTATCAATATTATAATGTAAATATTTAATTTTATTTGTTAAATCAATTCTGGAAACAAAAAAATGAATTATATTTATTCATGAAATATGATATAAAAAATTTAACATATTAGTTATAATAATTATTAATGAATCAAAATTGAAAAAAAATTAAATATTAATACAAATTGTCAAATTATACAAACAATAACATTTTTTTGATAAAAGATAATCTTATAAAAGATCAACATTCACAAGTGTAACTCAAAAGTGTTAGAATTATTTATAAACACTTTTTATATTATATTTATACATAATATAACAACTAATTTGTGAAATTATTCATTTACACCATTAATTAAAATTATAAAATAAAAAATTTGAAAACATTTTTTAACTAATGGAGGTTCATGGCCTACCATTAAAAATTGTGACAGGTGAATCATTACCTATTATTTGATGTCTATAATGGTTAAAGAACAGAGTATTACAAACCTTTGAAACATTATTAATGAATAAAATGAATTAAAACAACTAAAAGTAATTCCATCCATAATAATTATAAATGAATTCATGTTAAGATTAAAAAAATTAACTACGATTGGATGTCTAATGGTGACTCTTGAATCATTGTTGGATTCATATATGAATCCTTGAAAATTATTATCACAAATTATATTTATTAAATAGATGGATAAAAAAACATGTTTATTAAATTTATAATAAAACAATAAGACAAAATATATAAATATTTTAAAAAATTCTTTGGTTTTGGTTATAAAGAAATAAAATTACATAGAGATGAATCACACAAAAAAATTAATGATTTTGATCAAAATAAGTACAAATAACTATTTTTTTTGAAAAAGAACAATAAAATATAAGATGAAAAAAATGAGAGTGATAATATCCTATAGGAGATCGATGAAGGCTACTTCCAATAAATGTTACAACAGGAAAAAAATATAAAACATGTTCATCCAATGAAGGAGAAATACTATGGACCTAGTGTTGAGTATATATAAAGAAAAGGAACATATAAAATATATTATACAATGAACCAATGTTAACTTCCAATAATTGGGAAGTTATTGATTTTTTTCTCTAATGGTGGGTAAGTCACCAACCAATGGGGATTGGAAGTGGGTCACTGACCCAATAGTGGGTAAAATATCCAAACATTTGTAATATTGAAATGATGACCCATCAACCGCTATTATATGTTTCCTAATAGTTTCATAAAGTAATACCAATTGAGGGTATATGCCTCGTAGAAAATAGAAACTAGAAAAAGTGGATGAGATGAAACACAGAAGAACATGAGGTGTTCACTGTTGAAAAAAAAACAAACTATGATACAAAAAGATTAATCTATAAAAAACAAAACAAATCATTATTCTTGAGAGAACTCTAATATCTAAGTCAGATACACTTTGAGATTCATCAGATAACTGTCAAGGGTCCAATAATATACGGATAATGCTAAACAGATAATGAAACTTGAAATGAGTAAAGAGAAACAAGATTAAATAGAATGTAATTAGAAAATAAATATTGTATTTTTGAGAAAAAAAACTAACTCACTTGTTTATATGAGAAACAGAAGAAATTCGATGGAGTTTAAGATGACTAGATGCATGAGTGTGTGAATTTAAAAAATGAACGAATAAAGTGAAGGACATCATATTGATGATATTTAAATGGCTCAATAGACCACATTAAATCACGTTATTATAACATCATATGACATTGAAACCAACTAAAGGAGGATAATTTCTATATTACTCAATATGTGTAGAAAATAATTTCTTATTAAAACACATGTACACAGATACAACATGCGAGGTATGTGTATGACCAATTCCCGGCCATTGCGGGCACACTCTTTTTTCCAAATACATGGTCCCACATGTTTATAGAATGCACAATGACTAAAAAAGGTTTTGTGTGAGCCTCAAAAGATGGACCTCCAATGGGGGATGACCTCTAGGTCACCCTAAATATCATTCTAGGATTTTCGTAAGGATATTTAACATAATTCATTTTTTTATAACAAATAAAAATTAAAAATTAAATAATAATGAAAACATATTGAATGATCATTATGAAATATAATACATTGTTAATAAGAAACAATATTTTTTAAACAAAATATAATTTAATTAGTTGTTATCAAAGATTAATTTCTGAAAAAAATAGAGAAACAAAATACTAAATACCCAATTAAAATCATCACCTTTCATGCATCCTAAGGCTTACACATTTTCTATCCATGACACCTAATGCCTAGGGAATCTGCAACATAATTTCAATTCATTGATATATTTTAAATTTCAAGTATACAGTTGAATCTTAATTACAACGATGATCCCAAAAAAATTCCAAAAAACACTTGGAGTAGATTTTCATTAAACTATTTTGATCTATAAACACCACAATGCACTAGCAATCTGGAAATACCATAATAATATTATAGAATACAACACTATGGAGACCTTAATATAATTTAATGTGTATTAACATCCTTGATAAATAATCATTATGAAACCATAATGGATGTCACATATTTTATAAAAAAACACAATTTATTTAGTTCAAAATGTTTAAAAATAATCTTTATACTGAAATCTATATTCCAAAAAAATATGAGCGTGAGCACTAGCAATTGAATAATTAAAATACTAAAACATATATTGGAATAACTAATTCCATGTCAAAATTTAATCATGTTAGATCAAGGATATTATAGGATTTTTAATAATGAAATTTATTTTATAGACCACTTATAATAGCGTGAATGGCTATAGAATCATAAAAACTATGAAACATTAATGGTGGATACCAAAAAAATATCCCCTTCCACATATATAATATGCATCTCTACTAGATTTTGAGAGACAAAACATCTAATAAAAAGGGAGAAAAGGCCCAAAACATACACTTTTATAAATTTAAACACTATTAATACTGTCAATGTATTCCAAAAATAAAGCATAGATGCCCTTCCATGTCCTCCACAAAAAAAATGCATTGGGATGTAATAAATATAACCTAACACAATTTTTTTTCAAATTTATAAGAACACACAATTTATCTATCCCATGGAAAAAACTATAGGATTAAGAATATCTATATTTATCTAAATATACTAATAATTCTTTTATAGGAATTTAGATGATTTTTCCTGATACTCTCCTCCTTCAAATGCATATGATGATATCCTAAAATTTAATAAATCTCGATGAAAAATCAATATTTCGTTATTATATTGAATAAATCCTAAATAAATTTTATATTTTTTACTTCTATTACAATGATATGATTTAAAAGACAATAACTCATATAGAAACCCGTAATCTATTCTTCATTAACACAAAAAAGACTTAAGAACCAAATTTGGGAAATATATTTGAATAAAACCTCACTATAGAGTACACTAAATATAAACATTATACTACTAGTACTAAAAATATACATTCCAATATGGGGAAATAAATATAATGGAAACTCCATGCTTCAACACTATCTCAAAAATGATTATAAATGTTGGTAGTGGCATCAAATCTAATTTCAAACATTAGGGTAATCTTCTAAGATACTATGAAACATCACTTTTTGTTCCTCTAATTAACAAAATATTAGAAACAAATCATGGAAGATAGGGAATCAACATATCTATGAAGTAAATAAGGGTCTCACTATCCAAAAAAATTTCATTTTAACTATTATCATCATTGATAATGACACACATCCAAATGAAATCCACAATATATTTTTTGAAAATAGTAATTCATGTTGAGTATGATGTCATATTTTACTAAATACAAACGTATAAAATATCCCAAAGATAATTCTTTAGATTAATCACATCATAGATTCCGAAAACATCCTATAATATAGATCAACCTCAAATTAACATAGTCAACACAAACCGAAATATAGACCTCTCAACCTATGTCATAATGATGAACTAAGAAAGTATTAATGAAGGACTATGTATCTATTATATAAATTATGGAATACATCAAAGTTGATTATAAGTATGTAATTACCTATATAGTGTCTAGTTTACATAGTTATAGAAACTAAAAGGCTTGAATCTCACAAAATATGACTCCATAGCCTCTATGAACCTAGTGGTGACCACTACCATATAAAAAATCCCCTAACAATCATTGGAGACTTGGGGAATCAAGGGGTTTTTCACTACCCACACATTATTCTATCTAATAATTAAATTATGAATAACCATAATGTTTTTTCTAGCTCACATGATATTATTAGAATGTCTAAGGATGATGAAGGTCACCATTTTAATTTTTGGTATCAATAATGGTTGGCATGTCAATATTTTAATGGACCTTACCATTACACACATAAAAATACATTCCCAATATGGTGTTAATAGTTTTATAAATGATATACATTGTGATACGATATTAAGAGGTCTAGAACGATCTTCCAAATTTCCAAATCACTTTAAAATTATGAAATGAGAACATATTGACATGTCTATGCTCCAGAGAGACTCCAAGGTAGTCACCTCACTTGAAAATCATGTCTCAAAAAGAATACATTTTATAAAATATACCTTACCTTGCATAACAAGATTTTTTTAAAATCATTAATTGGGATTCCTAGAGCTTGAAAAATGTATAAAAATGGTCCCCAATATGACTAGTTTTTGAATCCTCAATTGAAATTAGTTTTGATATATAGTAGGGAAATAACATTAGGAATATATAAAAATCCTTCACATTGTAACTCCTATGGTGGAGGGAAAGAATTTCACAACCCCCTCCTCACAAAGTGTACCCCCTCCTAGGCGAAGCACCACAATATGCATCTCGTACAACAAAACCACCACGTCCACACCAGAATGTAACCATATTGTTTCCAATAGCCACCACAGCTCGCATAATGTGTATCATACATCAGGTATTATACCTCAAGACATTACATCCCACACACTGGGTAAGGATCCTCAATCCATCACAGCCTATGCACGTTACACATATAGTAGTTCATAGGATACTATATTTAGGATATATGTGTATAAATAACCACAACCCATTCCAACCCTCTGAACACATATATGGGGAAAAAAACCATTGTGCCGACCCGCACAAGTATCTACCAAGAGAAGAGAGTGGGGCGAAATGGGGTAGTCAGCCATTCATCCTCCCACCAGAATGTTGGGGAAACACCACCCCCAGGGCTCAGAATCCATGGGGTGTTAGTTGCCTTTACGAACATGGTAGAGTAGCATATAAAAACACAAAAAGTACAGAATATACTATATCTCACAACCACAGTATGGGCATAACATAGTCATAGACTCAACTGCAGCTAAAATCTATTAGACTCCATGCTTCCACTTCTAAGACTAGGTATCCTATAATCACACAACCTTTTAAAGATCTTTAATACATTATTTCATTACCTTTTTATAATTTTCACTTTACGTTAATAAATTCTTTAAACATTAATTAAACAATGACAATTCCACATTAAATTTCATTATCATCACACCCAAAGTCCACAAACCCTTTAAAATTACAACATCAGCATTATGTTCTAGAAAACACCTACCCCATGCATTAACACCATTTATTCAAATATTTATTATAGAATTACTTTTCAATATTCCTAGGAATTCTAGAAAAGCATTCGATGTTAGTAAATAGAAGGGGATCTACATGGTGAGTAGGTGCACTACCCGTCGAGTCTTTGCTACCTATATCAAGAGTGTAGACCCATCCTTCCTTGAGAAGCATTCCCAGAAATCATGTGGCATACCCCACGAGTCTTTGCCACTTTCAAAAGAAGGGTAAGAAAGGCCAGATACCATGAGTAGTGGGAAAATGTAATGCATAAAATCAACCAATATGAATCAGCAAGCATCCAACTATCACATCCATCCCATTTTATCATCCCTGGTGTCCTCCCCAACACCCACATGCATAAACTATGTGTATCACCACTCTATGAGTCATCTTCAACCACAACCAAAAGGCATTCATGCCCCCACATATCACAAAACCCATCCAAGATCACATCACAACACAAGCAGCAAGAAAGAAAATCATTACAATTGGGATTTTGGCCCTTTAACAAGTAAGAGGGTAACTCAGAACCCTACACGGAATTATTCTTTATCGAACAACTAGTTCACTAATCCTTATTGGATTAACATATTTATTATTTGTGTGTTCCAAATTCAGGAAACATAACAAGTAAGATATCATAAATAAATAAACATGATTACTGTGCCAATTTTATTCACATAAAATTATAACAAGAAGAACCAAATTCATTTTATCCCTCTTTATATTTATCCAAACAATTATCAATTTATTCTCAGCTTTACATTCTTTACCAATTTCAATTAGGAATGAAAAGATTAACAAAGTAACCATGGATATCACACTATCTATATAAACCAATATGAAAAAACATACAATCGATATCAATTTATTTATCCTGTTCAAATATTTATTATTTCAATTACATTTTGGTCTATTGGGATAAAACAAGCTAACAATACAGTTGCACGTAAATGAAATGAGAAGCAACAAATCCCCTACCTCAAACAGTTCTTGACATTCCTTATCCACCCAACGGGTCACGATTCCCCTCTCGCGCCAACTACATCCACATGAGGATTCCATGATAAGAATACACCAACTGAATCCCAAGAAAATTCCATTATAATCATAAAGATTACATGCTATAATATGGAAAGGAGAAACAATAGAAGATGAACCCCAAAAGAACGATGATAAAACATAGCTTATATCGATGATTGATCGATACAGCTCTATTGCATCAAAACAGAGTAGAATCAATCCTAGGAGGAATGTTTGATTGTGAAACTCCTACGGGATGGTATGTGATGTGTGAGCATCATACAGCCGAGAATAGGGAGAAATAATTAGGGATGAATATATCTCGTACATTTAAATATTTAATGGAGTGATAGATTATTATATGCTTAATTTCCCATTGAATGAGAATCGCATTAAACCACGCGGTTTGACCTTGTAAAAATATTACAAGCCTTAGGAATAATTAATAAAGGAGTCATGGACTTCAAATCAGCCTTAGAGTCCTTAAAACGAGGCCTTAAATTCATTTTACGTCAAAGGAAAATGCTAAATGGGCAAAACTATAAGAAGCTGGAAACACTGTTCACGAACTCAACATTTGGCAAACGAAAAACACTATTCCTGAACCTCACCATTAGACACTGTTCATGAACCTCACCGTTAGACACTTTTTATGAACCTCACTATTAGATAGTGTTCATGAACCTCACCATTAGACACTTTTCATGATCCGCGGTGTTGGACACTATTCTTGAACATCGCTGTTAGCCATTATTCATGAACCGCACCGTTAGACACTATTCATGAACCACACCATTCGAAACTCTTCATGAACCTCACAGTTAGACACTGTTCATGAACCTCACCATTAGAAGGTCACTTTTCTAGAAACACTATTCATGAACTCAAAATTTGGCAAAGGAATGAAAATGTCACCATTATGAGGTCATCATTCTGAAAAAAGCTATTCATGAACTCAAAATTTGGAAAATGAATGAAAAGGTCACCATTACAACCTCACCGTTTTGGAAACACTATTGACAGAACTGAAAATTTGGAAAAGGAAATAGAGGTTACCATTAGAGGTTACCAATAGAGGTTACTGATAGAGGCTACTGTTAGAGTTTACCGTTAGAGGATACCATTAGACCTCACCGATAGAACTGTTTAATGATGGAACATTTAATAGAAGGTTACCATAGAAATATTCACAACTGTCTACCATTGGAACTATTCACCGAACTCGAAAATTGGAAATGTGTTGGGGATATGTCATATTGACCACCCGAAACACCTCAAACACCATATTTTCACAAATGAATAGACCGGAGAGGTCCATGCCATTTCAAAGAAACTATTATCGATATACCACCATCATTGTCGACGAATGAAACACTTCGGGAATCTAATCATGATTCTTATTCCACAAAACCATTAACTCCTCATGGTATCATGAGAATAAGAACCACCAATATTAGTCATCACCAAACAAATTCATTACAAAAAATAAAAAACATTCCTCTATCCGAGTGTGGATATTACTCATGGAATTTTAAAAATTTTCTATCCAATCAATGTTACCATAATAAAAAATATATCCCTCTTACTTATCCATGAACTATAATGGAATCTCATTGAATTTCATCATTGTTAAAAAATATCAATATGAAATCCATAGAGTTCTATTAAAAAACAAAAATAAACATTATCGATGATTTCTAAAGAAGATATTGACTTGGTATATTCCTATAATTTATAAAATGATATTTATTCCAAAATATATAATATTGAATATATATTTTAAATTATATTAGTTTTAACATAATCTATATTTTTGTTCTAATTCATTCAAATGTATAGAATGTCCTAATGGTTGAACCCTGTCTATGTCTTGTCCCAGCACGTAGATTCATTTCACTAAGTATATATTGTAAAATTATAGACCATGTATAATATCACAATAGGCTATAAAGTCCATTTAGCTTAAATGTATCCCAAATATATGTCAAATGTTACACCCAAATGATATATATTTGTTAATAATAAACGAAATCCTCACTACTGTGTATATCTAAACTCTCTGTATTAAACATCCACTGGGATTGATACCACTCTTCTATAACACCACTACAGTTATACACCTCATAGTACTGTAATGGAGACTTATATGGCATTTAATGAACACATAAAGTATGACATGGTTTGTAGTCTATTACTGGGGGTATTGAATTAAAAACAATGTGAAGAATTTCAATCATTTTATAAATTAATTGATAATGGAAAAAATTTCATAGAATAAAATATAAAATAACATATAGAAACATGTAATAACAATATAGTAATGAACTGATAAAAAATTATAATTACTAGAGATTCTATAAAAATCGTAAAAGTAACCACAAAACTATAATATCTCGAAAAAATTCAATTTGATTTCAACACCTAACTTGATCACAAATAAATATATCGACCTTATATATATGTGTATATATATATATATATATCCATATAAATATATTCTCTATTTGATCCTACTTGAAATCTCTCATGTAAATATGTGGAATAAAACATGAGCATAATTGAACTTAAAAATTAAACCAACTATTTAGAAATATTTTCAATACAATAACAAATCACCACAAAGGATCTCTAGGATTCAAATTCATGGTATTAAGAATATTCATATCAATTACATATAAAATTAATGGTACATAATATCTTATTATTAATTTGTTTTAATATATTATACAAAAATACCAAACATATTAATCTACAATCCCTTCAATATACCCAATAATCTCTTATATGGATTTGGAAATGTCCTTACCTAGTTATGTCTCTCACAAGGATAATTATCATATATTAGAATAATTTTATATATAAACATTATAACCTAATTATTTTTTATATTGTTCTTCATAACATTATCATAATAATCTCATGCATAATAATTTATAAAGTCAAATACCAACTACGAAAAGTGTGTCAGGCATTCTACCTCATAAAATTACTTTCCAGGAATATAAACCAACCGGAAGACATAATAACAATATTAAAAACATTTTTATGTATAATTATTTAATGCTTATATAGACATCATATAATATTTATTAAAATATATATCCATTAAATCCATTATAGATGCGAACCCTTCTACATATTCGATTACAGATCAAGCATGCATAAAAATTATGATAAATTTGAAGGGAGAGAATAAAATACGAAGAAGTAAAACATATTATACCTCGTTAATTTTAATATAATGGAAGTATATTTTAACCAATAATACTTTGGTGTCAATATTATGTACACACGTGGGGAAGTATTTGAAAAATAAAAAAATTGATGCAAAACAAAATATAATTCTAATGGATACTACATAATCTTTTTCTAAGAGATATTAATTATCTAAACTAAAAATAGGATGGAACCTTTATGGTTAAGGAACTAGTTTTAATATAAGGATATAGTTATAATAATTAAAAATAAAAAAATTACCTTTGTAATTTATAAATTAATATTAAAATTTTAACCCCATTGTAATTTTTATTTTAATCATTCCATTTCATCCATACCCTCTATTACATGATTAATAATAGTATATTTCCATTTTCTGTTATGTTATACCTATTATTTTAATTACGATATCCAATAATTTTAATTTTTATGCGATAAATGTATCAGTATACATCCCATTAGTTCATTATTGATTCATTTAACATTTTATAATACAAGTATTCTATTGCACTACCTAAAGTAACATAATGAACATGAACTTGTAGTGAATTGTTTCACAACTATTAGTATATGGAAATACATAAGACAATAATTATTAATACCTTACATAAAAAAACACATTATGAATTCCCTACTCCCTACCCCAACTAATAAATCCATCAATAATCCAATTATAATGAGAAGGAAAATAGGAATTCCCAACTATCAAATATTTTCATCAATATCACTCTCAACCTCATAATAAGGAAAATGTGATATTAATTCCCCACTCTTAACATGTAAAATCTATTCATGTTATTAAAAATAATAGAAAGATTATACTATTCAAGGTAATATATATAACTATTTAAATATATTGAATTTTCATATAAGAAATTCCATAGGACCTTAAGGCTATAAAAATAATGTATTAAAAATTATATCAAATATGGATGAGATCTCACCCCAACCATTTCAATATCATTTGAAAGTATTTTTTCTATCATCTTTTATTAAATACTTATTATTAATTGGTTGTAGAAAAATGGAAGTAATTATCTCTAGCTAAAAATTATAATAAATTGAACCACATTAAATATTCAACAAATAATTTAATTTTAATTAGTCTTTTAAAAAATAAGCAATAAAATATACATCAGTCATTATCCAGATAATATTTACCAAGAATAAATTATTTATATAATTTTAGTTATATAAATCATGCTATTTGATAATAAAAATAAATAAAAACATATATCTCAGTATTTATAAATTATAAACATACATTATTTTCATTGAATCAAAAAATGTTATCAAAATTTATTTTTGATTCATTATTATATTCATTTACTATCTTTATGAGGTTGATTCATCCATTTCCAATTAATCCATATATTTTTATTTCCACACATGATTATATAATAAATACAAATCCTAAATCAACATGACTAATATGATCTTTTAACATTATCTAAGAATAAATTTAATAACAATCCCAATTCTATAGTCACATATTCCATAAAATTAAAATTATCCTTGTTGATATTATCAAAGAAACAATATTAAATCAATCATCATTAAAAACTGAATAAAAATGTTAATAAAAGATGTTCATGTCCTAAATTTTTTGAATTTGGGATAACATATCCATTATAGAATAAAACATGCATCGAATCACAAATAATAAATCCCTAAATGTTTGTGGATCAATTATAAATTTTTTTTGGATAAATTATCTTATAGAGACCCTATGGATAACTTCATTTTTAATGGGAATAATGATAAAAATATAAATTCATTAGGGAATAAAAAATTATACATTCAGTAGATTAAATTCAACATGTGAAATCCACAAAACCATAGCACACCACCTTTAATTTTTAATAATACTACAATTTGAAAAGGACGACTACACGACATGGGTTCCAATAAAAACTCATATAAGATATTTCATTGTATAATCTCTATACATTTCCTTACAGTTAAACAAAACAATGATAAATCTATAACATATCCTATTAACTATTCTATAACAAAAAACAAATGAATAGATATAGGGAAAAAATACCCACAATGTTCAATTAGACAACCAACTACCATGAAGTAGTGACCACTAAAGAGAGACAGAGAATTTCCTAACCCCAAGAGATTCATTATAACGAATCAACACCACAAAAAAAGAAACTACAAAACAGTAGGAAAACCAAATATTCTATCCCTTCACTCAACCCCATAAGGACCTCAGCCACTATATATGAAACCATTTCTAATGTCTAACATTCCGTAACAAAAAAGATAAAACCATAGTCACCATATTCTGAATAAAATATTACCTCAACACCACTTTTACATTTCCATCACATTTCCAACTACATTGATCACCCAAAAATACAAGTATTGTGATGGGTAAAATCATGATAATATATTATTTATATAAGGGAATGTGAACCCATTTTAGAATTTGATAATAAATATTATGAACTCGAATTTTTCAACTCAATTTCTGATGTATCATAAAATATATTAGATACATAATAAAAATATCCCGAGACACTATAAAATAGTTTATTATGTTGGAATGTATAATATATTGTTAATGGTTTTTGAAATTATACTCTCATCTCTATTATGTAATTTTTTTATAGGATGTCATAAAAATAAACCAATAAATAATATCTATTGAACTAATATTTTGGATCATTATATTGATAATAAGAGGGTTATATTGATTTTTTTTGTTTAATTTTATCTTCACTCCAATAATAATTTAAAAAATTGTTTAAGTATTCCTCAAATAAAAAACCATTTGAATTTCACATTATTATTTAAAAATGTATTGTATGATCATAATGAAAGAGTAAACGGTTTTTAATTATATTTGATTTAAAAGGTTAATAATATGGAATACACTTATATAAAAAAATTTATTTTTTGTGGCTGATATATTTCTTAAATCATAGATGAAGAGAATTAAAGACAGATATATTCGATGATTCAAATATGATAGTAATTTCTTCAATTAGTTAAAGCCTAATTTAATGAAATTCATTTGGTATTTAAACCAATATATTTAAATGGATATATTATATTTAAAGAAAAACTCCTTACTAAATGATTCCATGTTAGATAATTTTATAAAAATATTGGATGGATGATATTTTTGATATTTTTGATTCCTAATGGATGAATGAAATTCCACATTCTGATGAGGTTATTAATAGGATAAAATATCACTTAAATCCCATTGAGAGGAAATAATTTGATAAACTATATATTTATATATAGGTAGATGAAAAAAATATAAAATAAGTAGATGATTATGAGTGCATAAGTATTTTTTCAAAATTTTCTTAATCCCCAAAGTATATAAATGTTACTATGATGTTATAAAAATAGAATATATCAAGAAAATTCCAGTATCTACTCTTTTTCGTTTGCTGGAGAAGGATATTGTTGATGGGATCATTGATGATGTATATAAAAAATTATCTTTTGTCTCAGAAAAGACTATGTAGATAAATAATAATATTTTCATTGAAATTTATCCTTAAAAAATATACAATGATATAATTTTTTTAAAATTTGAAGATAAAATGAAGAAGGAAGAATAAAATTCAGCATAGTTATTATAAAATATGGTATTTTTTATGGAATGGAATCAATATGATATTCTACTAACAATTACTATCATATTTCCTCGACTATTGGTCGGGAGGATACAAAA
Source organism: Viscum album (assembly GCA_963277665.1). NCBI lineage: Eukaryota > Viridiplantae > Streptophyta > Magnoliopsida > Santalales > Viscaceae > Viscum > Viscum album. The sequence goes on along the minus strand of OY728152.1, from coordinate 77,437,956 downwards.
GAAGAAGGGATGTTTTATAGATGTTTACTCTAGGATGGAGAAAGAGAATGTAATGGCATATGGATTTAAAACTTATTATGAATCGCATTCACAAAAAAATGAATGATATATAATCATTAAAAACATGTTGGATTTGTGGATGTAGTTTATTTTGAAAATCCTATGAGAGTTATCCATGCATGAAGCATCTATGATGACCTTTTAAAACTTTACAAAATAATTGTCATGATTTTCATCAATAAGAATATTACTCGGAAGGAACCCAATAATACAATTCCACATCTAATAAATCAGTGAAATAAATTAAATCTATTGCAGATATATATATTTTTATGTAAAAGTGTGTTTAGCCAAGGATGTATGATATAAAAAAACATGGTGATTATAGTGGTTGTAATTGAATATATACATATATAATCATAATAAAATGTTTCTTAAATTAATCTCATGGATAATTTAAATTTTTGGAACACAGGTAAATCTTCTAAGGATGATAATTTGGTGGATATGGATGTATTTGTTCAATTACATAGTCTGAAATGAAATATTATCTAAATATCATAGAGTATTGATAATTGGAAATATGTGATTTGAAAATATATGAAAATTTCAATTTCTTCCATTTTAAAAATATGTTAAATGGATTAAAGGATGTTTTTTAAAACATTATTATTCAATTTTAGATATCATGATCATAGAAAACAATTAGTTACTAGAATATGGAGTTGAAAGTCGATTTGATAAATTTTATGTAACATTGTGAGGATTATTTCAAAAATATTTATAAAATGGAAAATATTAGACGAGAAGGATCATTGGAAATCAATATATTCTAGATCTGATAGTTTCATTTATAAATGGTTTGTATTAGTCTATTATCCTTTTCTAATATAAAGAGAACAATATTAGATGTGAGAAATAATATCATTGAAAATAATGATCAAAAAGTTGATCTATATTGTAAAAAGATAGATTAGTAGAATCTATATAATTATTATAAGTAAAAGTGGTTAAGTGAACATAAAAAATATTTTCTAAATAATGAAATAAAAAATGAATTTATATTTCTTTAGTGATATGAAAACATACTCATTTTAATAGATATTAACATATTATACAAACAATTATTCAATATTTCATTACATTAATTAATTATAATCATTATTGATTACAAAAAAAATAATTTTATATTTCAATAATACACGACTATTTTTAAATTATTTCCAAAGGAATTATATTTTTTTCTATATAAATAATGGGACATGAATATTATAAAAAAAATAAATAGATGAAATGGTCAAACCTTTGGATTTATTGATATTTTCAAAGGGAAAAATTATATTTTAAGGAATTATTAGTGAATGAGATATGTATATCCCTATTTTTACTTTATTCTAGAAACAATCATGATCTCAATTTTCATATATTTTACAATATTTTTAATTTAATGTCTTAAATAGGGATAAATAGAAATAATGGTAATTATTTTATTATGGAAGATATGTCTTTATTTAATTTTTTTTCTATATTGATGTATGATACTAGAAAATAGGAAATTCATATGAATGATAATATCATAGAGGGTTTTTATGAATGGATAAATATATTTTTTCTATCATATTTGACTAAACAATTACCTATATATATATATATTTATTAAGAATTGGATAATGTTTTCTAAAATATTATATCATAATAGTTATTATAATAATTATAAAACAATAATGTTTAATTTATTTAATATTATGGTATTATTTTTGTAATCAAGGTCCAAATTTTATCTTTTTATTATCTGTTTCATTTGAAGTATGGATATTCAGGGAGTTTTAATATATTGGTTGATAGTCGACAGAGACCACTGAATATCATTTTAGCACCAATTATAAGGTTATGTACTTTCTAATGTTAATAAATCCGAACAAGAAGACATTTCAATAATACCATTGTTGTTTTTTATGGGGATGATTATAAATTTACTCTAATTTGTTATGAAAATAAAATATATATATTATTAATTTATAATTCTCTTTTAATTAGGTTTTATTTTTGGATCATCACACTTCTATTAGAGCTTCTGATAATATCATATTTTTTTGTCATTTTCTAAGATCCATCTTTGGGTTTTATTTCATAGTAAATATCATAGTTTTACCTTTTTATATTGTAATAATTATTTATGTTCGGTAGATGAGGCTTTGTGTATTTGATTAATATATTTATGATCATCTAGTTTGCTGATATTTTATTGGTGGACATTATTACTTCTGAAAATTTGTTCGATGAAGTCCTATAATTTTGGAATTTCATCAAATATGGAAATACAAAAAGGATATCTATTTTGAATAGAAATGTTTCTAACAGAGTTATTACACTGTGAGGGTGGGGAGAATATTTGAATTCAATGTATTTAACAATTACAACTCATTTTCTATTTGAAATCATTGTTTTTTAATATAATCTTGACATATGATCCTTCAGGTTCACAATGTTATGATATTTAATTAGATATTATTATGTATTCCTGATTTTTTTGGTCCATTATTATATAAATATAAAAATGAGTATTAAAATTGTTGAACAAAAATAGGATACTTAGGGGAGTAAGAAATGATGATTTCCAAATCAACAATATCACTATGAGATAACTACACTTCATTGGTTTTGGCTAGGTATATAACATTCATAGGCTCACTGAATTATAATTCTTTTGAGATAGATTACCTCTTCCCAAAGGTCACTTCCTTGAATAAGCTATCATTTTATCAAAAATTGTAGAAAGGATAACCTTCATAATTTATGTATATGTTGGTACCATTTCCATTTTCAAATCCTTGGATTTAATCATCATGTTAGAATAAATTCTTTATAGATGTGCTTAATGGATGCTTCATCACCACTCTAAATATATATTGGTGAAGCACCTTCTCAATTCTAGAATTTAATGTGAATATATATTAAATATTTTGGAACACTAAAAAATCATTCATTAAAATTTTGTATGATCATTAATGGATTCCAAACTGTTAATATAAAAACTCGTTATCAAGAAAAAAAACTATCCTTCCTCTATGAGAATTGGATAAATTAATGTGTTTTATTTTAAAATACATTTCACTTGAAAATTAAAAAACATAATTATAGTGATTAAATATATTTCTATTTGATCAAATATTTATTACTAAATATCATCTTTATTAAGATCATTCTTATAATATAATGTAACTAATGGGATGATATATTTTTTTAATCAGATATTTCCTCCAAAAAGTAAATGTAATAACTCCCTCTATCAATTTTTATGACACTAATCCCTTAATAAAAATTTCCTTTGTTGTGGAATGGACTTATTTTCTATTCTATAAAACTAATATCTACAATTAGAAAAACATGTCTACCTATAACATGTTTTATTCTAATCCATACAATCATTCCATGTGGTGTTGGAAATACATTATAGGGTAGACATTTGTTGTTGACCTGATACCATATTTATATTTTGTAACCAATACATTATCTACACACAATTCCTAGAATTATATCCTCTAATCACACATTATACAAAACATGCTACCTCATGGATACATCACTATATCGTTATCTGGTAAGGGAATAAAACCCTATGAAATCTATGGGCATTATTATTTGGACCCTCTAAGGTTCTAGGTGTGGTTAAGATGTTGAAATCATCTTCTAACGATAAATTACAGCATAACCTTCCCACCAATAGCATGGCCGCATAAAATGGTCTATTATTAGGAAAAATTTCTAAAACCCCTTTCCACTATATCTTTGTCAATTTTTTATAGTAAATTCAAATATTCAAGTGGTAAAAGAATCCCTCTATATATCCTTCTACAATATTTTTTGTTTTCACTATGATGTATCGTATGAACTCTAGGACCCACATTATACAAACCCAAATAAATCCTACATCATAAATACTATTTCCTCCCACCACTCATTGATTGTGAGTTATAGGGTTAGCTCCAATCCTCATACAAACTACCACCCATTGGAATGGAATACAACCTCAATTCTACCACCGTATATAATTTAAAAATACTCCCATGTGTATTAATTCAAGCATATTTGGCCATATGACTCCTATTTTGGTCGATGCTTGGTGTCCTTTCTATTTCCCATTCATGGTTGAGTATTATCGAACATTAAATGGTTTTAGAATACTTGTGTAGGAATCCAATGATGAGATTCTTTTCTGAACCTCCCTTCATATTTTGGGGAAAACATCAACACCACAATATAGTCCCATTGAATTAAAAGTATGAAAAAATATTATTCTTCTTCCAATGTATCCTATATAGTGTATCTTTATGAAGAATGAAATAGTCCCTGCTATAAAATATACTCTTTCTTTGAGACCATGACTGGATCCATGGTCAATCCCCAGACATTGTTATTCAACTAGTCAACTCTTAAACAACCCATGGTACATAAAATTTAGCTAGCTTCTAGCCTTCTCAACATTTCTAATCATCAATTTTCTTCTCATATACATGTATTGATATAAAGATTCATTTTAAAAACAAAACTGAACCATAATTTTATGATAAAACAATAATCCATGAAACAATTAAATGCATTGATCATCCTCAAAATTTAATTTCAGCAATTTTATTGTAAAATTAACTATATTTCATCATTCTAGATACCATAACATATCTTGGAAATCAACCTTATTTATCAATATTTTTAATCTACACTCCCAAATTTTGAAAAAATCAACCTCTCATACTCTCATTATCAATTTTCATCCTTCGTATGTTTTGTAAGCAATGATATTTTTTCAAATCCATAATTCCTCATTGTGTTTACAACAAAGATCATGTTCAACAACCCTGGCCTTCATTATTATCATAATTCCAGATCAAACATATTTTCAGAAATTAACAACATTTTATTATTATTTATTACATTATTCTTACTGAAGCTATATAACACTTTCAATTTGAGATGATGTTCCTTGTCAATAAGTATATACATAGGATAGTCATGGTCTTGGAAATTATACTTCATTTGTAATGGATACATTTTATTTATTTAAGCAAGCATCATTCCACATTGTTTTAAATGTGGATTATTAAATTGATATGATACTTTTTGTTATTAAATTTTATTGAGAATTTTTATTTTTATTAATAATGATGTGAAAATATTCTATTTTTAGTAAATTTTTTTCATATTTTTTTAAATGATTTATCAAAATTATTTTTTTAGAATTTGAGTTATTATTCCACCACTATATTCAAATTCAAAGGATTTAGGTTGACCAATTTATTTGGTGTCCATTTCTGTATTTTGTGCATATATTTTATATCACATGAATTTATTGTACATTTAGGTTGATTATATATATATATATAGTTCAGGTGTTTTTATTATTTTATATAGATATAATTTTTCATATTACATGTGAATATTAACTAAATGCCCCATATTAAGTGACTTGAGATCTTATTTATTATCACAAAATATTAGCCTATTAGAGTGAATCTTGTGTTCAAACACTTTACATATTACTATATTTTATAGTGCCTAATTAGTCAGGTCATGTATGACTTGATTCATAGAAGTTGAGTTAATAGGATAGAGTTTGAAGATAGGATTAATATTTACGGTGGTTCTAGATTTTAGGGAAGATAATATAAAGGAGTTTATAATTTTTTTTAAAAGCAGTAGGAAGATGGAATAAATGTGTCTAAAAATATATCATTCAAATATGACATTCGTGACATGTTTTTGATCCAACAGATCAGTGATAAATAATTTATGGTAAACAATATATGGTTCATGCATCATATAATTTATAGTACATAACATTTGATTCAATTTTTTACAGATATAATTCATATCCTAAAATATATATTGGTTCTTCAAAATAATATGGGGATTCGGCCAGATATAGTCCAAATATTTGTTGAGATTCAATCATTTTGAGATAATTATGTATGCCTCTTATTTTTATATAGTGGGGAATGATGTGTTTATTGGGGTTGAAAAGATGAGAGATGTCTGTTTCCCATAATCAATGGTTGATTTTATTCCCTTGGAACATAGTAAGGATAATTCTTGTAGAGTGGATGGTAGATCCCAATTAGTTTTCTATTACTAATTATAGGGTAGATGCATTTTATCATTGGAATTATACAGGGAAACCCAGTTTATTGAGGATAGGTTGAACAATGGGTGGTATGGAGTTTGTTATATTTTAATACTTATATTCCATCGTGTCAAGAATCACAATAACCACATGATAAATCAATGACTGAGTTTCATAAATTCCATTATTTCCAAATGGGTGATGATATCATCCATAAACAAATGGTCATACAACTATAATATTATGGGAGATTAATTTCATTCCTAAGATATATTATTAATTTGGGATATTGGATCTTCCACTTGGTAGCATAACTATGCTTGAGTATGAAACGAGTACCATGATCATAAAAAGGTATCCTTGTAGGACCTCGGGACACCCTGAGTGGGGAGGGGTGAATCTGGGATTCAATGTTTTCTTTTTTAAAATAAGGATCTTGTTCCCACAATGGTTGAAACATGTTAAACCTATAAGACTGAAGGGATCATAAAGCACAAAACCCCAAGAAAAGAGACCACACAACACTTTTACTTGGTTCACCATTGAGGTCTTTGTCCAATGATCATACATCTAGGGGTTTCCAGTCGTACCTACTTCCACTAAAAATCCCTAGCTACAGATTATAAGGTTCAGGTACAGTCACATCATCCTAGGAATAGTTCCTTTAAAAAGGTTCAGGGATAGCTCACAACGTCCCTCATATCACTTACCTCAACTCCCCTAACTCACTACCATGGGATATGTCAAACTCATTTTATCGACTTGAAGGTTTCTTTAGTAGATTTGTATGGAAGTCTTTGTCTCTATTCAACATGAGACACTACTTTCATTGAAGTCCAAAATAGATGCACTTGAATGCACTGAACCATGGAACCAGATATTCAAAATCATGTAATATGCATAACACAACACTTGCACACAATACCTTATATTGCATTCAAGATTTGGGAATTTTCATGAATGATGAATTTCACACAAACCTGTACTTTCCACACAAGACTTATATTTCGTGCAACTACACCGAAGGGTTCACATGATCTTTACAATCTTGAGAAACACCTTGTAAACAATATTGAATCTCTTCCATTCTTTCAAGCACAGAAAATTTGCGCGGCTAGGAAACTGGATTTTTGTGGAAAAATTCAAAAGTATTCCTTTGGGTAGAAGCCTATTTCTTGGCCTTTATTACCCTGTGTGTATGTTTCCGAAGCATCTTTGTCAGTGCGTGCAAGATTATTCTTGAGTGCAAAAAACCCCTAATGATGTCACATTGGGCACGTAATATTCTTCTATGCAATCACATCCTTCATGCACATTTAATTATTCTGTGCACTTTTTCCCTTTTCCATATTTTGAAATTATGATCCTAAAACATGCCTTGTATGCAAGTTTCCATGAAACGTATAATATTTTTTGCAACTTCTTTTCCTAAAAAAACATTTCCCCATTTTCAGATTTTCATGCCAAAAAATTTCGAACACTAGGAAACGACGCCACCTTCAGTACTATTGTACAAATGGAACGAAGGCCTTATTTTTTATTTTATTATAGATAATACCCCTTTTAAGGGTTGAAGGGAACCCGTTCATAACCCATTGTCCCAAGGAATATGTCCTGTAATGACCCGCAATACACGACCTGATGGCCCAAAGGCATACCATGCCCATTAGATGACCCATAGGTCCAGCCCACATGAACATCCCCTCCCCAACGTCTTGCATCCTTGATCTCCTTATCTCCCCACCATGCATTACTGATCGGCTAGCATTGCCTCGTACAAAGCTGCATGGTGCCTGGCCCCGATGGCGGTTGTCATACCCTCTATTCATCCAATCCGATTAGCTCTGCATCGGGTGGCTGCTACTCCTATTTCTCTGACACTCTTCTGGGGCCTATTCTCTATGAACTGGGCTACTCCATGGTCTACGTGACCTGATGGCCCTGTGGCCTAATGGCCTTTGAGGACCCGAAGGCCCTAGAGACCCGTAGGCCCAAACTGGTGACCCGAAGGCCCAAATCGGGTGAATAGTTTCGGCTGCTACACTACCGAATAGTGACTGCTACAGAGACTTCTACAGTACTGCTACAGTGGCTGCGACAGTGACTGCTATAGTTCTCGGAAATTCGCCTCCACCATGTTTTTGAACCCAGGTCTCTAGGATGCCAAGAAAAAGCCCTTACGACTCGGGTACGAGCTCGTTGGCACCTTCCGTACTATTGTCCGCATGAACTGTATGATACCTTTCCTAGAAACAATTTGGAACATGCATTGTGTATTGACCACAAACACAAACCAAAATCCATTTTCTTCATAGAATGGGTGTGGTTCCAACAATCAGTCCTTTTTGGTTTTTTTTGGAAATCACTAGATAAATTAAAAAGGGCACAATACACAAGAAAAACTAGAAAATCAAGAATCAACTCAACCAACACTCTATGTCTATGTCAGCAATGCTTAGTGTAAAAAAAGGGGGAATCATGAATTTGAACCCCATGTTTTGGAATTCTTAAATACGCCACCTAGGCTATTATCTTACTATTCCATAGAAGCATTACATATCATGAATTCATTCATTATCCACATATCACCGAATTCTCATCATGTCCTGGAAGCATTACATGTTAATTATATGTACATGTCCTTAATCCTAAATTTATTTCATTCTCCCCCCATTGAAAATAAACTCAAAGTATAGAAAAATATCACTGAACAACTCAAAACACCCTTGGATAGTATCTCCCCCATAAAATATCATCACATCTACAAACAGATTAAAAACTGTTTGCATTTTTGGGGAGAAGGGAATTTTGTGAACTCCTTATATACTGGGAGGTGATTGAACAACGAGGTTCAAATGATGTTTCTCAAACATAGCTAATTACAGTGGATAGGTCAAGAAATCATCCACCTACTCATCAATTTTCACATGATCCTATTTAATCACACCATGTTCAAATTTCTACTTGATAAAGTGATATCAGAATTCAATAAGATTTGTATGAGAATGTTTAACATTATTATTTTTAAGGTCAATAGATCACATGTTGTCATAGTTAATCACCATTGGTTGTTTCACATCATCACCAATATATGTCAATTATTGCTGCATCCATAGTTGTTGAGTGCACGACTTTGTAATAGAGATGTGCTCAGCTTTAGAAGTACTTAGAGAAGTACTTTCTTGTTTCTTGCTCAACCAGCCAACACATTTCATCCCAATATAGAATACTCTACCACTGGTAGGCTTTCTTTCCATTACATCTCTAGCCCAGTCAGCATTAGAAGATGATGATAATTCACAGTCCCTTTCTACATCAAATAATAACCCAAAACATATGAGTACCATGAATGTACCTCAAGATTATTTTTACTACTTTCATACATTCTTCCTTCTAATTACTCTGAAATCAGGAATCTAAGGTAGTTACAAAGACATTATCAGGTCGTGTCTCCGTTAGGTATAGTAATCTTCCAATAATCCTCTTGTACAGGATGGGATCTATAGAGGTCCCATCCTTATTCTTTCAATGTTTGGTTCCAACCACAATCAGAGTTGAAATTGGTTTAGAGTCATGAATATTAAATTTCATCAGAAGCTCTCTTGCATACATTTCCTGATAATGAATGTGTGATCGTTCTTTTGAATAACCTACAGCTCCAAGAAATATTTGAGCTCCCCAATCAAAGAAATTTGAAATACTGAATTTATGTGATTGTAAAATCATCCACTTATTTCTGCTAGCTACCCCCTAATATAATTTTATCAATGTAAAAAACATGAATAGATATTTAGGATTATTATTCACCTACATATTGTGATCCAATACTCCTCTTTTGAATTCAAACTACTTGAGATAAGAATACAGTCGAGAATATCATGCTTGTGGTGCATGCTTCAAACCATAGAGCGACTTCTTTAGTTTACAAACCTTTGTTTCATTAGTACCAAGAAAAAAACTCACTGGTTGTTCGATGTAAACTTCTTATTCAATAACACCATTCAATAATCCTTTCTTAACTTCCATTTTATATAATTTATATCCTCTTTGAATTTATATGGCTAATAAAAGAATGATTTACTCCAGTCTTTCTACTAGACAAAAAAATTCCCCAACATCGACTCCTTGAAACTTTTAGTATGGATTTTGGGTTTCTTTTTCATCAATTCAGGAAACTTTTCAACTTGAAAAACTTTAATCTTGTCTATAATTTTTCTCTATTCACTTACAGTAGTAGATATCTCTACTTCACAACTGATTCCATTGTTTCCCATGAATGTGGTTCTTTGATCACTCAAGATTTTTTCAACCCAATCTGAACCAGACAAGGATATTTCTAGAAATTTTTCATCAGAGAATATTCCAAAATGAATTTTCTTCTTACCCTCATTTGTGGTTGATTAACATTCAAGTATACTCATAAGAGTAAAAACTTCTTCCTCAAGACCCTCAATAGTCTTGGACTTCTCTTCCAGTCTGGACATAAGGTCATTTAGGAACATTCCTTATTCTTAAATTCTATGAATTAGTTCCACAACATCATATGTTATTTCAAGGATTGAATATTGTACTCTCACTAGTTTTTCTAGTAGTTCAATTTTATCATCGTTATCATCAATATATTCTGATGATTCTTCCACCATTGGTTTTCAATTATTTCATCTCTTACATTCATTCTCATGTCTGGAAAAGGATTCCTTAATCTGCAACTTGGGATCACCATTAGGAGTCACCTTATTATCATTGTCTATATCATTCGTGGGTTTTGAATTTTCGATGGTAGCCATCATGAAAGCATGGTTTCCAGTTTTATATTCTGGATCTTCTTCTTCATGTAATTCAATATCATCATCTTCCTCTTCTTATAAAAAACTATTCTTGTGTACTTTCTTTCCAGATTTGAAGTCTCCATTTTTGATAAAATTTTTCAAGGCTTCTCAATGTCATATGATTTACTCCATTCATCATCAAACATTATTTTGCACTGAGTGGAAATGTGCCAAAATCTTCCACAACAAAGACAAGTGAGAGGAAACTTACCTTTAAATTTACCTTTTCCCTTATTTTGCTTCATGGAAATGGGAGAAAAAAATTTATTTTCCAAATCATCTTGACTACAAAAATCCCCTGAAAGTTTCAGTTTTTCTATGGCTTTGAAATCTATTTCCTTGATAACATGAGTCGTATCATGTTTTGGTTTGACTCTAATCACATATGCCACTAGACTACATAGAATATCATGCCGAGATAGTTTATATAGATCTATCTCTTCAAGGTAAGACAACTTTTCCTTGTACATAGAATGAAGCATTCTAAAGATTTCCTTTATGATATCAATGTCTTTGATTCCCACTCCAGGACCTCGAATTACCCCCACTACATCAGTAATTCGATTGAATAAATTTTTTTTATTCTCATCAGGATGCATCTTCAGATCATCGAACCTATTGTGCATGACTCGATGTTTTTCCTCCTTTACTTTTTTGTCTCCTTCATAAATATTTTCAACTTTTTTGATATAGGATTTTTTGAGGTGCAACTCATCACCTTTAGAATGATCTGATCTAAAAGAGCCAGAGTGATAGCATTCTGTGCATTACCATCTGCATACAGAAATTTCCTATCTTTATAATTTATTACAAGCCCTATTGGATTAGAAACATGTATTCCATGCATTGTAGAAAAGAGGACATCCATTCCAATGGATCTTTACTCAGATCTCATTCTGTTTTTCCAAATTACATCCATAGAAGAGAGGAATTACCCTGGCATTTCCTGCATTCTCTATGACTGAAAAGGATAGATCTAACACCAGGAACCTTTACCCTTTGATACCACTAGTAGGACCATGAGACACCTTGATAGGGGAGGGGTGAATCTGGGTGTCAAATATTTCTTTTAAAAGCAATGATCATGTTCCCACGGTGGTATAAACTTGTAAACCTGTTAGACATTAGGGAACAGAAAGCACACAACCACAAGAAAAGAGAATACACAACACTTTTAATTGATTCACCACTAAGGGCATCTTTCAAGGATCATACGCCAACAAGTTTCTAGTCATGACTAATTCCACTAAACATCACTAGATGTGTATTACATGATTTGGGTACAATCACTATGTCCCAAGCACACTTCCTTTACAAGGGTTCAAGGATAACTAACTGCGTCCCTCAGATCACTTCCCTCAACTCCCCCTAACTCACTTCCTTGAGAGAGGTAAAACTCAGTTTAGAGACTTGATGGTATCATCAATAGATTTTCATTGAACTCTCTATCTCTATTCATCATGAGACATTTCATGCATCAAAGCAAAAAATTGATGCACTTGAAAGCACTGAACCACTGAACTAGATACTGAGAATCCTATCAGAAACATAACAAAACACATGTGTGAAATAGCTCAACTTGCGCATAAGATTTTGAAATTTTTAGGAAAGATGACTTTCAGGCAAACCCCTACTACCCACGCGAACCTTATATTTTGCGCAACTGCACCGAAGGGTTCACATGGTCTTTTAAGACTAAAGGACCACCTTGACTGTAAAATTTATTCTGTTCCATTCTTTCACGTGAAAATATTTTTTGCGGCTGAGCAACTAGATTTTTGTTGAAAAATTCTTATGTCTTTCTTGGGGTATCCTTTTATTTATAGGCCTCGATGATCCTGCATGCATGTTTCCTACGTGTCATTGCTGGCGCCCACCAGATTCATCATTGGCGTTAAAAACATCTATTGACGATGCGTGGGGCATGTATGATTCTTCCATAAAACCGCATCTTTCGCGCAAATTTAACACTTGCGTGCACTTTTTTTCATTTTCCATATTTGGAAATTATTATCCTGAAACATGCCTTGTTCACACGATTCTAGGAAACTTAAAATCTTGCGTCCAACTTTCTTTTCTAAACACACATTTCCCCATTTACTGATTTTCAGGCAATAAAATTTGGAAAACACTGGGAAAGAACACCACCTTCAGTATTTTTGACCGCTAGAACTGTATGATCCCATTCCTAGAAAACATTCTTAACATGCAATGTGGATTTACAAAACACACATACTAAACTCCATTTATGGAATAGAATGGTAGTGGTTCCAAAAATTTTTTATAAAGAAATTAATTGAATTTTGTGCTCCATAAAGTGACTATAGATATTAATTGTTTTGTATTTGGTTATATTTTCACTCAGTAAAACCAATATTAGAGTCCCCATGATGGAATTAGATGATTAGTGATCAATATATATATTCAACATATTTATTTTATTAGGTTTGAATTTTACCATCATATGTGAAAATTAGTTACATGTATGGGTTTACAATGTAGAGATATGGTTGACATCTAAGACATAATATTGTAGGCTCAAATTTATAGAAGGATTAAATTTGATTGAATGGGTTATGATGAAAGAGCTATTTATGATGAGTGATTCATTAACCCACTACCACGATAAAACATATGCTTGTTCCTATAATTAATGAGTTTGATGATTTTCAAATATATAATAAGTTGTGAATGTTTGATAACTATGACATGGGGTATGTAGACAGGGATAAATAAATGATTATATAAACTTTTATGGGACCCCTACATGGGAGGATATAGAAATATGTTATATTTAAATGATAAATACATAGGAGTTCAATATTCTAGTATAACCATTAACAAGGACCTTTTTTGGTACTAAATTTCTGATGATCGTGTTCATCATCCACTAACCACTTCAAATTTACCAATTTTATTTATTAAGGATAAATTGGACATTCAAGAGTGTTTTTCATATTATTTATTGGGTCCCATAGTAATAATCATTATATGAATGGGTATCTCAATAATATTGTAATGATTTTTTGTAGAGAAAATTAAACAAATAGGTAACATCTTTAATATTCAGTTAAATCCACTCAAGTGATAAAATCATAGCACACTGTAAATATGTTTCAGTTCACTACCTATTATATGGTAGGAATTTATTTTTTAATTATAAATGTGGATGGGAATTAAATTCATTTTAATGATGAGGAATGAAAAACCATTCTAATGTGGGAAATATAGTAATCATGTGGTGTGGGATTGACATATACAATATCTTATATTCTGATGATATCCCTGGTATATTGATATATGATATGATGAGCACTGATATAGTTTTTTGGGATACATTGATTTATACAATAAATAACATGACGTATTTTTGAGTCAATCTATTATTTAGGAATACTCATAGTCTATCCAATAAAGAATGAGATATCTAGGGAAATATCTCAGTTGGATATTTAGATTGGTGACACAATGGTTAATTTTTGTGAGGTCGAAAAAATGGAAAATTTTCAGATTATATTGTTGATGATGTGACATGATAGATCCTTATATGATTTAGGGATTTTATATGAGAGTGTCATAGTGGTAATTTTTTTTTATTTTTCCTATGACTCCATATGTTTTTGACAGATCATCAAGGAGGGGTTTCTATAATTTCAGTAGAATATCTATAACTTCTTAGAGTGAATAATAGTTTTATAAAATATTTAATGTAATTTTCCATGTTGTATATCTTATATGGAAACAACCATATTGAATATAAAACATTATATATAACACATAAATTGAATTATTATTATTTTTACAAAAAAATTGAAATTATGGTTTTGGGGTAGAGGATGATGTTTTCTTTTGGTTTTGTGGCCCCGTGACACTTGAATTTATGTTTTTTTATACTAATTATGTTCCAAATAAAGATGGTTCACCCAAATATTAAGTTCTACCACATTGATTTTTTTATTTCCCGCATATATAATGAAATTTTGTTGTATTAATACAATAAATGATATCAAAACATTCCAATATTTTCTCAAAAAAATATCATGAAATAATTAGAAAACACAATGACATCACCATTAGTAGTGGGTGTCAGGCTGTTAGAGAATGAAAGTAGAACATGTGAATCTTATAAATTTTTTAATGACGATTATAAGGAATGACTTTGTTTCTCTATGGACTTAATAGAATGAAATTATTTAATATTAAAAACTAGAAAATAATAGTAGGAATGTATTATAGTTTATTAGGTGTATGGTTCTTAGAAAAACCTCTATTTTCATTGTGAAATCATTATGATACAATAAAATATTGATCGTAAAGTATATGGTTTATAGACATGAAACAATCATTAATAGAACATATTAATTGTGATTAATGGAGAACTATAATTAATTATAATAGTTCTAATAGCTTTCATTAACATGGGTATTAATGGTTCATATAATCCCTTAATTCCCTATGGTAGGGAGTTTATAAGATCTAAAATGGTAATTTTTACTAAGTGATGGAAATAATAACACCAATTGCTCAATTTTTTCCAATTATGTCTTATTTCAAGAAGAAATAGAGTAAATAAACTTAGTGGTTTATTGAGATGGCCCTTTTTGTGATGTTGTGTACTGAGTTCTGTTATAGAAAGGACCTTTGGGGATGATGGAACAAAAATCAATGTTGGGTTTTTTGAAGGTTTTTTATGTATTAATATTAGAAGACCCACAAACATTCCATTATATAGATGTAATTTAGTTATGATAGAGAGGATATTCCATACAGTATTTTTTTTTAATATTTCTCATAGTTTATTTATAATTGAATTATTTAGAGGTGTTATAGAACCACTGAAATGTATTAATAATACTGGTGCCTTGAAAAATAATATATTAAATATAATATATTATGTTTTTGTACATATTATTTATTTAAAGTTAATAATGTTTTTATTCAAATTAATTCCTAAAATGATAAATTTCTATCCATAACTATTTATCAGATTGTATTTCAAGCTAGGGGATGTATAATTTTCATTCACACTATGATCCTCAATAGTTTTCTATTGATGGACATATTTGTTCACTAAATTAATTATATTAATTATTTAATTAACAAGTAAAAAAATATTGATTCCCATTTATTTATTCATCATGAACAACACACACTTGTGTTTGATTCATAAATCTATGTATGTTAGGTATACCAAGAGTTAGTGATTATGGAATAGATCGAGACCTATAATTCTGATTAAAATTTTCATTGAGGGGAATCAACAATATAGTAGAAAACAAATAT
Source organism: Viscum album (assembly GCA_963277665.1). NCBI lineage: Eukaryota > Viridiplantae > Streptophyta > Magnoliopsida > Santalales > Viscaceae > Viscum > Viscum album. Next base: position 77,421,726 of record OY728152.1, on the reverse strand, counting down.
GTTTATCACCTATGATTTATAAAAATTGAATGTGGAACATTTCATTTAACATATTAATCCTTATTCATGGTCTGATGTAATAAAATTAATTTTCATAATTAATCATTATGACATTTCTTCTCTTATTTGGGATTGATATAGTATTTTAATATCATATTTTCCTCATTATTAAAATTATTTATAAAATAATATAATATATTGATACATTTTATTGATTTTTGATCACATCACCATGAATCATAAATATGTTTTTGTCCATGATATCAATTTTAATATTTTGAGATTAATATCAATTATTTTGATTGAATGTAGGTAATTATATAATCATCTATTTACTAGTAAAATATTCCACTATTAATATATAAAATATTTGATATTTCTTCCAACACAAAATACCAAAACCAAATAAATAATTTCTATTGTGAGTTATCTATATATTTACTATTTAAGATTTGTTAAAAACATTAATGTCAATTATTTGATATTTTTTATTTTTTATAATAACTAATATTATAGATTTTATATGTTAAAATGATAAAACAAAAATAATTATTAGATTTATCATGGTAATATGATTATAATATAGATTTATAAGAATATTATAAAAAGAATTTGGTCAATAGTGAAATATATATATTTTTTTTCAAATATTCTTCCACTTGTAGAATTATTAGATTATAAGAATTATTTGAGAAATTATAAATCCATTTTAAAAGAAAAATATTCATTTTTTGAATTATAATATAGTTTTATAATTAATGATTTTTAGGAATATATTATTTGTTTTTTAGAAATTTTGCAATATTTTTCGCAAATAATCAATTTTAATATATTTTATATTTATTATTTTCAGATTAATTTGTTAATTTGTTTGATATATCAATAGATTTAATTTATTTTAAAATAGTAATTAATTTTTTTAATAATTTTTTATAGTTATAATTTTATTCTTTATTAGTAAATGATATTTTAATTAGGTAAAAACATGACACATCGGTAAAATATAAATTCCCAAAAATTAGTAATATGATATTAAAAAATACCAATAAAGTTTGAAGCATTTTTGGTATTTATGGTTGGGGAATTTATCAAAGGTAAAAATTCTCCTTTCAATTGGTTTTCAATTTTTGTGGGATATTCATTGAGAGTGACACCAATTACTTAAAATTTGCGTATATTTAGATAAATGTCATCATTTTGTTCTAAAAAAGGGGGCTCTCCGATCCTAATTTTCCCTCACATAACATACCCTTATTTTCAACTCAAACGCGGACCAATAATATTATAAACTATACTAGACACATCAATGATGTTCTAACACACTGAAAAGTAAATCACTTAACATTTTAACCCCATCAGAGAGGATATAATTCATGTTCTATGATCTCATATTTTTCCACCTACTTCTCTCTATGAGTTTTTTGTTATTATTTTATTTATATTATGTTTTCATTCTAAAATTATGTATTTTTAATAAACATAGTCTTGGGTGGTGATGAAACATGAGAATGAAATCAGAGGATCCATTATGATATATTTTTTAGATAAAATGACATGATGTTCGGGGTTATATTCTTTGGATTAATTGAGACCGGATATAAATTTGTTAAGCGTTTCTTGGGTTCTTAGCATGTTGGGAAAATTTAAATAGGTATGTTATATATAAAAGAAATATTCATTGAAAAATAAACTAAAAAACATTTAAATTTTATGTTAAGGGATTTCACACAATGGAATTGTGCATGTATTTTAATAAAATAATTATGAAGATATGAGTTTTTAGTATACTCCAATAAAAACATTTACACGAAATGTAATCACATTACAAAACATGTATGTTCCTTACCTGTTTTTTGAAAATGTTGTCCGGCTGAATTCCCATTGTTTCGATGGAATCTACACTCCTCCCAACCCTAGTTCATTCTCCTTTCAATTTCAGAGTGCCAAAAACCCTCATAGACATCCCAATATTGAAATAAATCCCTGGTATTTATTTCTGATTATGTTTTTCCATCAATTTTTTCTTCTCCAACTATTCTGGTTAAATTCAATTAATGATTGCATTATTTTATTTGATATTGATCATTTATGATATAGGAACGTGTTACCAATCAACCACACATTTTTCCTTATGGGAATTCCCAATTGTAAGAGTTTTAGGGTTGTCAGTTAATGGTAGTGGGTCTAAATCATAACCATGTTGTAATGACCCGGGTTTTTGGGGTCCATTACTTTGTGAAAATTTTGTGTAGGGTTTTCTGGTCTGGTAATCTCGGTGAAGTTTGGCCTAACAGTAGGCATACCGGTAGCCTCAGCCTACCGGTAGCAAGCCTACCGGTAGCTCGGTCTACCCGTAGCCACAACCTACTGGTATCTCTATCTACCAGAAGCTCGGTCTACCGGTAGCTCGGTCTACCGGTAGCTGTGATCCACCGGAAGCTCGGCAACTGGTCAATATCAGCCACCCGTTGCTCTCAACTACCGGTGGCTCTCACCTACCCCCACAGGGTCTTTCCAGTAGCACTCCTTTTTTCACAAATTGGGTTTTAAACCCGGTTTTGACCCCTTTAGGCCTGTTTTAAAGCCCGGTAACACCCATAAATGTTTAAATTAAATATTTAATGAATTAACCTGCTGTGTTCGTAGGTTTAAACCGACTGGACCTTTAATAACGTTTGTGGCCGCGTGGTCAACCCATGACCCCCGCTCCTTACGCGGTTTCATTTTCTTATCTCAACCGTCCCTAGTCCTTATAAACTAAAGGGTCCTGTGGGTTTCTTCTTTTACCGTTCACTCTCTGTGAGGAGTACCCTTTGTTCATACAATCCACTTTTCATTCAGACGAGCCACATCGCTATCCGTGAAGTTCCGCGCCCGGCCTTAGCATCGATCGTTGATCAACAGGTAGGGTTTTAGCTTCGACTCTCAATTCTATGCATCTTGGGGGGTGGGCGTGCTGTTGTTTCTGTGGAATTGGATTAACCAAACCTTAATGAAGAAAATTCACGAACTTTAATGAACAGGGTGGGCTGTGATCGATGATTCTGATTGTTTTATGATCTTCTTTTGTGAATTGTGCGAGATTACGTCTACTGAAAATCATGGTTGTTGTGGTTCTTTTTCTATGCACTAATGAACCCTTATATTTGGTGATGTTTTAATGGATTGTATTGTGGTTTTAAACCCCTGTGTAATGGAAATTGGTTAATTACATACATTAGGCTTAATAAATTTAAAGAACCAGGATCAATACTTTTTTTGTGATAACCCCTGTTAATGTACAACAGAATAGAAATCATGGAGTGTGTTAAATCCTTTAAATCTGAAAATACCCACATGGGCTTGCTTTTCATGGTGGTAGTGGTTTCTCGGTTCTTCTTTCACGGGCCGTTTTATGGGTGATGTGGGAGGGGATGGGATCCCCTATTATTTTACTCCTGGTGGTTGTGAATTTGGGGATGGGATCCCCTGTGTTATGCTTCTAGTGGTTGTGACTTTAAGGTCGGGTGGTTGCCTTGATTATATCACGAATTGGGGTGGGATCCTCGGTTTTTGAGAAACCCTTTTTGGCTCATGGATGTTGGACATGGGGATGTATCTTGGGGTTTTCTTTGGTTGTTGTGGATTTATGAGTGATCTGGGTGTGGATGTTGTAGTTAATGATTGACTATTTTCTTTCCTGGACTTGTGCCTATTCTTACTAGTTGCCCAAGTAGGTGAAAAACTTAATTAAACATCACTACTGAACATGAAATCGAATTGGAAAAATGGATTTTGTTGACGAGAGTTGTGACTTGGACTTGAGTGTTGTTTGTGTTCCTTAGGCTGGCTGAAAAACCTAAACTTGGGAGAGTTCTTGTTACCTATATATATATACTTGTAGTTTTTTGTTTCTTATTCGTGCCCCACCCAAGTTGAGCACTTAGTGCCGAACACCCCCATTTCATGGGGGAGGGTGTTTTTCCCAACACTGTTATTAGTGGCTAGTTATTAGCTCATTTTCTGCTCCCTTTCCCAGATAGCCCAAGTATCTTCGGGCAGCCTCTAATGGCCTGAGTTCCATTATTAGCCTAAGAACCTTCGTGCGGGGTAGTGTGGTGGTTATGGCCCAGGTGTGTGCGGGCAGGTAGTTTCTCAAGTACCTTTAGGATGAGGCCTAGGTGTCTTCGGGCATGGTAGTGGATCTTCTAGCCCATGTGTCTTCAGGCATGTCAGTGGTTGTTCTAGCCAAGGTGTTTGCAGGAGTGGTTACGTGTGACAGTTGTGGCCCAGGTGTGTGCGGGCGGGGTTTGGCAGTGGGACTGCGTGAGGTTGTGGCCCAGGTGTGTCCGGGAGGGGTGTGGCAGTGGGACTACGGTGAGAATGGTGGGATTGGTTCATTGCATAGGATGTCTTCAATAACCAGAGGGAAAGTGGCGCTGGGTACCCAAATATCGATGTTCTCATGTTATATATATTACATTATTGCATTATTTGGTGAGTGTGTCCGGTGAGTGGGATGGATGAACTCTTTGATTTTGTTGGTTGTTTGCTTCTCACGGGATATTAGCACGTTCCCCCACTTGTTCACGAGAGTCTTTGGTTTTTCCCTTCTGAGTATAATTGTATGCTCACCCTACATATATAAAACTGCTTTCAGGATTCTAGGTGGACTTCTGGGATCGTGCAGGACCATACTATCTCAGACCTTTGGGGCAGTTGCAGTTGTTATTTTCTTTCTTTGGTACTTTACCTTTGTAGTCATTCTGTATCTTGTGGATTTTACATTTGTAACATGCATTGGGAATGGTTCTTGGATTTACTTTTACTTTTTTCTTTTGGAGTTGTTGGGATTACCGTCTTATCTCCCGATCCTATTAAAATAAAAAGGGGTAATGCCTTACATTTAGTGTGTGATTATATACACTTGGTGCTATTCACCACTCTGGGACCTATTGAAGGAGGGTTTTAGGGGTCATTATCTCTCCTTCAACTTAAAGAAAGAAGGGCCTGGAAATCTGGTGACCCTTCCCTCCTTTTGGTGAAGGCGGGTCATGACAGAATGGTATCAAAGGTTGCAGGTTGAGAGATAGGATAGAGTCTGGAGTTAAGGACAATGAGGATTACAAGGGATGGTAGGGAAATAGTGTTGGGTGACATTGGTGCATGAATTAGGCCAAGAAAGAACGGCTAGGACACAAGATTTTAGGTCCCCCATGATCCGATGAAAAGACTCTGGACCTACCGAACGACCTAGTGAGGCCACACTGATTGTAGGGTAGAGACCTTAGAAAAGGTACATGCATCATAATGACTTGTGTTCTCGTGTTTATGGGGTGTCTTGGGAATTAAGAATACATAAAAAGTTTAAGATGTTTTAAGAACAATATTATGCACTACATGGGCATAGGCATTCCTTATTTACCTTGCAGCTATGGCACCTAGAAGGAGACAACGTTTGGTGCGGGCGATCGAGGCCCCGGAGACTACCTCGGCCGATAGGAAGAGATCTAATCGGGAGGAGGAGGACGACCAGTGGAAGAAGACACTTCGGGCCTTCCAGCGACAGACCCTCGAGAAGTATGAGGGCATCACCTCTGATATGAAGACGGAGGGATGGCTAGAGGATTTGGTGATAGCCTTCGGCTTGATCCAGGATCCGATCAAGTACTGGGTTCCTCTGGCCATCAGCCAGATGCTGGGAGTAGCACGTTAGTGGTGGATGCATTACCTGGGTGAGAGGAGAGAGGCTGAGGTGGCATGGGCAAGTTTTGAGAGGGAGTTCCGCGCATAATTCCTCTCTTCGATGATGAAGGCGGAAAAGAGACATGTGATACTCTCCCTCCACCAGGGGAGTATGTCAGTGAGGGAGATGAGAATCAAGTTCAAGGACCTCCTACGTTTTGCTACGGACCTATTTCCTGACGAGGAGTCTCGGGCAAGATGTTTGGAGGAGGTGCTCCGACCCTCCCTCCAGTATACTGTTACCCCCTTTACCCGGCCGACGTACTTTGAGGTCCAGAAGAAGGCTAAAGTGGTGGAGAGGATGCATGCTCTAGGAGGTTTGTCACAAGAGGGGGTCCAGCTGGGACCATTAATGGGGAAGGCCATCAGCACCAGGCCTCCAACGTCAGGACCCTCCAGGTTCCGACCAGCAGGGAGCAGGCTGCAATAGTTTCAGTTTTGATCCCCGGGTCCTCACCCTTTACCTTCGTGCCCGAGACTGCAGTGCTTCGTCTGTGGGAGCCATGGAAATCTCTGGAGTCAATGACCAGACCGGGTATAGTAAGGTGGTTGCAGACAACCCCAGCACCCGTCCCAGCAGCAGCTTCTAGCAAGGCCTTTCCAGTAGCAGAAGCAGGGACAGCGAGCTACCGCTCCTCCGAAGGCAGACATAGGAGGTGGAGTTCGTCCTCAGGGCGCTCCTTAGGGACCTCGACCAGGGTGGGTTCAGGGAGGTGGCCGACAGACGAGGGGCAGAGGAGTTGGGCATGGACAGTTACACGTCGTGGAGGCAGTAGTTCCGGCGGCGCCGGAGGTTGATCGAGGTACGATCAGTTTATTCAGTACCCTTACCTATTCCTTGTTCGATACCAATGCTTCACACTCCATTGCTGCACCCTGTCTAGCCCATGCCTTGGGTCTAGATGACGAGAGACTTCCAGTTCCCCTGTTGCTGAGCACACCAATCGAAAGTCAGAACGACTTGTTGTTTGTTTGTCTAGGATGTATACTGATGATAGGGCCACATCAGTATGTTAGGGATCTTCTTCTTCTACAGATACAACCATATGATGTCATCCTAGGCATCGACTGGCTATTCTCTGTGTGTGTCATCATCTACTGCTTTCAATGAAGAGTTGTGTTCTCATACTTGAGAGGACGACATGTTACTTTCTCCGGAAACCGGGGTGGACAGAAGGGCAGTAGACGAGAGGAACCCCTCCTCTCCTTGCTAGCCGATCTGTCAGTAGAGCCAGTAGATGCTGAGATGGTGGAGGTGTCGGAGATCATCCGTGAGTTTATGGACGTCTTTCCTGAGGAGGTGATGACTCTACCCCCTTGATGGGATATGGAGTTTGGGATAGACATGTGGCCCGGTGCTCGTCCGATCTCGTTGGATCCTTACGGGATGGAACCCTCGGAGCTACGGGAGTTGCATATTCAGATTGACGATTTGATGAATATGGGTTATGTTTGACCAAGAGCGTTACCGTGGGGTGCTCCAGTCTTGTTCGCAAAGAAGGAGGATGGTGGTATCAGGTTGTGCATAGACTACAGGAGGCTGAGTCAGGTGACGATCAAGAACCGCTATCCTCTTCCGAGTATAGACGATCTTTTCGAACAGCTGAATGGGGCAGGGTGGTTCTCGAAGATTGACCTATGGTCTGGGTACCCCCAGGTGAGAGTGAAGGAGGGGGACATCTCAAAGACGACCTTTAGGTGAAGATAGGGACACTTCGAGTTCATAGTCATGCCCTTCGTGTTACGAATGCCCCGACAGTGTTCATAGGGCTTATGAACTCCATATTTCATGAATACCTGGATCGGTTCATATTTTTGTTCATTGACTACATTATGATCTATTCAAGATCAGTGGAGGACCATACGGAGCACCTGAGGATGGTTTTGGAGGTCCTCCGATAGCATCGACTTTATGGGATGTTGTCTAAATACAAATTCTGGACACGAGAAGTGCAATTCCTCAGGCATGTGGTGTCCGAGCAGGGGGTAGCGGTGGACCCATCAAAGGTTGAGGCAGTTGTTTCTGGGGCAACAACCGAGAATGTGGTAGAAGTCCATAGTTTCCTTGGGCTGGCAGGCTACTCTCGGAGGTTCGTACCCAACTTCTCCTGATTTGCAGCACCCTTGACAGCCTTGACCAAGAAAGTCCAGGTTTTCATGTGGAGGGAGCAGTGCGAGGTAGCCTTCAGCTATCTGAAGGAGATGTTGGTTAGTTCCCTAGTGCTGAGATTATCAGTAGATGGGGCGGTGTATGTGGTGTTCAGTGATGCTTCAGGACAGGGCTTGTGATGTGTGTTGATGCAACGACAAGGGGTGATTTCTTATGGGTCTAGGGAACTACGCCCTCATGAGTGTAATTATGCCTCCCACGACCTGGTTCTTTCAGTGGTCATTTTTGTATTGAAGTTATGGCGGCACTACCTCATCGGAGAACACTTTGTGGTCATCATAGATCACAAAATCATTAGGTATATCTTCTCCCAGCGGGTCCTAAACTTGCGGCAGCGAAGGTGGATGGAGTTCCTCCTGGATTACGACTTAGAGGTTTCCAACACTTTAGGGAAGGGGAATGTAGTGGCTGATGCCTTGAGCAGGAGAACGCAGAAGGATGCGGTCCGAGAGTCGGCGGACGCCTAGAAGGCGATGGAGGAGTTGGCTGCCTTACACCTAGATGCGAGGATGGATAGTGGTTGATGTTGCCTGTATCATATGACAGTGAGGTCTTCTCTATTGAAACAAGTGGAGGAGTCTTATTGGGGAGACCCAGAGTGTGAAGTGAAGTGTGACCGAGTTGACCAGGGCAATGCTCCGTAAAGATGGACAGAGGATGGTCAGAACCAGATGCTTTTACAGGGAAGGTTGTTTGTTCCAGAAGTGATGTGCGACAAGGTTCTCAATGAGTTCCAAAACTCACCCCTGGCGGTACATCCAGTAGTTTCCAAGATGTACAAGGGAATGAAGAGATAGTTTTGGTGGCCCAGAGTGAAGCGTGCAGTGGCAGAGTTTATGGCCAAGTGCTTGGTGTGTCAGCAAGTGAAGGCTGACCACCGAGTTCCAGGCAGCCTACTGCAGTCTCTAAGTGTCCCCGAGTGGATGTGGGACGACATCTCGATGGATTTCTTCACGGGACTACCCAAGTTCCAATGGGGATACGACAACATCTGGGTGGTAGAGGACTGATTTACCAAATCGGCTCACTTTCTGGCGATTAGGGATTCAAGTACTGTGGATTCTTTGGAACTAAGGTATGTGGTTGAGGTGGTGTGGTTTCATGGAGTTCTGAGGTCTATAGTCTCTGATAGGGATGCATAGTTTACCTCACAAGTCTAGAGTGTATTGCAGCAAGCTTTTGGCACCTAGCTGCACCGTAGCACTGCTTTCCATCCCCAGACAGATGGACAGAAAGAGCGCACCATCCAAACCATGGAGGATATGCTGCAGGCCTATGTTCTAGACTCAGGAGGATCATGGGGGAGATACTTACCTCTGGTAGAGTTTTCCTACAATAACATCTATCACTATACCATTAGAATGGCCCTATTTTAATCCTTGTATGGGAGGCCATGTCGTTCTCGTGTGTGTTGGGCCGAAGTAGGAGAGGTAGACATCCTTGGCCCGGAGGGGGTGCGTGGCACGATATAGAAGGTTCAACTCATACAGGAAAGGAAGAATGTAGCCCAGGACAGACAGAAGTCATATGCTGATACCAGGAGGAGACCCTTGGAGTTTGAGGTTGGAGACAACGTGTTCTTGAAGGAATCCCCTCGACGTTGACAACGGAGGTTCGACAAGGGGAGTAAGCTTTCTCCCAGCTTCATTGGGCCCTTCGAAGTGTTTCGGCGGGTCAGTGAAGTGTCTTATCAACTAGCGATACCACCACCACTACTGATGATACATGATGTCTTCCATGTGTCCCAGCTCCGTTGGTATGTGAACGACGATTTACATGTCCTCGTCTAGGGAGAACTGGACATTGAGGACGACGTGAATTTTGTGGAGAGACCAGTGATGATCGAGGATCACAAGGAGAAGGTGCTTCGTGGGAGAACCATTTCCTTGGATTATGTGTTATAGAGACATGGTGGGCTTGAGGAGAGTGCATGGGAGAGGGAAGCACAGATGCGTTCCCAGTACCCAGAGTTGTTTTGAGTTTGTGATGTTCTGTTTGTTAAACCTGTTGTGGTGCAAAGTATTACCTTATTGGCTATGAAATACTAGTTTTCATTCCTCTAAATTGTGTGTGAAATGCCCTGGCTATGGGGAGGGGAGGACCTGACCCCTAATCAAGATGCATTAAGGTGGATGTGATTAAACCTGTGCGGGCGAGTCAGTGCCGCCCAAAGAGGATAGTATCTTGACATGGGGTAGGAGACTCCCCAACCCACATGGCTGGACATTTTGACATGTTATGTCGCTTGGTTCTTGATAGGAATGTGTTCTTAGTTAACAATAAGGTTCACTCCTTAGAGGTATCCTTTGAGGTGGTTGATCGGACCATCTCTTTCCTTCTAGGTTGTTTTGATTCTTGAGGACGACAATCATTTACGAGGTATCTGATGTAATGACCCAGGTTTTTGGGGTCCATTACCTTCTGAAAATCTCGTGTTGGGTTTTATGGACTAGGAATCTCGGTGAAGTTTGGCCCAATGGTAGGCCTACCAGTACCCGCAGCCTACGGTTAGCAGGCCTATCGGTAGCTCGGTCTACCGGTTGCCGCAGCCTACCGGTGGCTCAGTCTACTAGTAGCTCGGTCTACCGGTAGCTGCTGCTACCGGTAGCTCTATCTACTAGTATCTCTGTCTACCGGTTGTTGTAGCTTACCGGTAGCTCTCAGCTACTGGTGGCTCTCTCCTACCCCCACGGGGTCATTCCAATAGCGCTCTTTTTTGCACGAATTTGGTTTTAAACCATGTTTTGACACCTTTAAGAGTGTTTTAAAGCCCAGTAATGCCCATAAATGTGTTAATTAAATATTTAATGAATTAACCTGGTGTTTTCATATGTTTAAATTTACCGGCCCTTTAATAATGTGTGGGGTCGTGTGGTCAACCCACGACCCCCACTCCTTACGCGGTTTCACGTTCTTATCTCAATCGTCCCCGACCCTTATAAACTAAAGGGTACCATGGGTTTATACTTTTCCCAATCACCCTCTGTGAGGAGTACCCTTCGTTCAGATGAGCCGCTTTTCATTCGGACGAGCCGCATCGCTATGCGTGAAGTTTCATGCCCTTCCTTAGAATCGATCGTTGAACAACATGTAGGGTTTTACTTTTGACTCTCCATTCTGTGCATCTTGTGGGGTGGTCGTGCAGTTGTTTGTGTGGAATTGAATTAACCAAACATTAATGAAAATAATGAATGGACTTTAATGAACAGGGGGCGGTGATCGATGATGATAATTGTTTTATGATCTTATTTTGTGAATTGTGCAGGCTTATGCCTACGAAAAATCATGGCCATTGGGGGTCTTTCTCTGTGCACTAATGAACCCTTACCTCTGGTGATGTTTAAATGGATTGTATTGTGGTTGTAAACACATGTGTAAAGGAAATTGGTTAATTAGGTACATTCAGCTAAATAATTCGAAAGCACCAGGATCAATCCTTTTTCTCCGATAACCCCTATTAAAGTACAACGGAATTTAAATCATGGAGTTTATTAAATCTTTTAAATCTGAAAATACTCTCTTGGGCCTGCTTTTCTTGGTGGTAGTGGTTTGTCTATTATTCTTTCATGGGCCGGTTACTGGGTGATATGGGAGGGGATGTGATCCCCTGTTATTGTACTCTTAGTGGATGTGAATTTGGAATGGGATCCCCCATGTTCTACTTCCAGTGGTTGTGACTTTAAGGTCGGGTGGTTACCTTTATTATATCAAGAATTGGGGTGGGATCCTCTGTTGTTGAGAAAACCATTTGGGCTCCGGGATGTTGGACATGGGGCTATATGTTGGGGTTTCTTTGGTTGTTGTGGATTTAAGAGAGAACCAGGTGTGGATGTTGTAGTTAATACTTGACTATTTTCTTTCCTGGACATGGGAATATGCTTACTAGTTGCCCAAGTAGGTGCAAAACTTAATTATACATCACTACAAAACATGAAAATGAATGAGACAAATGGGTTTTGATGAAGAGAGTTGTGACTCAGACTTGAGTGATTTTTGTGTTCCTTAGGCTAGCTGAAAAACCTAATCTTGGGAGAGTGCTTGTTACCTATATATATATACTTGTAGTTTTGTGTTTCTTATTCGAGCCCCACCGAAGTTGAGCACCTAGTGCCGAACACCCCCATTTCATGGGGGAGGGTGTTTTTCTCAACACTGTTATTAGTGGCTGGTTATTAGCTCCTTTTCTGCTCCCTTTCCTGGATAGCCCATGTATCTTCGGGCAGGCTGTGATGGCCTAAGGTCCATCATTAGCTCAAGAACCTTCGGGCGGGGTAGTGTGGTGGTTATGGACCATGTGTGTGCTAGTAGGTAGTTTCCCAAGTATCTTTGGGATGTGGCCCAGGTGTCTTCGGGCATGGCAGTGGATCTTCTGGCCTAGGTGTCTTTGGGTGTGGCGATGGTTGTTCTGTCCTAGGTGTTTGCAGGTGTGGTTATATGTGAAAATTGTGGCCCAGGTGTGTGTGGGCGGGGTTTGGCAGTGAGACTGCGTGAGGTTGTGGGCCAGGTGTGTGCGGGCGGGGTGTGGCAGTGGGAATGTGATGAGAATGGCGGGATTGGTTTGATGTGTTGGATTTATTCAATAACTAGTGGGAAAGTGGCACGGGGTACCCAAACGTCGATGTGCTCATGTTATATATATTACTTGCTTGCGTTATTTGGTGAGTGTGGCCAGTGAGTGGGATGGATGAATTCCTTGATAGTGTTGGTTGTCTGCTTTACATGGGACCTTAGCACGTTCCCCCACTTGTTCAAGAGAATATTTGGTTGTTCCCTACTGAGTATACATGTATGATCACCCTACGTATATAAAAATGCTTTTAGGTTTCCAGGAGGACTTCAGGGATCGTGCAGGACCATAGTAGATCAGACCTTTGGGGAAGTTGCAGTTGTTGTTTTCTTTCATTGGTACATTACCATTATAGTCACTTTGTATCTTGTGGATTTTACTTTTGTAACATGCATTGGGAATGGTTCTTGGCATTACTTTTACTTTCCACTTTTGGTGTTGTTGGGATTACCGTCTTATCTCCCGATCCTATTAAAAGAAAAAGTGGTAATGACTTCCATTTAGTGTGTGATTCTATACCCTTGGTGCTTGTTGCCACTCCGGGACCTATTGAAGGCGGGTTTCGGGGGTCATTATCTCTCCTTCAACTTAAAGAAGGAAGGGCATGTCAATCTGCTGACCCTTCCCTCCTTTTGGTGAAGGCGGGTCGTGACACATGTGGTTTATAATTTTCTATTTTTTGAAATATTTCCTACATTCCATCATTGCGTAAACCCAAAATATTTAATAATTATTGGAATTATTCATTGAATTCCATTAGTTTAATATTGATTTTCAAATTATTATGGTTTCTCATGGGGTTAGAAAAACATGAATATTATTGAATTAGTAAATGGAATAAAGTTTGTTTGTCATGAAATATGACCTAGGTTGGTATATTTTTATCAAAACCCTAATTTGTTTTACAATTTATTAATTTGATTATTATAAAAGTTTAATTGAATTGTATATGGGATAAGATAGAGTAATGGTAAATCATGTAATTAATTATTGATAATTGTGATGTGATGTCCTAATATCCATGTTTTATGGTTGGTATTATATTCAACATTATAAATATTATATATAACAAATTTCCTTCTATCTTGAATGCTTATATGTAATAGTGTTGATATTGAGTTGGTCCATCCCAATCCCATGTTGTAATGCTTACAGAGTTTGAGATATTCTTAATACTATAATATAATTTAATAGGTATTCCTCTAGGACATTATTAAGTTTATTTGGAATAAACTTGGATTATTATGGATATTACATGGTTATATGGTTTTGTATGGCATGGAATTATGTCATTATCAGAGATATTCCCGCATGACACTGAACTACGGTATTTTTTATTTTTTATTTTGTTGTGGTAGGAATTTTCATAAGACATGGTCAGAGACATTGTAGAACAATGTTGATATTGGTTGTTTTTGTTCTAATTTATTAAATGTAAAAATAATTAATACAATTACATATATATATATTTTCATACACTTATTATCAGACTTGTTTTTTTAGTCATAGTTGTGCCAACCTTCAAGGATATGATCACAATCTATCTATTTCATCATTTAGTTACAGATCATACTACATGGATGTAGTTTTGGACAAGGGATAAGGATGTTACTATGGATTGATTGTTTGTGAATAGGCTTGAGTTTGGAGATGGTTCTGACTTTGCGATCGATACCATATCGATTGATCCATTTATTGTTTTTCATTTATTATTATAGAATGCCATTTATCTACATTCAAGAACCTCATTATATTATTCCTTATTATTTATTGGATTATTCAATGGTCTTTTCTGGTAATCTTTTTCAATGTCATATCATAGATTATTTTCATTCAATTATGATTTTTTACTACTATGTCACTTAATACTAAATTCTATAGTGTTACCAATATAAATTTCACTCCCCTTCTACTAGTTGGAAGCCTCTGGCATATAGGGTTGTTCACTTGATGTCTCCTAACCAACCCCTTCCATCCATGTGAGAGAGTTCCAAATTGAGGGACATTACAGTGTTGTATCAAAGGTAAATATTTTCATTTCAATTTCATTATTGTTTGGGAAATATATAAAGAATATTATGATTATTCAATACATGGTAATGATCATGACCATGGGAATATCTAACCCATTTATGGTGGAAAATATGAGTCCTAATGGATGGGATTTCTATTTGGTTGTGTGCTTGTTACAGTTGATGTTATTTCACCTTGGGTGATTTGTGTGATGTTATTATTATAAGATCATTCTATTTCATGATATTTTTAATTTCATCCATTTGTGGTTCAATATGATAATATATTCATCATAATAATCACATACAGATAAACTAACATGCATTTTACATGCTATGAGAATATATATTTCTAAATTTGATATATAATTTCATATAGAATCGTGAAATGAAATTTCAGTTTCACTATATAAATTATATGATATTTCATTAATGATAAAATACATGTAATCCATGTATATAAATACCAAAATTTATTGGTTCTCTATTGCGGTAAGATATTGTGTTGACCTTATTTATATCCAGTTCATTAAGGAGTGTGTTTTTCATGTTGAGAAAGTGACTCCTCATCATCTTCAACTTGAGCATCAGGAGAGTGAAAATTACCGTGCTACTAAAATAGATGAACTAAATAATTATATGGTCCCTAAAAATCGTATAGATATTCATCCTTGTGATATCTTTCTAAGGGTCATGAGAACTATGGAATATGAGACTATTAATATCGGTCCATTGATTTCTAGAAGAAAAGAGAGCTTTAACATCATTATCCTCCTTCTTTACTCAGAAAGGATTACCCCATGATGCTTATTTCTAGATTTAGTTGGTCCATACAATCATCAATCATCTGGAGACACCCTCAAATAATAGGGTGAATCATTCTATATATATGAAAGGATGACCTTCCATGTGTTGGTGGAATGTTGTTGATAAATCAAGGAAGTATGATGTTCTATCATGTAAGGTTTTCAAGATGATGTTCCATATCCATTTCAATATCAAAACATTTAGGGATTAATAATATCACTTGTTTAGGAATCTACTGAAGGAGGGTTTTCATTACTATACAATGTTATACATTTTATCGACATAGAATTATTTTCACTAGTTTTAATAGATGATAATATGTCAAGGGTTTTACATTTCTAGGATTGTATTCATTAATTTAGTTGGTCAACTAAAAATATTTTCCAAGTAGAAATCATTAAAGATGTGATTAAATAAGAACTCATCATGGAAGGTAATTTGTGAGAGGCCCATAGCAGCATCCATGTTATTTCACCAGAGAGATCTTGGTGTCCTTCAGAGAGTCGTAATAAGTGAATTTGTGTCTGTTTCTTCCAATAAATTATTGTGAAGAGTAGTTAGGGTATTTTATAACCATCTCAAGATAGTTTTATATTCATGTGCTATTAGTATGGAATGTTTGGATACAAGAGCCTACAATGTCCTTACCCCACAATTGAGTTTCATGTCTATGAAAGAATAGTTTATATTCAGAGGTTCTATGAAAACATTTCTTAGATAAAGTGTGGACGAGGAATATAATAGGAAGCAGATTAGGGAAAGGTCTCACATACCCCATAGTAGGATGGAAGATGGAGTTCCAAAGGCCATTCAGGTATATGAATGGGATGTGGTACACTTGTGCATGAGTTTCAGCCCCTTGCAAGGGAAATAGATCATGGTAGTCCGACGGGAGATGAGGGTAGAGGTAAAAGGTTGAAGAACGTTATGTAGACTATTATATCTATCACAGGTGAATGTCTATCTATTTTTAGAGGTTTGATTATTGTATCATCTACCACACCATGTGTTTTATTGATATATGGGAATCATACTATTAACTATCTACTCCATATTCAAATAGTTTGGTCTTTGATATAGAAATCATAGATGGATTTTAACCATTAAAACACCATTGGGACTGAGGTCAGAGAATATCAAAAGTTGCAAGGATTTTCAACAAAATATTTGAGTTTCCATTTATTTTGGGAACCATTAATCCTATAAATTTCAGTCTTTAACTTGATTCTTGGTGTGTTTTGGTTATTTCTATACCAGTACCATATATACTCATATGGGAGATGAGTTACCTTCCTTTCTACAAAATGAGAGTGAAATTCATTGTAGATTGTAATTGCTCATAGCTTAGATCATTGGTCTTGATCTAGATAATTGTGTAACTCATCAAGGTTATTTTCTTCTAGTGGTAGACTGTTTTCAGGATGTTATCCCTCATGAGTTGGAATTATTTATAGTTGAGAGATATATAATGTTCACGATAGAGTTACTGTCAAGAGTAGAGCTATTATCTAGACTAACTTACCAAATAGAACTAGAAGAGTTTCAGAATATGAATGTTATATTGGAAGATTTATATTCTAAAGTCTTCATACAACATATACATATCCTTTGTGATCTCTAGTTTTCTTCAACAAATTTTTTGATACATCCATGAAGTTATTTATGGATTATATGAGGTTAAACTGAATGACGGTCATGGAATGGTATACACTTCCATTAATTAATGATATTTTAAATCTTTTTATAGGTTATAAGAAATTTTCAAAGACTGAATTGAAATCGGGATATCATTAGTTAATTGCAAGACTATTGAGCATGCCACAAAACTATTTTAGGAGAAGATATTTCTTCTATGAATTCATTGTTATGAGGTTTGGGTTGACTAATGAACCTTCTGTATTCATGGAAATTATGAATAGTATCCTTCAAATATTTCTATATTAGTTTTTAGTGGTTTTCATCAATAATATTTTATTTTACTCCCTATCAGTAGAATATTATACCAAACATCTTGAAATAATCTTTAGTTTATTTCTAGAGAAATAGCATTCTTCTAAGTTAACTAAATGTAGATTATAGATAATTAAAGTGACATTCATGGGACGTTTCATAAATGAGGAAGGGGTTTTAGTCAACAAAGATAATTTAAAATCTGTTGAATCCTGGGAAAAAGCCTAAAAAATCATCAATATTTCAATATCTTTTGGTTTATCATGTTATGGAGTACTTTTTATCGAAAATTTATCCCATTTGGTAAAACCAATGTCTAAGATTAAAAATAAAGGGGTGAATTTTGTTTGGTATGATTATTATGAGATATTATTTATGGATCTGAATGGTAGGCTAACCTTAGCATCTATCCTCACCTTACCTATTCTGTGTAATGCATATACTGTGTACTTTAACACATCTAGAGTCGGACTCCGATTAGTTATAATTCAGTAGGATCGAGTAGTTGCTTATATATATATATATATCATGGTGAGACCTCATGATAATAATAACCCTACTCATGATCTAGTGTCAGTGGCATAATAATAATACCATTCATTTTGGAGGCACAATCTCATGGGTGAGAGTTTTGAGGTATAAATGAATCACAATATCCTTAAGTACATCTTTCCTAAATGACTCCAAAACTATTGACAGAGTAGTTGGACCTAGTATCTTTTGTCATTAAACTTTTTATTGGATTATTCATGGGGAATGGTTGATTTAATTTCCAAGGCATTGAGATTAATGTCAAATAAATGGGAATTAAAGGAGTACTATGATGAGTGGAATTGAATTTATGTCATTAAAACATGCATTTGGATGATCATGAATCTAATGGGTGAGTAGCTCAGAAAAATACATTTATTATACCCACAATTTTGTACAAGATTAAGGATGTGCCGTTTTTTCCATGGACTATATTTTTGAGATAAAAATTATATGATTGGCATATTCCATTATGATGGTCTATCCTCTATGAAAATTCTCTTCATTTATGATGTTAACTATGGGTACCTACGAGCTTGTCGGGGGAGCATATGAGGGAGTTTCATTCTTCTAGATGAGAGGAGGATCATAGTTTAATATTTTTGTATCTCAATCTCTATGGATAGAAATAGTAGTCATGATTGAAGATGGACTTGGAAAGCCTCTTGGATAAATGGATCACTTGTCAGTAAGGGAAATCCAAGAATCAAAGGCTATTAAGTATATTGAATCCATTACCCATTCCAAAGTTGGAATTAGATGATTTCACAATGGATTTTGTTATAATAGTTTCAAGGATGTCTTGTAAGAATGTTTTGTTAAGGGTTTTTTGTGGATCGAATGACTATGTATGAAAAATTCATATTCAGTTGGGAAACCTACATAGTTGGTGATAAAGAAAATATTTATGTGCATGAGGTTGCTTAGTTTCACAGGGTTCTGAGGAGTATCATTTTAAAAATATATCCCCATTTCATGTTTAATTTCTTGAAGTGTATTTATAATTCACTGGGTTAATGTGTTCTTTTTATCAGAACGTATCATCCATAGACTAATGGACAATATGATTAGACTATTCATGTTCTAGAGGATATGTTATGATACCATGTTTTGAAATTTTTTGGTTCATGTGAGATATATTTGGCACACATGGAATTTGAATATAATAATAGATTCCAAGTATCAATCTAAATGACTCCTTCTGAAGCTTTGAACGGAATTTTTTGGAATTTTTTGGCATTCACCACATTATGTGTTAGAGGCAGGCGAGTCATCATGTTTTTGGCCTAGTATCATGTCGTAAATGTTTGTATTAGTTTTGTTTATTAGATATAGATTTTTACCATGAAGAGAAGGAATAAATATTATTTTGTCAAGAATTTATTACATCAATAATTAGTGGTTGTTCAACATGTTTTACTTTGCATGTCATCTAGGTTGGGGAAATACCATGTCAGAAAATATGGAAATCTAGCACCCAAAGATGTTAGGACATTTGAAATTTTATAAATGGTCAGACCAATGAAATACTTTTTATCCATTCCATATGTCTATAGATCCATGAAAAATGTGTTCAATGTCTTAAAACTAAGGATATATAATCCAAACCCTTCCAATGTTATAGAATTAAAAGGCATCAAGATTTTTATTTATAATTGTTTTGAGGAACATCTGATATCGGATATGGATTTATGTGAGAAATTTCATTAGGGTATGAATATAATTCTTGTTCAGGTGTTGTGGAAACAAGGTATAATTTTGGAGGACACATGTGATAAGGAGTCTAATATGTGAACACAGTTTGAAGACATGTTTGTTGTGACCTCATGGTGACTCTTAGAGTTCCTCTGGGACATGCAGTTATAGGGTGGGGATGTTTGAAGATCTAATCATTTTTATAAGTACATATCTCCTTGAGTTTTTCTTTAATAATTTCATTCATTTTTGTATTCCCCATTAATTTCTATTGTTTGAATGAACACAATGTTGGGTTTTGAGAAAACATGAGAATGACATGAGAGTATCCATGAGGAGTGATTGGTTGGATTAAATGACTAAATTTTCGAGGATGTATTATTTTTTTAATTAATAGAGTATGGATATATATGGGTAAAATAATTCATGGGTACTTCATGATTTAAGAATCATTAAAATGGGATTGGTTTTTTAAGGAAAATGTGCAGGAAAAAAATAAATATTAATTACACACATATAAAATGTATTACATGGCCTATAATTTTTATAGGGTTCTAATAAAATACATCCAAGGTGATGGGTATTATTGTGTATTGAATTAAAAAGATTCAATTTTCTTTTGATTTTTTCTTCTCTTATGTCATTACATTGATTATTTCCCTTCTATTATGATTTTTATACTAATATGACTCTTAATTAAAAGGAATATAGTCTCCCTACAATACATTTAAAACCCCCAGTTCTAGTATGTATCCTATGATGCAGAAGGATGTGCTATTAAGGTCTAATAAAATATCATTTATAACAACATGAGAAAATTCCAAATTGGGGTAAATTACACATATATATGATCAAATTTATAATCACTCACATTGATTTGATAATTCAACATGTGAAATAATTCATCCTATCATTTCAGAACACTATATGAAATTATAAAATTACTATCAATACTATAAATAAATGGTATTATATCAATTTTAAAATAATTAAACAACAACCTATTATAAATTTAATAAAAATTAAAATAGGTGTCATACTGGTGTGATAACCGACACCACGAGGATTAAATGTTTTTTTTGTTTTACATTACCTATTATCTTGTTGGATCTAAAAGATTATGTTAATAAATAATTATGATTTATATGAAATTTTCATGTGATATACTCAAAAAATCATATTTATCATTTCTAGAACCCATTGAATGTTGAAATCATCATCCATGAATGCTTTGAGAGCATCAACTTCATTGAAAAATTCATTCTATTTTTTACACAAATTTTTTTACATTTTCAGTTTTTTATTTATGAAAATATATTTATGATCTTTATATATCTTTAATATGACTCTTTATAGTTAAAATATTAATAAAATAAATCATATGGTAATTTATCAAAATTTTAAAAAAAACTAAAACTAGTTCATCATCGAGCTCTATTTAATTTTACAAAAAACTAATGTCAAAAAATTATAAAATTATAATAAATTTTATAAAATAAATTTGTAAACTGTTAGCTATTTATTAATGATAAAATATGGAAAATTAATAAATTTTGACTTCTCTTTTATATAATTATTACAAATGTTTATCATCTGTTAATAAAAATCAATTACAAAATGATAATTTCAGCCAATGGAATTGAATATGAATATAAATCTTAAATACGTATTTAATCTATTTATCATTATCATATATGATGTTTATGTAAAACTTTTGTAATGTATATGAAATTTAAAATATATTTCTAACTCAAATATATTTGTCTAACATATATATTTTTATTGAACAAAATCATTTAGGGTTCCTTATATTCAATTATATCCATTTACATATGGCTTCATCTTCTATATCTCTAATGAATATGCCTTTTTATTTAAAATCCACATCAATGAATGATTATTTTTCTATAACATTATAATATGTTTTGAATATTTTCCATCCTATTATGTAATTATGTATCATAAATGAATCATTCTATCAATTCTATGTTTTCGAATACTAACAATGTTATCCAATGTAATTTCAAAATAATTTTTTTATCAATTATTATAATCTCCATGCATTATTTTTAAAATATTATTTATTAATCTAAATAGAAACATGGATTCTATTTTAAATTTTTTCTAAGTATTTATTTTTTACTATAATGTGTTGTCTTATAATTCACCCTCAAAATGATTTTATGCTTTTTTTCATAATTAATCTTTTATTAAGTGAACAAGTTTATGTGGTTATTTATGTGATAAAATATTAAATTAAAGTGAAATAAATTATTTTTTTTGGGATTTTCCCATGTGATGATTCGATAAATTATATTGGTAAAGATTTTTATTGTAATTATTTTATTCATGACTTTCCCCAATATAGCCCTCCAATTAATTGAGTAATCCTTTACATCTCATGAGATAATTTTTAAATGATTATGATTCTCATTAAAAAATGGTATACATGTTACGATTCAAGATCTTATATTGGAAACATGTTTTTAATAATGTTTTGTTATGGGAAATATGTTGTGATTCATAATCAACAATGGGAAATATGTTCTATTTTCTCATCCTCTCTATGAAATAGTTTGTTAATCCAAATCCATGATGTTGGGTTTATATAAATTTATTGGATCCACACACCATTGATAAGAGACTATATTATTATCCATATATTATTATTTATGTCTCATGATTTTCCAATCAGTATGGAATGTTATATGTTTGATCATGTGGAATTATTTGTTCTCCTATAATTTAATATGAATGGTAATTATTATTCAATGTACACTTAATATAACATTTTTATAAGATTATGTCTTCTCATATGGCTATGAATAATCTTGGGTATCATGTTTATATTTTTCCATTAATAGTGTGTAATCCCACTATATTCTAATGTTTTTGTTTTTCAGGGAATGCAGATGGTTTTCTCATAGGAAATTTTTAGTAGGATATCATGTATATTGAAAATTGGAAAAATAAAATCTATTATTATAAAAAATATAATGTAAGAACTTGAAATTTTATAGGGACATATCAATATCATTAAAAGGTAAAATTTTAACTTTTATTGATCAAATTTAAATTGGGTTTTATTTTAGAGACTATTTAGGAGATGTTTGAAAAATAAATGGGAGGAGATGGGGTAGACCGTGTGCCCCTATGTATGAGACTTTTTACGGGAATTAGTAAATTCTAAAAATTAATTCTATCTTTTCCCAAACTCTCCAAATTAACCCCAGATAGAACAAAATTCGTTCATAGGTCCACATTGACGTTTTGTGGGATCTTAAGATGTAATATAGAACATCAACACCACTATTCATTTCCAATTCAAGGCCATATCGAAGAATGCTTCTCTCTTAGAAAGTGATTTCTTCTTTTCTCCTTCCCTTATTCTTTCCCCTTTCATTCCTATTTCATTCACCGATGTAATCCTCTATGTTATATATATATATATATATATATATATATATTTGGTGAGATCAGGATCTATTATTCTATATCTAGATACATATTTGGAAGATCATGATTTAATGAAATATTGATTTAGGGTATTGAGGGTTGGATCATGATCTACATCGTTGTGTCACTCGATTTTTGAAGAATTTCGTTTGGATATCATTCTTCAAAAAATTGAGGTAACAAGTTCTTCCCATGTATATCAATATCCCTCTTCCACTCCTCTCCAAGTATAACATAGGTATGATTATCCACTATTGGATGTGGATTGTGAACTTGGATTGTAATATCCTGATTTATTTAAATCATGGTTCTAGGAATTGAATCAATAACACATTATACCTCATTATTCCATTAAAATTTGCGGTTCTCAAAGGATAGTATTCTTTATCACCATTCTTGAGGTATGTGGTGTAATCATAAATTCTTATATTGGTTATTTTTATTATTGTTTTTTAAATTGTATAATTGAAAGCATTATTTATCAATTTGAATTCATAAATTGAGTGAATAGATATGGATAATTGATTAATTGGATTATTGATGAAATTGATGATTAATTAGGGATTTGAAAATAGTAATAAGGGGATGATAATTTTGAAAATAAATTTGGGACTTAATGAAGTGATTTTGGGGAATTCCAAGTGGAAAATTAATTGATCAATTAATAGTAAAATTTATGAATTTGTGAATTATATAATGTCCAAATGATTAATTGGAAAAACTGATGAAATTTAGGAATAATTGGGGATTTTCATATGATAATAAGGGCATCATATTTTTATAATTAATTTGTTAATTAATTATCAGATTTAGGGGTTATCTAATTGGATAATTAATTGATGAATTAATTAGTAGATTAAGGAATTTTTTATCTAGATAATGGACAACTGAATAATTGCATAAATTGTAGGAATTTAAGACTACTTTGGGAGATAACTATGAAACTAAGTGGATAACCATTTACATAATAAATTTGGGTATTATTTATTATATTTAAGGGTTTTCCAGTTAGATAATAAATTGGTGGGTTAATTATTAGATTTAGAGATTTGTGATTAAGATAAATAACTGATGAATTTATTATTGTATAACATGATATATGAGTTGAGATAATTAATGGTTAGTTAATTTGGATATATCCATATATATTTATTGATATAATTAATTTTTTTATTAATTATGAGATATCTAGATTTTTATTTTAATAATTAATTCTTGAATTAATTATGGGATGAAGAGTTTTGGATATTGGATAATTAATAGATTAATTAATTAATGGAATTTACATTATTAAATTATTAGGAAATTAATTAGGGTTAATTATGTGATGAACTAATTCTGGTATTAGTAATGAGATTAATTAGGGTTAATTATCAAGTGACTCGTCTTAATCATGAGGAAAACACAAAGGTCATTGACTCAACTCAAACCAGGACTTTAATTAATGATACTGAAACAAAAACTTCTGGAGAACTCCTCCTCTGTCTATTACAGTAGCCCTATCATGACTTTGAGATGATACTAACTAACCTTAGACTACTGAGGTACTCCTCCTGTAGAGTACCGTGGGTCCGCACCCAAACACAGTAGTTCTCCCCACCATGGGTCTGCCGCCCCTACACAATAGATGTTCCCCTAATAGTTTACAGAAGTAATCCTCCTACAGTGTACCGCGTGTTTGATACCAACTACCAAGAGATCCGTATGCAGTGGGTCTACCGCCAAATATCGGGCGCTCTGTCCACTGGGCTAGTCGACTCACTCCAAGTCGAATCGGTCAAGCAGTCATCAAGTCCACATCTACTAGGTCTCCGCACTCCACATGCTCATCTCTGGGAGGATCCGCTCCACATGATACATGTAGATACACCAAGTATCACAAAGTCCTACAAAGAATTATCACAAGGGACCAACTCTTCTCATTGATCTCAACGCAACAGACGACGCATCAATCGGATGCCCGGTCTGTTAGTTATTAGCTTATTCGTCCTGGGGCCCCGGTTGGTTTCTTGTACGAACCAACCCGACGATATCTAACTATACCCCGGACTCTCATAGGGTATACTCAAAGGGACCATTTCTCAGTGAGATTACCAATGCCGCTGACAGTTTGTCAAACGGACGTCCGGTCTGAAAGTGATTGTCTTTTCCATTCCAAGGGCCCGATTGCATTTCAGATAAAATCCAACCCGGACATACTCCAATTGGGTCCAAATATTGGGTGAACTATACCATAAGAACCGTCTCATCAGGTGGAATCCAACCAAGTCAATGGCACGTGAATTGGATGTCCGATCCTCAAGTTACAAGCCTTTCCGCTCGGAGGGCCCGGTTGGTTTTGAGTTCGAACCATCCCGGCCATACACAAACATCGCTAGAACCTTGAGTGTAATATATTAAGTCGACCTTATTGATCCAAATAATCCTACTCAACGGACGGTCCGTCGATCAGAGGTATCAGGTTCATGATAAGGTCGTTTAACTGAAAATGGTATGAAAATAAGGGGTTCGGGCCTGGTCTGACCGGGCCCCATACGCCCTGGGTCGGACCGAACTGGGTCTGGGTCCGGCCCAGTGGGGTGCATCACGGACCAGCGGGCATGGCACGGTGCGGCCGGGATGGCCGGGACTGGCCGGCGTGGTCCGGCCCGACCAGCGCGGCCCGACCGTGTGGATCGCCGCGGCTCAACCAGCGCGGCCGAGCGGAAGTCGCGGAGCAGGGGGCGCGGCCCCCCACCATTAATTGATGCCGGTGGTGCCAGCTAGCACCGCCCATGGCTCTGGTATCCGATGGCCCACCGCCGCGGTTGTTGCCGCTGCAGGATTTCTCTGGCGGCCCGCTGGGGCGCCGCCGCCTCCAATCGGCCGGACGGCTCTGGCCGCCGCCTCTGGTCGACGACGTGCCGGCGCACCGGCAGTTCCTTCCGCTGACCACCAGATGCACTCCGGTGGTCCGATTTCCCGCCGTCTATGCCTATGGCTCTCCCAAGACCCGTTCTTCACTACAACGGCTTCCAAACACTGTTGCGGTCTCGTTTCATCGTCACCCGTCAATCCACGCATCAACAACAATCTGTCGAAGGTCTTCGTGCCGTGTCTATTCGGCCCGCACCCTCCGCATTAGGTGTTATGAAATGACCATGATTAAATACAGTTTTACGAAGAACGAATAATCAATTTTATTTTATATAAAATTGAAGCAAACCATAACACGATCCCTTAATGAAAATTTAAATCAAACCATCCCTCAATCTCTTAAATAAAAATTAGGTCAAATGATTCCGCAATCAAATATTCCCAACCCGTGATTAAAACATATTCGCGGATCAACTAGATTATGAGTTGCTCCGCGTTATTTATTCTTTAGAAGGAATGAATCAAGGAATTACTTGTATACTCTAATTTAAACCCCTACCTCATGTTGTTTGTCGTTCGTCATATTTGACGTGAGGAAGACGTCAGAGTCAACGTAGTTCGTTACGCCCGCACCACAATACCGATCCCTACTCATTTTCTGATGTCTCGTCAGAGATGATGGAACCTCGGTATTCTTCGACGAAGAGGCACCATTCTTCGTGGGTGGAAGATGTTCTTCGTCGAGAATGGTGATCGTTCTTCATCGGTGAGTTGGTACTCTTTAGAAAACTCATGTTTTCTCCAAATCCTCCACACACCAATTGCCAACCCATTAAAATAAGACTTCCTATTATTTTAATTTATCATGCCAAGATTTCAAAATTCAAAACATAAAACACTTAATTAATTAATTAGATAAGTTTAATCAATTAATTAAGAGTGTTGGTATGAGTTAAAGAGAGGGAGGGAAAGGTGAGGGGTCTCATAAATGGGAGTGTTGTGAAAATAATAAATGTAAGGGAAGCTCAAAAGGGGGGTCAAGGGGGGTTATGGGAAGGTGAAGAGTTATTGGTTCGTGTGGGCCCCACCATAATAAACCCTCCCATGGAAAGTTTGGTGGGTGTGGTCCCACCTCTAACATACCATTTGTAGGAAAAAACCACCTTCCTTAGTTAAAATTTGTACACAACAAATTTTAATTATTTTATTCTAAATCCCCAATATTAAACCTCAACCTACACAAAAAAACTACAGAAAAGGTCCCCCAAAGCATTTATCAGCACTGCGAGTTCATCGGTGCCCTCAGATTTCAATTCCAAGCACCGACTCAAAAGATTAAAAAACCCGCACGTTCGTTCATGGAACGTACCTGAGCTAAACTTCTGGAATTTGATTCCAGGCACACTGAGCCTCAGAATATAGTGGTGTCAGAAACTATGCACTCGTAAAATTCCAATGAATTTATGAAAAAAAAAAATTCCTTGAAATTTCCGTGTCCTTACATTACTAATACCATAGGGATTTACATCCCCGTAAAGCTACAACACAATCTAAGGAAACTAAAGGAGGTACCGAGAACGCAACTGAGCCTCCTGCTCCCATGTACTCTCCTAGAGGTTCTCGTGCTGCCAACGAAAGCGCACAAGAGGAGTCGAACATCCCCGTAGGACCCGCTCATGTAAATCCTCAACTACTATTGGAAACCTATGGAAGTCACCCCGTCATTGACGTCCAGCTCTCTATGTTCAACAATGACGGATAGGTCGTGCATATATATCCTCAGCTAGGATACGTGGAAGATGTCGTGCACCCGGTGCAACAATGGTAGAAAGGTCCAGCGGTAAACCACCTCGCCTACCCTGTTGAGGACCTATAAGGGTCCGATGAACCTCAGAGATAACTTTCCACCTCAGCCAAATCTCGTTAGACCTCATCGAGGTGAGACCCGTATGAAGAAGTGGTCGCCATCCTCAAACTCCAGTGGTATCCTGTCTGCTCTGTGCAGTCTCATCTGTCATGATCCATAGGCGATCACTGCCCACTCCCACATCAGGACACACCCGAGTCCAGTCCCTGATGTGTCACAGTGAACTATGTAACCAATACCCTCAGGTTGGGTGCACTGGTCATCCTCTACCCCAGCTCCTGAATGCTCTTCTTGAAGTGGTGCCGCAACTCTGGAGAATTCTGGTATAAAATTAAGTTCGGCCATCTCTTGAGTGATCATGTGCACCCTCTTATGCATGATTCCTTCCTTTTCTTCATGTGTTGTCCTATTCACCAACCAAGGAAAACCCCATCCAAACGTTTTAGATAAACCACAATGTTTTTTCCTAATATATTCAATCCGTGTATAAACTGTGGTTGCCCAGTCCATACCCAAATTAACGTCGTAAGGCCTCAACGCTGCCACCAAGAGGTTCCAACCGAAACTCTCACCCCTAGGGTCAGATCACACTATCGGTGTAAGTGTGATTATTATGTCTCCTCTCAAGGTATCTCCAGATGTGAGGGTCAAATAAATGGCTTAATCAGAAACTCTTGGTCTGGGACAAGATTTGTGGAAGGTAGGAATGATTCGTATCAATGTCTATTGTTACGGTAGCTAGTAGTAGACACAGATCATTCCTCAAATTATTCATAGAGCCCTTGGGTCACACTCCTTGACCTCATGCAGTTATTCTCTTCCCCTGCACTCCAGATCCATGAGCCTGGCAGAGACTACAAATGTGGATGGCTGTAACATATTGAAATGTACACCACCTCATGCTGCACTCCTAGATCTGCTTCCACGTCTGCTGCTTTGTAGATTCATCTTTCCTTAACACTTAATCTTCTTGAAACATTTTTCATGGACATGTCTTTGATACAGGCACTACTTACATGCTCTTAGACTCCTATCATACAGTAGATGTATCTGTTCATCCAAATAACATTCAACCACAAAGGTTTTATCTAGTATCCTCACATAGGTAGTATTGCATAGAGGATAAGGTGCTGGCTCAGATATCCTTAAACACACCACGCTCAGTTGTCCTAGCCCTATATTACTGATCTAGTCGTATTCATCGAGCACCCTAAATGATCGGTATGCCTCGATGAATACTCATCTACCGTAATATCGTTCTGGCGTAGCTTTATAATAACTAGAAAAACTCTCAGCCAGTTCCTCAAGCCATTACTCAGCCACCTGAGAGTCGAGCTCACCTCAGAACTTGAGGTATCTGTTTTTGGAACACGTGTAAGGAAGTAATCCTACATGTGTCACCTACAGGTACCATCGGTTGTAACTGATGGCCAACATGTAGTGATGTATAACTGACACACTACCTGAAGGTACTATCTTAGGTATTGGTCCACGTACCAATGCCTCAACACTATGCAGACCATCCTCACGGTCACTCACTGGAAAACACTAGTAGCCAAGTCCCCAACCCACTCTACTGGTGTCTCAACTAGGCAGAAATCTCTAGCAATCGCCTCCAGCCAGTCCTCTACTTTTTGGTAATCTGCCTCGCCTCGAAACCTCGCTTGCCTCTACTACTAGAACTCGTGCAACACGCTCTGTCGGCATGCACCATCTGCTAGTACGACTGGTGGCATCTGCTGCTGGTACACCACTCGAGGGTTCCAAAATAGTAAAAAGGGCCCTACACCGGAGCCTCGTTGCTCAGTTGGCCATCATCATGTACTATCTCAGAACTCCAACTGACTGTCTGTGTGTAGACATCATGAACAGATGCCACACGGTCTATGATTAATACCTGGTGAGCTGAACTGGTTTGAGCTGACTTTAGAACCTTTAGAAATACTCATGCAATCAGTGTTTTCGTGCAGAATGTCGAAAATTCGTAGTCAGGGTCCTGGTGTATGGATACAGCGGCCGCAACACCAACACTAGACTCCCTGTACTGAATACTATAGTCGATACCCTTAACACTATTGCTTCACAAAATGAATGATCGGAGTCCAAAGTTCTACGGTAGAACTGACTCCTTTGATACTGATTTGTCACAACCCATCCTTGAGGCTCATGCTGTGACTACCCAAAGCCTGCCTTCCACAGGCTAGGCACTGGCGACTAGCACGAATGGTGCAAATCTCAATAAAAAGGGAAGGAATTACCTTTATAAAAGTAAACAACGCAAACAGAGTACAAGCGGAAGAATACACCAAGTAAAGAAGTAAACAAGTGTGTTGTAAATACAAAGGGGCAAAAAATACAAGCCCAACAGAAAGATACAACTATAACTAAATGTAATGTAAAACTCAAAGGTCAATAGTTGTAAGGTGGAAGCAGCTCCTGGGTTGTCCATCTCAGATCCTAATTGAAGGGTAGGTACAGATGTCCTCATCAGCACTCCACGTCCGACTGACCGTCCGTCCGACCGACCATCCGTCCGTCTCCTCCGGGTACCGACTCGTCGTGAGATCCACCTCGGGCTACCGTCCAGCTCGACAAGCCTCTACCACAACCAGTGTTGTCCGTCATCTGCAACCAACACAACGAGGTGAGGGCATAGCCCGTGCAGGGGTGAGTATAACGATACTCAGTAGGGACCCCGATACCCTCAAGGTCTCACTAAATCCATCAAGGATAACCACAAAGAAGGATCTCAACAGTTAACCCTTACTTGAGGAAACAAAAAGTTATGATATAAACAGATAACCAGTACTTAGGTGTATTCCCATACATACACCTAAGTTATCAAGTGACCCATCTCAATCTTGAGGAAAACACAAAGGTAATTGACTTAGCTCGAACCAGGATTTTCATTAATGATACCAAAACCACAACTGTTGGAGAACTCCTCCTCTGTTGAGTACAGTTTCCCTATCACGACTCCGATGAGCTACTCACTAACCTTAGACTGC
This sequence comes from Viscum album, assembly GCA_963277665.1. NCBI lineage: Eukaryota > Viridiplantae > Streptophyta > Magnoliopsida > Santalales > Viscaceae > Viscum > Viscum album. The sequence goes on along the minus strand of OY728152.1, from coordinate 77,391,083 downwards.
TGAGGTACTCCTCTTGTCAAGTACCACATGTCCGCACCCAAACACAGTAGTGCTCCCCACCAGGGGTCTGCCGCCCAAACATAGTAGTGGTTCCCCTAATTGCCTACAAAGGTACTCCTCCTGCCGAGTACCACTGTAGAGACCCGAAGCATAACGTACATGGACATTACATTACTTTTGCAGAATACTTAGTACATAACAAAAACACACACAAAAGGACCGTAATAGTTTAGTGTCTTTGAAAACTCGAAATATAATCTTCTAATCGTGGTGAAAGATCATCAACATCACCCATAAATGTCTTCATCTTTTTAAACCTAAATCCTTTATTTATGTCCTGGGGAAAATAAAACATAAAAGGGTAGGCTCAAATGCTCAGTAAGGGTAAAAAAAGAAATATCAATCACATCATATACATAATCACACAACTTTTGGAAATCTTAACCTGTAAAGGAGATTATAATTTCATAACATGGGATAAATCATAGTAGTGAAATGTAATCCCAATAATCATAACATAAAACATGAAACTTTGTGGAATACACACATAATCATAGAGAATCATTTCTTATTAGTCAAGACTCATTTCCAAGACTATCTTAGTGGAAAAAGTCCATTTCGGAACCGAGTTCACTCCTCATTTCAGTCCTGTTTCACTGAACCGTTATAACCTACCGTTCTGGACAAGCCTATCTCATGAGATATAAAATCTTTACCCAATGCATTGGAGGGAGATATAGGTCCCACCCATCTCATAATTAAACCATTCTTTTGTGTGCCACAAAAATCATAAATGATATATCATTGCATAACCCATGTAATAAAAACACAATTCTTAAACATCGTGACATCATAAAACAATTCATATAAGATAAAATAATTCATAAAAAATATATTTCGATCACAAAATAATCATATCCATTTAATAATAGGGATATAAACAAAACCCTTTATTATCTTAGATGGAAAATAATTTTGATAACACACTTGAACTCCATTCTTGAGAAAAATATCCTTTCTACTTCAAAAACACTTTTCCTTTCATAACATGTCATACAATTCTAAACTAAAAGAAGTTGATTAAAAATAAACATGAAAACTTGTAAAGGAATATTCTTGGAAATAATGTTTTAAAAATACATTAATGTCGTATAAGTTGAAAAAAACATTCTTCGTACTTTTTTCGGAAAAGTCAAAAAGTACCACGTACGAAAAACGACAAAAGATTCCTTTCATATCCTTTACTAAAAACTCACTGAAGGGTAAAATTGGATTTTAACAATTGTAGGTGGATGGAAATAATATTACATATTGAGTAAACATGGATGTGGATGATAAAATACACCCCAGTAAATTTCAAAGTATAAACAATCTCAGATTAAAATGAGATTGTGATATTTCCCTTACCTTAGGTCCGATTTGCTTCGTATGTGTCTGATCCTCCTGTATAATGATTTAAATAATGAAATTGACTTATTCCAGAATCATACTCATTGTTATGATATCATATATGGTTCACTTATGGCTTTATATTACCCGTTATTTTGTAAATTCCATGTTAAACAGCGTTTTGGGTAAAATCGTTTCATTTGTCGTCCGTGTTTTGACTTGTAATTATTCATATCATTACATAGATCATGATTACTTAATTCCAGAATATAAAAAATGATTTATATATAATATATATTCATAATATATATATATATATATAATATCAGTAAATGGAATGAAATACACCGTTCATGGAGACGGTAGACCGTACGTACGCATGAACGCTGTTTTCTTTTCCTTATTGAGTTGAATGGAATTAAGTAGATGACATAAATATATATACACATAAATCCAGAATCATTATTATGTCATATATTTCATTATTAATTATTATATATACTTTATAATCAATCATGTATGGTTAACGTGGAGAATGAATCTCATTGCGTCGTGGAGACGGTAGTCCGTACGTACGCACGAGCGATGATATCGTTCTCAAGATCGTGGAATTGTATTGGAGTGTATGTATACTATTTCAGAATCAATATCACTTTACAATAATTATATATATTAATTATTTACATCATTATACCCATCCAAGTAATGTGGTGGGGGAAAATAGATTACACCACGGCGTGGAGACGGTATTCCATACGTACACATGCGCGGTGATTTCATTTTCAGTAGGATGGATAGATGGTGAAATAGGTTTGTTTCATACTTATAATAACATATCAGTATATGAGTGATACTGATGTTATTACTTCATAATGAAACAACTAAATAAGAAGAAGTGGAAGAATAAATAAATATGAAAGAATCGGTAACAGACATTACCTCTTCTTTGAAGTGCTTCTTTGAGATATCCTTTTAGGGAACTAAAATTGGTCTTTGAGGAAGACCATAACCTCTAGGATGTTTCTAGGGAAGTGGAGAAGGAAATTTGGTAGGGGTTTGCGGAGCGTGAAGGCTCAAAGTGGTGTGAGGAAGAGAGGGAGGAGGTGCCCTTTTATAAGGGAGGAGAGGGGAACCTTTGGAATAACTAAACATATTATTTTATTATAAAGCCAAATTCAGATTTAAATAGCTCCAAATTGATTTATTTATAAGATAAGGTGAGGATGGGTCGAAATCCTCTCATCCAATTTAATTTAGATAAGTTTAGGTTCCTATTTAACCTTATCATTTATATTTAACATTAAGTAAAATAATTTTACTTTTACCGCGTCTTCTTGTGTTCTTATACTATAAGGTTAATAAACATAATATAAGAAGACAAACGAACCCAATGTTGTTTATTATTAATATAAATAACCTTATATAATTCATTTTCCCAATCCTTAGATTTTTAGGAATAAAATAACAATTAATAATATAATATTTGTTTTAAAAACTATTTTATGTCAATTTTGAAACTATTTAGTAATTGATTTTTTTGAAAATCATAACAGAATTATGAGTTAGAAAAAACTTAATTAAATCAACACTAACATGTCATATTAACCTACATAATTAGTTTAATTCATAAAAAGGCTCAAATTGAATTTATTTTGGTGTTTATAACATCAATTATGTCAATATTTCATTAATAAGATAATTACTGCATCATCTTCGTGTCATAAATAAATTATATTATTTAAAGTCTAAAAATTAAAAATAAAATATAATTATGTAGGAAATATTTTTATCTTTCTAATTAATATTTATAGTCGAATTTATATTAAGTATAACACCATATTAAAATGATGTACTTATTAAACTTTGATTTTAACTATTTTAACCCTTCTTTAAATAAATTAATAATAAATGTCCTAATCTAATCCAAGTGGGCCTAAAGGGTCATATTTTATTCCTAAGGTTGTTTTTGTTAGAATTAAACTTTTCCAAAAAAATTAAGACATGTGTTAGGGTAATAATAATATCATTTTTACACTTAATTACCCTATTTACTTTTAACCGTGGTAAAAAAAGTAAAAAGTTACTATTCACCAAAAAAAATTTCATCTCATTAAATGACATTTTAGTCCTTGATATTAACCATGTCTCTTGGATTTTCGAAATTCCACTCATTGAAGCGGTAAAATTAAGTTTTATGAAAAATTCAGTTTTTTTAACTACCACTTAATGGTTTCACTATTCATCAAAAATTGAAAGTTTTCAGAAAAATACAAACAATTAGGACTAGGATATATTTGATATTAGGAATTAAAAAATGATGTCTATTTTACCAAATTAAAAACATATCAATTGCATTAATTAATTTAAAAAATTAATTCCCGTCGTCAAAACAAATAGCGTGTTCTTAAGAGATAATAACTATCAAAAGATTGACAGTTGTTTATGTCTGGTTTAAATGTGAAATTACATACAATAACCAAAATTGTATTAAACTGTAAAAATATATTCTAAATATACTTTAAAACCAATCAAATTAATAATTTATCACTATTAATTATTTTTATAAAAAAGGTTGTTTTTAATTAAAATTTAGTAATTTTCACTATTCATCAGAAAATGAAAGTTATCCGAAAAGTACCAAAATTTCACCCTAAGATAATTTCGATATTAAGAATCTAGAAATGAAGTCAATTTTGAAAAATAAAAATGAAAAAATTTCAAAAAGTGGTTATTATTATTCATAACGACTAGTTTTAATAATATTTTAATAGCATATCGTTGTTTAGTGAAACTCGGTATTGCGTACTACACACACTATTGAGGAAGGTCTCGATTACGTGTAATGCAATGCATGTCAAGGATGCGTGTTGTGCAAGCTCCTTTTGGTGTAGCGTACAACACAAGACATTAATGAAATTAAAAAGAATATTTTTCATAAAATCTCGGGATGTTACAACCACGGGTCTTCTGCCAACTACCAGGTGCTCCGTCCGCCATGGGTTTGCCGCCAAATACTAGGCGCTCAATCCACTGGGCTATTCGACTCACTCCAAGTCGAATCAGTCAAGCAGTCGTCAAGTCAAATGCTACTAGGTCTCTGCACTCCGCACGATCGTCTCTGAGAGGAAACGATCCACGAGCTACTGGTCGATACTCCAACTATCACAAAGATCCACAATGAAGTATCACAAGGGAGCACCTCGTCTCAGGGGTCTCAACAAAATAGACAGCGTGGAAATCAGACGCCCAGTCTGTGAGTTATTACCCTTTTCGTCCCGGGGGCCCGGTAGGTTTCATGTACGAACCAACCCGACCATATCAATCTGTACCCCGAACTGTCATAGGGTATACTCAAAGGGACTGTTTCTCAATGATATTACCAAAGCCACTGACGGTTCGTCAAATGGACGTCTGGTCTGAAAGTTATCGGCCTTTCCGTTCCAGGGGCCTGGTTGGATTTCAGATACAATCCAACCTGGCCATACTCCAACTGGGTCCAAATCTCGGGTAAATTATACCATAATAACCATCTCATCAAGAGGAAGCCAACCAAGTCAGTGGCACGTAAATCGGACGTCTGATCCTCAAGTTATAAGCGTTTCCGCTCCGAGGGCCCAGTTGGTTTTGAGATCAAATCATCCTGGCAATACCCAGACTTCGCAAAAACCTTGACTGTAATATACCGAAACAATCATCTTGATCCGAAGAATCCTACGCACCTGATGGTGAATCGATCAGATGTCTGAACGTCATGATATGGCCGTTTAACTGAAAACTGTCCGAAAATAGGGGGTTAGGGCCTGGTCCGACCGAGCCCAGTACCCCCTGGGTCGGCCCGAACCGGGTCAACCCGAACCGGGTCCGGGTCCGGCCTTGTTGGGCACGGCCCAGCTGCGGTGCCAGCCGCGTCTCGGCCAGCGTGGCCGAGCGGAAGCCGCAGAGAGCCCCCCCTGCTGTTAATTGACGCTGTTGGCACCAGCCTTAGCCGCCCGACTGTCCTGGGATTCTGTTCGGCCATAGGATCCGACGGCCCACCACCACGGAGGGATTTCTCCGGCAGTGCGCTGTGGTGTCGCCGCCTCCTGGCGGCAGGACGACTCCGGCCACTACCTCCGGTCACCGGCGCGGCGCGCCGACAGTTCCATCCGCGGACCACCGGACGCGCTCCGGTGGTCCGATTTGCCCGCCATCTACACCTAGGCTCTCCTAGGACATGTTATTCACTAAGAAGGCTTCCAAACGTCATTGAGGTCCCGTTTCATCGTCGCCCATCAATCCACGCATCAGAAACAATCTGGGGAGGGTCGTCGGGCCGTGTTTTTTCTTCCTGCGCCCTCCGCGTTAGGCGTTATCAAATAACTAAGATTAAATAGGGTTTTACGAAGAACAAATAATCAATTTTATTTAAATAAAATTGAAGCAAACAATCACACGATCCCTTAAAGAAAATTTGAAGCAAACCATCCCGCAATCTCTTAAATAAAAATTGGGGCAATCCATTCCACACACAAATATTCCCAACCCACGATTAAAAAAATACACGCGGATCAACTTGATAATGAGTTGATCCGCGTTCTTTATTTTTTAGAAGGAATGAATCAAGGAATTATTTGTATACTCTAATTTAAACCCCTAACACATGTAGTTTGTCTTTCGTCAGATTTGATTTGAGGAAGATGTCAGAGTCAACGTAGTTCGTTGTGCCCGCATGCACCACACTATTGATCCCTGCTCGTTTGCTGGTGTCTCGACGGGGAAGATGGAACCTTAGTATTCTTCGATGAAGAGGGGACCTTCTTCGTGGGAGGAATATGTTCTTCATCTAGAAGAGTGATCGTTCTTCTTCGGTGAGTTGGTACTCTTTAGTAAACTCAAGATCTCTCCAAATCCTCCACACACCAATTGCCAACCCATTAAAATAAGACTTCCTCTTATTTTAATTAATCAGTCCAAGATTTCAAAATTCAAAACATAAAACACTTAATTAATTATTTAAATAAGTTTAATCTATTAATTAAGTGTGTTGTCATGAGTTAAAGAGAGAGAGGGAATGGTGAGGGGTCTCATAAATGGGAGTGTTTTCAAAATAATAAAAGCAAGGGAAGATCAAAAGGGGGGTTAAGGGGTGTTATTGGGAGGTGAGGAGTTAGGGGTTCGTGTGGCCCCCTCCACACCAAACCCTCCCATGGGAAGATAAATGGGTGTGGGCCCACCTCTAACTTCCCTTTTGTAGGATAAAAACCACCTTCCTTAGTTAAAATTTGTACACAACAAATTTTACTTATTTTAATTATTTTATTCTAAATCCCCAATATTAAACCTCAACCTGCTTAAAAAGAAACTACATCAAAGGTCCCCCTAAACAATTATCGGTGCGGTGAGTTCATCAGTGCCTCAAATTTCAATTCCAAGCACCAGCTCAAATGATAGAAAAACCTGCTCATTCGTTCTCTGAACGTACCCGATCAAAACTTAAGAAATTTGATTCCGGGCACACCGGGCCTCAGAATCAGGTGCCGTCAGAAACTGCGCACTCATAAAATTCCAAAGAAATTAAGAAAAAAAAAATTCCATGAAATTTTCGGCTTGTTACATTAAATTTCATAATCTGAGATATGTGAAAATTATCAAGTATTCTTATCATATAAACTGCATTAAAAATTGATGTGAAATCTACGTATGCCGGTCAATTACATCAAATGGTCTCAAATATATTCTTGTTAATTTTAAAAAATTTCCAAGCACAATGTAGCCCTACGGAGGAGATACAATCATGAAAATCGACACTTGAAAAATCAAATGTAAGATTTTTTTGTTCCATATAATATTTTTTAAAGCTCAACATTGTATCAAGACACTATCATATATCCCAAATTCACACCAAAATCAATTGAAAAAACTCGATCCAATAATAACTCAGGTTTGGCATACATTGAAATTACATTTTTTTCAAAAAATATCATACATTACACCAACACACGCCTAAATACTATGTTAGATCGGTGACTTTGGAATCACGAAACAAATTCTTCTAATTTTATTAATGGTCTTCAATATCTCCCATAATGATATTCCACTTTATATTAACTACCAAAATACATTATTTGTATTTTGGGTAAAGGAAATCATATGAAAACTATGATCTCAGATTCTCAGTAAGGGTAAACATTGAAAATATCAATCATTACATGAACTTAAGAATTTCAAAAAAATTAAAATAAAATTTTAAAATCATTCCATGTATAACAAATATCAATATCTTGATTAATGGAATAAATAACGAATGTTAATATGTCATAAATCATTATGTAATCTGAGCTATGGAAATATTGCATTGTCACATAACATAAAATTGTGGAAAACTCATATATAGAGAAAATAATTTCTATATCATCCAAGGATCATTTCCATGACCATCATTGTAAAAAAAGTATATTATTGACTCAATTTCACTACTCCTTCTAGCCATATATTATTAAATTGGGTTTACTGTATGTTCCAGTGTTGTATTACAGAACATAGATCTGTTCCCATTCCAGAACTGTCGATCTCATGAGATATAAATACTTAACTAATCGATTGGAAGGAGATTCAGGTACTATATATATCAAAATGAAAATTTTAAATATTTGTTCTATAATAACATAAATCATGCATCATATCATATCCATATATGTTTCATAAACAACATTCCATCATAATTTAATCCATGGAAATGAAATGGACATACTAAATATCATTCCATCATTTAAAAAATAAAATAAAATAATTAATTACGGTAATTTAATTTAAAAAATCTTTATTAAAGAATATATAATATCATAGAATATCATATTATATGAAAAATAAATTTGATAGATAATTAAAAATAATTATTGAGGAAAATAAACTTTCATATTAGGAAACATTTTTTTTTCAAAAATGGTTTTGAAATTATAAATTATTAAAATTATTTTCATGTGATATAAGATAAAATAAAACATTGTTTGTGATCTTTTGTTAGAAAATTCTAAACATTACTTGTTTGGAAAATTAATGACATATTCCATTAAATTTTTTAAGTAAAAAAGAAAAAAATAGATATAAATGACTATAAATATGCATATTATAATTTTTAAAAATATTATTAATGTTTTTTTAAAAACATGGAAATAAATGCTAGATAATCCAACACAAAGGCTTAAAATAAAACAATTATAAATAATTAAGACACTGTGAAATAAATATTCCTCACATTATAATCAATTGAATTATATTCCCTATGAATGAAATTTTTTTATTAAAATAACATAGTCTTTTATATAAGTCATATAAAATACACTCATGGGCAGTATATAAGCCACATAGAATTAACAAGAAGTGTATTAAGATTTTGTCTCATATAACTAGGGGTGAATAAAATAATTTGTTACCAATTGTCTGAATCCATTGGTAAATATTTTAACCTCCTATATAATGGTTTAAAAAATGTGATTAACTATTTATAGAACAATATTTATATTTACGATATAATATATGATCATATTATCACATGTTTACGAATATTTTATTTTTACGCATCTTTCGGGTGTCGACAACATCATTTTCTCAATTTGTTTTTTCATATAACTACCAATTAATGTAAATAGAATACAGTTAAATCGTTTATAGAAATAAATTAAGGTAATATATATCATATTTATTCATTATATACCATTATATAGTCATTAATGAATGGTGAACATGTAAATGAGTCTCATAGGATTGGGGAGATGGTAGGTCATACGAACGCATGAGTGATGGTGTTGTTTCCTTAATATTAAAAATTATGGAACTGGAAGATTTTTTCCTGATATCAATATAATTTTATAATCACTATATTTTTATATTAATTCCATCATTACAACAATAAAAATAATCTGTTTTAAAATAGTTTACTCCACAATATAGAGACAACAGGTCGTTCATATGCACCTGTGGGGATTTTATTTTTTGTATAATGAATGAAATGTGGAATAAGGTAGTTCCATAATTTTAATAAAATATCATCATTTAATTGGTACATTATTTATTAATATATAATTTAAAAAACATAGGAGGATAGTCACAATAAATAAATGATCCCGAGAGAGTCGATAAAAGAGATTACCTCTTCTTCGACAAGCTATCTCTAGATATCCTCTTTCGAACACTAGAGAAGGTATTTTGAGAATAACAGTACCTTTATAACATGTGTAGGAAAGTTGAAAAATTAATTAAATATGGTATGGTCGATCATGAATTCTAAATTTGATGTGAATAAATAAAGAGGATGTCCCCTTTTATAAATTTTGTGAAGGACACATTTAGAATATCCTGAAATATTAATTTATAATAAATTTAAACAACATCAAAAAATAAATAAAGAAAATATTTAAATTTATCATATGATATAATGTTTCAATATAATTATACAATAAATTTTATAAATTTTATTCTATCAATTTAAACCTTTTCATTTTAATTAACCATTAGTTAATCCATTTAAATTTTATCGAAGGTAATAAATTTATCAATATTAAAAATTTTAATTTATAGTTATTTAATATAAATTAATATATCATTGAAAAATTTAAAGTATTTTATATCATATAATCATTATTTGGTATTTTTTAAAAAATATTCATTATTTTAAAATTATTTAATTAAACATTATTTTGACTGACATTCAATAGTTTTAATTTTAACGTTGTTCAAATATTTGATTTATTAAAATATTAATATAACAAGTTAACTTAAAAAAATATTTTATTGTATTCCAAGTAAGTTAATGAAATATAAAAAATTATTGGGATAAATTAATTATCCCATATTATATATATGTTCATATTATTAATAAAATTTATTTTATACATCAATTAATAAAATAATTACAAAACCAGTTTTTTGATATTATTTAATATAGTTCTATACTGAATAAAAATATAATATAAAATAAAATTATTATTATCAATCATATATATTTAATAAGAAAACTTATAGACTCATATATATTGTTTAAAATCAATCATTAAAAATGTTATATTTTTAAAAATACGAATGTGACAACTTTAATATTACTTTTTATAAAATATAATAACTGCCATATCATTTCTATGTGTCTCAATATGGTAAATAATTATACAATTGGATAATTTTAGTTAATGTATAATTAATCAATAATATTTTTCAATGTTTTTCTTGACTTACAATGGTTATTATCATTATTGTTTAAATTATTCTACAGATTTCTTATCAATTAACAATTTTCAAAATCATCATTGTATAAGCCATTACGGTTATTATTTATTTCATAAAAATTACAAATAATTTTTAATGATAAATACAAATATTTTATATTTCAAATTAGTATTTATAGTCAAATTTATATTATGAATATGTTTATATTAAAAATAATATTGTTATAAAAAATATTTAAGACATCTTTAACTATTCATTTTAAATTATTTATTAAATGTCATATTATCATTCAAGTGGAATCCAAATGAAACCATTTTAAATAAAGGATAATTTAGGAAGAAACATAATCATCTAACTATATTAGGTCAAGTGTGAGGGTAATTCCCTAATATTATTTTTTCTTTTTACCATATTAATAAGAATTTCTGAATTTACTATTAATAATAACCCAAAATAAAGAAAAGATATTTACATAATTTGTTCCACTAATTCCAAATAGGCATTATATTATACAAAATTCAAAACCCATAAGTTTTATTAATTAATTTAAAATTAATCATGTTATCAGAATGAGAAATCTTTTTTAAAAAGATAAAACATGAAAAAGATTAAACTGTTTCTACATTTAAAATTAGAGAAAAATTAATTCCAACCACAAATAGTATAATAAATGATAAAAACATAATATATTTATACATTACAAACATTAAATAATATTATATAACAATCAACATATTTTGATAAGAAAAGTAGGTTTTAATTAAAATTTAGTATGTTTTTAGAATTCTTCAAAACATGAAACTTACTAAAAAAATACCCAAAATTCATCCAACGTAAATTTTTATATCCCAATTTAAAATAATATAGTTTATTTTTTAAAATTGGATATAAAAAATTTTCAAAGAGGGGATTTATTTTGGGTTCACAAGTAAGAGGCAGTAAAATTAACTGTTCAAAAAATAGGTTTTTATATATCAAAGTCGATTTGTTCTTATAATATTCCTATAAAAACAAATTAATAGATATAAATAATATTAACTAGAACATATAATATATATATACATGTTCATTAATATAATTAATTTATTTTAAATTATTTAATTTATAATACAAAAAACATTAAGAACATAAAAATAAAAAAATCCCTTATATTTAATTGGTATATATTTCTGTTTCTAATTATTTGGTAACCAATAAATTCATATTATAAACCATATATTTCATAATTTATTAAATACTATTAATTCACACTAATTTAACATCAAGGATGTTATCTTATTATGATAATGATAAAATGATACTTCATAGAAACATAGTGTTGTGTGAAATTCAAACCAAACTAGTGTTTCATGTAATGCAATATTATCATGGTTTTTCATGCATTGAATGACACTGAGGAAAAATAAGTTATTTTTCAAAAATATCTAATGGTCTTAAAATTCCCACTATATAATATTCTCCCACAAATTCCCAAGAAAAGAGTATATCTTCATGAAGGGATGATATAAATCCCCAAAATTATTCATTCTGATTAATGACTGAACAATTTTACTATAAGAAAACATTACATGTATCAAATTCATTTACCATAGTCTATATAAGTATAAGAGATAGTCTCTAAGATTATCCTCCAAAATATTAATCAGACTATCTATCTATGTAACTATTTTTGGATGATACGTTGATCTTAACCTAACATGAGTTCCCAATGCCTCCCAGATAATCCACTAGAATTTGAAAGTAAACTATGGATCCCTATCTAAAAAATTTACAGAAGGAATTCCAGGAAACCTAAAATTCTTCTACACAAATTGCAAACATAGATCTGGAAATTTTTTGGTCTCCTTGTTAGGAATAAATGAAATGATATTAAAATCCAACCAATCCCTAACCGGATTGAATTTCCTAATAAGGTAGTTCATTGTATTCCAAAAAATATATACAAACACCTCATGTCATTTTCAAAACTGTATCGGAAGAGGCTTATTAAAACCGGAAGGTTCAAAATTCATTTCCTTAATCTATTGATATGTGTAATAGTGAGACACATAATCATTGATTTCATGCTTCATACTGTGATACCAAAAAAATTCAATATCAGGTTACAATATATCTTCATATTTCCAGGATGAATAGACCAAAAAAAAATTTAACAATCAATCAGAATTGAACCTCATAGATTTTTCGATAAAAAATAAATATCCAAAGCTAATAATACAATATGATTTTGAGGATTAACTAGAAATGGTCTCCCCACCATGTTGGGATTTTGGAATTAAATAGAACTCATAATTTGAAAGCAGATTCTAATGAATATTCTCAAGGAGAGATGACAATAACTAAACAATACAATGATCTATTCTTGAAACATCCACAAGAGTAACTATATGAAACTAAGAAAAAGGTACCATAAGGTTCCAATCATCCTTGAATTCAATAATATATTATGGTGCAAATTCTCTTATAAGAGTCTCTACAATGACATCCCACTTCCATGGGGGTATATGATATCCAAGTCAATTTTCTGAAGGTATTCCTCCCACCAAAACTATACATGATTCAAGTCTATATGTGAAAAATATATAGCTTAAAAATTCATGGTAATACAATATTATGAACCTTTCCCTAGAATGTTAATTCCACAAAAAAATAAGTTCATGAATAACTATGGAAAAGAACAAAATCATGAGTGGGAAAATTCTTATCATATGGTTAAATCTACTGAGAGGTTCATGCTACCAAATGGACATCCTAATTGAATACACAACACAAAATACCACATAAATCATAACATAAAAACAAATATCACTTTATGAGATTAGGTAATATTAGAATAGGATCTGATGTCTAAAGACCATCTAGCAGGTATAGAGAACACTAAAAAATTATATTCCAAATGAATTTAACCCATTTCTTATTAAGATAATTCAATGGTGACACACCAATAAAGTGACCCATGATGATCTATCGATAATATATAGAAAGATAAGGGAACAAATTAATTTAAAATACATTCCATGGTTATTTCTATGATAAGAAAATACATTAAATTTTCATGATGAAATGATATTCCACTCTTAGATATCATGTTCCTTAAGAATTCTTATTCATAATTCTATAATATCAATTTGGAAGGATTTCTATAAAAATGATGAATCCTATGGATATATAAACCCAAATATTTATGCTACATATGATCAGGAAAAAACTAAAAAAATTTCTTTGAATACTACCACAAAATTGTGGAGATACACATTGAATATTTCATTCACCAAATACATAAAAATAGTTGGGGAAATTCAGACCTAAAAATATCACAAGATATTTATAATTCCCGTAACTACAATTAAATGCATTATATAGTATATCAAACTACTGAACACTATATTTTTGATAACATGACCAATGATCAGTATTCAAAAGCCACTTTCTCCATTAAAGTAATCATAAAAAATAATACACACAAGGAAGTATATTATGGTTCTTAATTTTTACCCAGTTTAGTAGTCGATAGTCTTTGAAAAACTAGAGTTAACTGCCTACATTCATGGTAAAGAGAATCGAGGCTTCCCAAGCAGAAACACTAGCGAGAAAAAAATCCTTTTTCCTCGGAACTTTTAATTATATCTTGAAATTTTTTAACTCTTCTAGTTGTATATGATATGATGGTTATAATATTAGATGTGTCATAGACACTAGTTTGAGCATAAAATATACCTCCATATCTAGAGGAATCATGAAGAAATTTTCTGTGAAATTTTTTTTAAAACCCTGAAAAGATGAGGATGAAAAATATTAAAAGAATCCTCATCAGTCATAATTTAATGAGCGTAAAAAAATCACCAGATCTCTTTATTGTATGATCTTCAATTACAATATATCTGATCCCACTCTCCCAAAAATATATATGATATTTCTTAAACCACAAGAATTGTGTCATGGTGATGATAACAATCATCCATAGACAAATGATAAATAATTAATTCCATCTCTATGATTTAATCAAATATATGTTATTCAAAAACCCGAAAATCCAAGACTAACTCTGCATCCTCTATCAATAACATGAATGAAGGACTCTAAAACACATACTATTTAATCCTTCCAAGACGTTTGACTATCCCCAAATAAACATGACTTCAATTGAATGGATATTTATATTAAAAAATAATAGATATAAACCATTTAGAATAACATGTAAGAAATAATACCACCACTACTGAATACCGAATAAGAATGGTAACTATCAGTATCATTGAACCCATATATACCTCCACTAAAAACTCATCTACTATTTGATGTTTATTCACCCTTGAATATATAATATAAATCCTTATAGAATTTTAATATACTTACTATGCCAAAATGGTCTCTGGATTCGATGATCCCAAACCATATCAAGTTGCAGACATAGCCTGAATGAAACACTATAGATGACCATAAGATCAAAAAAAATTACACATATCTGAAGGTTAAAGAAATAAATGTTTTCTGATTATCAAATTTCTTGATAGATAAATGGTTAAAGTCATTCCAATAGATGCAACGGGAGGTTCCGAAGTGTTATGCTACATAGAACCACATCCATCACTCTTACGATGATCCTATCACATTCTCTATTTTCCTAGTGTATCTCTAAATATTAATCTAGGCAGAATGTAATGGATGTATAATAAAACGTTGTGTAAAATATTTATTTTTTCCATTATATCCCTTCCCCTATATCTGCATATAAAGAAATATTAATCATGAATACCTATGATCTGATTTTTAGTCGCAATCCCTATAGGTATATCTTATCCTTAGGTAGGTCATTCATTAAATCCTTTTCTGAACAATGAAACAAAAAATAAATTTGAATGGTGTATTCCAACACTAAATGCTCTCCCAATTATAAATAGAGTAATTCTAATGAATTCTCCATCATCAGTGACTGTATAAATAACGGCCCGAAGAAGTGAGTATCCAAACACTTCTAGTTGACTTCCACACGACTATCCACCAATACCATAAAATCACATAGATTCTTAATAGTCCCTATTATATAAATGTTGCACACATCATCTTAAATCTCACAAGTATATCTTATAATGAAATGATCTTATCAATCATATTATGTGATTCATCTACTAATGGTGGTTCATTTGTTCCATTAAAGGATGGTGTACTTTCATGAATAGACTAGCTTGATCGATATTTTTCTTCCACATCTCCTGGATGTACCTCAAAATCAGAATTATAAACATGTGATACAATCTGATCAATTTCATAAACTTCTCACATGATATCATGAATAAAATTCTAATCCATTTTAGAATTCACTTGGGGATCATTAGTTGCATGTTCTTCCAAAACTCACCAAAGGCTTCTCAAAGGTGTAAAACTTCATGTTGTAATAAATGAAATAATCAGACGGTAGAAAAGTCTTAGTTAAAAAAAGAAAACCCATATTAAAAATAAAGATTAGAATCATGAACTAAAAATAGGAGAGCCACATCCAACATCCCATGGTAACATGAGTATCATCATTGAATTATATTACAATGAACATTCCACAATCTTCCTCTCATGTCCCCAAAATTATATATGAATTCAAATAAAACATTATAGTATAAGGAAAATCCCTGAAAACTATGACTATGATAGAAAAATTCCATCAAACCAGACTGAATTCCCTCTTAAACTGCTAATCAACCCAATTCATTATATACCTTAATGGGATTAGTTATCCCCATGGTATATAGACTAGAAAAAAGGAATCAGTCAACAAAAATAGGGAATAATTTCTCCCAACATAAAGAAACAACCTAAAACATACATATAATAATGAAAAAATGGAAAAATAATATATTACATAATTGAAATAAAACAATGGAAACTAAATAACCCAAAATTATAAATATTCCCCAAGTATAATTCTAACAATATAGTACCTCTAAAAATAGAAGTACTTTATGTGATATTATGAGCAGACTCCCACCATCTCCCCAGTTTTTGCATATCCCAGCTGAGATAAAAGCACTCCCCAGCTTTACGACACCTTGTATATCCCCAAAACTAAAAAAATAACTAAAACTATGTGGAACTGAAATGGTATGAAAGGTTTGAGTAGATATACTAATGTTGGCCTCACACTATTGTTCCATATCAAGCCTGTAAACAATAATCAAAGCATGATTATATTGTTTTTAAAAATTATATGACAACTATTTAATATTTTATATATAAACATATTGAAAACATTTTGATTTCCCCTTTTTAAAAATTTACAAATACATAAGGTAACTCAATTTCAAATAATTTCAAACCCATATTTTGTAGTTTATATTTAATATTAATACAAATCATCTATCACATATCATATCAAATCCATTGAAGTACAAAAAATGGTAAAAACAAAAATCATAAGTAGAAGTCACATAATTCCTACAATTACACATGTTTAGGGTATCTAGGACACTCTTAACTAACATATATCATATGGAACACTTCACACTAATATATATATACCTCAATTCTAGAGTTAAATGGAAGACCTAGTAATTGAACATCACAATAGGTCTAAAGAGTCCCTAGATCAATGGGCCTAAGGAGCATAGGAAATACCCTAGAGAAAAACACATAAAAGTTGATGAGACCTATTAGTATACCCTCCACCTATATACCAAATTCATCCCATGTGAACTATTTTCCAAATCAATCCATTAAACCATTTAGGGATTTCATATATCAAAAATAATTTCCCAAAAAAAATTTATTAATGAATTGAAAACCATTTTAATTTACCTAAACTATGGAAAATACATATTTTATAAATACATTGTTCCATAAATATAAATCCAATCATTCAATAAAATTAATTTTTATTTAATAAATTAATTAATAAAAAATTGGATTAATGTAGTATAACAACACATGCTAGAGATGGAACCACCAACCTCAAACTCGAGCGACACATGCCTACAATGGATCCCATCACAAATGTATTCCAAAAAAACATAGCACCAAAAAAAACTAAATATAAATTTATAAAAAATGTCATATAATAATTGGAAGTTAAAAATACCTTAACTATGAGTGCCCATCATAACACAACCAACAATGGAAATTACCTTGAATCAATATCATAGAAAACAATATAGATGAAAAAAATAAGAAACTACACCATTGGTGAAATGGATCCAATAGCGTAATGAAATGAAACTACCAAAATCACTAATTTAATGAATTGGAAAGACTTACTCATGTGAAGAGATTGAAAACAACCTACATTGTGATTATTCTCTAAATGAATCAGTACAAATAAAACAGAGAGTTCAATAATCTCATGAGTATCCTTACAGGTTTAGGTGCAATGGATCTATAAAGGAAAAAAATAAAATTTTAATCAAGAAGAAAAAAAAATCCAACACAAGGACATTTACATAATGATTAATTCTGTTACATGTTTTTTACTCCTCGCGACTCAGATACACCAAAAAACTCTTCACTATTTTATTAAACAAATATTATATTATTAAGAGATGTGTATTATTTTTATGGTGTGTACGAATTTCAAATTGTTTACTGGGATCATGAAATATTAGTTTCTTAATGTTCACATCATGTACTCTTATTATATGGTTTTTATTTCCCCTAAAGAATATGAGAACTATAGATTATTTCTTGAAAAACAAAAACCAAGTCTTTTTTTAATCTAAACTCAGGTATAACCCCACAATTCCATTAAAAATTTATACAAGGACTACATTAATTCAAGAAAACACTTATCTCCAAAATTTAGGTCATTTTTTCTAAAAAAATGGTCTCAATGTTTAGGAGTCCCAATATGAACACAATTAATGTGGAAAATAATAAGAGAAAATGGAACTACTTAAAGATGGGTAAAAGGTTGTTAAATGTTCACATTATGAAGTCAGAATTTTTTAGTTTCCTTAAATAATATTTCTATTTGGCCAACACATTTTGATATATATATATATATAAATTGGTGAGGCTATAAAAAGTATCACTGTAAATAATATCTATTTGGGATTTAATGATTACCACAATATAATGGAGAAATATTATTAATGATATAGAGACACTACTATGTTTAACATTAATTTATAATAGTTTCGTTTTTTCTCACTATTAAAGGACCATTTATAAAATAGATATAATAATGTGATATTTTTTTGAGAAATCCAAGGATTTTTGGATCAAATAGTACCCCTATTAGAGTTCTCAAATAATAATGTTTTCCATTATTTTATTTAATGAGACAATATGATTCTCTTTATGGGAAGATATGTTAGAATCTAAATACTGGGATTAAATTATTGATAGTTAGCCGATAGTTCATAACAATTTTTATCAATTGTAAGATATGTTACATTCCATTTAGAAACATATTTATTTGGAAAAATTCAACCAAATATTTATATGGATAATTATTAACTTGGTCAATAGAATATAGAGGGTGACATGGTGTCTAGAAAAATAACATCCGGGGTGTGGGTGTGACAGTTTAATTGAAAGGGTTGTTTATCAGTATATACATCACTCCCTTCATGAGCATTGATGTTTCCATATTCATAACCGATATATGAGACAAATTCTACATATCTTTCAGTTGAAAAATGTATTCCTCATTTTTATTTTAATAAATTAAATACCATTTAGATTATATTCACTATGCTTGGATGTTGTATAGTTGTATAATGAACTTTCATATAAGGATCAAACAATATCAATCATGCATTGATAGGACTTGGTTCTAAGAAACAAAACCACCCATTTACTCAAAAGGTTGCGGTCATTTCAGATGTTTGAGGAGTCTATATATGAGTCAATGGATGTGTCAAGGGAAAATAATTTCCACATTCTTTATTCCATATAATATAATTTCACAAAAAAATTTATTTGAGGTATAATGTAAAGACATGTGTTTGACTAAAATTTTCTTCTTAAAATAAATAATTTTTTCGATATCATTCTCAACACACAAATAAAATTACCATATATATACACATATATATCCATTTTAGGTGGCCATGAAAATGATAGATATAAATATTGGTAACAGAAATATAAAATATATTTTTATATAAGAATAAATCCAATTAACAATCACCTTAATAATCCACTCAACATGCATAGCTAACCAAATTAAAAAATATTTTTCCAATTTTTTTTTCTTGTATAATATATTTTACTGTAAATAATTATTTAATTTTTTTTTGATTTTTTATTTATAAAAAAAATGAAATATAAAAGATAATTACCCAATGCTCAATTTTAAATAAAAAATACTGTGTTCAATATATTTTATTTTTTTATTTATATGTAAATTTTATAAATTTTACTATATAAAATTGAAAAAATTCCCATAAATTTTGGATTTATAATGGAAGTAGTTTTATAAGATGAATTTTGTAGGTATTAAAAAAATATCATTTAGTTTAATACCTTAATATATTATTTTTAAAAATAAAATTATCTTTATAATATTATATATTTCTAAAACCTATTTTTGGAAGAAGTATTCTTTTTATGATTTATATTTCACATTTTTAAATAGTGGAATTTATTTACAAAAACATATTTGAATTTTTAGAAGATATATAACATTTCTCTCATGTATTGTTTTTAGATAAATTATATATATAATGTAATAAAATAAATATATATCACTTTTTTGAAATTTAATTTAATTAAATATATATATAATTTTAAATAAACAATTAAAAAAATAATTAATATGGACCATTATAATTTTTAAGGATAAATTATATGATTCTTAGTTAAAAACATGTAACCACATTAAAATAAATCATTCTAAAATATAAAATATAATTGTAATAACCTCAAAAATATTAAAAAAAATGTGATGAAATTTGTTATTGATGAATTTATAATCATTTTCACTTGTCTAAAGAAAATATCCCCTTTTTTGATCCACATTTCTCCTCAATGACAAACTATTATAAAACAATTATGGGTATTTTGGATACTGACATCCCCATTAATTCATAAAATGTGATCTCCTCTCCTCAAATTTCACTAAGACTTA
Organism: Viscum album; assembly: GCA_963277665.1. Taxonomy (NCBI): domain Eukaryota; kingdom Viridiplantae; phylum Streptophyta; class Magnoliopsida; order Santalales; family Viscaceae; genus Viscum; species Viscum album. The sequence continues at coordinate 77,370,442 of OY728152.1, read as the reverse complement.
AAAAACATATTTATTTATAAAAAACATCCCACAACTATCTTCATCACACCAGAAAACTAAAATGAGGCTCTGGTGGTCTCAAATGACCATCCATCAGTATTTTAATCCCCTTCTCATGGGAGATAACACTAGTAGTGTGGTAAAAATTTCTAAATAACTAAATATATTTTCTATTTATTTGTGTCGAATTATTATTGATAAAATTAAATTGCACCATATAAAATTATATAATCAATATAAATATTATAAATATTATTTATTCGAATTATGGAATGAATATTAACCACCCTCCTATTTTTTCAACAAATATAAAAAACATGAATCATTTGTGTCCTCGGACTATGGCCCCCCAAAATATAATTGTGTTTCTTTTCTCAAAACCTATTATTTAAATAATAAATAATAAATTTAATTTTTTATAATATTTTTATCATGTCAACATTTTATAAATAAATATTTCCATCTCCTCTTTCTCATGTTACTTAAAATATGTAATCATCATCCTGGTATACATGTTTAGTATATCCTCTACTGAACGATGAATTATATTTTATTCTACCACTATCATGAATGGGTTTTTTTCATAACTAATGAATATATATGATATATATGATTAATTTACATTATTAATGTTGCACAATTTGTAGATTACATATTTAAAAACAATTATAACACAACATATCAATATGGATAAATACAAAAAAAATCAGGTTTTCATAAATTTCACTATAATAAAACAAAACAAAACAATCATGTATGCAGAATTTATCAATATAAGAAAATATTTAACATAAATTATATTACCTAAAAGGATTTAATAATTCTGAACATTTATAATGACATAAATTCAAACACATCTATTACAAAATTACTACAAATAATCAACACATGTTCAAGTAATCTAATCAATGTAGAGAATTATTAAAAATAAATATTTATAAGAATATTTTTTATATATGTAATTATGATTTCTATCATTATAATAAAATTTGTTAAATTTGAAAAAATTTAATCAATAGTAAGGGTAAAGGCCTTTGGTAATTCAAATATTAATCGATTAGTTTTTCAGTATCTATTCAACATCTACCTTAAATGTTCCATATATTAAATTATCTACCTTGACATGTGATGTAAAATTATAATTTTATATTAAAAATCCCTTCTTAATAAAAATCTACTTACATGAAATATTATTTTGTAAATAACATTATAACATTTTTTGAATAATTATCATTCTCTAATGTGTCAATTATTCATAATTGGCCTTATCAACAAAATATATGCTTTCACATACCAATAGTTTTCTATTTTAATATTTTCATATACAATGTATCAATTAATATAATCTTGTTACATTCATTTTTAATATTTTAACTTTTACTCTTTTTTGATATTTGAATTTGTTTTCACCATTTTCTCGAAAATAAATTATTTTTTCAGGATGTTATGATTTATAAATCCCTAATTAAATTATATTATGAAGTTACAATTTAGGGGTATCACGTTTTATTCAATTGATATGGTATATGATTTATTTGATTAGAAGAATTTTGAAATTTATTATTATTACAATTCATATTCATGGCTCTTAATGATGTGATTACTAGATGTCATCTTTTGGAATACTTGTTCCTCGAAAACAATAATGTTATTGTTGTGGCCTTTATCTCTCTCCAATACAGTAGGAAAATAATATAATACCTTGAGATAATGGAGAAAAAAGTATTCATTCTTGAAAAAATTTGGGCAATCTGTTGTGTTTCCTAATAATAAATGTGAAATATGTTATAATTCCTAATAATATATAGATAATAGGTTGTGATTCCTGATCAATTTTGGGAAACATGTTCTATTTATTAATGAAAAAAATGTGTGTTTATATGATTAAATCATTTCCACACTCCTTATATATATATGAATTTTATATTCTCCGGGGATGATGATTTAATAATATTGGCTTCCCAAATATTACTCCAATGTATATATTTAATCATATTATATTATTTTTTCTACTATAATTCTTGATGAATTATTTCTATTATTTCATATTGTTTTAATATGATATATTGCTCCATTATATGTTTTCTATTATTATTTTTATCTCTGCCTAGGTTTCATGTTTATGTCTCTATTTTCCCTTAATAGTCATTTTAGGTTGTCACTATTATGTTGTTTCCATTTACAAGGTTATGAGGATAAATTAAACTAGGGATATGTTTAGATGAATATATAGTGTTACTAATTATGATTAGATGATCCTATGAATTTCAAATTGTGTATGATATGTTTTTAGTCTACCAAGAAAGCAATCCTATTGATTTTCGAGATAACGAGGTTATTATTGAATCTAATATTTTTAATTATCGAAATAATGCAGAATAAATGAATGTTTAGTTTTGGTCTCCTAAAGTAACAAATGGTTTACTCATAGAATACATTTATCATATATTACTCCATAAAGAGAGAAGAAAATATTGATATTACTAAAAATTATTCTTGAGTTGATAAATATACCTATATTGACCCATATCCCACTAGACACTCTCTCCTTTATTGAATTATGTAGGGGAATAGTGAATAAATAATGAGCTAAATATAATAAAAATGGATTTGTAATGGTGGAGAGTAATATAAATCATGACGTGAAAATGGGATTAACATCTTTTTTTGGTTGTGGAATAGACATGTCAAATATGACGAAAAGGAAGAGATCTCATTCTATTGGTGGAGGAAGTTTTTATTAATGAATAGTGGAGTGACTATCGACTTTGGTGATATCTATTATTTTTTGTGGATAAAACCATGAATCAATAAATAAGATGCAATAAATGGATAATTTGGGTCACCAATACTATCTACTTAATCCTTAAGAAATAATTGGTATACCACATTCTATACATTAGGATGATCCACTACGATTTGTAGAATATGGTCACGAAAATCATGGATCACCCATTCTTGTAAGGACCAAAATTATATTTCCTAGTTGAACTGTCTATATGTCCATATGAAAAAATAGATTAGTTTTTCTCTTCCTAGTAGGATACTAATAAGAGAATGAATGATGTGAAATTTTATAGTGCCACATGCTCACATAATTACTTATGTGTGGGGTACCATTTTTCTAATGGTATAGACCCTAAACCAAGAAGCATACCTTGGGGAATGTGCAATGGAATATTTATTGACTGATTTTCCTTTTGGTATTTCATTCAACACATTTTGCATATAGTGTAATTTTTGGAAAACTATATATCTTGTTAGTAATTTTTTACACAATGACCATGATAGTAAATATTGGAAGTTCATCATAGACTATATGCATGTACTGATAAAGAATATTAATTATTTATAATTTTGGGGAAAATAATGTGGTCAATCATGGAAGCCTTAGTCTTATTGTTTTGTGTACTATAACAACCATACCCTTGTAGGTAAGAGTTTGTGGTTAATTTAATAAAACAGAACTATAAAAAATTTATAACATCTTCAGGGATTGAATAGATTAGTAGTACTTGAAAACAATATACATATATGAATATAATGTTTTATTTGTAAACAAAAATAGGATGTAGCTTTATTATTTTAGAACATTTTTTCCCTATAGAATATAATTTGATATCAATTATAGTATACTCCATAAAATGGTGTGGAAATGAAGAAAAACTAAAAAGGCGATCTCAGATTCATGGATAGAGAAGTTTTACATTAATAACTATCATTGAATAAATTTTGAATTAATGATATGCTATTAATATATGATTATCAAACAATTATATATAAATAATAAAAAATTATTAAATCATATTTATTTATTATAACTATTTGATTAATAACATTAATAATATTAAATAATTACATAATGATATGATGCATAATTCGTGACCACATATACTTACTATTGATGAGAAATTCCTAGAAAGAATAAACATATTGTTATGGAAAATGAAAAATAAACAATCTATTTTTACTCAAGATACATAATGAAGAATTTATGGGTATTTAATTATATGTTTTATAGGTAATATAATAATATTTAATTTTTAATAATCTGAATAAAAAATAAAAATAATTCAACATTCCCCAATAATAATTAACTATCATTGTTTTATTAATCTGAAGAAAGAATATTAATTTGTAATGAGTTCAAAATGATCATTCTGAATCGAAAGAAATATTTTAGATAATATAATTAGAGTATATCACTTGTAATGAAGATTATATATCAAATGATGTTAACATTTATGAAAATACATTCATAATATAACATGAATATATCTTCAATAAAATAACTTTTTCCTTTTTATGTTACTTATTTAGGGTATAAAAATTGAAAAATTATTTGGAATACATTTTTATTTTAAATTCACCTTATAAACATGTTATGGAATCTTTATATCAAATAGTATTCATTAGGGTTTGAAATTTTTTTTTGTGGGGAATGTTAAAAAAATTATTCTATTAACATATCTTTTAAAATGTTCATCATTAGAATAAAAAAATAATATTCCATTGAAAAAATATTGAATGTTAATATCATGGGTAAAAAAACATTAATAAATAATTTTTGAGTTTATGAATCATTCATTAATACATTTTAATTATTGTATTTATATTGAATAAAAATATTCCATAGTGAATAGAAACTCATACTCAGTTTCCCATAAAAACATTGTTTTCATAATGTTGAGTAATTAGACAATGGAAAATTATTGAGAAGTATAAAATTTAAAAATATACTCATAGGAGAAGTAAAAAAATAAGGATTAATATTTAAATATTGTATTATTTCATCATTATAAAAATATTAATGAAGACTCCCGAATGAGGATGAGATTGTGAAATATACTCTGACCATTTCTAAAACCTTAAAATCAAAACCTCATTAATGATATAATTTAATTTTATCATGAAATACATTAAATTAATATAGAAAAATTATATAAAATTATAAAATGAATCATATACACCACATAATCATAATTTGGTTCACAATATTAATCATGTCTGATGGAAACAATATTCATAGAATGTACAGTTTCCTCATGCCCAAAATTTTTCCTAATTTATTTTAGCATCCTTTCATATAAATTTAGTAATTTTTTATTTCATAATAGAAACATATACAGTTAAAAAATATGATTCCTTAAAAAATAACTTATTTATAATTCACTATTAAAATATTTATTTCTGATTATGAATTGTTTCTATTTTCATGAATCATTATGTGTTATATATCCAGTCAAAGAAAAATAATCATTGAGATGCCATTTACTAAATACTATAATGATATTAGTTTTTTATATATTAATTGTACAAAATGTTTAATAATATTTCTTCAAACACGTACTTAAGAAACATATAAAACATCTTTTTGAAGGTGGGATACCAAACATACTAATGAATGACATTATAATATTCTAATGGATATATGGGTAATAAAGTAGATAATTTATTAGATTTTAAAATTCTTATATATATAATTAATATATTATATATTGATTAAATACATAAAAAAAACCAGACTTTTGAAGGGGTGGTGAAAAAAATTACAACCCATTGTGGAGAAGATAAGCCACATGCATTCAAGAGTGATGTTTTTAATTTCCACAGGATAATGAGAAAGTAAATATAGATAATTAATATAGAATAATTAAATCTAATCCTATATAATATCTGGATTGTTTTATATGTGAATTATTATATAAGAACACAATTTGGTATATTAATAAGTCTAATGAAAACAATTGGTTGGTAAAACTACCTATTATATGAAAAACCCCATTTTGATATATTTATAAGTACCATAGGGGAAATCAATAATCAAAGAAAAAAACCACAAGATTTAAGAAATGGAATTCCCTATGATATTATTATAGGATTTCATTAGGAAAAGTTTCTTAATAAGGCGGATGAAAATATGATGTGTTATGTCATTCTATATATGAGAGTTGGGGAACCATTGGAATCACATAAAGTATTAAATTAATATATAACTTTTTAAGATAATCTGTGTAATGACCTCGAATTCAATTAATTAAATTTCCATTATTATTGTTATTTTAAATTTTATAAATCAGATAAGAACACATAAACAAAAAAATTACAATCATTATAAATGAATAATAAAGGAAATTAGATGTATTTATAAAGATATTAAACCTATATAAACAGACTACTAACTCAACTTTTAGAATTTTAATGTGACTATTATGAATAGTAATATGAAAATTGGTTTATTAACATTTCTTATGAAATGCTAAAATTATTAGGTATCTTATATATGAAAATGTGATATTTTTACATCTTGATATGTGTAAATAAATGACATTAAAAAATAAATTAAGTGTCACTTATATTTATTTATTTATAATTTTATAATTAATGTAATGAATTAAAATAAAACTTATTTTAGTAAAATATATTCATAAATTAGTAATTTTTTTTCATAGAAATATTATATAATTTTATGAGACCATAATGAATTTTTCAATGTGTTATAATATCAGTTATAATTTTAGAAATTGTAATCTTCAAATATATGACGATTTGATTTAAGAATTAAATTTATCATATCATGAAAATAATCATAAAATTGAGTAACGTTTTTAATTTTATAATATGAAAAATGTTTATGGAGAATTTTATATTTTTTTTGTAAAATAGTTGAAGTTTTGGTGAACTGTGAAATACAATAATTTATCATATTTATTAAATACATGAACAATTGAGTCATTGATGCTTTATTGATGATTTAAGACCATTATATAGAATTATAATTTATTATTTAAATAAATTTTTTGATAATTCTCAGACTATTCATAGTCATAAGAAAAAATAATAATAATAAATTTTTAAAAAACACTACTCTTCTCCCACTGTAAATATCAACCCACACAACCACATTTCACCTGAAAAATTAAGCCGTTAAGATTTTTAAAATTTTAAAAAATAATCTTTTGTAGACTATCCTCCAAATCTAGGAGCCCTTTTTCTCACTATATGACTAAACCATTTCCTTATGAAAGTTCTATAGGAGGGGAAATTCAAGAGGTAAAATCCTCTTTCAGTTATCTTTTGTATTTTTTCAATTTCATTTATTTTCTTATCCTCTCCTCCCTCCAACTATACTAGAGGCACAATAACTACATTATATATTATATAATATAATTTATTATGTGAATGTAGTATTTCATCTTTTAATCCCTTCCTCTTCCATTTTCACCTAAAAATGATTACATCATCCATAGTGTGTTCATTTACCACCACTGTGGGTGATGAAATTTCATCGTTCACTAACACCTTCAAGGATGGTCCTAAAACTATCATTATAGATAAATAATATTTTATTATAAATATTATATTACATTTTTTGTTTTAGAACCACTATATATACGTGGAATTAATTAATTGACAAAACTAGTTTGTGATTATCCAAAAAACCCCCAAAATAATATAACGATTATCACTATTTTATTATCAAATGATTCATCCTAAATCCATATAATGAAAAGACACATATAACCATTTTATAATTTTCCACTTGGTTAATAACATATAATTTCATTTTTAGATAATTATTATCATTTTATATGATCTTCCATAGTCTTATACAATTAAACCAATCCTTAAAAAAAACAAAAATAGGCAAGAAGAATTATGGAATGGATCTATATAACTCATATAAAATACCTGAATGAAATTTTTATATTGATAAATAATCAAATAAATTTAAGATATGACATTAATTAGTAATTAATGGATTAAATTTCATTATCCATGACATTAATTACATGTACTGAACACATTGATACATAAGGTAAGGATATATTCCCAAACCCTCATTTTTATTTGGGTTATTCTTTATCCGTATTTACAATAATGTAATTATTTAATAAATTTATATAATACATATAAATTATGAATATATTATCCAAAATAATGTATCCAGATCAATTAAACATTCTAATATGGAGAAAAAAATGTTTTTCAATGTTACCTTCTCAAATCCTCATGAAAAAGAATCCCGATTAAAGTGAACTTCTCAATTTCTACCCCATTATATAGTATAATACATATTCTATTTTATGAAAAATAAATTAATAAAATCATTAAATTATTTATTGAAAACTATATTATATTATTTCAATTTGTATGCTATCAATTGTGACAAATACAAATGATTTTTCCAAAAGAACATTTCATTGAAATGAAGGAAGGGTATTTCTCAAAAGAATTATGTGGGGACTTTATTAGAATATTTTCATCTATTTAGACACATATTGTGAATATTATTTTTTTATGTTTATATCTTATTATTATAATCTACCATGTTTTTTTAAAAAGCTTATGATTATTCTGACCATGCATGCACTATCTTTATACAATTTGGTATACTACTCAGCATGGTTAGGGATTGTATTATGGAAGCTTATTTAAATTTCATATGTTTATGTTGTTAATGTTTAACCATAAAATATGAAGAATTAGTTGGATAGGTATGTTATGGGTGGGTCCCAATATATCTACTTGATTCATCTATTATTATCAGGACACACAAATATAAATGGTTTTGACGTAGGACATAACAATTCATTTTTATTTGTCTGGTAGAGGACCTGGGTGTATGTTTATGATGTCTATAATTATGAATTCCAAAATTATTATATTACTAATTGACAATCCATGTGATAATTTGACTAGTAGACTATCTATATTGATGCTCCATTCTCATGTGATTCATTATATATTTTTAGTTTTTAATATTTTTTATTTAAATATTATGTTCTTTATTTTGGTCTATTGGCATGAGTTTTTAGACATTCATCATGCATTATTGTTTATATTGTCTTCCTCTATATTACATACCTTTAATGTGAATCTATTCTCAACCCTTTTGTTTTATGTTTCCCCATGACGTGAAGAAGTTTATTTCAAATGCCTTAGAGGGATAATCTCGTAGTTTTGTATGTTTACAATGGTGTTGCTATGTTTTTTCCCCTAAATTTGTAATAAAAAATTAATGATTGAATCTTATTTTTCAAAACTAAAAAATTATCAAGTCCATGATGATGCCAAATCCATATTTATTATATTATCATAATGAATAAAAAAATCATCTCTGGGAAACTTGGGTCACGGTCTTTACCTTTGGTATTAGAAGATGTTTATTGGAAAACATGGAAACTAGAATAAGAAAACATTAATTAGGGAGAAAATTCATAATATCAAAATTAAGGGAAAACATAGAAGAACATATTATAATTTAGTAAGGTGTAAAATATCTTGGTCTTCCAAATATTATGTCCCAATGTAGATACTATAAGTTAATGTGTTTCTCACACAGATATAGCTATGGGTAACAACTCTAAAAAGGAGCCATGAGCCTGGATCGTGGTACTAAGGTACAAGAAAAAAAACGAATTATATTGTACCTAATTATAAGATCACTAAGAATAATATTTAGATAAATAAATTTTTTTTACAGGACATTCTGAGGAATTTAAATTTTAATATAACCCCTAAGAAAACACGTTTTGATTATCTCATAGGATATTCATAAATTCCAAATTACTCTTAAGTGTTTTACTTGTCAGAAATTATGAATCATGATTCATAAAACAATTTAGTATATGGAATTATTTAGAAATGGTTCTAAGTTAAAGGAATGTATACCATATCCACAAACGTATCCAATGTAAAGATTTCCCTCCTATGAAAGATAACGATGTTTCTACCGTAGTTGCAATTAGCGATGACAATATAGTATCTACACATTGATAGATAACTCAGGTCATAAAAAATAACCTTAACCTTATGGAGCATCATGATCCACAATTTAGAGGATTAATGTTAGGCCACTTTATGTGATCACACCATCTATTACTAAATGGTACTAAAAACCAATTTATAGTGGAGTAGTGGATTAGTTACTTATATAATACATTTTCTGATTTGTGAAGTAATGAAATGGAAAAGTTAATTATCGAAGTATATTTTATCCTAGTAGATTTTGATCCAATTTTTTATTTAATTTAGAAAACAATATTTCAATATGAAATTTAAAATATGATATGAAAATATATTAGTGAAATTTTACATGAAAAATATTTTCCACAAGAATAGTTATAAAATTTGGATAGGAAATTTTTGAGCCTGAAACAAAAGAGGATGGAAATGTGGTAATGCATATATCAAACTTTACATGGTTATAAAGGAATGCAGAAGACAATATATATAATCCGTGGAGATGGATTGATCAATTGTTTGATGGTATAAAAGAGTTCCTGTAAATGTTACTAGTCACCCAAAATTTCTTATCTTAAGAGGATATAGTCTCATTTACATTAAAGATAGAATATAGATTCTATATGTCTTATGAAATTAAGGTAAAAATAGAACAAGAGGGTGGAGAAGGAAAGAATAGATAAAGGTAGTAATAAAAAAATAAATTTTCAAACATGAAATATATGAAGAGGGAAACACCTAAGTGCTTGCTTAAAAAGAAAAAACATTTTCTAATTGTGTGTATTAAAAGGCCACCAATCCTAAAAATGAAATAGAATTAAATAAACTACATATTTTCATTATTAATACTGTAGTTATATTGGATATTATTCAAATGATTTTCCTAAGATACAAAAAAATATTCCCAAAAAATGGTCACAGGAGAAAGGTTTAATTTATGCAGTCACAACTATGGAGGTTGATGTTAATAATGATAGGGTGGTGTGTAATTTAATCCTTTCCACAAACTTTTCTTATGATTTATTTTGTTCTAGATCATCACATTCTTTTATGTCTTCCTATTTTTCCAAAAAAATAGAAAATTCTCTATTGACCTAATAAATGAGTTCTTAATCAAAATTCTGATGTGAAGTATCATTGTATGAAATATGTTTTAGTCAGTCACCTTTATAAAACATAAATGTTAGTTAGATTTAATCCTTATCCTCATATATATGGTTGTTTTTTATATAATATTTAGTATGGAAGGGATTTTAAAATATGATATAAAAATATATTCTAATAAGATTGTCGTTACAAGTTGTGAGAATGATATAGAATCACTTATATTTAGTGAAGAAACATTATCTCCTAGTTCCTATTAATATCCACCACCAATAGACCGTCTAAATTAAATACATGGGGAGGAATAAAAAACATCATCTATGTATTTGGAGATAGATATTCTATTTGAAGATATACATATTGTGAAATAATATATTGATGTATTAAAATATGATTTACCAATACATCCTTTAGTATGGTAGGTTGAGTTCCCTATCAATTTAATTCATGGTGATATACTTATATCAATGATTCCTTATTTAATGGACACAATGAATCAATATAGCTAATGAACTAACTAGAGGAGTTGAGTGAAATGTGATTTACTCTTTCTAGTGTTACTCTACAGGGAGCCCATGCTACCATTTTCATGAATAAAGAAGGATATGTGAATTATCAAGGAAGTTGAATCATCATTACCATTTTGATTGGTTTCCCCATGATATTTATCAGAATACATTAAATTTTGTCAGAATCATGATGAAATTTTGAAACGAGAAATAATACTTTGAATGATGGGATGTTAATAGACTTCATGTTTGAGTATGAAATTATGAAATGTGGGAAGGGAATATCTTTTCCCTCTATACCTGATATAAAAATTGAATTATTGGATAACTTTCCAAGCTAAAATTTATCTATACACTAGTGTAGCCTTAATATGTAAATAGATTTGAAGAAAATTTTGTGTCTGGGAAATTCTGATATAGGAAATTACTTATTTTTTATCAAGATGTTTAGTCTGATAACATATAATTCCTGAAAGTGTAAATAATATTATAGGCATGTAAACTATTTCAATTCTTACACGGAAATGTGAATAAATTAATATGGATTTCATAATTTGATTATAAAAAAACACCAATAAATAATGATAAAATATTGGTTCGTGTGTATTGAATTATAAAATCTAAGAATGTACTCACTATAAAGATTCTCCACTGGAGAACCGGGAATGTTTTTATAATAATGATGATATATGACTTCTTGGAGAACCTATTTACATTGTTTCCAACCATGATGGAATATTTACATCAATATTCTAAAAAATTCTAATGAATTCCTCAGATACTCAATATCATTTTAGTACTACTTATCACTCTCTAACTAAAGGGAAGTCATAAAGAAAGATTCAAACATTAGAATTCAATTTGAGTCATTTTGAAATAAAAATCAACATACTTGGGATCATTATTTAACTTTCTTAGTGTTTTATTGAAATATTTTTTTTCATTCATGTGTTCAAATAGAACTATATAAGGCATGTTTGGAAAGAGATGTCATACATCGTCATCTTTTGATAAAGTAGGTTAATGGAGCTTGTAGGTCTATAACCTATAGAGGAAGAAAAAGTAGATATATTAACAATTCAATACCATATAAAAGAAACATAATGTTGAAAAAAAACCTATATTGATAATTGAATAATGGAATTTTATTTTCAACTAGGAGAGTATGTTTTCATGAATGTATATCCATGGAAGTGTATAATAAGATTTTGAATAAAATAGAAACTATGCCATAGATTCATTGGACCATTCGAAATCCTAGAGTGAATTGGAAATGTGGAATATCATTTGGAAATTATACTTATCCTCTCCAATTTTCACAATGTGTTCCACATATAATTATAAGGAATTTCATTCCAATCCCAATGAATGTTCTCACTTATGATGAAATTATACTACAACTTGATTTATCTTATTCTGAAGAGCATATATTAATTCTAGGCACTAGAGAGATGGGGTTGAAGAATCAGATGACTCAGCTAGTGTATGTATCATGGAAAATCATAAAATTAAATAGGTGATGTGGGAAGAAGATAAGTTATTATGAATAACATCCAAAATATTTTTATTATGTGACATTCTAGAAATTTCGAGGATGAAATCATTATAGGATGGGCGAATGTAATGACCCAAAATTCTAACAATGAAATTTCGATTCATATAATTATTTTATATAGTATAAATATCACAATAATAGTTATATTATAAAATTAAATCTTTTTAAATTAATAATGAATTAAATAAGAATAATTTTTAGAAGGTAAGAAACTTATACCAATGAAATAGTAGCATGACCATTGAAATAGTAAGGTGACCATTACTAATAACAATGTGCCAATTAAAATAGTTACTTCACTTATGAAATTATAAATAACATTTAGTTATCTTATAAATCAACGTAATATATATTTTTATATTTATAAAGATAAAGGGCTGTTAGAAATAATAAGGTATGTGTATGACATAAATAATTAATTAAAAATTTATAATTAATTATAAGATTAAAAAATATATTAATAAAATATATTAACAACATAATAAAAGCTTGTCTTATTGTTATAGTATAATATTATGAGACCTTATTTAATTTTTCCAAGTGTCATAAAATTAGTTATTATTTTGAAATTTTTATATTTCAAATAAGTGATGATATTATTTAAAAGATAAATTTATCATATTTATGATATTATTTTCATAAAATAAACTATATTTTGAATTTTCACATTGTTAAATAGTTATGGTAATTTTTATTGAATTTTCCTAAATTTTTGAATATTTTGTAAACAATGAAATATAGTATTTTACCATATTTAATAAATAAAAAAATTATTGAGGCATATATGATGTTTGGATGATGTAAAAACATAATCTTTATCAATACTTAACTATTTAAATATATTTATTGAAAATTCTCAAACTATTCATAATCTTAATCCAAAATAATAAAAATTGAATGAAATATTCAAATACACTTTTCTCCTCCCATTATAAATATCATAGGTCACCACCACATGTCCTCATAACTCTTATGCCTTGACGTGTCTAAATAATCATCCCAATCCTTTTCATTAGACAACCCTTCATGTATTGGATTCCTTGGTATCATCTAAATAAAAAAACATTTTCCCAAATATTGTTCTCAAGGAGGGGAAATTCAAGAGGTAAAATCCTATTTCATTTTCTTTCATTTTATTTTAAATTTAATTTCATTTCTCATCCTATCCTAACATCCAAAAATCAATGAAAAATTATTTTCTACAGATTGTTTTATATATTTTAATTTTTTGTGACAATGGAATAAATCATTTTCTAATCTCTTCACTCTACTATTATTTTAAAAAATAAAATTATCATATGTGTTGTGTCGATTAACAAAAAGTGTGGATGATGCATTTTAATTAATCACTAATTCCTTCATGTATAGAAATAATATAATAAATGTGGTAAAAAAATATTTTTTATACATATAATACATCATTTAGTGTTCTGGGACCTATGTATATACATAGTCTTAGTTAATGAAATGAAACGTGTTTGTGATGATCAAAAATAGCCAAAATACTCTAAATAATTATAACCATTATAATTTGAAATGATTAATGATCACCCCATTAAAAAAAGATAGTTATTTAAAAATTTAATATTTTATATAATAATTATTAACATATATTTTCTATTATATTTAATTATTTCTATTTTATATGAACCTCCCTACTCTTATACAAGTAAACCAATCATAAAAACATTGAAAATGAACACCCCCAAAGGATGGAATTGGACTCTATAACTCATATATAAATCCATAAATGAACATCATAAAATAATAATAAATAAAATAAAGTATTAGAGGGAATGAATGAATTAATTAATGGACTTAATTTCATTATCTAGGCCATTATGTACAATAGTAGAACACTTTCAGTCATATGGTAATGGTTTCTTCCTGAGCCTCCATTTTAATCCAAGTTGTTCTTTCTCCATCTTAACACTGGTTTAATTTTTCATTATTTTTATATAACTCAAATAACTAATTTTTATATGTTCCAAACTCATTTATCGAGATCAATTCATCGGATTGTATTAATAAATACATGTTTTAGATGATTTTCACCTGAATGCATCCCGATACTCAAGCCCAATTAATTGGAACTTCTAGATTTCAAAACAATTTTAAATTATAATCGATGATCTATTTCAAGAATCCATTATTTTAATAAAATTCATATTTTATCCTAGAAAAATATTTTCTCATTTCTGTTTTCATTTAAAAAAATTGTGACAAAAATTTGATTTCTCAAAATAACTATTAATTACAATGTAAAAGGGTATTTCTCTCATGAATTAATCGATTATTTTGTTATAGTGTTTTAGTATATTTTAAAACCTAAATTTAGTATTTTTATTTATTTGTATTGATATATTATTTTTATAATCTACTATATTTTATGAAATTTTTTATGATGAGTTTGAATGTGGATGTTTTATCTTGATACATGTCACCATACCACTCAAATGGTTAGTGATTATGTTATAAAATGTTATTTAAATTTAATATTTATATGTTGTTTATTTCTTTTCCCATTAATTGAGAAATTAAATGTATTTAGTAATTGATGGTTTGGGTATTCTATATTCCCTCAAAAAATTTGTAGTTCTCTAGAGAGAAAGAAAAAATAGTTTTGGTAGAGGCCTTAAGCACTGATTTTCAATTGTTTTGGATGAGGTGTCGATGATATGTTTATGATTTCTAGAATAATGAATTTTCTTCATTGTGATATTATAAATTTATAATACATGTTATTATTCAACTAGTAGAGTATTTATGGGCCTTATTTATTCTCATCTGATTATTTAAATTTAATTATTTATTTACTATTTATTATTTCTATATTTTTCTCATGATTATATTCTATTGGAATCTGTTTCTAGTAATTCCACATACCTTATTTTATATATCTTGTTACACTATTTACATACCCTTTCTGATAATCAGATCTCACCACTTATATATGTTTTATTTTTTCCCTATGATGCAATGATTTATATTATGAATTACAAGTAGAGATAATTTAGGTGTTCAGTATGATCCTAATAATGTTTCTATATTTTTTCCTTTCAGGTCGAAATGTAATTTTTTTTTCTTGTATCTATTTTCCAAAAACTAATAAACTATTGCATACATAGGGATGTGAGTTTTTTGTTTATTATACAAATATAGTAAAATATGTCACCAGATCTTGGAAATTAGCATCAGGGTCATTAGAATCTGGAACCAAATTGATGTATTTAGAATATGTTTAATTTATATGTATAAATACTCACATCCAATAAATTTATTATATGTTTCATTGATATTATAATCCTTAGATATCATTTTTGACCTTTTTAACCCTTTTTTATGATTATTGTGATAATTTGGTATTTTACACATTAGTTTTCAAAAAATTAAAAATAATAGGAATATAACCCTTATTTGTGGAAATTTTAGTATTATATACCTAAACCCATTAAAATAAAAATGACATTTATTTTAAAAAATTGAAATAATTTATGAAATTATTAACAAACATAAAATTATATTAAATTTATTTTAAAGATAAATCCAATATGTTCCGCTATAAAATTATATAAATGAAAATTTCCATTGAATATAAATTTTTATCACATTAATAATATGTTATATTTATCTAATGAATTTCGATAATTCTAATACACACCCAAAAAAATATTTTTTAATTTTTTGAAATCAGTTACATAAATTTTCTTCCTCTTGAACAAGCTCTATTTTAACGTTGAATAAGTGTTGATGGTAATTATTTCATCCCTAAAACATAAAACTAAAATAAAATAAGAATATAAATAAATTAACCTAAATAAATATTCATATCTATTAATAATATGTAATTATCAATTTATATAAATTTATAGATATAGAAAATAAGAAAGATACATTTTAAATTTTTTCATTATTTAAAATTATATAATTTTTATTATCCATATCAAATAACAAAATGAAATTTTGTATAATATATAAAGGGGTGGTGGAATTAAAGTAATAAAATGTAATATGGTAATATTTATTGTTGATTTTGATGACTTATATAATATATCTAACCTTATTCCACCTATTTTACACTAATTTCGAGAAACCATTTTTTCCAATGATAATATTTATTATCACCAAAATTAATGTTGAAATATTTTCCAAATTTTAACCTCATGATTACAAAAATGTAATTTATGTTTATATATTCAATTTATTAATGTTATATAAATATATATTATTATAAATTAACAAAACACAAGGAAAATGAGCTTTTGATAAATAATATTTTTTGAAAACTATAAATGATCTTAATAAAAAATCGAATACAATTTCAAAACATAAGTGATTCATCATATAATGTCTAATTAAAGAATTATTAAGTCACATTAAAACCAAATCCATAACAGAATGTTCATTTTATGTTACTTTACTATAACAAATTAAGTAGTAGTTATCGAAAAATATATTTCTCAATATTCACTCAAATATAAATTTTTCTATAAATTTACAAAAAATTCACCCTAAAATAATATATATAGGACAATAAATAAATAAATCATTATTCATTGATTTAAATTTATAATATTTATAAGTTTACTTTTTATAAAACATGAAGGATAAATTATGTTATTAAAAAATCACATTAATAAACATTTTGTTCCCTTAATCTAGTTCATAGAAAAGAATAATTATATTGATATTGTGTATTATATTATTTTTAGTCATTTATCATAAAAATATATACTAAATGGGAATCAATATATTGAATGAAAAAATTTATTTAATCAAAATGTGTATAATGACAATATATATAACATTAATATTATATTCATATATATATGTTTATATACTGTACTAAGATCTATTCATTTTCATCTCTATCATCATGTTTATTATATTAACAATTTATTTTCCATTTTTCTATCGATGTTGTAGGGGTTTCAATATTTTTATAGAAACACAAGGTTGGACACATTATGTTTGTTTATTGTTTTATATACATGTGTATTTTATCAACCGATTATTTTCATCATGTTTTTTCTTATTTTAACATTCATCTATATTAGTGGATTTTTGATAATAATAGTTTATATTTATAAAAAATGACAGTAATTTATTTTTTTAAAATCCTTGCATTAGACCAAATAAAACATGATAAAAATTTATAGTTCAAAATGATGTTAAAATATTGTGGGGTAACATTCTCCCTCTCTAGTAAGAATTACATCCTATCTGTTTGAATATATTCATTCTAAATTTATTTTATCATAATGAAAAAATAAATTATATATTTGGTCAAGAACAATAATGTTTATTAATCATCTTATTCTATATTTTAACATACCTATAAAATAATTATTCTTCTAGATAATTTTAAAAATTTATTCATTGAGAGTTTATTATTACATTTAAAATATGGCCTAATAGATCTGATATTTTTTCATAATAATTTTATATAAATTTTTAGAAATTATTCATGTAACACCCCAGGTAAATAAAGAGTACGACATTTTCACATTTATCCATATTTGTGAATAAAATATTAATATTACTTTAAAGGGGATGCAATACTCGATGGCATACCCAATACGCAACAACGAGTTTCTTGGGAATCTTACGTTGCACTCTAATAATAAAATAATATTATTTTAAATGGTAGTTAACACCTAGCTGTTGTGATGGCGGGAATGAATAGAACGAACTAAAAAATTATTATATATGTTTGTCAAATATTTTTACTTTTTACAATAAATGTTAGAGGATTAAAAATGAGAATGAATCCAATTTTAAGCGTAAACATTATAATATTCTTTAAAAGGTCGATTAACCACCTTTTGATGGCAAACCAATTTTATATCCACTTATTGACAATTTTATGTTTTATATTTGACAAAATAAAATACTTTTTTAGAATCGGGACATCAAAATATACTTTTTGTAAATTTTTGGTATTTTTCCGATAAAGTTCATTATTTAATGAATAGTGAAAAATGTTTTATTTTAATTCAAAACCACTTTTTAATCTAATCTATTTATATGATTAGATTATCTTTTAAATTGGTTTTAATGTGAAATTAGAATATATTTTTACCATTTAATCAAATAGTGGTCATTGGAATTAATTTCACTTTGAAATTTGACTTAAACTAGTGTCAATCTTTTGATATATATTGTTTCATAAAAACATGCTATTTGTTCTGACAACGAGAATTAATTATTAATTAAATTAATTTAACTTATATGTTATGAATTTTTTAAAATAGGCATCATTTTTGAATTCTGAATATCAAATATAGCTTAGGGTGAATTTTTGGTAATTTTCTGACAAACTTCAATTTTTTATGAATTGTGAAACCACTAAGTAGTACTTATAAAAACTGATTTTCCATTTAAATGAAAATTTTCCACCATTGTGTTTTGAATTTAAAAATTCCGAAATAAATGGTTGTCGTTAAGAAGTAAAATGTGGTTCAATGGTATTAAAATATTTTTTTGTTGAATAGTAACTTATTAAGTTTTAATCGCGATTAGAGGCAATTAGTGTAGTTTAGGGTAAAAATAATGTTTTAATAATATGAAATGACATAGACAGATGTCCTACCCTCATTGGATGAGTCATGGACGACCCAGAAAATCCATGGGTCAACTTGGGGACCCCATGGAGCCACTTTGGTTGGAAAATGACATAAATACCTTTTTATTTAATGTTAAAATTAAAATGACACAAACATGAGTTGTTTTACTAAAACAATTTTTTAATGGGGTTATACAAGTCGGATTTTTTTACTATAAATAGTAATTGGAAAGATAAAACGATTTCCTACATCATATTATTTGTTTTGTAATTTTTATACATTATATAAATTAAATTACTTATGACATCATGATGATGGAGCGATGACCTCATTATTTAACGATTTAAATAAAATGGAACGATAATGTAAAACTAAGACCTACACACGTACAAAACCTATTGGATGGGTGTAGTTCGAACTCTTATCACCTTATCCTTGAAACACAGCTATGTGGGACCATTAATATCCTAAATTCATTCTAAAATAAAGTAACATTTCTTTACATTCCAAGAGTGCCCCTCCTCTCCTCTTATAAAAGGCCCCCACCTATACCTCCTTACCCACACTTCCAAAGCCATTGTCTCGGCCAACCACTGCACATTGTGTCTCTCCACATCCCTCTATAACTAGTAGTAGCCTAACTTTGGTCAGAAGTCTTCCCAAGGAAGCCATTGAGCTCAAACCAAAGGAAGTTACCCGATTTTAAGGTAATGTCTTCACTTGAGTCCTTTTGTTTTATTTTTCCTCTCCACCCGCCTAAACTATTTTTATTACTTTCTTTTGTAACAACAACAATATCTTAAATATACTAGGATGTTTTTATGTTAACTATTCTATCTACACTTACACACACCTTCGTCTAATGGTTAAAGAACATATTGTTTCTGTGGATGGCGAATTACTGCCTCACGAAACGATGATTGTTCAATCTTCTCTTAACACCTTTCATAGTGGCCATTACAATGTCACTACATTAATATATGATATATAATATGTTTATTTTTTCCTTAAGCTTCTATATTTTTCATTTATGGAATACCATTATGGCTTCCATTATGGGTATACGCGATATCTTCATTTTTTGAAGTGCGGACTACCGCCCCCTCAATGTGATTTGATTCGTTAATACCATATGTGGTACGTATAAAGGATATTTTAATGATATTATATATGATACCATAATTGAATTAAAATACTATTATGTATCATTATGTTTTAATATAATTAAATATGAAATAGAAATGGAAGTAGCGTTCATGCGTACGTACAACTTACCGTCTCCATGAACGGTGCATTTCATTTCGTAACTCTAAATGTTAAGTAATATTATAAATTCATGAATATACTGGATATATATGATATATATGATATCTACATCATGACTACAATTTTGGATATAATGGATATTTTTCCACATGAACAACTTGTAATTATAAAGAGTTTATTTTTTACTCAAGTACCAATGATCGTTAAAATGACCGTTATTAGCTTAAATAATAACATAGTGTTCATAACATGGTAATAAGTGATATAAAAAGATTAATGAACTTGAAAAAGGTTCTTAGGGAAGTAGAAATTAACTCAAGTTTATTATTCAGGAGATTAAAGAACGATCGAGTCAAGTCGGACCCGAGGTAAGGGATCCTACCCGCTCTTTCTTGTTAAGTACACTCATTTATGTCATTCCATTTAAGCTCATCATTCTTATGATTGGGATGTTCTTTTATATTACTCTTACTGTACTTTTTATTTTTATATGATGTGAGACCCTATTTTCTCTCATCAATCCATTTTGGAAATTTTGAAGTGACGCCGTCAGGCTATTGAATTTTTGCAGGGGAACTTCATAACCCAATTTTGATTTTTTGGGATAAACTTGTACTCCTTGAATATGTCGTTCTATGATTATGTTTGAATTTACTCTGATTGTATTACACTTAATACCCACTTATATTTTGTGTATTCATTTGTCACACATGATTATGTAATTTCTTTATCCTTAATCCAAGGATACCATCTTCTTATGGGACTTTGTCTCAATCTCCTTTCATTGAGGAATATTTTGTTTTATACACAACTTTATTTTATACGGTGTGTAAACCCCTATGAATTTTACGTTTAACCAAAAGGAATATTTTTTATACGAAGCATTTTACTAAACGGAAAAAGGGAATTTTTTTGTCATACGTATGCGGCGACAATGACTTCTCCGCCGCTGGGACCATTATTTGAGTTTCGGATTCCTCTTAAAGCCATACCTTATTTTTAAAAGAAAAATAAATACCATGTTTTACATTTCATTTATTTTGGTATTGAAAATGGTTTTCATAAGGTTTTTATACCAATGCGTTGTATTGATATCTTGTTATTGAAATGTGAAAATGTTATGTTTCCTTTATGCATGTTTTATGTGATAAGATTATGTTATGGTTCTTGGGAATTGTTATGAAGATGGGTGGTTCCGTGATAAAATAAGGGCGGGTGAGCTCGATATAGCTCTCCAATGCATTGGGTAACATGAAGGAGTGAAACATTAAGGTTTCTCCGAAGAGATTTAGGGAATATACTGTGGTGGGTATTCCAAACTTAAGCAAGAGGGTTACTCCCTATGTTAAAATGTTATGAATGCCTCAAGTTTCCTTTTATGACTTATGATTTATATGATTTATTCATGTTTTGATGAGGTATGTTTAGGTGCCTATGTTTTATGGGTAAATTATGATTTCATTATTATGTATATATGAACTCAGGTTTCCATTACATATTTTTATAACCAGTACTGATCTTTTTATGCTCATCCCAAGTTTTTTTTTGAAATGTTTTTCATAGGTCAAGGAAAGGTACATGATATGATGATAGTGTCAAGGAAGTGTCAAAAAATAATCCATGCTTTATTTTTAAATATGTTTCCGTTGATGGGAAAAAATGAATAATATCTTTTATGTAACCACTTTGTTTAAATGTGGAATGTAATGCAAGTTTTATGATCTAATTCTCTAAAACTCTAAACCAGAAAGGATCCTAAATGTGTAATCTTGTAATAACTCAAGATTAAGTAAGGTTTAAGACTGATTCCTTATAGTTTGGATAAGTGTTCGGTTTAGATAACATTAGAGGTTAGGGTATTCTTTAAGCATAAGTGACATTACCATAATGGTTAGGATTTCAGAAAGAGTCCTAGTTTTAGATAAAGTGAATGAGTAAGTATATCTTAGTGTTTATCTTCCTCATTAGTACATGATGGTTTTGTTGATATACTCACACTGACCTTTTGGGTTTTAGTAAATGGCTGGATCTAGCAGGAACCAAAGTAACAATGTATGTGAAAGAAACTGTGACAGTTTTTTGAGCGAGAAACAGAATAATATGGGAGCTGCAATGAGAACTCTTGTGTTTATCCTCAACCAACAATCTGGAGTCATGATTGACCACCTAAACCTTGGTGATTTCTCTAAGGCATCATATATGTGAGAAACATATCCCTACAGAACTACAGGTTATAATAATAAAGGTAAGGGTGTTCAAAACCCTATGTGTCAAAGATGTGGAAAGAAACACCTAGGAATATGTTTCAATGGGATAGAAATATGCTATAGATTTGGAAATGAAGGTCATAAAGAAAGAACCTTCCATGGAAAAAGGAAGCATTCAGTTGACTTGCGGAAAGGGAAAGATGTTCTTTCTGAGGGTTCAATTTAATGTTTTAAATGTGGTGTGCATGATCATTATGCGAACACATGTTCTATGAAGATGTTTCATGAATGAGATCATCATGATCGTAAAAATATTCATTTACCACTACGTAATGCCATTCCAAATGAGGATGAAGAAACTAACAATGACCAATCAAAGGTATGGATTATTTCATAACTTTTGTTTTCCTATTTTGGAATCTTAGGATATGATTCATGATTTTATTGTAGGACTAAAGTATTTCAGAATAAGATGGAAAGGAATGGTTAATGGATCATGAAGAATGTTGAAAGAGTAAGAAGTCAACATATAAGGGCTTCAAGAGTTATGGTGAAATTCTTAAGAGTATTAAGTTTCTTTTCATGATGGGTTTACAATAGAAGACTTTTTATTGTATGTGTAACCCTGATGTTTAATATATGAAAATTTTATTCAAGGAATAGTTATCAGTTCTTTTGTGGACATAGTTATAAAGAACCATTTGGGTTTATATGATCCTTACTTTTGAGGTAATTACATGTTATTATATGTTATGATGGAAGTGAAAGGCATGAGATAAAATTGAGGTTAAATTATATTTTGGTTATTTTTGATGATTTTATCTCTTTTTGGGGAATGATTTGAGAATTATATAGTTTTTAAAAAGGACAACACGCAGACCGTGTGACATCCTGTCGTGTTGGACAAAGCTGTGGGAATCGAACCCACATCCAAAGTGCAACTGGTATTTATCGCCTACCACTGGACTACGTGAAGTCCCTGGTTAGTATGACTTATTATTTTTAGTTAGGTGACTTTATAAATTAAGAGTATGTAGATTTTGGGTTATTTATGAAAATGATTAACCTATCATGGAGGATATGTGATTAGGTTAATTACTTTTCAATACGAGACTTTAGGGGCAACTGATGTTGTTTGGAGATAAATGTTATGATTTAACATGGAAGACTATGTGACTAAATCCTTCAAATATTTGGGTTTCAACATTAGTTTGGTTTACTTTGATGAATTTTAAGGACAAATTTTTATCGAATGATCCTCGTTGAACTTTGGGTTTTGTTGGAAAATTTTAGAGATTAAGAATAGATTTTGTTTTCATAAAGGATTATACTTTTGTGGATTATCTGATCTCATACTAACAATTTTGGTTTGGATTTTTTCTAAAGACATGGGAAATATATAGTTCTCTTTTGTGGATTAGGTGATTCTCAAGAAGTTGATTATAATACACAAAATGCGAACAAGTCTTCCTAAATACTCTTCTTTTGGAGAAAATATGAGTTTGATTATGGAATCTAGTAAAAGTTGAAAGTCTACGTGACAAGTAAGTATGTTTCATTATGATTTAGTTAAGCTCAAAAATAAATTCCTCAATGAAAAGTAACTTAAAACAAAAATGTTGTCTGTTAACTTTTTCTACTGGGGAATCGAATACCGTTTAACCCAACACAAGTTTGTGATTTTCTTATGGTTAACATTCTCCTAGACGTGTTTACTATCACTCTCCATCAGAACATGACCCTTTGTTTTTTCCTCCATGTCCATATTTTCATACCTGGAATCCTATTATGGGTTAACTCGGGTGACCATTGTACATATCTTTCATTATTTTAAAGTGATTGTTTCACTGACTCTTGTTCCGATGTGGGATTTTCAATGAAGTTTCCATACCCAATTTTAAATTTGCGAGGGCGCAATTCCCAAAAGCGGGGAAGGATGTAACACCCCAGGTAAATAAAGAGTAAGACATTTTCACATTTATCCATATTTGTGAATAAAATATTAATATAACTTTAAAGGGGATGTTATGCTCGATGGTGTACCCAACACGCAACAACGAGTTTCCTGGGAATCATACGTTGTACTCTAATAATAAAATAATATTATTTTAAATGGTAGTTAACGCCTAGTTGTTGTGATGGAGGGAATGAATATAACTAACTACAAAATTATTATATATGTTTGTAAAATAATTTTACTTTTTACAATAAATGTTAGAGGATTAAAAATGCGAATGAATCCAATTTTAAGCGTAAACATTCTAATATTCTTTAAAAGGTCGATTAACCACCTTTTATGGGGAACCTATTTTAAATCCACTTTTTGACAATTTTATGTGTTATATATGACAAAATAGAATACTTTTTTTTAGAATCTGGACTTCAAAATTTACTTTGTGTAAATGTTTGGTATTTTTCCGATAAAGTTCATTTTTTAATGAATAGTGAAAAATGTGGTATTTTAATTAAAAACCTCTTTTTAATCTAATTTATTTATATTATTAGATTATATTTTGAATTGGTTTTAAAGTGAAATTAATATATAATTTTTACCATTTAATCAAATAGTGGTCATTGGAATTAATTTCACTTTGAATCTTGACTTAAACTAGTGTCAATCTTTTGATATATATTGTTTCATAAAAACACTTTATTTGTTCTGAAAATGGGATTTAATTATTAAATTAACTAATTTAACATATATGTTATGAATTTTTTAAAATATACATCATTTTTGAATTCTGAATATCAAATATATCTTAGGGTGAATTTTTGGTAATTTTCTGAAAAACTTCAATTTTTGATGAATAGTGAAACCACTAAGTGGTGCTTATAAAAACTGATTTTCCATTTAAATAAAATTTTTCCACCTTTGTGTTTTGAATTTACAAAATCCTACATACACGGTTGTCATTAAGAAGTAAAATGTGGTTCAATGGGATTAAAATATTTTTTTTGTGAATAGTAACTTATTAAGTTTTAATCGTGATTAGAGGTAATTAGTGTAGTTTAAGGTAAAAATAATGTTTTAATAATATGAAATGACCTAGAAACATGTCCTACCCTCATTTGATGAGTCATGTCCGACCAAGACAATCCATGGGTCAACTTTGGGACCCCATGGAGCCACTTAGGTTTGAAAATGACATAAATACCTTTTTATTTAATGTTAAAATTAAAATGACACAAACATGAGTTGTTTTACTAATTTTTTTAAATGGAGTAATACAAGTCATTTTTGTGACTATAAATAGTCATTGGAAATATAAAAATATTTCCTACATAATAGTATTTGTTTTATAATTTTTATACATTAAATAAATTAAATTACTTAAGACATCATGATGATGCAGCGATTACCTCATTATTTAACGATTTAAATAAAATGGAATGATAATGTAAAATCTACGACCTAAACATGTTCAAAACCTATTGGATGGGTGGATTTCGAACCCTTATCACCTTATCCTCGAAACACATCAATGTAGGACCATTAAAATCCGAAACGCATTCTAAAATAAAGTAACATTTCTTTACATTCCAAGAGTGCCCCTCCTATCCTCTTATAAAAGGCCCCCACCTCTACCTCCTTACCCACAATTACAAAGCCTTTGGCTCGGCCAACCCCTACCCATTGTGTCTCTACACATCCCTTTATAACTCTTAGAAGCCTCACTTTGGTCAGAAGTCTTCCCAAGGAAGCCTTTGAGCTCAAACCAAAGGGAGTTACCTGATTTTAAGGTAATGTCTTCACTTGAGTCCTTTTGTTTTATTTTGCTTCCCCACTTCCCTAAAATATTTTTATTCCTTTCTTTTGTAACAAAAACAGTATCTTAAATATACTAGGATGTTTTTAGGTTAAGGATTAGATCTATACTTACACACACCTTAGTCTAATGGTTAAAGAACATATTGTTTCTGTGGATGGCGAATTACTGCCTCACGAAATGATGATTGTTCAATCTTCTCTTAACACATTTCATGGTGTCCATTATTATATCTCTAAATTTAGATATGATATATAATATGTTTTTGTTTTCCTTAAGCTTCTGTATTTTTCATTTATGGCATACCTTTATGGCTTCCATTATGGGTATACGTTATATCTTTATTTTAGGAAGTGCGGACTGCTGCCCCCTCAAAGTGATTTGATTATATAATACCATATGTGGTAAGTATAAAGGATATATTTAATGATAATATATATGATAACATACTGGAATTAAAATACTATTATGTATCATTATGTTTTAATTCCATTAAATATGAACTAGAAATGGATGTAGCGTTCATGCGTACGTACGACTTTCCGTCTCCATGAACGGTGCATTTCATTTCATAACTCTAAATGTTATGTAATATTATAAATTCATGAATATACTGGATAAATATGATATATATTATATCTTCATCATGAATAAAATTCTGGATATAATGGAAATTTTTCCACATGAACAATTTGTAATTATAAAGAGTTTATTTTTGACTCAAGTACCAGTGATTGTTATAACGACCGTTATTAGCATAAGTAATAACATAGTGTTCATGACAAGGTAATAAGTTATATAAAAGGAATAATGAACATGAAAATGGTTCTTAAGGAAGTAGAAATTAACTCAAGTTTATTATTCAGTAGATTAAATAACGATCGAGTCATGTCGGACCCGAGGTAAGGGATCCTACCCCTCTCTTTCTTGTTAAGTACACTCTTTTATGTCATTCCTTTTAAGCTCATCTTTCTTATGATTGGGATTTTATTTTATATTAATCTTACTGTAATTTTTATTTTCATACTATGAGAGACCCTATTTTCTCTCATTAATCCATTTTGGAAGTTTTAAGTGGCGCCGTTAGTCTGCCGAGTTTTCGTAAGGGATTTTTCATCTCACTTTTAGTCTCGTGAGATTTATGCTACATTTGCCACCATTTCCTTTGGGTGGTGTATGTAATTTACATTATTATAATCTTTGTGTAATATAATTTAATTTATGGGTATTTACATATTCATTGTATGAACCTTTTTCAATGGGGTGTACGTTTCGAAAGGTACCCAAGTCGGTAAGGGAACCATTCACCCTCCTATTTTTAAAAAGACTTATTATGTTATGTCTTTTAATTCACATAATATTATGTCGGGAAATGTTATTATATATCCTTATTGATGTATATTTTATTACCAAGTGATGAGATACGCTTTTTATCTCTCATCAACTCTTTTTCGTAAATTTTTAGTGATGCCGTTAGGCTGTCGAATTTTTGCAAGGGAACTTCATAACACAATTTTGATTCTTTGGGATAAACATGTACTCCTTGAATTTTTCATTCTATGATTATGTGTGAATGTCCACTGATTTTATAACACGTAATACCCACTTATATTTCATGTATTCGTTTTTCACACATAATTATGTAATTGATTTATCCTTTATCCAAGGATACTGTCTTTGTATGGGAATTTGTCTCAATCTCCTTTCTTTGAGGCATATTTTGTTTTATATAAAAATTTCTTTTATACGGTGTGTAAACCCCTTTGACTTTTACGTTTAACCAAAAGGAATATTTTTTATACGAAGCATTTTACTAAACGACAAAAGGGAATGTTTTTGTCGTACGTATGCGGCGACAAGGACTTCTCCGCCGCCGTGACCATTATTTGAGTTTCAGCTTCCACTAAAAGTCATACCTTATTTTTAAAAGAAAAATAAATACCATGTTTTACATTTCTTTTATTTTGTTATTGAAAATGGTTTTCATAATTTTTTTATAACAATGTGTTGTATTGATATCTTGTTATTGAAAGGTGGAAATGTTATGTTTCCTTTATGCATGCTTTATGTGATAAGATTATGTTATGGTTAATGGGCATTGTTATGAAGACAGGTGGTTGCATGATAAACTAAGGGTGGGTGATCCGGATATAGCTCTCTAATGCATTGGGTAATGCGATGGAGTGAAACATTAATGTTTTCTCCAATGAGATTTTGGGAATATACTGTGGTTGGTATTCCAAACGTAACCAAGAGGTTTACTCCCTACATAAGAATGTTATGAATGCCTCAAGTTACCTTTTATGACTTATGATTTCTATGATTTATTCATTTTTTGATGAGGTATGTTAAAGTGCCTATGTTTTATTGGTAAAGTATGATTTCATTCATATGTATATATGAACTCATGTTACCTTTCCATATTTTTATAACCCTTACTGAGCTTTTTATGCTCTTCCCAAGTTTTTTTTGAAATGTTTTTCAGAGGTCAAGGAAAGGTACATGATATTATGATAATGTCAAGGAAGTGTTAAGAATGAATCCATGCTTTTTTTTTTAAATATGTTTCTGTTGATGGGAAAAAATGAATATTATCTTTTATGTAACCACTTTGTTTAAATGTGGAATGTAATGCAAGTTTTATGATCTAATACTCTAAAACTCTAAACCTGAAAATATCCTCAATGTGTAATCTTGTAATAACTCAAGATGAAGTAAGGTTTAAGGCTGAGGCCTTATAATTCATTGATGATTTTATTTCCATTCACAAGTGGAATGTCATCCAAAAATTATGGTTTGAAACATTATCTCCTCTATGACATATCTTACTCCCACAAATAAATAGTCAATAAAAAGTTTTCAGGCATAAAGTAAAAAATTGAAAATTAAATTGATTATATGATCAATATAATGATAAAAATCTATTTCCTGATTCGAAAACTAAATTGGTTAGAATAAAATAAAATAAAAATTAATATTAATTCAATTCCATATAATGAAGTACTGCATAAATCTAAAAATACTCAATAATATCCTCCAATATTTATGTGAAATCATTCAATATGATACTAACCCATGAAATTTTAAAAAATATATCTAATCCATTTAAAACCCCAAAAAGTAAAAATAATTGATCTCATATTCCATTGAGATCAACTCAAAATTTATCTCCAAACTACATTATTCTATGATAATTTCATATTTGATATATATATATATATATATATATATATTCTCCAAAATATAATCTCTAAAATATGTGAATATTTCATATAAATAACATTGTTAACTATAAGAATGCACATAAATCCCATATGGATCCAAAAGATTACTGAACATTTATTCTTTAATTAAATTACCATTTTGGATAAAAACATATTCCTTATTTATTAGTGGTATTATATTCCCAATATAGTAGATATATTCATAGATAAAAATAATAAATTACTTATACAATCACTTTATAATATGATGGTTGTATATATATGATAAAAAAAATATTCCCCAAACGTAAAAAATATTTTTCTACAAATTAACTATAATAAAAAAAATAATATATTAGTCTGGAAGTTTATATAAATAATATATATTATTTACCAAAAATATAAATCCATTATTCTTGAAATAGCAATTTTAATACATAAAATACTAAAAAATAGTGTAATCTTATAAATGTCACTAAAATTATCCATAATCATTTTAAATAGTCATCACATAAAAACATAGTAGGGGTATCCATGAAATTAAACATGTGATCAACTATAAACATAATAACCAATGGTACAATATATTATTACCTTATACATATGTCATATAATAGGTTATGATAGGTTCTATAACCTCATTAATCATAGTGGTTTAATTTGAAAATGTGAATTATAAAAGCATTTCAACCATGACATTTTTTCAGATTTTTTGATCATGGACCAACATATTGTACACCTATAGAGATAAAATTAATACCCAATCCACAAAATTCAAATTTTTTACCCCAACATTCATCAATTCCATAATCGCAACAGTATACTAGTATCCATATATAGAAGAATTTTATAGTAAGACACCAATCCTCTAATTTGACATAACATCATGATAATATCTGGTAAATAAAATTATTCCTATAGTCTATCATCATATTATGTTATATAATATTTTTCATAATAAATATAGCTATAAATAATTAAAATAATCTTTATCCACTATAAGATGTAACATCCTTGACCATTGTATCAATGATCATGATGTTACTTCATTACATTGACACTATATTCCTGAGTTCATGTCCAGAGGGATCTGATAGTTTTGTAGGCACTGAATACTAGATTAATGGTTCAATGAAACATATTATGTGATAAAAAATAAAACATTTTTTAATTATTATAAAAATTATTTAACTTTATAGAATATAATTTTAAATTAATCATACTACACATTTTCACATCATAGGGAAAAATAAACAAAATAAAATAGTGAAGATTGACCCTAATAAATGGAATGTATTAAAAATAAGCCATCATATATGAAATATGGGATGAATATGATGGTAGGAATGAATTAGGATTAAGTAATTATATATTCCAAATAATATTATCTTAGAACATATCCATGGATTATAGAACTATAAGAATAAGCAGATCGAATAAAATAACTAATTTCATAATGATGGATCAAATAATGTTATACATATTAAATTTATTATTGAGGCTTCATGCAAAGAAATTATACAAAATTATGTATGTAATATTCTAAATATGCAACCTGTTTTGCCTCTTGAGTCTCACCAAAGTAATAAGGAACTATGTAATTTTACACCCCAACCATCACCTAATAATTATAATGAAAACATTACATGAATACAGAGAAAAATTAATCAATATTTATTAATAATAAATAAATATCAATATTTTTATAAGTATATTTATATATTTAAGGAGTTTTCATTGTGAAAGATAATACATACTGACTAATATTATTAATGGTGTAATTACATTTTATATTTGGGGAATCATATGATTCAGTAATGGATTTTTACATAGAGAAAATACATTTAAAAAGTAATGAGATAATATTTTGGAAAACCCATTTTCTTTTTATAAATCAAAATTTTGAATTCAGTAATTATAATAAATATTCATAATGACTAATAACATAAAAAACCATAGAAACCAATAATAAAATCATAAAGGTAATATTTATCAATTATGTAGAGAATACTTATTTATGTGGCCTATATAAAAATAATTACTTTTGTCACATATTTTGTAAGCAATTCCTCATTCAAAAAAGAATAAGAATTGTAAATTTAATCATTCACTAAAAAATGTATTCATTGACAAAAAAATTATTTCATATATATATAATGATTAATAAATTCAATCATGAAATTATTTTAATGAAATTATTGTCATGAAACCAAATATTAATTGTTTTATAGAAAAAAATGTTTTTATTTCATAACAATCATTCACTCCAACTTCTGAGTACATAGATAGAGAGGAAAATGAAATGAAAACATTCCATTTCTATCAATAAGAAATGGATAAAAAATATTCTATTTAAAAAAAATATATTTTTTCAAATATATAATATTAAATTAAAAAATCCTAACTGAGAAAATAATGTGTAATAAATTATCAACACATTGGGAACATTCAAATCAGATCCAGTTGTTTGAAAAATTTAAATTTTGACATTATATAACATGAATTATGAATGATACATGATATAAAATTGTAAAATGGTATTATATACACATCACAATGATTAATCGTTTCACTATATAAATCATATAATAATGAAACAATATTTACAATAAAATCATTCACCCCAGGTTTGAATTGCGTCCAACTTTCACTCATACTCCTATATAATTGCAGAAACTTTTTATTTTATGAAAACATATTATATAATCAATTCAATATATTCTTATTATTAATTTATTTATTAAAATCACCATTTACACGTTTTTGTTGTTTCATTTTTTATGTATGTTTCGATTCATTACTTTTGGACCCTAAAACATTATCTTGGTTACATGAATAAAATAATATTAATATTGATATCACTATCATATATATTATATATATATATACAAATTTAAAATCATTGTCGAAATGTGTACATGATAAAGGGATAACCCCGCTTTATAGACGTATTAGTCGATACGTATTCTGGAACGACATTATCATTTTCCAATAGATGGAAGTGTAAGTTTTTTTGTAATATATTATGTCATAATAATAATACATACCACATAATTTTCATATATATTAATTAAAACCACAATAATAAGCATCATTGTGATTCAAGGACGAAAAATTAATTACAATGATGTATGGAGATTATAGGTCAAATGTAAACATGAGTGTTGTTATTATTTTCCATGGGATGTAAGGTAGATGAATAAGTATTTTGCCTCTTATATATTGAAAAATAGTTGTATTTTATATATTTATATTATCATATTATCATATTTATGGATGATTTTATTGGGGTATAGAAAGTATTAAAATGAAAAAACTTGGTTTTGATGGTTGACAAATATTTAATGATTCAACATTGTACATCTTTATAAGGACCATATTAATGGTATTTTCAGAATAAAATCATATATAGAATGTATATAAATAATATAATAAGTGTTTTTTATTGGGTTTGTTTTGGATAGGTGGCTTATGGCATTTGAAAAAGAGAGGATAGGTTGTTTCCATTTTTATGTGATAGGTGGGAACTATTGGATATAGTTTTAGTATTAAATTAACATCAATTAATTTTCGTATTAAAGTGGAACACAATTATTATTTTCATAATAAATCATGTATATTATTAACAATAATCACATGCCATAAAAAATTAATATTTTTATGTTATATTTTAAAACGTATATCATTATTTTAACTCCCATTAACAATATTTAATAATTATTGTTATGACGTACTATTTATAAAATAGGGTTCACCAATGTTACTGTAAAAATAATAGTCATAAGTGGAAAATGGTTGATATTATAGGCCATATCAAACTCACATGACCAGAAAATTTGTTTTTATATTTTTAAATCATTTTATAAAATCTAAATATTCATAAAATATCATTGAAATGTTTACATGATTAATCTAATAATTTACAAAAAAAACATTTAAGATTCTAATGTTGCTTAATCGTAAAATTTTAAAACATATATAATATATTATGTTAACATAAGGAAGTTATTTTATCATTAAAATATTAAAATAAAATTATAACCATAAAAATTATTTACATTTAAAATATCATTTTTTAACAATTGATTGTTTTTTCCATATCTTGATGTTTTATTAAAACTAAAACCATAAATAGATATTTTTTTATTTTCAATTAGACAAAAAAAATGTGAATATTAAAAAAATATATTAAAAAATTACTTATTATAGAATACATGAATAATTTTCTCTAATTAATCTCATTAAATGAAACATATTCATGTTTAATGATGATTTTGATTCACTATATAATATTTTTAAAATTATTCTATATTTTTAACCCTTACCATAGTGAAAACATTTGTACCAATGTTACTATTCATTGTGACCATAAATACATTTAACCGAGTTATCATATTTTAACCAAAAAATTACATATTTGTAATAAATTATTTAATTTTAAATATATATTTTTGGAATAAATTGATTTTTAAATTATGAAGAAAATAATAAAAATATAATGTTTAGAAAAAATTTAGTTTTTACTATATTAAAGATATTAGAAAAAATAAAAAATTAATGTTTTTTATTTGATTAATTAGATTATATATATTTAAAAATGGATAATGTTTTTTTTTGAAAAATTTCTTAACATAATGTGAATTTTAAATTATATAATTTATAATAAATAAATGTATCTTTTGTAAAACACTATAGGAATCACTATACACTAAAATTTTATATTTTTTCAAAAAAACTAAATAATTCCCCTTAAGATAATTTTCTTATGACAAACCAAAAAACATAAATCCTTTTTATACAAATATATTTCTGAAATTGTAAAATTATCATTTTTTTCTAAAATATTTATCAAAACCACTTTTATGGAGAAATTTCCATTTTAAACATTTGGTTCTCTTAATTTTTCTGGTATAAATTAATAATTATCTGAGTATTTAGAATTATATTATAAAAGAAATTACCCAAAAAATATATAATCCATTTGGAAATAAATTTGTCTATGGATTTTAAAATATAGTATATTTGAAAAATGGCTATATATATGTGTGATATTATATTAAAATATAAATATATAAAGACTTCACTATGATTTTATCATATTCATATGAATTATCATGCCTATAAAATTATTAATTTGATACATTTCTCTATGTTTTTGGTTTGTGTCACAATATTTAAAGACAATAATGTGGATAATGATTTGGTGTTTGTGGTATGTATATATGTATTTCATTTACATTTCTTATAATTTTCTCATGTTGAATTTTATTATGACCTAATATCGTGTTAGTGTTTATAAAAAAGCATTATATTTAATCTTATAAAAAGTATCATAGTTTATTTCAGTTTTATGTCAATTCTATCAAAGTCTATGAAACATAATATTCATGTAATGTAAAAATATATTATGAAATATCATGTTTCAAGAGGTACTAAATTATATTGGGAATATATTAGAAAATTAGTTCATCACATTATAGACATGGCATGTTACCCCCTCCGCTTACTGAAGGTGAAGGCACCCACAATGTTTTTATGACTACCCCTTATCTAAGACATGATATTAGGAGTTTTTCCTCCTTTATATTGGATCACCCCATTAACTAATATTATTTTAAAATGATTCCATTGTTAACCCAATAGTGGTCACCTCATAGTGGGTAATTTTCTAGGGACATAAATTCGTTGAATCTAATTTCTAAAAATCCTCTAAAATGATTTACAAAGGGAATGAAATATGATCACTCATTTTGGATAATACATGAAGTGCTAAAATATTAACTTTTCTTAATAACAAGTTAAATATCATAGATACATGGATAAATCCTAAAAATTGAGACATTCATAAGTATGTAACCATGTTTTATCGCTAAACTAGTAAAAATATTAATTACCAATTCTATTTATCATTATATTATAAATTATTACATATATAGAGATTAATTATTTATGCAATTCATTATAGTTCTATCATGGAAAAAAAATTCATATTAATTAATTAGTGTTAGAGAAAACAATCATAAATATTCTTTTCATCAACAAACTTAGGAGATTAAAAAAATATTTTTCATATATACTCATTCAATACATACGTTCTAAAAGAAATCAACTTCAAAACAAATTATCCAATCTATGGTGATTTTAGGATTGTAACATTGAAATCCATGAATAAATAAATTATTTTAACTTATGTAAAATATATCATGGATATTTAATTGATTTTAGTATTCAAAAAATAATATGATTTCCTAAAAATGATGTAAATTAAATAAATAATTTTTTAAAAATGATATTAAACACCATGGGTCAAGGGAATCATATAATGGGAGGTAATTAATATTCCCAGATAATAAATCACTATTCCTTTAATAATGGTATGCTAAAAATTAGTTCAAAATTAATATAACAAAACATAATGAAAATATACATCAAAAGAGGTACACGAATTAAAAATAGGAAGAAAATATTTCCCTTTTCCTAAAAAATATCTTCATATAACATGTGAATGGAATATTAAGAGGTTGAACACACCATAGAGTGTCTTTTTTAGATGAAAAATGACTTAAACATCATGTATAATGGATTTATAGTGGAGAAATATTATGGGATGAAAGGGTATTTATAATTAATGAAGAAGAATTGATTAAAAAATTTTAAATACAGGTCATCAATATATATGTTATGGAAACTAAAAAAACAATGGTTTACCAATGTGTTTATATAATTATTTTTAGGTTATGATATGATTTATAATAATTTAATCCAACACTTTGGAATGTGTAATGAAATTTTTCCACAATGTAATTTTTAAACCATAATTTCTAAAGTATTCTATATAATTTCATTAATAGGGTATGAAGTTTGTTTTAAATAAATAAAATAATAATTTTAATAAAATAACATATTTTTACATGTATTATGTATAATTTATTATTAAGATATTAATACATCTAAATGAATACATGTAACTTATTGAAAACATAAAATTGTATTCTTATAATTCACTAAAATACATTTAAATTACGAAAAATTTATAAAATTCACCATAAATAATTTTTTATTGATGATTTGCAATATAGTTTTCATTAAAAAAAATTAATTTAAAAAATTGAATAAATTTTTCTTCTAAATGAAAAATTCTTCATTATTTTAATGTAACATTTTTATGACATTTCCTACTTTATGATAATTATAAGAAGTTTCCATGAAATTATAAAGTTACATTAAATATTATATTTAAAATATATTGGTAAAAAATTCTTTTCATAAATATATATTTTTTCTAGGGTACATTAGTCCATTATGAAAGGATAAATTTTTTAATTTATAACTATGTTTTATATGTATTTAAAAATATATTTATCAAATTTATCATATATTCAGGTTTATTTTATTAAATTATATAATACTTAAATGAAACATATTAAGTAGAATTTTAATTTATAAAAATAGAATAAAATATTTAAGACACTAATCCCATGGAAAAAAACCACTTATTACACCATAATACACCCTAATGGTAATGTGTGTCAGAGTTTTAGCTTCCGAGGGTCAGCAAACATTATCCTAGTGGTGATCTCCACAGACTGGAACATTTCTATAATAAACTTTTTATAAATCCTCACTTTTTTATTATTTTCATGGTGTTAGACATTGGTGAAACCAAGTGATGATACCTCCAACCATTTTTTTAGAAACATATTATTTAAAATGAAAGACTCTACTTATTAATAATATCATTTCTCCTTCATAAATCAATTATCATTTTTCATTACACTTTATAATAAATAATTTTAACAATAAAATAATTTTCATTTGTATTAATACACAATGGTAATATTGACTAATAGTAAAATTTTAAAAAAAATATTATTATTTAAAAGTGTTCAGGTAATGGTAATATCCCAAATGCGACTTCTCTATTTATTCTCAATATATAATAAAAAATTCATTAGTATTTTCAAAATGATTCACAATGGTTTTTATAATTCCTTAAATAATTTCAATTATATTCTTAACTTATATTTTCTTTAAAATGGTTTTCTATCATGTTTAAACTTTTGGGGAGAGTTTTATCATTTAAAGTACACTATTACATGAAAAATGTTATTATATCCCAATACATATTTTAGATATTATAATAAAAAATATTATATTACATGTATATATATATATATATTATTCATTCTATTAACATACATAACTTTGTATAAAAAAATGGAGATTTAAAAAAATTATTATTATTTTATTAATTAATGAATAATTTTTTGGCCAATACATTATCCCCCAAATAAATTTCATTCAAATGTTTTTAAACTTTCCTCCAAATTGAACTATGATATTTTTCCTTAACTTCTTTTATAGGTTGCAAGTAGCTTCGTCAAACTTTTTTTTTCTCCACAGGACATTCACATGACATTTTTTCATATTCATTAAAACTTTTCCATTCTAGAAAGAATATATATTGGTTAATATTAATAATACAAGTCAATTTTCAATTTAACAACATTAATTTCATGTATATTTGTGGTTATGAAATATAAATTCTCAATAGAGACATTTTAACGATTGAATAAGCATTATAATGATTTATATGTTGTGATTATTGATAATCTAAAAATCTGTAATACTATAAAATTTCATATGGTCCAATAATCATTAGACTCTATTTCTGTTTTTTATCATTAGTACCCCCTTCTACAGTGATACATTGATAAATAACTGAACGTCAACATGAAACTCAAGGTCATTCTATTATTTTGAAGCATAAATTTTTAATAGCCTCAGAGTAGTTTTTATGTGTTTTTAAATCACCTATATTTTGAATATATTCCCATTTTTAATGTATATAAAATAATAATATTATTTAAATTATTTTTTTCATGTGAATTATATATATTTGATATATGTTGTTACATGCAACACTTTTTCTATCATTCATTACACATAACACCAATTATAAAAAAAAACATAAAATATTAGGAAAATATTATAAATTATTAGGAAAGTTATCACCAATAAATTCGAATTGATATTGTTCTTTTGATTATAAAATTTGTGAAAATATTGTTTAAAAAAGTTTATATATGAATTATTTGGTGTCCAATTAGTTTTAAATGAAAATAAAAATCATTTGAAAATAAATGGCATCTTTATTATTAAAAAAATATTTTATTGTTCAAAAAAGCGTTTTATATTAATAAATTCACCAAATATAATTTGTTTCATTATATAACTGATATGTATATATTATACCTATTTTTTTTTACATTCTTATTATTTTTTATACTAAAGATACGAATTACAGTAATTTTCTTCATCAAATACATTAACATTCAAAAATCTATTTTTATTGTATTTTCTGCACTTATAATAATATTAATAATGAAAAAAATTAGAAAATTAAATTGATAAAATAATCATAATTCCATAAATAATCATGTAAATATTAATTTATTGTTATTTTTTTGATTTTTTAAAAAATTATTCATTTGTTATTAATAGTTAAAATATGGCATTGTAGTAGAAAATTGACTATTTATTTAAGTAATTTATAATGATACATTATAATTAAATTATTTATAAATAAATTTTAATTCAATTATATATATATATATATATTAATCCACTTATTTTAATTTTTATTAATTTCATATTAAAAATGGATATAAAATCAATGTAACTATACGAACATTTTATCTTTTAAACTTTTCTTTCTCCCCGCATCTGCTAGATTAATTTTAAATTAATTATTTCCACTATTGTTAATTGAACATGGAAAAATGGATTCCGTATTTTGATTAAATATTTTTATATTATGTAATATTTTCAACATATTTTTTCACTAAAATTACTAGTAATTCCCATAAAAATAAATTACTATGATTAAGATAAAATTGATTTATCGGGGGTTAAAAAAATACAGATAAAATTACCTCAAAATGTATAAAATAAATTTAATTTCTTTATTTAAACTAAATAATGTATAATTGTCAATATTTTCTCATTTTTTAACCTTTTTAATTATAAAAACATGGTTACACCTTTTTGTTTTAAAAAAATTACATTTATTCTATTCACCTCACTTGTCAAAGGACATCCAAAATCTTCTGCTTTTCACACCTTGATACCATTTTTATCCATAGAAGTACTAAATGGTCGTGAATTAATAATGTGTGTGTTTAATTATTTTAAAAAATATGTATGTCCTGTATAATGATATTGGTTATGTCAATGGAATTACCTACCACCACATCCACTTAAATCAAAATGGTTGTGAATTCATCATGCGTGTGTTTTATGGACTACCTCCTCACGAACAGATTTCTTTATTTATTTAGTTAGAACAACTCGTTTTGGGTTATGAAGATTGTTATATAGTATATATATGATAACCATAACATAATTACATTTTTTGTCTTTATATTATTTATATGTCTTTACTTTCCAATCGATCAAGGATATGATATCCTTGCTCATGTCTACAACGGACTATCTCCTCGTGAGGTGATGTAATGCTTTTTTCACAAAAACATCACATTAATGATAATAAATATTAATATATTTTATATAAATGAAATAAATATTATCTTAAATACATAATTTTCGTTATCAAAATATTATTTATAATTTTTTCTTCAATTTTTTGTCACTGAATGATGATAACACTATTGATATACTTGTGGCCTACCGCCTTCATGAATCATTATGACTCTATTTTCATCATAATATGAAATTTATTATTTGTATATGTATATATAAAGAAATAGTATTTAATTTATTATAAGATGATAATTTAGAAAATATATGTTACT
Source organism: Viscum album (assembly GCA_963277665.1). Lineage (NCBI taxonomy): Eukaryota > Viridiplantae > Streptophyta > Magnoliopsida > Santalales > Viscaceae > Viscum > Viscum album. The sequence continues at coordinate 77,329,704 of OY728152.1, read as the reverse complement.
TAACTCTATTTTATAATGATCATTGAAATATAGGGACGTCTCTCAAGCATATATATGACTTACCTTCTCTAATATCGCAAGAACCATCATTTCAAAAAATTTATTTGTATTGAATATATGATTTATGTTTAAAAATTATAATAATTTTATTATTATAATTAAATTGGTGATCGAACAAATGTAAATTAAGGAAGACTAAATATAACAAACTCAGATATAAATAAAAAACATACGATATTACCCATAATGTGTCATTAACATGGAATTGATAATAAATGGGTAATAAAATGAAATAATTAAATAATATATGAAATGATATATATAATTATGGTCTATAATATTAGAATATTAAATATATATTTATTATATAATAGGTTTAAATGTGTGATATTGAATAAGAGACATAATGTAATTTATTTCTAGTGTATCTTTCATTTCTTGGAGACATTTTTTAATTCACAACTCATTCATTTTTTTGTTTCATAAATGCATCCCCTTTAACATGTTATAACATGAATCTAAAAAATTTATGGATATTTGATGTTTTGTTTTAAATTAATCTCTATTGGTAATTATACATAAAAATATTTCTAAATATGTCGGGGATCTATGTCTTACTTTTTTACTTTTGTGATACACATTCCATATTCAGCATAAATTTATTTTATGTGGTTTATATACATCCAATTATTTTATTTAATATTTATTGAAATTAAAATTATATGGATTCTATTTCCATTTTATTAATTCCATATCAGAGGCATTATCTTTCAAAAAATGTCTATATGGTAGTGGTTTTATTTTACAATATCATTATTTATTTGTATTGTTTATGATAAAATATTTAATATTGAAATATTAAGATGTACCTCTAAATAATAGTCATTAATTTTCTTATAAACATGATATTTATCATATTTTCAACTATTCTTACCATTTTTAACTATTTATCACATAAAATATTAGCCAATTTTTTATGACACAAATATCTATTTCTATGTTCCAAAAAAAATTATTCCAAAACAAAAAAATTTATTAATGTTTTCAAAATAATTTTATTTTTATTTTCAAATGATTTATTAATTATTCATCCACACTATTTTAATTTGTTTAAATTTTTTTAATGAATAATAATTTCAATTTCTAAACAATTATAATGGTACAATAAAAAAAATGTGAATGTCATATTTTCATTACTGTATAAAACATGAAAAACAAAACCCATCATCAAGTAAATTATTTATTATAATTGTTATATTATATTTTTTCATGGTTATTTTATAATAAAACGAGTTATTTGGTTTTAATAAAAAGTATTTTCCAAAGAGGAATGGATCTATCAATAAAGAAATATTTTAAATTATTTTATAGATTCTATTTTGAGTATTTGAGGGTATTCTTGATGAAGGGAATTAAAAACTATTTTATATTTGAATATTTATTTTTTAAGAAAACATTTATGCCATATGAAATGTTCTATGTGATTTATGTTTCAATATCATTTTTATTCAAGATGAAATTATTTAATGTAACTCATTATTTACTAATGATATGAACTAAAGATAATATATTGTATTATATTTTCCTATTTATTATTTTGAGATATTATATGGATTATTTTCTAGATGAGGCTCTCAAAGGGAATGTGATTCTGAGGTCCAGAGAGCCCAGATTAAATGTTTGGAATATATTAAATATGGAAAATAGAATATGCATGTAGTTTCCCTAAATTTTTTTTATAAGATCAATATTGGTTCTCTGATCCTTAATATGAGGGCACCGTTGAGTATGGAATGGATAATTTACCTTTGGTATGACAAAGCCTTGGTTAGTAGGGGTCGTTTTTGGGAAATTTCAACACGGGCATTAAATGAATTGACTAATTACATTATATTGCATTATTTATTTTGTTAACATAGTGGTGCATCATCCTAAATTCCATTTTTAATTATTTTCTTAAAGAAAATTCATACGGTTAGACACATGACCCTATTAATTGAATAGATCCATTATTTCTATCGGAGACAATCCCATTGGAAGATGATGACCAAATATGTCATTGATGACAAGCATGGGATATGATCCAAGTATTTCACCAACAAACATGACAAAACATTTTTCATAATCATTGATCGATCTGAATAATTTTTTTTGGTTTTTTGAATACTTTATTTTCCCCACTATTGATTCCTATGATGAATATAGATCAATCATCCATTAGATTTATTTATAGATCATCCATATTTTAAGGATGTTTTAATTGTGGAGTTATTTAGTGAGAATCAATTTTATTTTATGATTTATTCATTGTTAGTATCATATAAATGAAACAATATCAACAAAAACATTAATTGAGGATCTTTCCTCTCTTTTTGTTCTTGTTATTGTTTACACCGATAATTCGTTCACTATGGGCATTCTTCATTTGGCCTGGGGATTGAAAAATTCCAATCAATTGAATCTTGTGATCCTATTTCAGGGAACAATGATATGAAATCCTATATCTAGGATCATCATGACATGATGGTGGTGTGATTATGGAGAGGACCTCAATTAGGACAATGTAGATACCTTAATTTCCTTGTATGGTACATGCAATGAAAAATGAAAAATAATACCATTTCCCAAGGGATCCAGGCCCCAAAATATGTTTATCAATGATTTCTAGATTAATTGCAGCAAGATTTAGTTTTTTTAGGCGAGGGGCGGCTAGATCAGAGGATAGAATAGAGGAGATAAAACATGGATAATGGATCTAGGATTATAGAAAATCACAAGTTATAGGGTGTTTAAACCTATTCTATATTCCTCTTGGGGTCCCCTTTGAGGCTTCTAGGAGTTCAGGTAGGAGTTAAAGATCACACAATGTGTTACCCTATCATACGGCATCTGGACCCCCCTTAGAGACTCAACATGTACCTCAGAATAACATGGACATATGGTGGACAACAAGGGAAACCTATATTTTTTGTAATCCACCACACATACATGACCTGGACTAAGAACACAAACTAATAAATGTACTGGAACACATGCACATGTTCACGTCATGAGGTTTTGTACTAGTACATAGGTAGACTAGATGAGTAGCCTATACATCATGTACTACTATATGAGCATGAGCTGGAGACACAAGTCATTTATAAGGGTAGGACTTGGGGTCAAAGGATATGGTATGTGACCCATTATACACACAATATACATTATTTTTCAAGAAATTAATCCCATGTTGTATATATAATGGGCCTATTTTGCTAAGGTCAATTCCCCTAATCCTATCCACCAGTGTTATTATGGAAACATCTCTTGCTCCTAGTACTATGATCCCTTCAGCCAATGTTAAATGATAGAGAGCCTAGAATCCTTATGAGATCCCCAAAGTGTCATATTGTGTTATTTATCATGCCCCATGTGTTTTTATTAGTATTTTACTGATCAACACTCTACGGGAATAGATCCTCTACATAGTAGGTCAATCCAAAATGAGTTATTCTTATCACCCAATGGACATGTAACTGATCCACATCAATGTATAAAATTTTCATTATATTATTAGAGTGTACATATAATGATGATACCTGATGTGAACTACCTCTTAGAGTAACTTCATCAGTGATATCCAACTTAGGAGTGTGTTCTCTATGATGAGTTCCTTATAGAATCATCGAGATGTCATCACAGGATGATATACTATGGATGTGACATACATTCAAAAATGTGACATTGTTTAGTACATCAGGTTATTATTGTTATATTCACAATAGACATAAACATATGTAGAGATGATTATATTTTCCTCTATTGTATGCTTTTTGGTTTTGGGGTGTCCCATAGTGTATTGGTATACTCACCCCTGCAAAGGCATTTCCTACATGTTTTTTGTATTATGCAGATGATCAAAATTTTGATAGAGTCCTAGATAGACCATGACTATATGGTTCTTTATGAGACTAGATAGACCAAGTTGTTTTCCAAAAACTTAATTATAGTAATACTAGTACTTGCCTTTAGTTTGGACTTGTGTTTTCATCCTCATTGTGTTGGGATTTCATTTGAGAAATTTTTCATGCCTTTACATCTCTCATACACTGGTGTTGGTATTTAGATGAATACATGGATATTTGTTTAGTGATTTTTACATTTTGAAATTTTAAAGGAATTAATATATATTTATTTATGTGTGTACATGTAATTAGGAAGAGTAATCCAATGTCAATAATATTCTTACTCAGTGATTGTCACCAGCCTATAGTCTATTGGAAGTATCTTTGGGGAGTCATGACATGTGATCCTATGGGATGAGTCATGAATGATTGGTATTATAGGATGATAGTTCTACATAATTATTGGTGTATGTTAGATCGTTTTGGGTAAATAGGGTTATGTGTTTCATGTTTTGATTTCATGCTAGGGACACCGGTTTTCGTGTTGCAACTGACATATCCATCCACGAGAACACTGATCATCTTTTTTTCAAATTGGTTAATCGGAATAATAGTTGAATGGAATAAATGGTACATGAATAAATCAGAAAGTGGTACCCCATGTACGAGTAGATGTGGTGAATAGGTTTAGAGAAGGTCTCAATTATTAGTAATAGAGACAATAGATGTTCAGAGGCGAGCCTAACCCACAGGTGTCCAAGTAATTACATGAGGTAGTGGCCCATGATTGATCTCAGGTATGGACACCGTCACATCAGAAGGTGGTCATGGTGGGATTTTTTTCGGGTATTAGTAGGGCGGGGGTGGCGTTTAGTGGAACAATCAAATGATTATGAGATTTATTCATGGATAGAGTTCGAGCATCATTTCAACGATAAGTTCACACTATAAATACTAGTGATATAAATATTTAAGAGATTATGTTGCTCAAATAGGGTAGTTCTAAAATAGTTGAGTACTCATTGATTTTTACTAACCTCTCCATGTACTCAATGGAAATGGTTTGCAAACAATTATTTAGGTCTCAAACATTCAATTGAGGTTTGTTAGGAGACATCTAATCAAGTGTTATCTCTCTATGAATTCATACATGTAATGGGGTAATATAATGATCCTTGGTGGTAGGGAGTTTCTTGGATGATCATATACAACAAGGGGTTAGAGGATGTGGTAATCAAGAGTGGACTCCTTAATAGTATAGAGCCAATGACAGTCTCTAGGGACTGAATATGTGAGACATTTTAGTGGGAGGTCTATGGACATTGGATTATTGTATAAAGGATTTCATGGTGGCTCCAGTCATCCCAATGATTTTTGGTGCTACACATGTGATGGAAGGGAGAGTCTGGCTCGATATTTTTTAACTCACCATAGTGCTGACAGAGAGACTATAGATTTTCAACTGAGGCAGAGGGAGTGGAAGGAGTATATCTTTCCACAAGGTCGAGGAAATGGAATATGAGCTGGGAGAGGAGCTTGAGGTGGTTGATCCTTTGACTTATTACCACCACAACCCACAAGTGGTCCATGATAGGCACATGGTGTTGGGGGAATATGGTGAGACAACTATTGGAAGTCAAATATAAAGGCTTAGAGACTTAGAGAATGATTTGAGGTATGATCTATGTAATTTACACCATAGATGAAGTAATAGTAGACATCATTGGATTTCATTCCTTTTTTTCACATTCCTTTTATGTTAATTAGATATTTTGGATGAGCTCTTTGGTTGACCATTAAACATTGAGACTCCTACTGGAGAAGACTATGTAATCATAAAATATTTCATTCAATATGACTTGAATCATATAGAAGTGAGTTTATATTTGAATCTTATGGAATAATCATGAAGTCCTTAAAAAAATCATTATTTTTATGTTCATTTTATCTAGGACACATGCCAATGTTGTCTATTTTAGGTGACAGATGCAGTGTTTCCACAATGATGAAACCAAGGTTTCCTTTTCAGTAAAAAATAATCCCCGTTGGTAGAGGATAAACTTATACATTTTATTTTTTAGTATATTTATCATGAGTTCTATAGACTAACCATTGGTGAATTAAGTATTATGATTTCCTAGTTTCCTATTGTAGTGGTAGAGTACAGGGGTTTCTTCCCTAATGATGACCCATGTTTACCAACACACCACTAGATGGACTTCTTCATGGATTTAAACCTTAGTATAGAACTGATATCTACACCATCATATTGGGAATCACCCACATAGATTCATTAGGTGAGGGTGTATTTTGGGTACCTATAGAATAATTTCTTTGTTAAACCCAATGTTACACCATGGGCAGTGCCAATTTTTCATTCCAAGAAGAAAGATCAGATCTTGATGTTTTTGGTGACTACTGGTGCATGACCTTGGTGATTGTAAATAAAAATTATCCACTACTGAGGAACGATAACATATTTTATCAGTTGAGAGGGTCTAAATGGTTCTCAAATGTAGACCTCAATATAGTCTATCACTGACTACAATTACTTGATGAGGATATTCCAAATAAAAAATTCTAATGTCATTATGCTCACAAAGTGTACTTGGTGATTCCCTTTATAATGATGGATTCTCACAAATTGTTCGTGGCTGTCATGAACTATATCATTCAGCCTTACATAGACATGTTTTTGGTAGTCTTCATTTATGACAACCTTGTGGACTTGTTTTCCAAGGAGGAACACATGCGAAACAATATTATAGTTATAGATGTACTCTGATAAAAAAATATTTTTTGAAGTATATATATGTTTTATTTATGGATTACTATTGTCATAATTCTAGGACATTTTGTCATAGCTCATGGAGTTGTAGTGTACCTACCGAAGGTGGATGAATTGTTATCTTAGGAGCATCCTAACAGAGTAACATATTTCTATAGATACCATTGGGCTAGTTGTTTATTACGAGATATTGATATCTGATTTATCTAGAGTATCATCACACATGATAGATTTGACTTGTAAGGGGGGTCCTTTCATTCTTATAGTGATGTCCCAGTAGGATTTATATATGTTGAGACAGAGTTTGAAGAGAACTACCATCATGAGATTGGAAGAGGAGAGTGCAGATTACATAGTCTTTTGGGATACATTAGGATCAAGTATCATTATGCTCTGATGCAGATACATGGGGCCATTACAATGGTTCATTTCAGTTGAGACCACATGAGAAAAAATACACAGCCACATTTTTGAGTTAGCAATGGTAGTATTCACACAAAATCTATGGTGTAACTACCTAAGGAGATATTATTTTACAACATACTATAATCCCAAGATTATTAGTTTCATATTCTCTTAGAAGGATGTAAACATGAGAGAAAAGAAATGGAAAGATTTCCTTCTAGATAGAGACATTGAAATTGAATATACTTTTAGCAAGGAGAATGGGGTATAATATCCTCTAAGAAAGAGATCATGTTCATAGGTTCATAATGACATGTCAGAGATGTTTTCATGGTTTAACTTCTCCTTTGTGGATGAAATTAAAGAATCATACCTCTAGTAAATGGTTGTCACGTCTATACTATTTAAGTTAGAATTGGAGGTCGATCTAGGTGATAACTATTGTGAGACCCAACATTTTTTGATAACCATAAGTCATTCTCAATATGTACTTTTTAAAAATCTAGAGCACAATGATATTTTTAGAGGACCCACGATGAAACTAATTATATTTTTGTTGGAGGTTCTAATAATTTTTCATATATTATGGTGGTACATTCAAGTGTGTAAAATATGTTCTAGGACCGCCAACAACAGTTTTGGTGGCATGAGATGATGAAAAAAGTTACAATGCTTGTATGATGATTAACATGTCAGTATGTGTTGGATCAATACTGTGTTCAAGTGTGTTTAGCTCAACATTTTCATGGGAGATGCTGAGTTAACCACAAACATCAAGGGGAGATGATTCCATCTGGTTTTTTATAGATCATCTCCCCTAGTTGACATAATTTTTAGCTTTCCAAGTGCAGTGTTCAGTAGAGGGATATGTATGATTCTATATTCTATTGCTAGTATATATCCATGTATTTCCATCAATTATCATTTCTATGTGTGATGTACATTTCATATCCTGGTTGTGGAAGGGATTTCATGAGGAGTTTGGGAATCATTTATTATCGAGAACAACATTTCACCCCAAAAGGGATGTCTAGGTTAAGGGGACCATTTGGGATTTGTGGACATATTGTGAGATTGCGTGTTGGAATTTTGAAGTAGTTGGAAGGATCTAATTCTACTACTAGATATTTTTTACATTAAAATTTACCCTTACACCATAGGTATGGATCCATTTGATGATTTTTAAGGGTGAACCTATAGGTCACCACATTGATGGACTAAACTAGGATATTCACCACTCGTGGGGATAGAGTTCGTGCGAGAAACTAGTGAAATGTTAAAAATCATACAGGTACAGTGGGAGACTACACAGAGAAATCATAAATCTTATTCTAATATATGATGAGTTCCTTTAATGTTCAAGGAAGGTGACAATGTGTTCCTATGGGTTTCACCTCCATGTGTATTACATATTTTTTTGAGGCAAAAAGATATCTCAAAGGTTTATCATCCCATTATAGATACATTTAGATTTGATGAGGTGGCATACCACGTATCTCTACCTCAACAATTATACAAGGTACGTAGCTTCAAAATTTTTTCACTGTTGAGGACGTATGTGTGTGACCCAACACACATTATTAACTAGGGAGAGCAGAACACAGAAGGTTGAACAACCATTATTGAGTAATAGATAGAGATCGAGGATAAGAAGAATGTAATGCTCTATGGGAGAATGATTCCTTTTGTGTATGTCTAGTGGAATCTCATGAATCTTCAAGATATCTTAATAGAGTGGGAGTCTACACTTCAATATAAACACCCATATCATTTGAATTTCCCTTATTTTGGATTTTTGGGGATATAAATCTACATGGTTGGTGTATTGTACATTCTCTCCATTTCCATTAATTTTTTTGGATTTTATATGGATTATTTTTGAGACCGGGCGTTGAGATAGTGTGCAATTTCTTGGTCCAGTGTGCTCGAAATTAATGTTAAAAATATACTAAATATATAAAATAGATTGTGTGAAAATTATCATGAAAACGTGAAATAACTACTAAAAATATTCCTAAATAAAAAATACGATGGAACCGTTGATTTTATAATGTTGGTCTTACCCAAGGTGCAATATTACCTTTTTTGGCATGGGTAGTTTGTGGATAAGTGAATGCGAGCGTAAAATCAATGAATTAATTAATTTAAATTATAATATTTTATCGTTGATGCAGCAATACAATGATGGAAATTTTCTCTTTAAAAACGCACTTACGTAAAATTCATAGGGTTCAATACATAACGCTATGAATTGTCAAAGTCCGTTGGAGCTGTTCGAGGATATCCCATTAAAGGACGATGACTAAATTAGATATCAAAATCCAGTGTAGGAAAAGATTGAAGGATCTCACAAATGGGTGTGATGTTTCATCGTTCATCATTAGTTATCAATCCAAATTGATTTACGTCATTGATTGTTTAATATTAAATACAGGTTCTTCATACGTAATATGAAAATGGATTAATAAACCAACTGATTGATATATGGATCATGCATATTTGTGGGATGGGTTTATTGTAGGGTGATATATAGAGAATTAATTGGATTTTATGATTAATTTATTGTTATTATCAAGACCAAAACTCGATATTGACATGAAAATTGATCTAGGATTTTACTCTCTTTTGTTTTATTGTTTTTCACCACTATATCATCATTTACCATGAACATTATTTTTTTCCTATGGTTTGACATGTGACAATAAATAGATCATTACACACAAGATTCCAAGTAAAATGAACCCAAATTATAGATATGGGGTAAAAACTACATGATGGTGGTGTGATGATGGAGACAATAGTGAATCAAAAAATATTGATACTTAATTTTCGTGTTCTCCAGTTCACAATAGAGAATGGAAAATAATTATGTTTCTGATTAGATTGAAGGCTCAAAATTTACTGATCAGTGATGTATATGTTATAAAGGCATGATTAATGATTTTCTCATTGAGGCACTTTTAGACCGAGGGAAGAAATAATGGAGAAGATGCACATACCACAGATCTAGGTTTTTTTAAAATCACATGTTACACCTCATGTAAACTAGATCTACATGCCATGTAGTTCCCACATTGCAATGGTTATGGTTTCCAGTAGTGGTTAAGTATCAAAATTATTATGACCCATCCATGGATAATTGTTCGTATCCTAGAAGTACACGCACAAGGTATGAAATAGACTAGTAGCCTACATACCATGTACCACACCCCCCCACTTGAACACAACCAAAACTAGGTACATAGGATATGACATGTACTAGTACATAAGTACTTGTGAAAAGGATGGATCCACGAAAAGGAACATAGGTAGACTACATGTGTTGCCTACACATTGTATACTTCCACACAAACATGAGCTAGAGACACTTTCCATTTACACGGGTTGGACCTGGGGTCAAGGGACACGATTTGCAATCCCTTTTACACATGGGGAACTTCATTATATATGGATAAGATCCCTTGAACTCCGTATCATGGACATGTTTATTTAGGGTGTGTTCCCTTCATCCATTCATTGGGGGTTAGTATTATATCATCTCATACTCTATGGCCTATGATCACTTCATCATCACATCTAGGACAGTGTTGTTGGAATCCCTCAGAGAGGACCTAGTTGAGATCCACTATTCATCTTCATTACCATAGTGGAGTTGTTAGTGTCATTGTGACCAATACTATGTCAGTGTCAATCCACCACTTAGTGGGTTAATCCTTTTTGAGTTGTCGGTATCACCCCATGGCCTTGGCAGTGATCCTAATTTGTGTATTATATTATCTTCAAACTATCTTCAAGTATATAAAATGATGAGAGCTTATGAAAACTACTTATCAATATGATGTAATCAGTTATATAATGAATAAGAGTGTGTCATCCAAGATGTGTGATTTGTTGAATCATTGATATGGAATCCTATACTAGTATACTATGTTTCTAAATTTCCATTAAAATGTACATCATTGTTGAATATATGTGGATATTATTGTTATACGATTTGTAGTTATATAACTATGCTGAGATGAATAAATTTTCATTTCTTGTATTCTATTTGGTTTAGGGGGTCCTAATGTGTATTTTTATACTCATCTTTTCGTTAGATTTTCCCACATGTGTCATGTCATATAAAAAATCTACCTTTAGACATAGTCCTAGATGAACAAGGACCAGACTATGCAAAGAGATATCAGATAAACGAAGCTGTGTTTGATTTGGAATCTTCCCATAAATCCTAGTATGTACATTTGGGTTGGACTTCCTTTTTTGTTCTCCTTATGGAGGGATTTTATTGGGCCACACTTTCCATCCATTAATTATTATCTTACTATGGATGTGGGACTGAGATGCATGCATTCATAGTTGTTTAGATGTTTACAAATTCTAGCATTATATAGACTTGAATATGTTTTTTATGGGTACATAGGCTAAGGAATCCATTGATAGTGATATGGATACTCCTTTCTAGATTCAAGCCATTGGCCTAATGGAGGAAATCTTGGGGGGTCACGTTATGGGACCCACTGGGAAATGTCGTGGTAGATTCCATTATTAAATTTTCAGTGAATGGATTATAATAATAATAAATTTTTTGAAACCTATTTCATTTACATGGGTAAAAACATGAAAAAATGAAGTTAAACTCTTTTCATGGTTACATGGGACATTCATTGATGAGATGGTTAAATGATTAAGAAACCTATTACTTTTCCACATGTTTTTCTAATGATGAAATGACTATTGTAACCCATTTCACTTCAATGGTTCTTATATAATTAATGTCATGCGACCTTATGGAATCTAAATTTATGTATTATTTGATTGGTAGGACCGATATATTCCTCCAATAAAATAGTTACTGGAAACATTTCATTGAATATAGAGGGTATATAGGTGGTTAGCCAAATCCCGATAAAAGTGTACATGAGTGGTTAACCGAATTGCAAAACACTAGGTAATATTGTTGTTAGACCAAGCCCAATGAAGGTAAATGGGTGGTTACCCTATGGATAACATGTTATTAATGACTTTTTTTGGGTATACCTGAAATAATAGTTTATATTATTATTAGTATGCCACAAGTTAAGTTCTAATTCTTTTTTATGATCTCATTGATCTCAATGTTTGATTTAGTTATTATCTGATTCATATAGACATGGAAGCATTATTCCATGACTGAATATTATGACCTATGATATCAATTATATGGTTTTTAATGGTTGTGACCATCTTATAAAATAATTATCTTAATATTACGATATATATCAACCTTGGTAACCCTTACTATCTATATGATCTCATCCTTTATTATGTTTCCTTCAACCCGATTATCTTGTAATGTTTTAATTAGAGTATGTTCATGGAGAGTTAGAAATGAGAATATATTTATTGGAGATTTTAATGATATTTCAGAAAATTATTATATTTTTAATATAGTATCCAATGTCACTAAACAATAATGTTCCTTGGGCATGTGTTTGTGTAATATATGGATTATTTTGCAAAAATGATGTAATACCCATTTAGGAAATGAATGGGTGTCTATATTTATATTAATTACATGTTTATTTAACCATTAAAACTAGAATATGAAAATTTTACTGAGATCCTAAGGTATTTTTTTGAGGATATATCTAGGGATTTGGGAAGGGATAATTATAGATGAGTCAATTTCTAATTAAATTTCATGGAATTTTAGTATTTTATGTAGTGAGAAGTTTCCAAGAAATAATATCCTTGTATATGTAATAAAATTGGATGAGTATATACTATAGAGATACCTAAGTGTAATAACTACTAAATATTTAACATTGATATGGAATCGACCGTCACCCTATGCATGAAAACATGCCATGCTACACACCTAGTTTTACCCCCCATGTGTTATTTTGTTGAAAATACCAAACACATTATGAACTATCATAAAGGAATTAAATAGATGATGACTATGAATGATATAGGATAATAATAACGTTTAATATATTTACATGAAGGTAAATTATTTAGAAATCTTATAATATACATTCATTATTTTTACCCCATTATGATCAATATATCTCACAATACCCTTCTTTATTTTATTAAATAGAGGGAATCATAAGGAACTAGCTTATAATTAAACGTGATGAATAATTATCTAAGGAGAACACAAATTTAGTGACTACTAGATTGATGGATATTTTGATTATGCCTAATCAGTTGTCCTGAAACATGATTAAAAATGTGCACCATAACCAAATATTCGACTCATTACAGAAGAGAATGAATGATTCTGATGATTATTTGGGTAGTAGTGAATCCTTATGAAAAATTATTCAAATTAATATTTTTCATGAATTTAGGATGTAGAACAAATGGTAATTTTTCAAATCGATAATAAATTGTTTTATACCTATTGAACACACTTAAGGGCAAGTAATTACATAGAAAAAAAATGAAATGTTGATATAGAAAAATGGATGGAAATATTAGTCTCCCTATGATATTATAAATGGATGAATTTTTTAAATTTGGATAGTCAGGGAATTATTAAAATCAATTTGTTAATGGGAAGTTATTTAAGGAGAATCACATAGGATGTATGATTGTGTTTTTTGATGATAAGAAAGAAGAGACTAAAAATGAAATATGAAAGTAAATAACTATTTCATAAAATCACAATGAATCCAAGTTAAATATTAGAGGATGATGTGGAATGATTTCAGAATTATTTTAATAAAATTATAAAAATATGTCTTATGAATCAATGAATATTAAAGTATTTATTTACATTTTTTCTTCATTAATGATTTAAATTTTTTTGGAAAATGGTATTGATAGTCTAGAAAGGGGATTTAATGATAGGATGATATTTTGATTAATGGAATATAATCCTTAATATGTTACAACATCCATGATAATGTTGGTGGGATATAGAGATTTTGGATATGAATATATAAATTGGATAGTACTAATTATGTTATTTATATATTATGAATATAGTTTAATATATGCTTGATTGAATTTATATAATTTTTGGATTTGTGGAATATCTCTAAGACTATGAATTTCAATTAATTAGTAATGAGGAAAGTATATCTTCAATATGTTTGTGTGGTAATTTGAGTTGTTACCATGTTTGATGAAAATAAATGAAAAAGGTATTCACTTGATTCTTGTTTGACTATCATGTGATATATTAAGATATATGTTGACGTACAATCAATTTGATTTTGATAAATTTTGTAACATTATTTATTAATATTGAAATTTTTAAGGATTAAAAGGACGACAATTTATGAAATGATTTTTATAGGAGAATGAATGAGTTCTCAGAGATTAATGTTTTACTACACAATATGAAGATTTATCCTTATTGGATAACCATTGATATCTTTTTTTCAACTAGATGTAGTAAGAAAGAATTATCATTATATTATTGATTGTGTTATACAAGGGTGCTTCATAGATAAAACATTTTCCTCTTACAATATCATATTTAGAAGAAATTGATAATGAAATAACCATATAATGAAATTGTTCCTATAAAATAAAATGATATCAAATAAGAAAATTTTAATATATTGTCATTATTGATGGAAAATGAATTACCCAATATTATGATAATTATTGTAAAGTTAATTATTGACATGTTATCATCAATTTTTATGATATCAATGTAATTTTAACTCTTGATCGGTTTATGGATTGGTGGTTGTTTACTATATTTCCATCACCCGCATTCTTATTATGAATTTTATCTATCACACCCAATTCGTAATTGTGCCATATTTGTCTCTTATTTTTCCATGATTTCACTAAAAAGCTATGTTCTATTATTAATAAACCTAAATTTTTTTATTATAATACAATTTTTCACATCCCTTTCTCTTTTTGAAGATGAGGTTTAATGAAATATTTTTATGGTACGAGGTTTTATAAAGGAATTTTCAAATTTGAAACCATTAATAATGTAGATAAATTATAATGGATAAATTTATTTTCATTGGTGTATAATGTGACGCCACAGTATTTTTTAAATTTTTTTATTCAAATTAATTTAATATTTTTAATATATATTTTTTCAGATATACAACCGAGTTTATCTTTCACGACACGCAATAATGAGTTTAATGAATAAATGACATAGTAATTAAATCTTATTATTTAATATGATATTTAGGTCATATTCATTACAATATTGATTCTGAATAGGATAATATAAATTATGTAAATATGGTTTATAATTTTATATATAATTATCTATTCCCATATTAATTAATTAATTATTAATGTAAAAATATTTTGAATGTAACCAAATTATTTTTCTAAAAAAAAAATGATTATGCCCACATCCATTTCCACATCTATGATTTGATTTTTGGAAAAATATATTCCAAATTTTGAATCAGATTAATTTATATTATCTAATTAGGTAATCATAATTTTGGACCCATATTAATAGTGTAAAAT
Source organism: Viscum album (assembly GCA_963277665.1). NCBI lineage: Eukaryota > Viridiplantae > Streptophyta > Magnoliopsida > Santalales > Viscaceae > Viscum > Viscum album. Next base: position 77,314,182 of record OY728152.1, on the reverse strand, counting down.
TGAAAAAAAAATTATTAATCACTATTTTAGTGAAAATGTGATTATGGGGGTTCAAACTAAAATGACACGTGTTGAATTGAAATAAAAACATTTATAATATATATTTTTTTGGACATAAATCACCCATATATTTTATATACATTTAAAATAATCCATTTTTCTGCCTTGTGAAATGGGAAAAACATGGGTTCACCTTTTTCATTTCAAAACATTACATTTATGCCACTCACCTCAATTATAGTAGACCTTCTCATATCATCTTCTCTTTACACAATCAAAATAATTTCGATCGCACAAAACCTATCCAAATACATTACAAAAATACCACCTCAAATACATTAAGAATAGTTTTTGTATCAAATCTAACCATTGAATTATTTTTTTTAAAACCTGAGGATGTTACTAGGAAAAGAAATATTGTTATTCAATATTTGTATTTATTTTATTTCTTCTTCCACCGACTCCATTTATTATTAGAAACTACTTATATAATAACCTCAATAAAGTAAATATTATGAATTTTTATTATATTATATTGAAGACATAAAATAGAATCCATTTGCTTTAAATGGGTTTTGAAATCATCGTTCATGTGTATACTAGACTACCACCACAGAAAATAATAACATTCCATTCCAATGACCTCCTCTCATGGTTGGGTACTATGATGGATGAAATGAATATATTTTATTTTTACAATATAATCATACAACCAAAGTTATTATATCATATATACCACTTTTTGATTAATTCAATAGGGGATATGGAAATGTAACTTCATTGTACAACGAACTCGTCCAGCATGAATAGATATGTTTCCTTATTCATTAACTATTTACAAGGGAAATAATGAGGATAAATATATGTGTTATAGATTAAATATCAACGAAATTAGTGATTTTTTTTAATTATTATAAGATAATATAACATTTTCAATATTACCTTTTCAAACACTAAATGATGATAACATCACTAATATACCAGTGGGATACTACCTTCATGAAGTGATGGGACTCACTTTTAAACACCACACAAAATGAGTGATATGTATAAGTATATATAATTAAATAATATAGTATTTAGGAAATTATATAATTTTAGAATGATAATATATTTCGTAAATCATTCCACAATGTTTTTTGAAATATGGAAATGTTAATAACTTGTTTGTAAACATAATGTCTATATTGTCATAATGTAATTCATTTCATAAAAACAATTAATTAATGGTATGAAAAGAATAATTATTGTAAAAATAATATTTTTATATCAGGATTATTAATATGGAGGTAATATAACCATTATCAATGTTAATTGATTAAAAATTAAAAATCAACACATATATGAAACACAATGATATTGTTAACTGAAAAAGTGACTCTAATATTAAATTGGTAATAAAAGTGTAATAAAAGGATATAAGGTAGTAATATATGTTATGATATATAGAATTATTGTTATATTATATATATATATATATATAACAAAATTTTATTTATTATATTGATTTTTTGAAAGAGTATGAAGGATCTGAAGACTTTTAGTTAGGGAATTATAGTCACTTTTATTTCAGGGATAAATATCTTAATTCACCATTTCTTTAATTTTTTTCTGTATATACATTACCTTATAAATTTTATATAAATAACTTCCGGATTTTTGAGATATTTAATGTTTAATTTTATTTTATATTTTATTGGGTCTAATTATTCAGTTGATTACTAATACAATAATGGATTTTTATCGCAGTTTTCAACTCTATGAGATTCAATACATATTAACAACATCATTCATTTATGTGGTTTGTATACTAATCCTGAATTTATATTATTAATATTATCTATAAAATTAGGGGTATTATATATCATATTTTTTATCTCTCTATAATTGTGATAATTTTTTAAATTTTACCAATGTGGTAATGGATTTATGTTACACTCACATTGTCAATTGATATTTATAAGGATTATGTGTCCGTTGTTGAAATCCTATTATCAAACTCTCAAGAAATATACAATTATTAACAATATTTATTTAACTATTTAGTTAGAATCCCATTTTCATAAAAATCTATGATTTCAATAATATAATTTGAAAATATTTTTAACATTCATAATATGATTTACTAAATTTTTTTTTTCAATTTTATGATTATTTAATGTTTTGTTAATTAAAATTCATGTATTTTTTAAAATAATTCACCTTTTCATTTTAAAAAAAATATGATTTAGATAATTGTTTTGACATGTGTGACATGAACACAACATCCATTCTTCATGGCCATTATTTTTTTAATCTTCTTTCATATGTTATAATGTTTTTTTAGTAAAACAATAAAATTTATTTATGAATTAAAATGTGTTTTTCAAAATTAAACAATATTATCTTATAGAAATAATTTAAGTATTTATAATTATTTCAATATAAGAAATAATGTTTATTACCAGTGGAAGTGTTTTATATATAATAAGAATTTAAAAAATCAATTTAATGTAAATGGTTTCTTCTTCGAGAAATGTTCCATGTAATTTAGAACAAAAAATCCATTTTCATCAAACATAACATCATTTGATAAAATATATTCTCTACATGGGATATGGATGAATGTTTTAATTATTATTCTTCATCTGAATGGTTTATGATGATAAGTTAGTTATAAAACCCATTTTTAATCTATTGTTTATACTAGGAAAATGTATTATAAAACATGTATCCTTTTCTATGGAATATACATTGATGATATGATGAAATTTTTATGAAAACTATTTCTTTAACATGGGTAATACAATGACAAATTGTTTTATGAAACCCATTAATGTTTTTCAGTTATGATATGATAAATTATCTAAAATCATGTAGAAAAATATTTATATATTATATATACAATGGGGTATATATCTCACTAGATTTCATTGGGTATTGATCAATGATCATTGAGCTCTAAGGGTACATGGTTTGTAGTCCAAAAACTGAAAAACCAGTTTAACATATGGTAAGACCAAGACACACAAATTGGGTACATAGGTGGTTAGTTCAACACTAAAGTAGGTACATAGGTGGTTATCCAAGGCTTAACATCTTCTAAATTCCATTGTGGGTATCCATGAAATAAATATTTCAATGATTGTGAGTTTCAGAAAAATCAATGTCATATTACAATGTTTTGATACAGTGGAAAAATCATGTCACAACTTTAAAATATTATATTTGAATAATCAAATGGAATGTATTTTAATTAGAGAATTAAACTAGTTAATGTTATTGATCCCAACACCATGAAATTTAATGATATACCATACAACATATCATTTAATTTTAACATATCCTTTTTGAACACCCATCTATTTTTGGATAGTCATTTTTCATGGGATTATTTTTACATTTATACACTTTTGATGCCTCTTATCAAACATAAAATTGAATATTTTATCTCAATAAGAAATAATAAAGAATTATACTCCAAAGACCCTCTCTAATACATGAATTTTTTGTATCACTATGAGATCAAATGAAACATTATCTCTTATTGAAATGAAGGGGGTTAATTTTTCCAGTCTAACATCGATTACCGCTATATTATAGTTATAATTTGATGTCTATATAAGGATAGTGAAAAAACCAATAGTGTGGTTCTGTAACATCCACATAGGTACGGTTAGTGGGTCTATTTACCCTTCAGAAAGATGGCGCTAAAGCATCACATGTTGACAAACCAGGAACCTTATAGTGGAATCAACAATATCAATTTTCTTATTATCCCAACAATAATGATAACGAAGGATCATGTATATGAATATTCTTCTAATACATATGTATAATTTTAATCTAAAATCATAATACACCTTATCCTCCTTTATATCCATAATAAACATAAATTTTTTTATTATTCCAAATTTCAGTACATATTATTGGATTATATTGAAAATAGAAAATATCCCATTTTTCATAAACTCTATCATATTTTGAATCAATTGACCTTAATTTTTATCCTTCATCATCATCCCAAGAAAACAAGGTTTATAAATAATTTTCCACTATATTGATGATATACCATCCTTTATAATTCCCACTTCCAACCATATTAGGTTCTTGATTAATTGATCTCCCATAATCCATTTCATTTAATGAATCACTAGATCAATCCCAGTAAATGAATGAAAAACAATTTATTCTATAGCATATTTATAATGAATTTAATTGTAACGAGTTTGAAGATTCTAAAACCATCACTATTTTCTCAGGATCAATTCATTTTTTGAGAATTTATACATAAAAAATTCATGGTATATGTATATATCAAACCTTTACACTTAAAGATAGTGTTTTTATATTACAAAAGAAAATCTCCCTCTAGAAAAATAAATTTCATGAGATGGATAATAATTTTCATAATGGATTAAATAATGATATACATGTACAATCACCATTATACTTCTATCACCTTAATTGAAGAATCACTGTGAATAAAAATACATACTTAAATAGTTGGTAGAGATTGAAAAGGTCCACTAACTAGGATCCTCTTGAGTTCCTAGGAACAATATTTATACAATATTTTCTTCCTAAACATATCTCCCTCTTGAGATAAATAGCTTCTAGATTATAATTATATGAATTTGTTTTGATAACCCTTCTGTTCTATCATTATAGAGAAATGAAATAACCCCAATTAGTTATAAATCACTATAATAACCACTCATCAACATCCTTTATTTTTTGGATATATTATAAGATCATGATATGTCATCATGTTTCCCGAGAATGTTTAATATTTTAGACAAAAGTCACATTTAGTGAATTTATAGAATAATTTTTCCCTCAGATAATTAAATATAACATTTTTATTATCCTCATTCTTATCATTACGTTTGTAATATATCTAAATATCATAAATAAAGACAAACCATATTTATCAAGGTTTACCATATATACATTATTCTGAAAATATATCAATATGTATGACTATTATTTAATATAAATTTCATAAAAACATTTGATACCCATATCATGTTTGTATGGAAATCATTTGGGTATCATCTTTTATTTCCTCAAATGGATAATTCACTGATCGATTTTCAAACAGGTAGAGTAATTGATCCCCATGATACAGATCAATTAGGATATGAATACTAGGAATATGATATTTTTTATTTAATTTTATCCAAATAACATCATTATATTCAACTCATAGCAGCATTGGTCATTCATTATTTTTTAAAAATATAACACATAACCCCGGACAATAAAATCATCGCCAAATAAAACCATAATAAAAATGATCTAAAATCATTGTTTAATTTCTATACGTACACATATTCCATTCATTATAGGGAATTTTACATTTTATTGGATATAAGTATGGGTTTAATTGTAATTCCACAACTTTTACCAGGGTGGTAAAAATAACTCTTATAGAAAGAGATCAATAAATTCCTAAAAAATGATTACATATTAAATAATTATAATTTACCATTCCACTCATTTTCAACAATCATTTCCATAATCATTATAATAATAGGTACTTCGTGGATTTATATAATATTGGGTATCTCGCCTATGAATAATTTTATATTTTATCCCATAATGATAAAATAATATCATTACATCTATAGTTGATCATGGAATTATATGTTAACTGCCCATCCATCCCATGTATGATGTTAAATTTCATTATTGTTAGGACAACTAGGAATGAGAATATACTTGTACTCACCAAAGGTAATTGGTTAATCCCTATTAACCATTGATGATTAAATAGTTTATGAATGGATATTATATGAAACTCTACTAAAATAATTTAAGGTGCGGACGATATGTTCTATCAAAACGTGAATGAAATAAAATAATTCATTGATCCATAATCAAAAAATGCATAGTATGTCCATGAAAATATGATGGAAATACCTATAAAAAATCATATGGAGCCTCTAATTCACATATTTTTATTATAAATACATAATTTTATTTAGTTATCATTTCTATAGGATTATGGTAGTTATCCTAAATTATCTTATAATTTGAACATTAGATAACAAATTTTCTTTTCTCCCAATACATGATGCATTATAAGGAATTTTCTTCTTGTATAATATTCCCTTTTTCATTAAAAATCATATTGTCATGACCCGTACCCCGGGTCCCCTGACGTGACTACCCTAAACCCACCTTCTATAGGCCAGGGGCTGCCGACTAGCACCAAAGGCGTAAATCCCAAAACGGGGAAGGCATTTCCTTTATAACTTGAAAACGCACACAAAAGAGCACACAGCTGAATACAAAACACTGAGTAAAATTGTATAAAAAGAGAGTGATAAAATGTAAGGGGTCCAGAAATACAATCCCAACTATAAAGTAAAAGTACAACTAAAAAGGAAAAAACATCTGAAAGGTGAAAAGAAGATCCTGGATCATCCACCACAGATCCTACCTGAAGGGTAGGTACAGATAGCATTATCTGCACTCCAAAACAGTCGGTCTCCTCCTTGTATGAACACGTCGTACGGACCACCTCCGAGTACCATCCTTTCCAGGTACACTCAGCCTCGGTCAGCACAGTCTGTCATCTGTGACCAACATAAAGAGGTGCATGCATAGCCCGTGTAAGGGTGAGTATAATGATACCTAGTAGAGACCCTGATACCCTCAAGGTCTCACAAAATCCAACAATGATAAACTGCACAGTATGAAATCAATAGATAACCCCACTTAGGTATATTCCCATACATATACCTAAGTTATCAAGTAATCCATATCAATCATGAAGAAAATACAAAAGTTACTGACTCAACGCAGCTAATATTTTTATTATTGAAACCTCGCCTACTATAGAACTCCTGCTAATTCAAGTACAGTGGGCCTTCCATGACACCAATTCACTTCCCACTAACCTTGGACTGCTGAGGTACTCCTCCTGTCCAGTATCATGGGTCTACTGCGTCACCAAGGCCCTCCCCACCGTGGGTCTGCCGCATCACCAAGGTGCACCCCCTCATAGCCTGCTGAGGTACTCCTCCTGTCGAGTACTATGGGTCTGCCCTGACACAAAGGCTCTCCCCACTGTAGGTCTACCGTGACACCATGGTGCTCCCCGCTGGGCTAGTAGAGTCACTCCGACTCAAAATGGTCAGCAGTTGTCAGATCTCAGCCAGATACTAGGTCTCTGCACTGTGCTCGCTCGTCACCAGAGGGATCCGTTCCACGACCTGCTGGTCGATACAACAACTTTCAAGAAGTACCACTAAAGGGTGTCTCAATGGTCTTCCACGTCACAGGGATCTCAATGCAATAGACAGACTTTCAATCAGACACCCAGTCTGTGAGTTATTAGCCTTTTAGTCCCGGGGCACGGGTTGGATTTGTGTACGATCCAACCAAACTGTTCTCAACTATTCCCCAAACGTTTATGGGGTATACTCAAAGGGACCGTCTCTCTTCAATATTACCATCGCCGCTGATGGTTTGTCAAACGGATGTCTAGTGCAAAAGATATGGCCAAAGAATGTAAAGGGTCGGTAGTGGACCCGGGTCTGGTCCAACTTGGTCGGACCTATCCGATCCTTCCCAGTCTGGGTCGACCCAGTTTGGGTCGACGAGATCAGAACTATTGGGTCTGGCCTATCCCATTAGGCAGGCTAGCCTATTAGGTTCGGCTTGGCCCATTGGCCCCATTCCAGCGGGCCGCATGGAATGTTCGGCCAGGGCTTGGGGCTGATTCGGCCCGGAGTGTGTGGGGTGAGGCTCGGCGTCTCGACCCGGATGGCCAAGACTGGCTCAGCCAACCACATGAGGGTCGTAGCTCGGGCTTCACGGAGTGCACATGGAACGAGGGGCACGCGGGTCGGCGCGGTTTGGCCCGGTGCACGGGAGGTGGCCGGGCAGGGCCCGGCCAGGCCGACGGTTCCCCGGGCAGGGCGATAGGGCACAGTCATGCTGGTAGGAGGCCGAGCAGGGCATGGCCAGGTCGGTGGGTGTCCGGGCAGGGCGCCAGGCGTGCCGCCAGGCCAACGGGCGGTCGGGGAGGACGGGGGCCGGGCAGGGCACGGGGCCAGCTGGACGGGGGATGGGCAAGGCACCGGGTGGGCCGGCCTGTGGCAGGGAAGGGAACCAGGCGATTCGGCCAGTGCACCGGGCAGGCGGGCCGACAGCCAGGTAGGGTGCCGGGCGGGCCGGTCGGCGGCAGGGCATGGTGTCGGGTGGGCCTGCCGGGGGTCGGGTTGGTCGGCTGGCAACCGGGCAGAGCACGAACATGCCAGCATGCGGCCTGGAAAGGCTCCTGTGGGGTGGGCCGGGGGGCAGGCAGGGCGCCGGGCGGGACGGCGGCCGGCCGGGTAGTGCGCGGTCCCGCCGGCAGACGGCCGGGCAGGGCACCCGGTGGCCCCGCGTGCAGCCGTTTATGGCGCGGCCAGGACGGGAAGTGGGAGGACAGGGCACCAAGCAGGCCAGCAGGCGACCAGGCGGGCTGATAGGTGGCCAGGAGGCGACCAGGCAGGCCGTTGGGTCGCGGACCGGCTCCGGGTAGCGGTTCAGCTCTGCAAGCGGTGCAACCCGTAGGGGCACGACCCAGACCAGATCGGACGGTGTCAGTGTGGAAGGTCGTGGGGGTCGCACAGATTACAGTGGTCGCGGGTAGCTCAGTCTTTGTCTTCACCACCTTCATCGCCTTGTTGCTTCGTCGCCATGTTGAATATCATCATAAACAAGAATGACGGAGGGTTCGGGACATGTTGGTTTGGACCGCACCCTCTGTGTTTAGGGTGGTAAAAATTGGCTCATCAAGAGAGGAATAATGATGAAAAACAACTCACCCACAAAAAGTGGCATAACCTTGTTCTTCGTTTTGAAAGAAAAGAAGAACATGACACATAAAAGAAAGAAACCCCTACCTTTGTTCATTGATAGATGATAATATTGTGGAAAGAAGATGATGAAGATCATTGTTCGTCATGTCCATCACACACTTCCAATCCCAAGCTACGTCGGCTCGTTGCCGACGATGCAGAGGGTAGGTCAGTTGAAGATTTCCCACGTCAGTAGGTGCTCAGGGAAGAAGTTCAATGAATATCCTTGTCTATGTTCATCATTCTTTGTTGGAAGCATTCTCCAAAGCACTCCCCTTCCCAAAGCATCCACCAAATTTCAAATGCCAAAGAAAAAGTGATATTATTTCCCCATTTTAATTGTTGGCACAATATTCAAATTAGGGAATTTAATTACGCAGGTTGGTGTATTAAGGATGGAGCATTGGAAACATTAATGTAAGAGGAGTCAAGAGGCTCTCCCTCATTAATTTGGGAGAGTTGAGAGGTTTTCCTCTCCTCCCATTATTTGTGGGGGGGGGGGGGGTTAGTCCCATGTGGTCCCCACATTGTAACCTCTCACAGGAGGATATATTTGGGTATGTCCCACCACCATAACCTCTCATGGGATTTTAAGGTGTGGTGGTCCCACCTCCAACTTCTATGAGGAAGGTTTTAACCAACAAATAAAAATAAGCCACACAATTTTTTTTAAACATTCGTTAAAAGACCAAAAACAATCTTTTAATTTCGACCCACTACCGTCAAGGTGATAGTCTTCTTAAGTGAATATCGGTGCTTTGAGTTCAACGATGTCCTAAGATTTCAATTCTAAGCAGCAGTTCAAATGTTATAAAAACCCACTCGTATGTTTACTGAACATACCAAAAAAAATCTTCAGAAATTGATTCCGGGCACTCTTGGCCACAGAATCACACGTCGTTAGTTTTCACAAACTTGTAAAATTCCGATGTATTTAAAAAAAATCCACTTAATTTTCGGGTCTTTACATTCTCACCACCTCAGGACTTTACATCCCCGTAAGATACATCTCAAAATAAGGGAACATGTGGGGGTACTGAGTATGCATTTGAGCCCCTCACTCCCATGTGCTCTCCTAGAGGATCCTGTGCTGCCAGCAAATGCACACCAGAGGTATCGACAACCACATAGTACCCGCTCCTGTCGATCCTCAATCTCCCTTGAAACCTCCGTGAATGTTTCCCCGTCATTGACATCCAACTCTCCATGGTCAATGATGTGAGAAGGGTCATGCACATATATCCTTAGTTGAGATATGTGGAGGACCTTGAGAACTCGATGCAACTATGGTGGAAGATCCAAGCGGAAGGCCACATTGCCAACTCTCGTGAGGACCTGGAAAGGTATGATGAACCTCAGAGATAACTTTCCGCCTCAGCCAAATTTCCATAGACCTCGTCGAGGTGAGACCCATAGAATGATGTGGTTTCCATCCTCAAACTACAAAGGTCTTCGTCTCTTGTTAGAATATGTATTCTTCCTACTCTGTGCAGTCTTCATCTGCTCCGGGATGATCTAAACCTTCTCTATGGTTGCTCGTACCATCTCTAGTCCCACTAGTGTTGACTCCGCTGGGTCTGTCTAGCAAAAAGGTGATATGCAAGTTCGCCCGTATAACGCCTGAGAAGGTGTCAACACTATGGTGGAGTGATAGATGTTGTTTTATGCAAACTCCACCAAAGGTAAGTGATCCTCTCAGCTGTGATCGAAGTTGAGGACATAATCACACAACATGTCCTCGAGGGTATGAATGGTCCGCTCAGTTTGCCCATCTGTCTGTGGATAGAAGGCAGTGCTCAGATGAAGCTACGTCCCGAAAGCCTCCTGCAACCCCTTCCATAGGAAGGAAGTAAAATGTGTGTCATGATTGGAGAAAATAGATGAAGGTACTCCATGTAGCCACACAATCTTCTGTACATAGAGTCGTCCAAATCTCTCTACTGAACTCTGGTCTCTGATCAGTAGGAAGTGGGCCGACTTGGTGAGTTGTTCAATGATCGCCCAAATAGAGTCATGACCCCTGGATGTACGTGGAAGTCCTCTCACAAAGTCCATGTATATCCCATCCCACTTCCACTTTGGTACCACTAAAGAATGAACAAAGATTTCTGGTACCTAATGCTCCGCCTTAACTTGCTGACAAGTGAGGCACTGAGAGACAAAATCTGTAACAAACTTCATCATACGCGACCACCAGTGCTGTCGTCGAAGGTCCTAGTACATCTTCGCCACTCCTGGATGTACCACTAAAGGGGATGTGTGGAACACCCTCAACACTTCCTCCTATGCTAAAACTGGTACCATAGTACGTCCTCTGAAGAGGATGACGTGCTCCCCGCCTTCAGAAAATACATCTGGTGCCTCCCCTATGGATATCTGAGTATTTCGTGTCCCACAGTCAGTGTCCCCATGATGTGCCTCCCTGACTCGATGAAGAAGTAGGGGAGTTATGGTGAGGGAATGAAGGAAACCTTCTCGATCTCTATCCACAATAGATATCTGCAAAGCGTCCAGCTTCTCTGTCACCTCACCTAGCAGTTTTATACCAGATCTCCGTTTGAGTACATCTGCTTCAATGATCCCCTTTCCAGGAGTATAGACTATGTTGAAGTCATTGAACTGGAGAAACACAATCCATCTCCATTGTCTCAGGTTCTTGTCCTTCTAAGACAATATATACCTTAGATGCTTGTGATCAGAGTACACGTTAAAACGTTCTCCCATCAGATAGTGTCTCCACATCTTTGAGGGGAAGTCCACTATTGCTAACTACAGGTCATGGGTAGTGTAGTAATTCTTGTGTTGTCTCAGCTTTTGAGAACAATACACGATCATTTCTCTCTCTTCCATCAGGACAGACCCAATTCTGGTCCCTGATGCATTGTAGTAGACTACGTACCCTACGCCATCCTCTGGAAGCCTTAAGATGGGGGCACAAGTTAGTCTTTGCCTCAGCTCCTGAAATCTCTGCTGGTATCTCTCCGATCACACGAAGGGTTTCCCTATCATCTTCAATGCCGATAGTGGTATCGCAACTCTGGAGAAGTCTGGAACGAACCTCTGTTAGTAACCAGCCAAACCCAGGAAACTATGTACCTCCGTCACACTCCAGGGTGGATCCCAAGAAAGTACCACCTCAATATTCACAATATCCAATGCAACTCTATCCTCCAAGATGACGTGCACCAAAAAGTGAACCTCTCGAATCCATAACTGGCACTTCGATAGCTTACCATAAAACTGGTGCTCTCAGAGTGTGTCCATTACATCCTGCAAATGGTAGGCATGCTTCTCCTCAGTAGTCAAGTATATCAAAATGTCATTGATAAAGACTACGACAAAGCAATCTAGGTATGGCTAGAAGATCTTGTTCATGAGTCCCAGGAACACTGTTAGAACATTGGTTATTCCGAATGGCATAACAAAGAACTCGTTGTGTTCTTACCAACATTTAAAGGTTTTCTTATGCACATCCTCATCTCGAACTCTGAGATGGTGATAGCCTGATCTAAGGTCTATCTTCAAGAACCACCGTGATCCCTTCAGCTAATCAAAGATGTCGTAAATCATTGGGAGTGGGTACTTTTTCTTCATGGTCACTAGGTTTAGGTGAAGATAGTCGACCTAAAGACTCATGCTCTCATCCTCCTTCATGGCGAACAGAATCGGGGCTGCACAGGGAGAAACACTGGGCTGGATGATTCCCTTCTCCTATAAGTCCTCTAGATGTAACCGCATCTCACGATGCTCCGCGAGAGACAGCCAACACAATAGTGTAGATATCGGTGTCATCCCAGGGTACAAGTCAATGTAGAATTCCACCTCCCAGTGAAGTGGTAGTCCTAGAACATCATCAACAAAACATTCGCGTACTGATCTACCACTACAAGATATCTCAGACTCTCCACATCAACTACTCTGAGGGTATGGCAGGCCAACCGATTAGTGATCGGCTGCACCATACTCTGAGTAATCTTGTCCTGTGCTACAAAGGCTCCCTTATCACCGGTGAATGTAAAACCGGTCCCATATGTGTAGACAAACTATACATTGCACCTAATAAAGTCAATCTGAGCATGGACAATAGATAACTAGTCCACACCCAAGATGATGTCGTAATGCATAGACACCACTACTAGTAGATCCCAGTCAAAGATATTGGCTCCTATAGTAAGCTCACACTTCCAGCACCAGTGCGTAATCGTCGAGTCTTCTCCCGTAGAAGTCTCTAGCCATTAGGATCGAGCCAACGGCTCCATCGGAATCTATGAGCTCTGAATGAGGGCAGTGGCAATGAAAGAGTAATTGGAACCTGTGTCTATAAGTACTGTAGTAATGTTGGAGAAGAGAAAGTTCGTAAATCGTATCATCTTCGGAGTTCTGTGATCATAGGCCTCACCTACCTGGATTTTATCTCTCCCCTATCCACCTACTCCCTGCGGTCGGGGTGGACCTCCTATTGGTGGTGGTGGTAACACCTCAAAACGTCGCCCACCACCAGCTGCCCGGCCAGCTCCTCTGCCATGTCCAACTCATCCCTGGGGACCGCCACGATCGAATCCATGTATCTACCTAGGAGGTACTTCAACCATATTCTGATCATCCAAACGACTGGTCAGACAGTCACGAACCATGTGACTTCGCCCACCGCATGTGAAACACTGCCCGATCCTGGCATGTATGTCTCTGTTCCGGGTGCCCCGCACAACCGATCCTGAGTCATGCAGTCGTCCACCTATAGGTCTATTCCTCTTGTACCTCTGTGATATATGTCTGGTTCCAAAGATATGTCCAACAAAAGTAAAGGGTCTGTAGAAGACCCGGGTCCGGTCCAACCCAGTCGGACCCACCCGGTCTGTCTTCGTCTAGGTCGACCCGGTCTGGGTCGAACTGATCAGCCATGTTGGGTCTGGCCAAGCCCATTGGGTGGGCCAACCAGTTAGGTTTGGCCCAGCCTGTTGGGCCCCGCCGATCGTTTGGGTGGTTTGGCTCGGGCTCAGGGCTGGTTCGGCTCAGAGCGTGTGGGGTGCGACACGGCGTCTCGACCCGAATGGCCGAGACCGGTTCAGCCAGCGCCGCGAGGGGCTCAGGTCAGGTGGCATGGGGTACGAGGGACGGTGCAGTTAGGCCAGTCGCACAGGAGGTGGTTGGGCAGGCAGGCGGGGAGGCTGGCGGGGCATGGCCAGGCCGGCCAACGGATGTAAAGGGCATGGTTGGGCCGGCGGGCGGGTGGGAGGGGTGCCATGCGGGCCGACGAGTGGTCGGTCAGGGCAGAGCCCCGTCAGGAGGAGGCCGGAAAGGGCGAGACCAGGCCGGCCGGAGGCCGAGCAGTGCACCAGGCGAGCCGGTGGAATGACGGGCAGGGTGCGGCCATGCAGGCATGTAGCTGGGCAGGGTGCCAGGCGGGTCGATGAGCGGCCTACCATGGCGCATCCTAGCTGACATGTGGACGAGGATTGCGCCAGGCAGGCCATCGAGCTACCAGGAAGGGCACCGCCAAGAAAGATGTTGGTCGGGCATGGCGCGGCCCGGACGGAAGGCCGCCGGGTAGGGCGTGGCCATGCCGGCTGGCGACCGGGCAGGGTTCCAGGAAGGCTGGCAGGCGGCCAGGGATGGCGCGGCCAAGCCCACAGGCATACGGGTAGGGCACCAGGTGGGCCGGCGGGCGGTCGTGCAGGGCACCAGGCAGGCGAGTGGGCAGCCGGGAGGCGGCCGGACGGGCCGGTGGGGCGCGGGACGGCTCGGGGCAATGGCTCATCTCTGCAAGTGGTGCGGCCCACGAGGGTTTGGTCGGGGCCAGATTAGACGGCGGTGGTGCGGAACGCCATAGGGGCCGCACGGATTACAGAGGCCACGGGTAGCGCGACATTTGTCTTCACCTCCTTCGTCACCTCGTTGCTTTTTCGCTATGCCGAAGATCATCATAAACAAGAAAGGCAGAGGGGTTGGGCCATGTGGGTTTGGCATGCACCCTCCTTGTTTAGGGTGGTAACACTTGTCTCATCAAGATAGGAAAAATGATGAACAACAAATCACCTGCAAAAAGAGGCATAAACTCATTCTTCATTTTGAATGAAAATAAGAACCTGACACATAAAATAAAACAACCCCTACTTTTTTTCGTTGATCGATGATGAAGTTGCAGAAAGAATAAAAAGAAGATCATCACTCTTCATATCCTCCACACACTTCCAGTCTCGAGCTACATCGGCTCGTTGACGACGATGTAGAGGGTAGGTTTGTTGAAGACATCCCACGTCGGTAGGTGTCTGGGGAAGAAGTTCGAAGATGATCGTTGTCGGCGTTCTTCGTTCATCATTGGAAGCTTTCTCCCAAGATCACCCCTTCCCAAACCTTCCACCAAATTGAAAATTCCATACCAAAAGTGATATGATTTCCCAAATTTAATTGTTGGAACAATATTCAAATTGGGTAAATTAATTACATAGGATGGGGTATTAAGAATGGAGAGTTGGAAACATTAAAGTTAGAGGAGTCAAGAGGCTCTCCCTCATTAATGAGGGCGAGTTGAGATATTTTTTCTCCTCCTATTAATAGGGGGCTTAGTCCCGTGCGGTCCCCACATCGTAACCTCTCTTGGGTGGTTATGTTCAGGTGGGCCTCACCACCGTAACATCTCATCAGAGGTTATGGTGTGGTGGTACCACCTCCAACTTCATTGAAGAGGTTTTAAACAACAATTAAAAATAGGGCACACACTTTATTTTTATTTAAAACATTTTCTAAAAACCCAAAAGCAATCTTTTAATCTTAACCCACTCCTGTCAAGGGGATATTTTTCTTAAGCGAATATCGGCACTGCCAGTTCAATGATGTCCTCATATTTCTGTTCCGAGCACCGGTTAAAAAGTTATAAAAACTCACTTGTATGTTTACTGAACATACCCAAACAAAACTTCATAAAATTATTCCAGCCACACTGGGCCTCGGAATCAAGCGCCGTCAGTTTTCACAAACTTGTATAATTCCCATGTATTTAAAAAAATCCACAGAATTTCCAGGCCTTTAAACATATAATATGGATTAACATCTTCCGGGAATTGTTATGCAATTTTCACTTGTCTTAGACACATGTATCACCATATACATTATTTCATAAAAATAACAAAGCCACATTTCCCACCCTTTCATACACATAGGATGATATACTTTCTTCACATCTGGATTTTTTTCAATGTATTTCTCAATATTAAAATAATTTTTATTACTTCCATGAGTAAAGTGTACATTAATTAACTACTTTTAATCAAGGATATATCATTGTAATATCTCTTCATTACTATAAAATATTGTGATTTCCAAATCATTCTTCAATCGGGGTCATATTTTTAAAATATATTTGTCGATCTTATCATTAGAATCAAAATGGATGGTTGAATCACATTTCACATTTCATATTTAGTTTATCTCAAAATTCCTTATAGATTCATTTTCTATTTTATTAAACTAATGAATTCCCATATCAATCATGGTGTGGAAGGTATAATGAAAATTATTATTGATGAAGACAATATGGGTGTGTTCATGTTCAATGGATTCCACAAAATCGTTTGTCTTAGTGTTCGTGATCATTTCCCACACTTGATTAGCTTATCCTTATAAATGATATATATATATCAATTGTAATATTTTATTTGTAAGAAAAATGAGGTTCATAAAAAAGATTTTCTATTTTTTTGATATATAATTCATCAATTCATGAATTAGAGGATTCATTAAAATCATGTAGACAATGAATCATAGAGGATTTCATTTCCAGTTGTTCATTCCTCATTAATGTGAGATGATCCAAATGGTTTTGGTTGTAATTACTCACAAAAGATAACAAAATCATCATCATAATGATGTTTCAAAATCAATATCCTCTCATATTAGGAAATTAATCATCAAATTTTTCATTTCATCATTTTTTTCCATGAGTCCTTTTATTTCATATAATTTTCTAGAAGAATAAAACCTATTAGAGAATGTTTAAAATGTTTGTAATCTTGTAATAAAAAACCAAAAGGAATTATTATTTATAAAAGTTTCTAATATCATACTTATAGAATGACATAATTCAATTTAATAAATAATTACATTAACTATATATCAGTAATAATGTCATATAAAAAGATGTGATTATTCAATGCTCATCCATCTGGAATGCCAATATAGGTGTGAAGATATGAAATTTTATTATACTCTAGGGGATGATAAGTTACTATACAAATGAACCATTCATAGTTTTATAATCACTAAATAAAACTGTTTCTAGAACCACATACACTTATCTTATCCACACAAGAATTTAATTTCATTGTAACCACATTCTTTATAATTCTTCATAATAGTTAGAATATTTCATATATTTTGACATATCATCAAGGTTCTTACCAATATTTTTATTGTTTTAATTTTAAAAAATAACTAAACCTTAAATAATAATCCATTTATGGATTCCCACAAATTTTGTACATGAATTTTAAAATAAATCATAATCATATATAAAATTAAAAACTCTAATTGGTATTTTGATGTCTACATTCAAGGAAAATAGTTAAATATCAAATTTATTACATAGAAAAAACAAAACAAAATAATTTAATCGTAGTGATAGAATAAAATTTTAATCATACCATATACATGTCAAAAAAATTAATATATTTGGTAGATAAAAATATATAAAATTATTATCATAAATCCCCAAAAGGGATAAATAAATTCTATTTAACATGAATGATTATCATAGATAATGAATTGGGAATAACATGTTAGAATAATAATTTTTACATGATTCAAATAATTTAATTATTGAAAAACAATTAAAATTGATTTAATCATAAGAATATCATGATTATTCATCACCAAGGTGTCATAACTCATAATTACTGAGGTTATTCACAATGGTATCATAAAAAATTTCATATTTATATATAAACTAGTTATACAATTTTTTTGATATAAATTTGGGAACAGAAATAATTTTTTTTAATTCATGTGAACCAAGTTGATTATAATTATTATTTTAATAGATAACTCAAGGATAATAATGAATGAGTTATATAATTTCATTGAGTGAATATGTTCTTAGAGTCACTAACATAAATCAATTTTCACCCATGGAAGAAAAATGTGGGATTCATACTAGTAGATCAAAAATTCAAGTTAATATAATTACATCACGGTGTGTTTCAAGGATACTTAATATGATTGGGTATTCAAAAATTAAAATATTTCTTATATAAGATGTAAATTGATGAAATTATTTATGCACCATTGCAATATTCAACAGTAATTATGGAAGTTGTCTAATAGGATGGGATGGAGACCTCCCATATATAATTTAATATTTTAGAAGTAATGAAATGATCAAAATGATTTTGAAAATAAATAAATTATTAGTTAGATCGTATACCACATAAGAGGTATATGAATGGAATATAAGATTAAAATAATTATGATACCTTAATGATTTATTGCACTGAACATGGGGATTGAACCATGATTTATTGACGATACTTTATAGATACCCTTTCTGGGTAAATATTAAGAGAAAATTGTGGTTAATGGATTTTGAGTTAATAGGAATCATGGGATTCATGGGAATTGATAGAAAACTGGTGGAATTGTTTTATATTTTTTAAATAATTTTCATGAAATTATATGATGTGAAAATTTAGAATAATTCCTTAATCATGGGTTTTTATCTCGGTTTTTGGAAATTAAATTATTACATTTTAATATTTTAATAAATTAGAAAAGAAATAAATTTTTTCATATTACATAAGGCATATGAAAGTATATTATTAACAAAATATTATTTTTAAAAACATAATTTATATATTAGAAAAATGAATGTAATTTATTAGTTTGATAATTGATTTTAGAAAAATCAAAATAAATAACATTTCAAGTTAATATATACTAGTTCATGGACACTAAATAAGTAATTATTAAATTTATTTTACATATATATGAATCCATAAAACTTATAAAAATAAAAAAACAATATATTGAACATTTACTATAAATATATTTTAATATACACTCGAAATTTCACCGTAATCTAATTTTTTAATTAAACCTATTCTTTTTATTTTAACAGAAAAATTATAAATTTTTTAATTTTTAATTTTCTATTAATAATACCGATCTATAGAAAGTAACTGTTTGTGAAGAGATAGTAAAAATTATTATAGTTATAAGTATTTACAATGATATTATAAAATTATATATTAATTTAAATTTTATGAAATTCAGTTTTATAGGACTATTTAATGAAAATAAATTTTACTTATAAAATTTGAGTTAATTATAAAATTATATATATATTCTAATATATATATATATATAATTTATATTTATGTATATAATTTATTTTATCAAATTTATATTCTAATTTTATTAAATTTATAGTATAAAATAATATTGAAAAAGGTATTGATGAAGTAAAAAATTTAATTAAGAAATTAAATTAAATTTTCATAATACAATCATTATATTGCATATACCATAATAATCTAGACCGAGTGTTGATATTATTACATTGGAATATAATACATGAATTTTGGTCTAGAGTTACTATATATTTTAATAGTCCTGGTAAACTATAAACATACGTGAAATTTAAATTACATTTGAGAAAATGAAATAAAAAATGAATTTTCATTGATGCATACATTATTCAGTTTAAAGATATCAGAATATCAATCACAAAATAAATCCCTGAATCTTGTAGAAAATTAATTCAATTATAGTTTTTTTCTTATATGCTCTTCTAGAGTGTGTTTACAACATAAGATATGAATAAATAAGGAATAATTAATATATAAATGAAGTTAATGGAACCACATGAGGGTAATATTGTTGGAATAAAAGATGAACAAATTTTGAAATATAAATAATCACATGGTCTTCAAACATTATAATGGATATTCTATCTAATCAAATAATCATATGGAATATCAATAGATATATTCATATTGATGGAATTCAGAATGTGATACTACTAAAACATGACATATGGTCTTATCAATAGAAATATAATACCATCCATTCTTTTAAAAATAAATCAAATATAATTCAGGCTTTTCCAAGAAATATTTTTAAATGGGAAATTCCATATCCAAAATAATAACTTGTTTTTCTCATTAATCCAACCAACTCATCAAGGGGTTATACCAGGCTTCTCCCACCACATAAAAGTTTTACTAATTTTCTTCTATTAAAGTGGATAAAACTAATTATCATACATTTTCATATTTAAAATTTCATATGAATTTTTAATGCATTCCCCAATCAAAAAACATAATCATAAACCATATAGAGTAATGTGAATGGTTTCAATATAGAATAACCCCAGCAAAAATGATCATAAACCATCTTGATAAATAATAACGATGGTATTATTATATTTTATACTTGTTAAAAATTAATTATAATAAAATAATGACATCATATATGGGAATATAATTATTAAATATCACAACAAAATTTTTTATGGGAAATTCACCATTCCTGGAAAATCACTCTTTATTTTTAAAAAACAAAATTCATAAAAAATTGTGAAATTTATTTTATAAGAAAATAACCATTAAATATTAATAATTTCATTAATATTATGTATTAATTTTCATTAAAAAAATATTAAACATGTAATGGTGGATTCATTTAAATTATATTTATGGCGATGTTTAATTCAATACATGACAAATAATTTAGAAATAACATTGCATTGGGACTGCTAAATTTTTATAAAAGTACCATGTTCAAAAATCGAAAATAAGGTTCCAATAAAGCCATATTTAAAACAAATCATTCATGGTAAACAATTTCATTAATATTTTATTTGGTGAATTGGAAAAAAAAATTAATACATATTTGGAAAACATGTTTTTGGACGAAAAATAATTTTTAATCGAAGTGATAACTAATGTCAGAATTTATTAAAATCATTTTCCTAATCATTTTATATTCGAGAGAGAGGAAAAATTTATGATTACTTTAAAAACATACCTATTAAAAAATGAATTGAAAATATATGGATTTCAAGATACACAAATATCGAATAACTTCCCAAAGGTAGACCTGAACAAAAACAATCCTAAATAATGATGATATTGAGAAATAAACCCCGACCACATTGGAAAATTTGGAATCATAAGCACTCTGATTTAAATAACATAAATAAAAAATTAATAACATGAATTTAAATTAATTAATAATATAACATAAAAATGTTTTATATACAAAACACAAGTGAAATAAGTAGTGAATATGGTGTGTGTTTCATATTAGTAAAAGTGGTACAACAAACCCTTCCCTGGAGTATGGATCGCCACATATGTTATTTAACATCATGAATAATAAAATTACGTGAAAATTTTAATATAATATTAATCTTTTTCATTTTTAGTACTCCCTTTATCATAATTATTACCATATTATATTTGATTACATAGAAAACTATGTTAACCTCATATTTTTCGATGATAATTGTGTTATTTTTTAAAAAACAACTATGTTAGGGTGACAATGATCAATGTGGTTATAATTTGAAAACATCCATAAAAATAATTATGTCATAATTTACTTATTTATTCCTAAATTATAATTTTTATATCAATCGTCAATGAATTTTATGAAAAATTATTTGGATTATAATCACATATACGGTATGCCTTAAATAATCACACGTAACATTTATTCTCTCCATTGGTCATTAAGGGAAGTTGGTAAGAAATATTTAATCATTATATAATTATCATAATACTAAATATATATCATTTTGTATTTTTTAATATAAAAATATATATCACCCATGTAGTGTGATGATTAAAATAGGGTCACATCACTTCATGATGGCGCAATCCACATATATGTGAGTGACTTTAAAATTTTTCATGTTTATGAATAAAAATGATATATTAAAATTAATAATGGTAAATCATACATACATAAAATTATAATGTCTATTTTATCACATATATTAACTTTATCATTATCACCTCCAATGTAATCGATTGGTGAATGATCAATCACATCACTTCATGAGATGTTATCCCATTATACACATGAGTAACAGTCTCATATCCCCTACTGAATGTAATGTAAAATGGTATATATGACATAATTATTATAGAAGGGTAATTATGTTCTAAAAATCTAATATGTAATTTATATAAACCATCAAAACCACCCATAATATGTGGCAATGGAAAAACTAAGTACATCTGTTTATTAGATGGTAGTCCACTATAAACAAGAATAATGATTTCATAATCCATTTGATGAAAATGGGGAAAATTGTAGGTCATTAATTAACATAATTTTTTAATGATATAGATATTATTATATAATATTGGTTATATAATATTTGGAGGAGGTGGAGGAGTAAATAATATAAAAACACTCGTCGAAGAATATTACATTTTTTCAAGAAACCACCACACGATTTCTCTAAAATTTTTCATGGGTTAGATTTATGGACATAATAAGGAATCTTTGGAAATATTATGGATGTTTTAATGTTATTATTTAGTGATTAAATTAACAAAAAGGTGTTAGATCTATGAATAATAGAGTATGGGGGTGGCATTTTTAATTGTGGTCAATGACCCACTTGTAATTTTTTGAATGATAAAAGTTTGCCCAAATTTTTCTTGAGATAAAAGGGTATAAAATGGCGTATTATCGAGAAAATAAATTATTTTTGTTTTTAAAAAGGCCATAAATTGGATTTATTTTGATTTATTAGGTAATTTTATCTGTTAAATTTTTATTTTATCCCATGGTGAATCCATTTTACCTTAATAAGAGTAAATAATTTCTACATTTTTAATATTCTTTATAGTTAAAATTAAGATGAACATATTATAAAATATATATTAGGAATATTTAATATATTTAATCTATTTTTACAAAATCTATTCAAAAAATTTTAAATTCGTAATTTAAATTAATCTCTCAGACGTGACGAGAAAGATGAGTTTTAAATAGAAAATGTTCAAAAGATTACAATGTTTTTATATCAAAATTATGTATAAAAATGAATAAAATTAAATATATAACCTTAATTGATATATTATTTAAATAATTCTTTTTAATAAAATTCTAAAATAACACTTAATTTTATATATATTTAAATTGAAAATGAAATTTTAAATTAAAATACAGTAATTTTCAATATTCATCAAAAAATGATACCATTCAAAAAATCACAAATAATTCACCCTAATAAAATTTATAAATTTTCATGAAAAAATTGCGTAAATTTTTTCTTGTGAGTTTTTTGAAATTGATAAAAATTAATTTTAAATTATGTGCACAAATCAGGATTTTAAAGGATTTTAAAAAAACACAATGTTATGAAAAATATTTTTTTCATTATAAGTGGTTATAATCTTATCTCAAAAAAATGCATATAGATTTTTTAGACCATATACTTTTCAAAATTAGGTTATAACGACTCATTATCACAAATTTAATTACTATGTTATTGTGAATGATTAAATAATAATAATTAATATAGTTTTTTGTTTCATTAAAACCCATTGTTATGTTCATTGCATGATATTGAAGGGATTTATTTTATTTAAAATTTATTACTATAAAAATCTATTTTTTTTCATATTCCCATACAATCATATTGTTGTTTTTCATATAAAAAAATTAATATGATTCTTCTATTTGGAAATATAATGTTGATACATTGGACCCCTTAAATAAATTACTCCTTTGTTATTTAATATTGGTATTAGTAATAAATAAATTTTCATTTTAAAATTCAATTATTATAAATCCACATAATAAAGAAGGTAAATAATACATATACCATATTAATGAGAAAGGGTTTTCTGAATGTCATATTGAATAATCACATAACAATTTTTCTATGTAGGAGAAAATATGTGTTAAAATAATACATAGACTTGGAAGAGAAGATAGAGACCAAGGGTTAATATAGGGTGATAGAGATATTGGATCATAATAAATTGGGGGATCCAAAGATGTTTAATGAACAGAAAACCTTTGTACTACGAGTTGTTTTGCAGATTTGATTCATTTAAAATGATGCTACTAGGATTGAAACGTTAAATATCCACTCTCAGTGTAGATTAATTCTATTACAATATTAAAATATTAAGAAATTTAATTACTTAATATGTTTTAATGTATAAAAATAATATAATCCTATGGTTTTTTATCAATAAATTTCCATTTCATTGCTTACTACATGAAATGACTATCCTAAAATGATTTTTTTATTCTTAGAGCACTAAAATTAACTTTCAATAGACCATAAGAACCATAATATTTTGATAAGTCATTCAAATGTTTTATATTTAATATTGTATCGAAATGATTAGTACAGATTCTCCAATATGCATTAATCTTTATATGGTGAAGTAATACATTAATCTCTAAAAACTATTCTAATGATGAACAAAATAATTTTATTAAATGGTTAACTATATGGCCCTTCTAAAAGATTATGATCTATAACATTTGTGATATGTAAATGAAATTTAAAAAATTATATTATCATTAATCCACTAAACAATTGTATGTAGCTCATAATCAAAAAATACAAAATGTAAATACTTGAACCCAGATTTCAGGAGCTGATGCATTACTTTATTAAATTATCATGATTGAAATGAATAAAAACCTGAGGGATTGAATGATATGTATTTTTTCTAAATACATGATTATATAAATGATACCATCATTACATTGGGACACTAAAATAAGAAAGAACACATAAAGAATCCTAATAAACTACATCATTTAAACTCACTCTAAGAAATCATATTCATATCATAGGGAGGAGAATCAAAATAATGGTTTCATCAAATTCTCAATGTGGGTGAGAATAATACATAAGTAAACACTACTATATAATAATAAATAATATGGAATTGTAAATAAATGTTTCAGTTTTCCATTATCACAATTGGATAAGGAATTATCTATATGGAATGGTATGTAAATGAAACACACTCCAATAAATAAATAATTTTTGATTGATATATAACCATAGATAATGTCAAAATAAAAATCTCATGAATAATATTTATCATAACAAAATTATAAATAAATAAATTTTTAAATTATTGGATTATAATTTTCCTAGTTATACGGTACATTTACTGTCAAGAGCTTTCACCAGATGGTTTAGCAGATCAGGTAGAAACCCATCAAAATTGGAAACTAATTTTTCTCACTAGACAATTAATGTATAGAGTGCCAATCTATAATAGTTACCCAAATTTTTCATAACTATCATAACCCTTCTTAATATATCTAATAATGAAATTAATTCATGAAAAAGGTTCCTTATCAAATAAATGTTTTGAGTAAATGAGACAGATTTATCAATATTTCACGTGTCAATGAAATAACATTCTTTTACAGACTATATTTAGAAATGGAATAAAGGTTATAATATAATTACACAAAGCACATATTGGTATGGAGTATTAATAAGTAGTGATTCCCAATTAAAAATTTTCATATGGAGGTGATTCTTTCAACCAAAAGTTAACAATCACAAAAACTATGAGATTGAAAAGATAACATTTACCACTTCATAATTTTCAGGTCAGAACCCATTAGATGATATAATTAAAATTAAACCATTAATTAACATGATGGTAAAAATATTAATGATATAATATATCTAAAATGGAAGTATATACACCACAAAAAATAAGTAATGGGTGAATATTACATTTATCTATGTGAAGTTAAAAGTAAGATGAAAATCATTTACCTTCGGTTTCTTTTTGGGTGAACAACCATCAAAATATTGTATATTAGTTTTAGAAATGTTATTATATAATATGATAACCATGAATTAATTAATAATTTCACAAATTAACTTCTAATAAAATTTTATTATGTATTTGATAATAATATTTAATTACTTTCACTATTTCAGGAGTTAATTTCCTAGTCTTCAAGTATATTTGGACTTGATAATTATTGTTCTAATCAATTACATAATGATTTAATCATATCCAAAATTTAATGCATTGTTAAAATATTTTATCTATTCATTATATATGTATTAATTTTATACCATAAAAGTTTTGTATAATAAATTGAATTTATATTTAATGGAGATGTAGGTCGTACATACACATTATTTAAACTTATTTTTAATATTCATACTAATATAATGAAATATAAATCCTATATATTTATATTATAAATTCAGTATTATATTTATTTCATATATCACAAATATTTTTATAAAAATAAACATTAATTATAAATTTTATATATAGCATGAATAAATCAAATCACTTTGTGGAAGGGATAATCTACACATCTACAAACACTTTTATCATATTTAAACAAAATTGATGGAATTAAGTAACAATTATAATAAATTATAAGGAATAATAAATCAATTATAAATATAATAAATATCTTATAAAAAATCCATTATTATTCCAACCTATAATGGTGTTAAATGTAACAAAAAATGCCATTAGTTTACAACACAACAGTCCACCATACATGAAAACTATGATTTTGAATACCATTTGATGGATGTGTGTGAAATTATAAGTAAAAAATATGAATATGAACAGATAAATATATTTAGGATTATGATTTTATTATACAATTAATATATAAAAATTCATCAAGGGGTGGATAAGTAAATGAAACTAAAGTGATCGTTGAAGTGAGTTATCTCTTATTCTGGTATCCCCTTTTGGTTTATATAAAAAGAGCATATTTGTTTCCTTTATAAAAAATATTTGATTATATGATTAAGGGAATTAAGATGAGAGATTTTCTGGGCTGGAGATTGATGGGCCACATACATTGATATCTGTGAATTAGTGGGGGTAGAGTGACTTTTTATAGCAAGGTAGAGTGGCATTCATAAAAATGTATTACAATGGAATTCCACCCAAGTTTTTTCCATATCATGTGGCTCAAAAAAATTAAAACAATTCAATAAAATGGAGGATATGGTTGATATATAGTGGTATAAAGGATTTTAGATAAGTTTCAAGGTTGTTTTTCACTTATGTTTCAGGTTTGGTCCCTTGGTAAGTGAATGTTTTCCTTAATAGTTATAATTTATTTCCAATTAATTCACTAATAGTATTGGAAAAAAAGTAATCTGACCATATTATAAAATATTAATTTTTTTTTTAGAAATATAAAATTTATTTTTCAAAACACAACTTTTAAAAGTGTATGAAATTAATTTAAAATTAATCGCATTGACAATATGAAAAAACATGTTTTCAAATTGAATATGTTCAAATGTTTTCCAAAATTTATATACAATATAAATGTGAAATCAATTAAAATAAACTAAATTAAATTAATTTATATATATGTCACCTAATAATAATTTATAACCAATCAAAAAAATTAACTATATAAATAATCACGACTAAAATATAATTTTCAATTTTAAACTAGTATATTTCATTGTTCATAAAAAATTAAAACATATTTGAAAAATAAAAAAAATTTACCATAACCAAAATTTAAAATTTAAATTTCATAAATGATGATTATTCTTTCATTAATATTTTATTATAGTGTCAGAAATTATATTTAAAAGACTTGTTCCATGAAATGTCTATAAACCTTCAAAAAAATATTTATTTCATGTGTAAAAAATGGGGTTGTTCTTATATTATGCATATCAAATATATCAGCTAAATATAAAAATTATTTTATTTACAATATAATATATATAATTCATCAATATAATTTAGTAATGGTAATTAGTTTAATTTATTATGATAAAACACTTTTATAAGCATAAAAACATTTCTTTTATATTCAATTGTGTTTAATATTCATTTCCAAATAATTAGAATCTAATTATTTAATTTTATATTTGTATAAGAAATATATTTCCTTAATTTATTATTTTATATTCTTGACCTCTAATTTAAAAAACATGTTATAACTTATAATATTGAATAATAATATTATAATAATATATTATTGCTCAGAAAAACTCGGTCTTATATGCAACAGAAGCCATCGATAAATGTGATTATTTTTTCATAAACAAGTTAATCAAGGTGTTCCTTTTATTTTATGATAACTGTTTTGTTGCATGTTTCGTAACATTTACTTTATTTTTTGTATAAAACAATCTATAAAAAAATTATCCTTAATGAAAATATTATAACATGCTGGGATGTTAAATTTTTCCGACCCTAAATAAATTGTATCATGAAAATTCATTCTTGATCTCAATAATCAATGTTTTTTATTTGAAAGTAAATTATTATTTAAAAACGCAAATTATAAATAGTGTTCATAACATATCTTACTAAAAATATGTAAATGGAAAATTGAAGCTTGCCACAAAATGTGGATTTCAAATTGAAGAACATTAGTGAAAACATTGAAATGGATATGGAATATAAATATCTTGTTTTGATGGATAGTGATAGAGATAATGTTCATGTGAATGTTTTTTTCCACAAAACCATATAAATAGGTTTGTTTAAAGTTCATTTATCATAAAAATGATGACATTTGGACAAATTTTTTTTATGACCATTTTCCCTTAAGTTGAGGAATTATTTCATTCAACATTAATATATGTAAACACACATATATAAAATGTTTTTGTTAGAAAAATAATCCACATTGTTCATTCCTTGAACTATTTTTTCTTCTATACACAAAACATGTTCCATCATATGTTAAATTAAAAAAATCTTTAAAACCCCATCAAAAGTACAGAAATAAACTGTTTAAAAAATAGTTAACCTTATGAACCTTCTATATATTATGATCCAAAATATTTGAATCATTTAAAATGTAGTCTATAATATCTATTTTACATTATCAAAATCACTCAACATTATATCCAATAATCATTTTATCCACATCAAAGAAAATATAAAGTCATATTTATCACTGAACCATGTATTCTGAGAAAAATTATCTTGTTACTAAATCACTTGAGTATGAGAAATTCAATATCTGATATCAAATTTTTAATAAAAATGTACATTAGTACAACCCTTATATATTTCATAATTCATATGACGATAAAGTCATCAATAAAATACATTTCAAAAATAAATCGTAGATCCAAATGTTGTGAGAATTAATAATTGAACATTAAATTTATTAATAAAATATCTTATTTCTTGATTCCTTAGCTTTTTATTAGGTATAATCTCTTGAATCTATGGGAATTAATGTGAGTAGTGCCCTATATCATAGTAGTTAAAATATTTACCAATAGTTGTTCTCTTAATTAGTTTGCATTATTTTTCCTGGTTACCCTATTCTCCTAACATCTAACCAACACCCAATCCATTCAATAAATTACTTGGGTGATTTTTTTAAAGTTATAACGTGTGAGAAAAATACTTATTTCATTTCTTCCAATTATGTCCCAAACAAACCGGGGTCTACCCCAAAACGATCACCCGATTCGATCCATGGTATGGATTGAGAGGCATTCCCAATCCTCTTAGTCATGAAACAAGTGCCAAGGTAATCATTAGAGACAAGGGAAAAATTTCACCCAGATAAATAAAAAAAGGAAGAAAAATAAACAAATATGAAATACAAACTAAACAAGATTACCAAACATTACATTATTTACAATTTCAAATAAAGAGATAATGAAACATACAAATAAACAAAACTAAAATATCCAAGATGAACATGAAACTAAACAAAAAATTCATGTTACACTGGGGGTCACTCTCAATCACACACCAGACACCACATGAGGTGATTAAACCAATTATGGAACCTATAAGTGAAGTTAAAAATACAAAAACACTATAATTATGAGTATTAAAACATAATAGGTATGACCAACTAAATTTATTCCTAATACATATCCTTTAGAAAAAGAATCATTGAATTTCATGTTTGATTTAAAAACTATAAGCAATTTTTTTACATAAATTACATTTTAATGATATCAAATCAAAACCCAGTGTCCTCATATTTCAAAACATGGCTTAATCCAAGATCAATTTTAGGTTAATATGGGAGATGGATAATGGAAACCAAATGAGACAACATTCATTTTTCATTTTAAAGTGAAATTGGGAAAACACTATTTTATTCACAATGATTCTCATAAAACCATTTTATTAAAACTACACTATCTATAATTTCAAAAAAACACTAGAAATCAAGAATGAGGGAGTTCAATCACACAACCAGGGAAATGGATAATGGTACTAGTGTCATTGAAACACGAAAGGACCTACGAACACATAGGAGAACTATAACATACTATACATGTGACTTATCCTGAAGGCATAACCTACCCGATGACATCATTATATTATAATTCCTAACAATCGACCTAACTGGCCAGGTCGAGGGGCCTGATCCCATAGCAATAAAACCAATTATACACCTACTATGGGCCACTATCTATTACACTATCATAGACTATTGTAGAAAAAGTTCTCAGAGATATAATTTTCAAAGCGAGGTTCCCATGTAATGTTCATAAGTGGTGTGCCATACAATTCAGACAACAAATCACAGACATATAATATAATACCACACCACAACTGCCACCACCATGACCTCCTCAAGGAGTCTACCGGGAATTAAATTAAAATAAAATGGGTGGAGTCCCAAGACGGCGGTATCCCCACCCACTTACCAGCAAACTAGGAAAAGACTACCTTCTAATGTGGATTTCTAATTAACCAATTAAAGATGCAAAGAGGGCCTTATTACATTTTTAATCAAACAAACCATTTCAAACATATCCATACACAACAACATTTTATAATCAAAACCACACATCAAAACAAAAACACATATACAAAGGCCAAATGGGCATATCAACAAGCACATATTGTGAAAAATCCATTTAAGGAGCCCAATCACCATTTTGATCATCACTAATACGTTTACAAAAACCAATAATGTCATTGAAAATCACTAATCACTTTAAAGTGCCAATGAGTCAATTTAACAACCTCTTGGGGTGAAAATATTTTTACAACAATGTCAAATCAATAAAAAACATGGGGCTACCAACTTATTTAACCAAATATAATTAATTTAACAACAATAAATTCTTGATTAGAAATTGAAGTGGGTGAAATCATCAAGATGTCAATGTAAACCTAATTTATTAGCAAATATGCAATGGGGTATTACCACAAGTATTGATAAACCTTATGAATCTTGTGAAAATATTCAATCGCACAACGACTTCACCCAGGAGAGTCTCAATCGAACCTAAAACCACAAGATTAAACCCATAATTTAATGTTCCAACTTTAAAAATTGGTTCCCAAATGCTAATGAAAAGGAAACCCAAGAAAGGAGAATAAAAACCCGTAGAGAAATGAGGGAAAAAGGTGGAGGGACTTACATGGAGATCCCATGAATAAATAGAGCCAAAAAACAAAAGAGAGGAGTTCTAAAGAGCCAGGATATTAGGAAAGAGGTAACTATGTCGAAAAAACCCAAATGATGAAGAAATGGGCAATTTGGGGTTAATAAACAAGAGGGAAAAATGGGAAAAACACATTTTTTTAACAGGATAGGCTATACAGTTAGCCTGTATGATCTTCCAAACCGTGTGGTAGTTCTGTGACCACTACTACAGATGATAAAAGGTACCACAAAATGGCCCACAAATTAAAAGATGGCAGGTTCTATAACCTGTCGCATGGTTTGATAAACACTATGGTAATAATTTAGTAATTGTGCCCAGTGTATTGTCCACCCCAGAGACAACCAACTCACCCAAAAGTCAGGGTTGAACCCAAATAAGGAGATCTAGGACATTTATATAGGATAATAATCATCAATAAACAAAATCTACTCAAACCCTGTTCTAGAGAACATTA
Source organism: Viscum album (assembly GCA_963277665.1). Lineage (NCBI taxonomy): Eukaryota > Viridiplantae > Streptophyta > Magnoliopsida > Santalales > Viscaceae > Viscum > Viscum album. The sequence goes on along the minus strand of OY728152.1, from coordinate 77,282,492 downwards.
TTTGAGTCAGAATTGAACTGGATCCATAGATTAAATTAATAGCCTCATTTTAACAATTCTCCCCACTATAATGCATTATGCCACTGGAAGGACAGATTAAGGATAAATCTGGAATCAAAATCAATACTCCTCTACAACCAAATGCAATTTAGAAATAATGAAAAAGGAATAGGGTTCCAAAACAACTGCAACAACAAGAAAATGAACTATTAAAGAGAAATTGATAGACCAAATCAGACTCCTTACTTAGTTCCACCCACACCATGATTTTAAACACATCCAGTTGATCATGGAAAGGACATGAAAATTTTCCACATACCTAAAAAGATCCTTAATACAAAAATTCCTCAAAAAACTTAAGGGAAAACAACCATCTTCTCAATACCAATGAACAAAAACAAGATACCAACTTTGGGAGGCCCAAATGGACTCCCCAATATAAGAAACAAGGTGACACCTATAGTGGGTCTCCCCACCATAAGGGATGATGAGATATAATGAACTAAAGAATCTACATACATGATCAATAGATTCCCACCACTAGGGGATGTTAGGTACGACCCATCTAATGGACTCTCAAAACCATTACTATTGTATATTAACTACTTATCATTCCATGGATAACCACCAATAAACAAAACTCAACCAATACAATCAGGATACAAGGAACAAAACAAGAAGTACTTCATTTGTTGGAATATGTAACACTCTGAGAATTTTTGAGAAAGATTATTTTTAATTTCATTGATGTATTATGTTTTATGCTACACCAATGTTATCTTGCACTATACACAGCACCGTATTAGCTTTCATTATGCGCAACACTATTCTTGGCTTGGGTGGCACACAATTTCAAGTTCTTTTGATAGAATTAATTACACATGGCACTAAGTGTAGATTTTTTTCAATGTATAAATGAACTATGTTTGGATTATGTTATAAAAACATCAAAGAAAGATTTTACTACATAAAACACTAACTTGTCATGCATTACATGCAAGAGATACCTTCCTCAATATCTTGTATTGTACGCAATACTGTGTTTCACTAAACAATGATATATTATTAAAATATTATATAAATCGCCATTATGAATAGTATTGACCATATTTTTTATTTATTATTACAATAGAATTTATCTTACAAATTTTCTGAAATATGATATGAGAATAAAATCAATCATTCAGATAATTGAAGTATTTTTCATAAAATGCAGTTTAACCTCCTTTAGATGGATCACCAATTTTAAATATATTTTTTGACACATTTATAATTTAAATTATGAATAATATACATCTCATTTAGAATTATGATATATAATTTTACTCCTGATGAATCTTTTATATGTTTCTGAAAAGTCTAATAGTTTGATAAATGGTGAAAATATGCATAATTTTAATTAAAAATAAACTTTTTTCATCGAAATAATTTATATGGTAAAAATATATTACATAATTGTTTTAAATAATAAATAGAGTAAATAGAATATATTTGTATATTATAAGTAATTTTTCGTCATTTTCATTAATTATTAAATGAAATCAAATGTAAAAACATTTCAATCTTTTTCAATGTGTTAACTTTTAAAGAAAAACCCATTTTTTCGACAATAAGAATAATTTAAAATTAATTACTACATCATTTGTGTCTCGAATTTTGAAAAATAGATTCCATATTTTATATCAGTAGATCCAGATTATGTTAGTGGGATAATTTTATTTTTGGGGCATTATTAATAGTAACATTGATAATTAATTTTTTTACCATAGTTAAATGTAAATCGGAAATTTTAGGGTAAAAATAATATTATAAAATTTCCATAAAACTAGAAAAAAATTTATTTGATGAAAAAAAGGTGACCCATATCACCAAAGGGGTGGAATAGATTCATTTAATGGAATTTTTTAGTGAAAATGATGTAATTATTATTAAAACAAAAGTAAGTGACAACATGTTACTCTATTACATCTAATAAGTGTAATGGTTTTACATTAGTGATAAAAATCATAAAACTTGTTAAGTAATTAGTCAGTAGAAATATAATTAAATTATGCACATCATGTGAATTTATTATAATTTTTATAGATTATTTAATTACCATTAATGGTGACACAATGGTGATATAGAAATTATTTTATTCATTTAAATATCAAATAAATGGTTATAAAAATATTAAATTAAATATCATATGAACTAATTAATGTGCTCCACGAATTTTATAGGTGATGATGAAATTTCCAGAGTTTATTTAATATTATGGATTGAATTTATTATATGTTTAAATTTAATTTAATGTCTAATAAATTAATAGTGTCAAAATTGAAACTATAGACATTTTATAAACACTACATTTCATTAAATTATTTAAAAATGATGAATATATTTAAAAATTAAAAAGTGATAATTATAAGGTAAAAATGTTATAATTTATCAAGTTATGTCCAATTAACACAACTTATTTAAATATTCATTAAAATTAAATGTTTTTAATTTTATAATCAAAATTAAAAAAAGAATACAATAATTAAGTGTCAATTAAAAGTAAAAGGTTTAAATTGTCAATATAAGTTGTCCAAATTTTTTTTTGATGATTTAAAAACCCTATCCCATTGAGTTGTTGAATTTGGTACACCATCGGGGTATTGGGTAGTGTTTTATTTTATTTTAAATTAATATTTTTGAGAGTTTCCAAAAGTGTCCCTCTCCTCTCTTATAAAAGAGGACCGCATCCATCATCTCTTAACTCGATTTTAAGCCTTCATGTTAGGAAAAACCCATCCATTTTATCTTCTAAACTTCCATAGTTACATTCGAGAGGTTCTAGTATTCTCATAAGACTATCTCTAGTTCCCTAAGAGGAACTTTAAAAGAGGAACGTCAAGGAAGAAGTAATCCCTTCTACTGACTATTTCAAATTTATTTCATCTTCTACTTACTCTTATTTAGTTGTTCCATTATAAATTAATAACATAAATATCCCTAATATACTTATATATTATTATAAATATGAAAAAAAACGCTATTTCACCATCTATCCATCCTGCGAAAAATGAAATCGCCTCGCATGCAATCTACATGTCGTGGTGTAATATGTTTTCACCACCACCTTACATGGATGGGTATAATGTTGGAAATAATAACTATATATTATAATTTTAACATGATAATAATTATGATATATTATAAACCATCCACATCAACACCATTCAATAATTATGGGAACAATATCATCACTCGGGGGTATGCACAACTATCCGTCCCCACAACGCGATGAGATTCATTGTCCATTTTAACCATTCAAGAATAATTATGATGTAAATATAATAATTTATCATTAAATATATAAAAAAATAATTTTAATGGATATATATTTTCATGTTTGTGTGTGTCATTTAGCTATATCAATAAAATTCAATAAGGAATCAGAAACAATGTTCATGGGTACGTACGCACTACTGTCTCCATAAACAATGTATTTAATTTCATTTATCTATCTAATATATATATATATATATATATAATATAAGATATATATAAATCATTTTTTTCTCTCCATAATTTATGTACATCATGATCTAAGTAATCATATAAATAATAACAAGTCTAAACAAGCACGATAAATCAAATGATTAATACCCAAAACATTGCTTGAACAAGGAATTGACAAAACAAAGGGTAATATAAAGTTTTATGTGAATCATATATGATATCATTAATATTATTATGGTTCTATTAAAAGTTAATAATATGGATAAACCCAATATACTGGAGTTTTAGACACATATAAAAGAAATCAAACCTATGGTAATAATAATTTTCCAATCCCATTTTTATCCGAGATTTCTTATATGTAAGTATTTACTGGGGTTATATTTAGTATCCTTGTCCATTTATTCTAATAATTATTTCACAAAATACATAATATTCTTCCATATATTTTTAAATTCAATTTTACACATTTTTTATGTTTGCTACATGTTATAGAAGGAATATTTCTTTTGATTACCACACATGGTACATTTTGACTTTTCCGACAAAAGTACGAGGAGAATTTCTTTAACTTATACGACATAAACATATTTTTACATCTTCATAATTATATATTCCTATGAATAATCCTCAACATGTTTTCAAGATTATTTTAAACTGTATTATTTTCTATTAAAATTGATCATAATTTTGAGAAAAAATAACGTTTTTGAAAAATAAAGGATATTTTCCCCAATAATTAAGTTCAAGTGATTTATAAAATTTATTTTATATATAAGATGAAATAGGATTATGTTTCTATCCATATTATTAATTTTTTTTGATTATTATTAGGATAGAATTATTTTTATGATGTCCATTTAGCATATATGGATTATGCTATAATGGAATGATGTTGAAGAATCCCATTTTTTATAGGGGATGTGTTATAATGAATGATTTATATTTTTGTGGAAAATTTAAGAATGAATTCATTATGAGATGGGTGGGACCTATATATCCCTCCAATGAATTGGGTAAAGATTTATATCTCATGATATAAACATGACAAGAATGACATGTAAATCTGGTTCAGTAATACATGGCTGGAATGGAAAGTAAACTAGGTTTTGTAATGGAATTTTCCACTATACTAGTCTTGGAAACAATGCCTAGGATTTTATGAAAATAAAAATACATGTATAATGGCTTTCCACAATTCCATGTTTTATTCCCATAATATTTTATCATTATTAATGTTCATTTATGATCTATGCCTTATGTACTACCAATATTTATTTCATGACTCATGTTTTGGATGTTTAAACATTATGTTCATGTTTTTGCGTTCTAATTTATATGGTTTGTTTTATTTTATCCATGTTTACCCTTACATAGAATTTGAGCTCACACATTTTATTTAATCTTTTCCCCAGGATATAATGAATGATTTTTGGTACGAAAACAAAATGGGATGATCATTATGAGAGATGTTGAATATCATTCACAATTTTAAAATATTATGTTCCATGATTCCTATGACACAAAACTAATATAGTATTTTGGCATCTTTCTGTTCCTTTTATTTAGTATTTTGAAAAGTATATATAACTTCTATTAACTTGATGCATGGGTCTCTACAGTTGGTATCAGAGCGAAGTTTTTTTAACCATTTTGAAACTAGGATGCGAAAACTTTTGTGAGATCCAAAGAGATATTTCAAAGGTTTGTTTACGGATTTCCATAAGTTTTTGTATAACTATAGGTTACAATCCTAAAATTGTTTAAATGATCATGAATAACCTAGAAATAATCCTGTGATTTTATATATTTAATGCACCTCCCTTGATTATATTGTTTCCCTAGTATAATTTTTTCCTCTCACACTATTTGTTTTGTGTTTTAAAAAATGGCCAGAAAAGGAAGATTCATGTTAATTGAGAATATGATGGTAAATGAAATGATATTATTCCTGAGAAAACAAATGAAATTTGGGTTTTAAGGAGAAATATCATTTTTATTCCTATTCAGCAATAACATAATATGATCAATAATATCAACTTTGGTAAGTTTTCAGAAGTAGCTCATAGTAGAGAGATGGAGTTTCATGGTTATCATAGAGTAATGAAAGTTAAATTTTCCTCATGCAAATAATGTTTGAAGAGGAATCAAAGATAATGTTTCAAAGGAACAGGAAGATGATTTGGGTGTGGAAAAGAAGGACATAAAGACATCAATTTCAAATGAAAAGGTTCTGTTAACACATCATAGAAGGATAATTGTATTTCTAAGACATCAAAACTGGTTAAATGTTTTAAATGTGGAATGTATGGGAATTATTCCAATCAATTCCGTAATGGAAAATCTCAGGAGGAGACTCAAATGTTTATATCGATATTATTTATGTTGATGCCGATGAAGTGACTATAACTGATATAAGAGATGAAGTATCTGTTGAAAAATAAAATGATGAATCACAGTCAATGGTTTTAGAAGATAGTGGAATGATTTCATGTTTATCAAGAATAATGTATGGTACTACCAAATAAATAAATCTATAATGATTGTTACACTATTTTTTTCGATATGTATTTGAAATCATATGTGGAATGTTATCGTTAACAATGAAAATGGATATAAATATTTTTGGAAAGCACATGATATGCACATAATGAAGGGATAAGCAGAGAATGGTATATTTGATAGTATTAATTAGCTCATGAATTGTATAAATACAAAGTGATATAATGGTTTGAGTATATAAATTTTTTATGATTATGGTTTGTCTAAAGAGTTATGTTTTGATAGAATTCATGTTTTCACTAAGGTTTTATGGTTATTTATGATTCAAGAGAATAAGTGATTAAGGTACTCACATGATTAGATTGTGACAACCAAGAACATCCCTTATAAGACATGGGAGATAAAGTCTATATCAATTTGGTTCTTATTTTTCTATGTTTTATATTTTCAAAGGATTTTAATGTTATACATTTATGGGTAGTATAAGTTATTTTCCATTCTATGTTTGTTATATTAATGTATTATCTCACTGTAGGTGGAATTATGCTTTTTTGCTGAGATATTCTATCCTTTTTGTTGAGACAGATGGAATGACATATCATTCTGTTAAATGATCTTCTAACACACCATGAATGTCAAAGTCAACTTCATTTATTTAAGAGATAATGGGGAAATTTTTCAGGGAATTAACAACAACGATATTGTACCAAAATCAAGTAAGTATTTATTCTCATGAAAAATTCTCTAACCTTAAAAAGAAGGATATGGAAAACCAAAAATGTTATCCAAGTACCTTCTTATCTGATGAAACAGATGGCCCATTAAATCATTGCAGATTTATGGCATTCTAGTAGTTAACTATATCCAGTTCTTATTCTCTATCACTATCCATCAGATCTTTATGGTTAGATTTATTTTCTGTATCCCAGTTTTAACTTCCTAACAATGTTCTCCTATGTGGAATAAAAGTTAATAGCTAATTTCGGTGATCATTCTGTTTATAACTTTTCTTTTTTGAAATTAAGTTTTAATATTCATTTTTATGATATGGGATTCTATGAAAGAAACAATCAAGTAGTAAACCATTTATAACACTGATGAATTTCGAGGGAGAAATTCATTATAAGGAGGGTAAAATGTTACACCCCAAGAGTTTATGAGATGGATTGTTTTTAATTTTATCGATTTATTTTGTTTATTTCTATACCAAAATTTTCTTGTGCTATACACACCACCGCATTAGCTTGTTGTTTACACAATACTATTCATGGCTTGTGTTGCACACAATTTCATGTTTCTTTGATAGAATTAATTTCATGCAACACTGAGTAAAAATTATTTTTAATACATAAATGAACTATGTTTAGATTATATTATACACAAATTAAATAGAAGATTTCACTACAAACAACACTAACATGGCTTGTGTTACATGTAAGAGAGACCTTCTTTAATATCCTCTCTTGTATGCAATACTGAGTTTTAATAAATAACAATATATTGTTAAATTTTTATATAACTAGATGTTATTAATAATATTAACAACATTTTGACTTTTATATAACATTATAATTCTTCATACACATTTTCAAGAACATGATATGAGAAGAAAATCAATTTTTCTGATAAAAGATTTATTTTAAAAAAAATGCAGTTTTACCACCTTTTGATGGAGCACCCATTTTAAATATATTTTTTGTCACGTTTATAAGTTCAATACGACAAAACAAAATACTGATTTGGATGTTGTATATAACTTTTTATTTTGTTTGAATTGTTTATATATGTATGAAAACATTCATATTTTGATGAATAATGAAAATACCCTTAATTTTAAATTAAAAAAAATCATGGAAATAATTTAAATGGTTAAAATATATTATTGAATAGTTTTAAAGTATAAATATAATATTTTTTTATATTTTAAGACAATTTAAGTTATATTCATTATTTTACATTGAATTCATGTGTAAAAACATTACAATCTTTTAGAATGTTTTATCTTTTAAACAAAAACACATTTTTTTGACAACAGTATTAATTTTAAATTAATTACTAAAACTTCTGTGCTTTTAATTTTGATAAATGGATTCCATATTTGGAATCAATATGTCTAAATAATGTTAATGGGCTACTTTTATTTTTTTGGCATTATTAATAGTAACATTGTTAATTATTTTTATTACCATAGTTTAAGGTAAATCCAATAATTAATGGTAAACATAATGTTATAAAATTACCCTAAAACCTGAAAAAATTATAATGGAAAAATATAACTCTACCCATATCATCTAAGGGTCAGAATAGATTCCTTTCATGGCCTTTTTTCCATGAAAATTATCTAAATGTTATTAAAACAAATGAAAGTGACAACTTGTCACTCTCTTATATCCTATAAGTGTAATAAATTTACATTACTGATAAACATCATAAAACATCAAAAGTAATTAGTCAATAAAAATATAATTACATTATATAAATCATGTAAATTTATTTTGTGTTTTTATAGATTAGTTAATTATCATTAATGATGAAAAAATGGTGATGTATACATTATTTTATTTATATAAATATCAAATAAATGGTTTTATAAATATTAAAAGAAATATTATATGAACTAATTAATGTGTTGAAAAAATTTTATAGGTTACTATGACATGTTAGTAGTGTATTTAATATTTTTTTTGAATTTATCTTCATTTTGAATTTTATTTAATGCCAAATAAATGAATAGTATCAAAATTGACATTGTTGACATTTTATAATCATAACATTTTATTAAATTATTTAAAAATAATAAAAATATTTAAAAATTAAAAATTGATAATTATATGGTCAAAAATGTTATAAATTATACATTTCTGTTCAATTAACACCATGTACAAAAATATTCATTACCATTCAATATTTATAATGTTATTTCCAAAATTAAAAATTAATAGAATAACTAAGTGTCAATTAAAATTATAAGGTTTAAATTGACAAAATAAGTATAAAAAATATATTTATTGATGAGATTGAATCCATATATATTCTCTTATTTTTAATTTGGGACATTTTGGTTATTTTTGGTAGGGGTTGATTTTATTACAAATTCACATTTCTGAGAGTTTCCTAAAGTGATTCTCTCCTCTATAATAAAAGGGAACCTCCTCCCTCTATTCTTCACTCCATTTTATGCCTTCAAGATCAGTAAAATCCTAAAAAATGATTTTATAAACATACATAGTTACATTATTGATGTTTTTTCCTCTTAAAAAACCATCTCTAGTTGTCTATGTGAAAATTTAAAGGATGCACGTCAAGGAGGAGGTAATCTCTTCTACCGATTCATTCAAATTTATTTCTTCTTCTACTACCTCTCCTTTAGTTGTTTCATTATAAAGTAATATATAATTATATCTCATATACTTGTATGTTATTATAAATATGAAACAAACGTATTTCACCATCTATCCATCATATGAAAAATGTAATCACTGAGTATGCGTACATACAGCTTACCGTCTCCACGTCGTGGTGTAATCTGTTTTTTCCCACCTCCTTATTTGGATGGGTATAATAGTGGAAATAATAACTATATATGATTATTGTAACATGATAAAAATTATAAGATATTATACACCATCCACTTCAATACCATTCAACAATTATGGGAACGATATCATCAGTTGTGCATACGTACGACTTACTGTCTCCACAATGCGATTAGATTCATTCTCCATGTTTACCATTCAAGAATTATTAAAAAGTATATGTAATAAATAATCATGAAATATGTGATATTAAAATTCTACTGGATTTATGTATGTATATATATATATGACATTTACTTACATACATTCAATTCAATAAGGAAATGAAAACAGTGTTCATTCGAACATACGACCTACCGTCTCCCTGAATGGTGTATTACATTTCATTTATCTATCTATTATAAATATATAATTATATAAAAAATATATATTATATATACAAATCATGTTTTACATTCAAGAAGTAAGTAAATCATGATCTACATAATCATATGGACAATAACAAGTCCGAACACATATGATAAATTAAATGATTATTACCCAAAACATTGTTTTAACATGGAATTAACAAATAAACGAGTAATATAAAGTCATAGGTGAATAATATATGGTATCATATATATTATAGTGGTTCTATTGAAAGTTGATAATATTTTAAACCCACTATACAAGAGTTTCATACACATACTGATGAAATCAGAGCTAATGTAATGAATAATTTGGCAGTCTCATTTTTATCTGAGATTGCTTACATGTAAATATTTATTGGGGTTATATTTATCATACATGTACATGTTTCAAATTTTTTTATAAAATTGTTATGATTATTAAACATATGTTTAATGTAATTTTTTCTCATTTTTGACTTTTACTATATGGTATTGAAGGAATTATTATTTTATTCACCATACGAGGTACTTTTTTACTTTTCTAGAAAAAGTACGAGAACAATGTTTTTTTAACTTTTACAACATGAAAAAATATTTACATCTTTATAATTCCTTATTTCAATGAATATTACACTACATGTTTTCTAGAGTATTTCCATCTAAATTATTTTCTTTTAAAATGAATTGGAATTTTTGGAAAAGAAAACATTTTTGAAGAAGAAAGGATATTTACCTTCGTAATTATGTTCAAGTGTTTTATCAAAATTATTTTCCATATAAGATGACATAAGGTTAAGTTTCTATCCCTATTATTATTATTTTTTTATTTTTATTATGGAATTATTTTTATTAATTACATTTAAATTATATGGGTTATTTTATGGTGACACGGTGTTTAAGAATCCAATTTTATTACATGGGTTATGCAGTGATGAATGGTTAATATTTTTATGGAACATGTAAGAACGGTTTCATGATGAGATGGGTGGGAACTATATCTCCGTATAATGAATTTGGTAAATATTTATATCTCATGAGACAGAGTTGAATAGAACAACAGGTAAATCTGGATCAGTAATACATGACTGGAATGGCAAGTAAACCAGGTTCAACAATGGAATTTGTCCACTATGATTGTCATGGAAACATTTCCTTTGATATTATTGAAATAATATAATTTTATTAATGGTTTTCCACAATTACATGTTTTATTCTCATGCTATTAGATCATGATTAATGTTTTTTTATGATCTATGCCTTACATACTGCAAATATTTGTTTCATGAACAATGATTTGGATGTTTAAACATTATGTTCATGTTTTTATGTTCAAATTTATATGGTTTGATTTATTTTCTCTATGTTTACCTTTACTGAGCATTTGAGATCACATTTTTTATGCTTTCTTTTCACTAGGATATAAATATTGGTTTTAGTTAAGAAAACAAAATGGGAATATCTTTAGGGGAGATTTTGATGATCTTTCACAATGTTAGAAGATTATGTTCCACATTTCCAAAGACACTAAACTAATACGTCATTTGGGCATCCTTTTTTATCTTGTATTAAGTATTACTCAAAATAAATATATTTTCAATGTACGCCAATCTTGGGTCTGTATAGAACACGACCCATGAGATCTTATAAAAAATATGTGACAACACCTTCTAATCGCCAATGTAAATTTTTATAGGAAAACGTGAAATGATGTCGAAACAAAATTCCAACACTACCTTCTAGAAAATAGAACAACTGAAAAAAACAACTTTGTAGGAGGATTAATCTACCTCCACTTCCTAGAAAGTGAAAAAAAAAACATAAAACTATGCCTTCCCACACTACGAGGGTTTGCATGAATACATTCCAACTTCACTATATGGATTATGGCTAGAGATCTGATTATTAAATCATATCCTCCCTCACAGCCTATCTTTAGAAACCCTTGAACGAAACAAACTGATCAAAATTTCACAAAACACACTCCCATTGAAGTAGACGTTCACAAGGATCCGGTAAAAACCAACCTTACAATAGAAAGAGAATTAACCACCTCAAATATCCACAAGAGACTATTATTACATACAAATAATATTACCAAGAATGATATAAAAAACATACCAAAACTAATACCCTAATCCTACAAATGGCCTGGTGTGTCCTTCAATTATTCAGGTATGCATTCACAGTGACTCTTGGAAACACCATGACAAAACTACTTCAGTTTACCGAATCATTTATAGGTTAGGTAGGTTCATCATGAACTGAATCATGATAGCCTCTTTTGACCATTCCTTTCACACTGATGATAGTTCACAATATTTCACCCTAAATAGGTTAATGAGAGGTCTGAAGGAATCTTAATCCCCCTACTATAACTACCAACATCAGGCTACATCCCAATATTCTAAACGAAGTCATATTCATCATTTATATATTAGAGAGGAAGACCATCCTTCACAATCCCTCCTAATAACCCATATTACACATTAAAGGCTTGCCTCACTACATCATAGAAGGTGGATAGGTTGAGATCATCCACCTTTTAATGCATCTCAGGATGACGGTCGAGCTCAAAATTTCATGCTCTCATGGGATCATTCCCATCATCCCATAGTCTATACACTACATCAAATATGGAATTTTATAGAACTAGAAAAGTCCATTAATAGTTCAATAAAGGTGTTGTTAATTGAGGTAAATATAGATGGGTCCCTTTTATTAGTGCTCCAAAAAGCACTAAGAATGACCCATTTTATTAGCACTCCAAAAAGTGCTGACAAGGGTCACTGGAGATTTTTTGAGCACAGATAAAGGAATCCTTTTATCATCACTTTTTTAAGCGTAGATAAAAGTTAAAAAAATGAAAAAAAATTAAAATGAATATATAATGTGGGGGAGATTTTAACATTGCTTGACCCCCCTATCAGCGCTAGGCGAAGCCCCCTCCCTCTCACTGGAAGCTTCCTTTGCCCGCACAACCCCCTCCCACTTACGCCTGCGACCCAGGCTTCCACTAGAACTCGAACCCAAGACCTCTCCCATTGCATGCCTACAAATTTACCACTAATCCATTTAGTTTTTTATCCATTTAATGATATATCAATTTATTTATTTATATATAGTTATATTTATTAATATATTAATTTATATTCTTATTAATATGAATATATTTAGTTATATTAATTCGTATGTATTTAATCATATATTAATATATATATATATATATATATATTTATTCTTATATTAATATATATTAATATATATATATAGTTATAATTTTTTATCTATATATTTATTTTTATATTAATATATATTTATAATATTAGTTTTAAATACATTTATAGAATTTTTTTTTCTATTTGTTTATAAATAAATAAATATATACATACATACAAATATACAACACACACACACAAACAGAAACTCAAATACTCACATACACACACACATAAATATATTTCCGAATAGATACATATATATGTGTATCTAAATTTCCATATAATGTTAAAAAGACCATAACATCTAATCTAGATGTCCGTTTCAACTCCACAACCAATCAAATCGAAGAAATTGAAGCCATATTTGATATGATTTTTGGTATAGGCCTATATGACATCTAGATTAGAAGATACACTTGTTTTAATGTTAATAAATCAGGGTATCCTGAATAAAAGATCAATTTTGGAGGACTTATGGGCCTTTTGGTCCTTGAAATTGTGACAGAAGGTTCACATAGATCACTAGCATGTAGTGATCTTCGTAATATAAGATTTGATATGCTGTAGAGCTCAAACAGACTCCCAGATCAAAAGCTATGGTCGTTAGATGTTTGAGATACATTTTCAACATATTTTAGATCCTTTTTTAAAATTTTTGTGTCTTAAAATTGTAATAAAATTAATATTAATCGATAAAAATTAGGAAATTATTAATTAATAATATTTCTTAACATATTTTAACCAAAATTTCACAGAATTTATTATATATTAATTGTAATATTCTATATAACTAATTTAAAACATATTTTAAAAATAAATATTATATTTATATCAATATAAATATACTTATATAACAATATATTATTTTTCAGGATTTTTTTTGAATTTTATAAGTGCTACGAAAAATGATTGATACAATGCCGCCCCCCCCATTATCATCGCAAATAAAAAAGGCATTGATAAAGGGTGGCTCTACAAAAATCCATGTTTTTGGTAGTGATACAAAGCTAAATCAAAGATGTGATGAATAAATTCCAACACTAATCCAACACGGTTATAAAGACCATAAATCAGCATACTCTTCATCACATTGGTCATCCCATTAAATTAATGTTGGATGAATGAATACTTCAAGAACTCCCATGTAAGTTATCTTTGAAACATTATTGGAGACATAGACTTCCACCATTTCAAGGTTGGGCCTTAGAACATAATGATAGAAAACATTACAATCATTGTATCATAAAAATGAGGAAATTGATGTCCCTCTCAATCCTCTATATCCACTCCTCTACCTCAAGAGGATCAACATGAACATAGAAACTATAATGATTTAACTTTCAAAACCCATGAACATACTCTATGGATTGATCATCTAGAGAATTCATTATAGATGTACCTCTTGACGCTATAACATGGGTATCCATTAGAAATTTTTGGGAGAGGACACAATATAACAAGGAAAAAATGATCTCAATTAATCAAATCCATCAACATAGATCCATCACATCATACCCAAAAAAAGAAATACAACATGAAAAAATACAAGGGATAAGACACACCTTCATGAGAAATGAAGTCATCAAATTTTCCCTTAAAACATTTTTGATAAGAAAACAAGAATTAAAAAATTCTACACCCACCAATGGTATCCCATGATCCTCACCCGTGCCCATTCACATTCCATACCAGAAACCAGACCATTTTATCATAGATATCAACAAATACAATTTCTCATGGAAGCAAAAATGTTAAAACATTTAACTCACCCTTCCGTTTCAAATCTTGCTATTCCCTTTTAAAAACATTTATCAACAAAAATTTGATATCAAATCCAAATCCCAAAAAACCCTCTTCAAATAAAATCAAAACATTTGGTCAATACTCATTTTCAAGAATTACACGTCATCTCTAAATCATTTATTTTATTTCAAAAAAATTATAAGTTTTCCCTATTATTTACCAACAATTCAATTAAAAACACATTTTACAACTTTCCATAACTATGTATTTGCAATTTTTAATTTGGTTTTTCTAAGTCACTAAATAATACTTTTCAAATAATTTTTTCAAATTTAATAAAGATACAAACTATTCAAACAAGGGAAACTAACATTGATGGGTGACTTAGTCATATGGTTGGAGTCCATCTAGTAGTCATGCCACCATCGTGGAGATCATTCCAGGATATTGACCCCATATCCAGAGGGATTGCAATACCTATTAGCTCACAAGGTCCACAACCCAAATCCATTTTCCTTTCCTATTACCAAATAACCCAAAACAACTAAATAATGACCTACCATAACAAACCATATTAAACTGAGGTTCGAAATGATTAAGAGTTAACGATGCACTTGCTAAACCGACAATGTAGGCCTGACAATCCTATTTTTTCTAAATTAATATCCCAAATTAATGATGGGTTCTCTAAAAGATCGGTCCTCAAAAGCTCTGACCTACTCTAATATAATTTTTTTTCCTTAACCAACCAGGATCGACCATAATCTAGTCACTAGAGCCGATCTGCTTCAAGGCCTGAGGGACGTTTTTGATCCACCCTAGCTGGAGACAAGAACCAGTGGCATAATAAGTGACAAGGTAAATTCTTCTCCCAACTATTTAATCAAAGGTTGAAAAATAAAAAAATTTGAAAACCAAACTAAACAATATTACAAAAACATTACATTATTTAAATTTTTAGTTAAGGAGACAAAAAAACTGGACAATAAACTAAACCATAATAGCCAAGATGAACCTAACACACATCATCGACTCAATGGGACCATGAATGTCACACTCTTTCCAACACCAAAAAAAACCTCAGGCGATTGTATAAAATCTAGATGATGTAGAAGAAGACAAGAATTCTAAAAAACTGATGGCATGATTATTAAAACCCAGAATGTAGGCCCATGTAAATCTATTCCCAATTCAAATCCTTTAGATAAATAAACATAGATTATCATGTTTGAAATAAAAACTATAAGAATAGGTTTTTCCATACTTTACATTACAATATTTGAAAATGACAACCAATTTTCCTCACATTTAGAAACAAGGATGAATCTTGGAGTAATGTTAAGTTCATAGGGGAGAATGATAAAGGAAACCAAATGATAAAAAAATTATTTTTCATTATAAAGTGAAATAGGGAAAAACTAAATCATTCACAAAGTTTCTCGTAAAAACTTTTTAGAAAAACTAAAATATCACCATCTTCTAAGAAAAAACACCCAAAATCATGAAAAAGGGAGTATGATCACACAACAATGGAAATGGATAATTATACTAGTGCCAGAGAAACATAGGAACCCATAGGAACTTAGAGGAGAACCAGAACATATTATACATGTGAATCATTTGGAAGACATGCCCAACTCGAGGACATCATAATTCCCTAGCACCCAACCATCACCCTACCTGGCCTGGTCGAGGGGTATGATAACATAGAAATAAAATATGTATCCACATTCTGTGGTCTCTTATATAGTACAATAACATTGAATAGTTCAAAAAATGTTCTCAAAAATCTATTTCGTTATTCTAGGCTCACATGCTATGTTCATAATTAGGTGTTCCATACCATTCAAAAAATAAGTCACAAATGTATACTATATTAAACCACCATAACTGGAACCACACCAATATCCTCAAGGATCATCTCATTCCATAAACTAGAATAACACATGTGGAGTCCCAATATGAGGTCTTCCCCACCCATTAACAATCCAACTAGGCAATGACACTATCCTAGATAGGTTTTTCAATTAACCAAATCAATATTCCAAATGAACCTTATAACTTTTTCGCACAATAAAATATCATAAATATCCATAAATAACCCCATTTTATAATCCAATCCAACCTCAAAATGGAAAACACATTTACAATGGCCAAATAGTCATATCAACAAGGACTTACTATGTATAAATCCATTTATGTACTCCAACCACCATTTTTATCATTCGTAATACATTTTTAGATACCATACAATATATTTAAAAACCTACAATCACATTAATGTGTTGATCAGGACATTTAAAAATAAATTGGGGAGAAATATCCTTTCCATCCATTTAAAACTATCATAAAACAAGGTTAATCCCTCTAATTTCACAAGAATGGAGAAGAAAACCCTAACATTTAATTACCCTACCCAACAAAATGGATCCCATACCATTGAGAAATTGAAACCCATGAAAGGTGAAGAAAACCCCATGATAAATGAGAGAAAAATGGATGGGTAACTTACATGGAGAATCCTTGAATAAATAGATCCAAAAACACCCAATAAATAAGTTACAATGAACCGTGATAAGGCGGAGGAGTCGCCTACTTCAAACGAATAGAAATGGGGAAGTGGTGACTTTAGGATAAAACATAATGGGGGAAATGGGGTGAATAATTTTTTTAAAAAATTGCGTAGGATGCACAATCAGACCGAATGGTCTTTTAGAGTGTGTAGTAGTCGGGGAACTACTATTGCCAAGAGACCAAGGTACTACACAGTTACCTAAAACATACTGCATGGTTTGACAGACTTTGTGGTATCAATGAGGTAACCGCTCGTAAGGTACTAACCACAACATAGACAATTAATTCACCAAAAACTCAAGGAATAACATAAGTATGAGTTCTAGTATAAATATAGAAAAAAAAAAACTTCCAAAAACTCAACCCTGTCACATGGGTTTCTTGAGATATGAAATGAAAAATGAACTAAACCAAAAACAAAGTTGAATTTCAAATCCTAATTGTGACACTTTATCTGATGTTTTATGTTAACTTATATTTTTAATGCTCTCTAATTTGAATAAATAATATTTGGATAGTCTTTTATATTTATTGATAGACCATAAAACAGTTTCATTTTATAAAGAAAATTTCTAATAAACCATCCCCCATAAAATATATTGCTTAATACCATAAAATAAGATTTCTATCTGTAACTAAATGTTTCATATGAAATGAATATCCTAACATTATTACCTCACAATGATATCTTCATTCTTCAAAAAACATTATCAATTTTTTAAAAAAAATCTAATGGAAATTTTCTTCATCTCATGTTGTTTATAATGAGGGATATATTTTTCAAAAAATATGTCATTAAAAGATTTATAATCCATGGGGTATATATTCAATTACTACCAATTAATATAGTTTAATGACCACAATTGATCTTCATCACCATTGACACAATACAATTGATCTCTAATAGTTACCTTTCACAACATACCAATTCTATAAATATCTTCTTAACAAAATAATCTTTTATTACTTCACCGTTAAGTCAGTTGACCCACAAAATGGTGAGGTAAATTATCTTATAATGTGATGAAATTTTAGAGAATCTTACTTCGAAATAAGTTTATCTATCTTTATAGGGTTATGTGGCATAACCTGATTAATATGCCCAAATATATCAATAACATGCTCAATTATAATACCAGTTACATATACTTTCCTAGTTGGAAAATCTTTTCATTGTCCATGAGAATTGATACCATTCTTTCTTCCTGAAACCATTTCAAAAGAATTGAATATATTGGATTATATTCAAACATTACGTAACATAATATATAATCCCAAATCTATTGAAACAATAATAATAAATTGATGAAATTTTCCATAACTAATATCATAATAATAAATATTGTTTCATGGGGGATATATTTACTTTTAAATTATTCATATTGGTTTGTAAGGAAATATTAATTATTCTAAGTGTATTAACAAAGAGTGTCAAACCAGGATCACTATTTAAAATGTTTTCTTGTACTAGGCTATGCTCAGTTCAGTCCCAACTCATATTTACAGAGTGGTTACCCAAGGTACATCTTTTCCAGAACTGTACGAACTTATAGTATATAGACTACATTATTTTTCTTGATAGAACCACATAATCGACACCTTATCAATAGTCTAGGATGTTAATATATAATTATCCTAAAATTATATCTAATAGTTATTTTCCCCAATAAGGGTTTTCTAAATTTAGTTTCTATGATTTCTATTAAACTTCCTATATTACCAATTTAAATTCTCCAACACCATAATCTGGAAGTCAGTGCATTAATTTATTATTTTGAATTGAATGTAACGAGTCACATCCTGAATGATAGAAAGTCTTACATTTTTTGAGGGAAAATATTACAATATTTATACCCGTTTTATATTTAGAAAATATAATTAATCAAAATACAAAAGAAATAATAATGAACTACACACATTGAAATCATTCTTTGAAATCAACATCATATCCTAGAGAAATGAAAAAAAAGGGTGACCGGAAATACAAGGTAAGGGTACGAATACATTAGATATAAATATGAATAAATAAAAATAAAACCTATTCAAATGTAAATAAATAGACACACATTAAATTTTATCAACTGTATAAGGCATAATCCCTAGTGAAATGCATCTAACTAAAATAGATTACACTATGTCAATAAAGAATGAATGAACTTTATGAACATATAATATCAAATTCAAAAACTCAGGGATAGTATTAATAGTAAATAATCTCTAAATAGAGTAAATAATTTATTATTAGATTCCATATTTTATCATTACATGGTAACTTTACTGTTAACACCTTTCATAAGAAAATTTACTATATCGAGTAAAAACCCATCTAATTTGGCCAATAAATTCATCACTTGAGAGTAATGATTCATCGAGAGGAATTCTATAAATTAGACACACCATATTTGTACCTATACAAATAATTTTTCCAATATCAAATAATCGATTTAATCCATGATCAACGTGTTTTGTAAAATAATGATATTTATTAAACGATAGGGACTTGTCAATACTTTTCCAGTTAATCAAAAAAATGGTCAAGTACATACCATATATAAAACTGGTATATGGTTTATGAAATACTTCCACCCATCAGATATGAGAATGGATATCTAAAATAAATTTTATTTCCATTGGGAAATTTTCATAATGAGGTGGTTATTTCATTAAAAGGTAACATTAAAAAATTAATGTGATATTGCAATGAAAACAATTTCCACTTGGTAATTTTCACTTCAAACACTTTTGGATGACATAGTTTTAATTGAATCATTAAATACCAATAGTATTAAAGGATTAATGATAAAATATATCAAAAGTTGACGTATATACACTATAAAAATGTAATTGTTGAATATGACATTTATCTCATATATGTAAAAAAGTGAGATGAAAACTCATTAATTTACGCATCTATTAATGTGAACATCCTATAACATCTTGTATAATTGTTTTAAGAAAGATATTAAAATATAGCCGAACCATAATCATATTTATTATATCATATACTATCTTCCTAAAAATTCATATTACCCATTTTTTTAATAATAATTCAGTATTTGTACTAATTCTAGCGTTAATTTCTGAGTTTTACAAGTATTGTTGAACTTGTTACATCTTGTTTGAATTAATTAGATCATGATTTCATCATCTAAAAAATAGAAATTATTATCTATATATCATATAAATTTTGGGAAATTTTATTAATAATGATCTATAATATTTGGTTACAGGAAATGAAATTCCCAGTTCATGGAGATGGAAGGATGTTTGTATGTAAGAATGCTACATCCATTTATTTGTGGTGTCAATATGATGAAAAGTAAATAATATATATATATATATATATTATAATTATATTTTCAAATTAATTTAATATATGTCACATGTTTTTATAAAAATTATCCCCAATAAATTTAATATATTGTGCGAAGGAATCAAATTGCTTTGTGGAGGTGGTAGTCCACACTTTCACAAATGATGTTATCATTTATAACCAAATGGAATGGAATGAAGGTATCATTATATAAAATGTTAAATGAGAATAAAAAATTACAAAATATCATATTTATAATATTTATATATATATAATATCATTATTCTAACATAGAGTTATAGTAAATGGAATAATGGACGATATCCATTCGCGAGGTAGTTGTCCATCATACACACAATTGATGATTGTATATCACAATTAATATATGTGTGTGAATGTGTGGGTATATATTTTATCACAAAAAAATCTTAGAATATTAACGATACTTAGGAAACTATATATTTATTATATGAAAAGATTTTATTTTTTGGTGAAGTAAATGAAACAAAAGAGATCATTGAAGAGAATTAACTCTTATTTATGTACTTATTATTGGTTTATACCGAAATACATGATTGTATTTCATTAGAACCAAATATAGACCCATAATATCAGTTTAAGTATTTTGGGGGAATATTTGGGAAGGATTTGGGCTAGCCAATGGGCACTCTAGGTGTGAATTAGTAGTAGTGGGCAATGACATTTATAGTGGATGAAAGGGATTATTGAATATTTCTGAAGTGTGAAATTCCTCTAATGTTTTTCTATGTCATATGGCTCCAATGACGAACCCAATTCTATAAAATTGAGGTTACTGTTTTCATATAGAAATAAGATTTGTTTGGTACAATTTTTTATGTCATTTTGGCCCTAAAAATTATGGATTCGTCCCTTATTAAGAAAATTATTCTCTTAATAAATGTAATTAATATTAATTACATTTGCTAAATTATTTTGAAAAACTATGTTGAAAATATTATAAATTATAAATTACTATCATCAAAAATACAAATTACATTATTTTAAATTCTTATCATAGAAGATACCAGAAACTAATTTAAAATTAACCATGAAGATGGGGAAACAAAATAGAATTTTAAAGTGAATATGTTCATTATATTTCAAAGTATTTGTATAATTTTTCAATGTGAGATCAATTCTAACGAACTAAATTTCATTAAATCATATAAAATTTATCTAATTATTCAATAAAAAATTAAAAACATAATTTAACTATATAAATAAACTGGATAAAAATGTATTATTTAATTAAAATCCATTATTTTTTATTATTAATCATAAAACGAAACATTTCATAAAATACCAAAAATTATACCAAACCAAATTTTTATGTTACTATTAAAAATAATAATTTTATTTTTATATATAATATTTGTACAACTCTCAATATTTATATTTAAAATAAGATCACCATTTAATGGTTGTAAAACTACCTTTATAAAAATATTAGTTTTTATACGTAAAATAAAATTCATTCTTATATTAATCCTATAAAATATATTGGATTTATGTAAAAATTATTTTATTGAATATTTCATATATATATATATACACATTTTTTCATATAATTCTCTAATTTTAATTAAACTAATTTATTTTGATATAAAAATCCATTGTGATCTTACAACCATATCTATTAAATTCAATTGGCTATTATATTTATTTTTAATTAATTGTTAACCAATGAAATAATTTTATATATCTGTAAACCATATATTATATTAAATTTTTTGATCCTATTAATAAGCTATAATTTTATATCTTGGTTTTATAATATTATATTAAATAATAATATTTTATCAATATTTTATTTCTGGGTAAAAATCGATCTTACATTCCATGAGTTCCATTTAAGAAATTTATTATATCATGTTACACAAGCTACCATTTGGTATATCTTTTACTTAAAAAAAATTATTTTGTGGGTAACATAATATTAAATTTATGTTTGGTATAATTAAATAAATGAATATAATTAATCTAAAAGGAAAATAAAATAAATTCATAGGGTGGTAAAACAAAAATGTCAACACCTTAACATGTATTCTATTAAAACATGGTAATGTTGTAAATTCCCATAAAAAAATATTAAAAATATTCATTCTTCTTTATTCCATAAATAATATATAGATCATTGGATATATTTTTTAAATAAAAAATTAATGTTAACTCCATCAATGATAACAAAAACTACATTATCAACAAAAAAATAATGACTCCAAAGGAAGTCAATTCTATAAAATGTTTATTATCTATATCAGTTGTATCCTTATCCCATAATGAGAATCATACCATTATGGACACATTATGATTTACATTTCACACAATCATGTATTCTACATGACGTTATAATTTTTAATAAATAGTTATTGTTGGTTATCAATAGAATTCCACAAATTCTATCAAATTCGTAATGAATGTTAATGTAGTATAATCCTTATATGTTTTGATATATTCATTAAAAAATATGAAAATATTTCATGGATAAAAACACAAGAACTGTAATCATTTGACAACATTTATAGTAATAACAAAAGCTTTTCCTTGACATGTTGTCTCATTTTGTGATAATTTCACTGATATTGGGGTATTCATCAACATAGTATATAATATCATTTTAATTGAAGCAATGATGATAAGTATATGTATTTATTCCCATGAAATGAATATCATGTAATAATTTTCCACCACAAATTAATAAAGTATATTTTCTTTTTAAACATATTCCATGGTATTTCCATTAATATGTATCACATGTTATAAAATATTTTATTACCTTCATCCCATTGTGTTATTTTACTCTTAAATATTCTTCTCCACATTCTTCCCTTCAAAACCATTGGATATTGAGAATTATTTATCAATAGTGATAGAGGATGATATAGTGAAATCATATGATTATAATTTTTGGGAGTCTAGATATCTTTGATATATTTTCTTAATCCCATCAATTAAAAGACAATTCTTATTTATTGGTTTACATTCATTAACGTTTTTCTCATTATATTAGCTAGGATCCATTAATAAACGAAGTGATACACTATATTATATTTTTACATTATAAAACATTTTACGTAATTAGAAACTAGTAAAACTGTTATCATAAATTGAAAATTTTATTCACGGATAATATCAAAATCATAGGCATTGTTTCTTAGGGGATATTATTATTTTTAACTCCATTATAACTGTTTATAATGATATTTTTCTTAATCCTATGAATTTACCATAGGAGTTTCAAACATGTTAAGTAATTATTACCATTTTTATTTACCATGTAATGATTATGTCATTCCCAATTTACCCATTTGGGGTCATTACCCTAAATTATACATTTTCCATAACAAAAAACACTTTTGGTATCAAGATAAGGACATATTTTCGAAGAATAACTATATAATATCTTCCTTAACAAAATATTACGATTTTCCTATATACTAATATTAAATGTCATTCATATGTTTAGGTTATATAATTTATGTTTTCCAAAATATAGATCCCAAGGTTTATAATAAAATTCATAAGATACCAATTGTAGCCTCTTGACCCTAGAAACTTAGTGCCATATTCTACATTGTTACATTATCCTAGGATAAAGGGAACCAAATATTGAATTAATGAATAGTTTATTAGTCTTGATAAATGATAAAAATAATTTAAATTCACATTATATAATAAATCATAAATTACATAAATAGTTTTTTTCAGAATTCCATTATTCCCTTTAGTGTATCCATGCATATCAATCAAAAAAATATTTACTCACATCTAGGAAAAATTATAACCAATTAAACATCTAATCTATGATACTAATTAATAGTTAATGTATAGAGGAATATATAAATAAATAATTAAAAATCAAATAATGAAAAACAAATAATCACATGAGCATGAAATATGACCGTAGATATAATAATTAATTGATAATTCAAAAGAAATATCAACAAATAAATTCATATTTAGGGATTTCCTAATGAATGACATATAAAACATATCTTTGGAGGTTTTAAAAGATATCTAATAAAATTGTGTATTATGAAATGATATATAATATAGTTTAGTCCTGTGGAATAAAATTGATATATATTTGTAATACCTCATCTGAAACTATATATAGTTTGTCTCATGAGACCTACTGATGAATTGAAGGGATATATTAGGGCCCCCAATCACATATAGAGACCATTTATATTGAAATATGAAAGGGGTCCATCAAAAGATATAAAAATCTAATCTAAATTAGTATAGAGAATGTAAATACATTCCCCAATAAATAAATATAATAATAAACCAACCAACTGAATTGATCATAAATCATCCATAGAAACAATATAGACGATTTCTTTAGATTGTATCCCTATTAATGTATATATAACATAAAATAATTTATTCTGAAATGAAAAAATTATTTTGAAATATAACATACAAAATTCCCTTATAAAAATACAATTTTTTAGAAAATCACACATTTTTCTAAACAACAAAAATCTTTAAAAACATTAATCATCAATTTAATTAAGAATAAATATTAAAAAATGGAAATTTACAAAATATTATTGTAAAAATATTCTTCAATTTTTTTTTAACCATTTAATAGAATTTTCAAACGAATAACATGTTATGAACACATTCTATTTTATACATTCTATATAAGTCAAAATGCACACATCTTTTTTTCATTATAAAATGATTATAAAAGTTCCTCATTGTGAAAAATAAAAACAGATTCCATTTAAACTATTTTTTATTAAAAAAGTCAATCATGGGAAAAAACTTCATTAATAACTCATTTGGAGATTACTAAATCATTTTTGTAAACCTATTTTGAAATCATGTTTTTCAAAGAAAAGATTATTTTTATCGAAGAGATAAATAAAGTAAGGTTATCTTTAAAAATATTAAAAATAATTTTCAGTAACAAAGAGTAAAAAAGTGGTATTATTAATTTATAAATTTCTTGAATAACAAGAGGAGAATATAATATATTTATGTTAAATTATAAATATAAAATAATTCCCCTATGGGAGAAATAAACAAAAAACCATGAATAATAAAGAAATTAAGAAATAATCCCTTAAAACTTTATTAACTTTTGAATCATAATCTATATTAAATAAATAGTAATAAATGAAAAATTAAATTTAAAAATGATAAATAAATTCATGTTAATATATAAATAGGAGCTATATATATAACAGATATTAGAAATAAGACATGAAAATGATGTATGTATCAGAGAAGTTGATGTGTGATGGGGAACCCTTACCATGAGATTGAAACCTCACATATGTTATATATCTTCCTGAAAAATAAACTTACGTAAATTATTTCATTTCATAAAAACTATTTTCAAATATTTTATTCCATTAATTTTTGCTTATGACCATGTTATATTTTATTACATAGTTAGTTAATATCACATTGGATGTTTCAACAATTTTTGTCTCATGTGTAAAAAAATGACATTGATAGGTTGAATGTGGTCAATGTTGTTATTATTTAAACAACTAAAAGTAAAAAATTATAACATAATTATAATATTTATGCATTAGTGATAATTTTAAAAATAATAATGAAATAATTTTTGGAATATTGAATCAATTCATAACAATGGAGATGGTAGTTCTTAGATATGCATGAGTATTGCTTCAATTTTTCAATGATCATTATAAAATGAAGGTATGAAATATTTTATTCTTTATAGATAATAATTATTCAATATATATATATATATAACATAAAATTTCATTATATTTACTTTTATTTATATCATATTTTGTGGTTATGATATGAGAGTCACAACGCTCCTTGTTGCTGGTAGTCAACAGGTACATGATTGGAGTTACCATTTTTCAGTGTAAGAAAATAAATGACATATTATCTTCCCAAATCATAAATATGTTTTTAATATGATAATAATTTCATTTAAATCACACATATCATTTATTTTTACCCTTATCACCTTCTAGGGGAATCATTTGTAAAATAATAACCACATTACTTTTCAAGGCAGTAGTCCACCATATACATGAGTGACACTACAATATATGTTATGGAATGGAAAGGAAAAAATGGGATCTATGATATAATGATTACATAGGAATAAATATTTTTTAATAATAATATATATTTAATTTATATCCAATATCGTACATGTCATTTAGATTTAGTATCAGAAAAAATGACTTCAGTTCGTGAAGTGGTAGATTTCCCCACACATGTAAGATGATTTCAAATAAAATTTTATGGAATTGTGGATTAATTTAGGTAATGAAACTGAAAAAATAAAAATTATATAATATACTATTATTATTATAAAAAAATATTTTAAAAATATTTTTTATAGCTATGCTAGGAAATAAAATAGAAATGCTCATTGAATAACATTACCACTTTTTGGGGAATTAAAATAAATTAAACCACAATCCATGTAACAACCCAATGTTTCATTAATGGACATCGTTATTGATCTAAGTAAATGTCTCTTTATGTTTATATAAAATGTCAACTTCGTTGGTTTTATGTTATGAATTTTGACCGTTGCTAATATAGTTGTTGAACAGTGATCACATGATTACTATAAATATAGGAATTTAACAAATCCAATTTACTCATACAAAGGATGTGATGGCCTTATCCAGTAGAATTTCCCCATACGATGCCCATTTTTCGGATCTCAGAAAATAGGTGGCGTCTTTGGGCTTCGCCCGTGACCAAGCCCAAGCTGTGCTTCATCATGTCAAGCTTGAACGTGACTGTCTACGGGAAAAGTGGAAGTTGATTGAAATTACCACTCAAGTGATGTTATACGAGCCACCCCAAGAGTCTGTCACCATCATACACCTTACCCTTAGGACTTATGCAGTTGTTTTAAGGGGTTATGTAACAAATAATTAGTATTATGTTAATGTAAATTAATTTTTTATATAATAATGAATATAATTTCTAGTCATTTTTGAAACATTGTAAATAGTTTTTAAAGTACAAATGTTGTTTTTAGTTTTTATTTAATTAAGAAATATATTATTTTAAATTACGGTATTTTTGAATTACAAAATATTTTAATAAAATAATAATAATAATAATATATTAATTTTTATTAAATATAAATGTTCTTATAATTTTTTTAATACAATTAAAATTTTTTATTAAGGTTTGAAATCCATTTATGTCAAAACCCGTTAATTTTTGATAAATGTCGGTTTTTATTTTAAAAGTGAAAATTAACATATTTATAAAATTATTTAGATAAAATAAATTTCATTTCTGGAATCAGGGCATCAAAATTATTCAATGGTGAATTTTTCATAATTTTCGGAGGCAGTCAAATTTTTGGGTAAAAATTAAATACCGTTAAAATATATAATGTGTTTTATGACATCATAATGACCAAATAGTGATGTAATAGAATACTATAATCTTTATTTTCGTCCAATATATGTTTTACCATTAAAATAATGTGATTTTGGGTTTGTTTGACATACTTTTCAAAGCATTAATGGACCCCTCAAGACATATTCAACACCTTGCCTTTTTAAATTAATTTCCATGGGAGTGTGACTCACCTCCACATAAGAAACCCAAATATTTTAAGAAGTTCGGACTTTGGCCTTATAAAATATTTTTTCCACATCCCTTTTCCAAAAAACATGGTAAAAAACCATGGGATGTTTTGTGGTTTGGATTAATTTAATGTAAGGGGACACAATCCTAAATAATAAAGAATTCCCTCACATTTCTTATATAAACCTTCCAAAGCACCCACTTCCTCCTTACTCAAAGCCCTTGGATTTCGTCCAACCTCTTCCCTACTCTCTCTAGAATCCTCCCAAGGTTCCCCAAACTCCCAATAATCCTCTCACAAGCTTCTCTCTATCCTTTTGAAGCACACTTCCATGTAAGTGTTTATTCTTCCTTTCTCATTTTTTTCAATTTT